>OZ010608.1:61898439-62018439 GCA_963932145.1 Acanthosepion lycidas
AATTCACAATCAATGTATACATAAGAAATTAATAATTGTATTCTAGAAACTTGGTTTTAAAAATATTATATTTAAAATATTATCGCAGGACGTCTTGCAAGCATTACTTGTGCCCTACGATTGTTGAGGCTAAATTTCAATGATACTGAATAATTTTCTAAAGAAACTAAACATAATCATTCTCTAATCCTAGGTATTAAATACTATTAATACTATGTATTAAATAAAGTAATTGAAGAAAAATGGTTTTAGTAGCAAAATTCAAATATGAGTATAAACTGAAATAGTCTGTTTAAAAAGGAATCTAATAACAAATCAACCTGTATATTAAAAAAAAAAGAAATTCATATTATCGGTCATTTATTCGTTCAGTGATTTCTTTTGCAAGGAGGCCATCAATTTAAATAGCGATCTAATTTCAAATATTTGTATGATGATTTTTTCATTAAGAGAAAAATTCAAAAGCGAAGTGACAGAGGGGCAAAAGATTCATTCATTAGTGTAAAAGAGAATACAAAGAGAAGATATTAATTGTTTAATGATATGATTAAAATCTGATCGCCCAATCGCATATAAACGACAGCTCACAAATACTTCTTAATTACGTCTTTTTAAATTCTGATCCTAATTTTCAGGACTCTCTTATTTATTGCTTTTTATTATCAGAACAATTGGTTTCGAGATGCGGATAACTGCAGGAACGCCATCTGCCAACATGGGATCGAATTACAAGTGTGTTGTTCAAGCAACGATTCAGGGTGTCCGGTTGAGAGATGGTTAAATAAAATTCTAGTACTTTATTCATTTATTGTCTTTTTCGGGAAAGCTTTTCCATTTATTTCTGCTTGTTTGCTTAGTTGAGTTAAGAGCGGGAATAGGTTGAGGTTAATGAGTTGTCAAAAAAGAACAACAACAAGGAGAGACAATTCAGGGACGTCGCTATCATAAAAGAATAAGAGAAGAGAAACAAGAATAATGATAAGAAAATAGAAAAAGTATGAAGAAAGAAAGAAAGAAAGAAAGAAAGAAAGAAAGAAATGAATGAAATCAATAAAGACAAATTGAAGGAAGAACAAGAAAAGTGAACCACCTGCTTAAATAACACACCACCACCTAGAGCGTCATTTTATGCAGCTGGATCGTTTTACACCTACTCAAGACAAATTCCCTTGACTTAAATGAAAGACCAACTGTCTTCTTATCGTTCTTTCACTCTTTTTATTTATCACCCCCACAACTCTGTTTCTCGCCTTTTCATTCTTTCTTTCTCTATCTCTCACCCTCTTTTCCTCACACCTTAATCATTACCACTTACCCATTTTCACTTCTTTTTCTTTTCAAATTTTACAACACACTTCATACACGTCAACAATCTTCTTAGAGTCAAACACAAGACAGCAATGGTTCATGAGTCCGAACAGAAGGCTTGAACACCCAACCAAGAAAAGTGGGCGTACATCAGTCGTTGGAAGTGTGAGCATGGTGCTTAGCGTGCGACTTTATTCATGGCCATATGCGACTCCAGTTGACACAGCTCGGTGTAGCTTTTCCTCATATTCGCTGACGTACTTAGATAGAAAAGGATCCACTAATACAAACATTTCCATCAAATATTTTAAAGTCGTGTTACAACCTTTCCTTTTCTTTTTTCTTCCCAATGTGTTTTGTATTAGCTTGTAAGTTATAACGATAATCAATTGACTTAACATTTTAAGGAATGAAACTCTTCTTCCGTAAATGAAAACGCGATTCTTCTTCTTTATTTATATTGACTTGTTTTTATTCGGGAATACGGTTTGCGAAATATTTTTAATTTTTTAATAGAAAATAACATTATTTATATATTTCAGTTTAGCAATGCTTATGTAAGTCAGGTAATATATATTTAAACCTGTCACGATATCACATTTGGACGTTAGCATAAGTTTTAGTGTTATTAGGTTGGTGCAAAAATAATGACGTAATAATGTCGTTTTTTGACGTTAAAAAATACGTCAAAAAACGACAATATTACGTCATTATTTTTGCACCAACCTAATAATTGCCTACTCATTCTACCTGTCTGTCTGGCTCTTTCTTTCTCTCTCTCTCTCTCTCTCTCTCTCTCTATATATATATATATATATATATATATATATATATATATATACGCATAATAGAAACAAGAGAAAGAGGGAGAGAGAATGTATGCATGTGTGTGGGTGTAAAGAGAGAAAAACGAAAGCGAAAATAAATCACCTATATAATTGCATTATAATAAAATTGCATTAGTGTCTGCAAATTCGTTACTTTTTTTCTTGATAGTTGTTTAATGTGTATAACTATTTGTAGGTAAGTAAACAACAATGAAAAATAAATTAATAATAAATGTTTTATGTCTATTTATATCTCAAAAACAGAAGCCATTTGAACATTTATAAAAAAAAAACAAAAAAAAACAATAATTACTTTATCCCGTAGAAAATAAAGTTCACATTTAGATATTTATAAAATTTATAAAACTACTAATATTCAAAATGATCTAAACAATTCATTATAGCATCCGTAACGAAATGCATAACAAATAAATAAGTTTTAATTTCAATTCATTTCCATTGTGGGAAACTAATTGTAATGACAAATCTATCATTATAATTAATAATCATATGTGTCAGTTTTGAATGAATTTGAAATACAATAAGTTTTGCACGATAGCGGCAACGTACATAGTGAATTAAAGAATAAATTCCTTAATGGAGGGATTGAAAATTCATTTACGTCAAATAATGTTATGGGGGTTCCAGCAGGGGGGAATAATGCTGTGGAAACATTAAAAAAAAATATGTTGTGTTCAAAACTGATTTGTAAACTTTCGTTCTGAAGAAAAACATCATTGAAAACTGAACCGAAACCGTGACGTTAATCGAGCTTTAATGATGAAACTCTAAAGTCATTAGCGGAAAACAATTTACGATAAAGTACTGGGGAATTAGCAAAGATGTTAAACACATCACAATGTACCAGATGCCGACACTTGTAAAAGATAAAGTCAGTAAACTAGATATTCCACAGACACTTAGCGAAATGAACAAATTGGATCGTTTAACAGTAGCGACAAGTCTTCTTTCACAACAGAGAAATAACTCGGTCCTTAAATATATAGCATGTTATAAGAAACGGTTAACATATGGCAATGCATAAGGCACAATAGATTGACAATGATAAATATGCACATTGGAAAAAAAAGGTATTGTTCTGTATGTCACCGGATCATTAAAGTTCTTAAAACCACTGAAATACTAAGTGCACATTTATACGTCCAGCAGCTGCAACCTGTCCATAAAAGCGGTCGTCGTTCTCCATGACAATTTAAGGCCACATACAACAATAATAACACAGGAAAACGTAATGGAACTCGGTTTGTTCTATCCTCGTCCCGATTCACCTGACCTGGAATCAACCGGTTATAACCTTGCTCAATCGCTGAAAAATGTTTTGATGAGAAAATAATTCTCAAATGAAAAACAGATTCAAGAGATGCCATCAAAACCTGCAGAATAACTTAAAACGTATAGAACAGTTACCTGATAAGTAGCAACCGGGCATTGCAAATAATGGAGAATTCAATAAAATCTAATTGAACTTGACTTTTTTTAAGAATACATCTTATAAACAAAGCCAAATTCAGAATCAGCTTAACAAGAAAACGTTGCATTAATCAAATGACGTATGAATATGAATAAAAGTTCTCACAAATTTCTGCCATTTTTTCTTTCTGTACGTATTTATTATGTGTGTATTCGAATAAAAGTTCGATTTGAGTGCATTGCATATTTATAAGTACAGAAGGATTCTGAAAAGACCTCGCTCTAACCAAGAAAGGATTCGAAATTCAATTGTAATTGATTTAAACAAAAAAAAATTCAATGAGGAATTGTCATTATTATATACTGTACTATTCGGATCATCATGCTCTTCTTGTTTGCTATACTACTAACGTAACCGACTATTGTACTTTCTGTTGTACCCTTCTTCGTACTCTTTCTTCGTACTTACTTGTAATTTAGATCGAACCCATTATTCAATACATAGGAATATATTGTTCTCTTCGCATCATTTAGTCATCACCAGTGTTATTCGCCTTTACACCGCTTGTTCTTTTCTTCCACTGAGGGTAGATTTTCCATCCTATTAGAACCGGAGATTGAACTCACAACCCTCATGAAACCCGATATGTGATTAACCAATGTTTTAATCTATTAGGGACTCTAGTGTTGACATTCAGAGGAATGACAGCAATCAACAATTCCGAAATAGTTACCAAGTACGAAGATACGTCTGAAAAAAAAACAAAAAAAAACAAAAAAACAACGACCGATAACTCTGCGAGTATGACAAGTAATGGTCAACAAAGTATACAATTAGATTATGGTGTGCTGGTCATTTGATCAGAGTTTTAGTCTAAAAACTTTTACGCATTTCCTATATATATATATATATATATATATATATATATATATATATATATATATATATATGTAAAAGTCCGTGGGTAAGTAATCCAAGTAGATCCTAATAATATAAAATATTAAAAGTGGTCAACAAAAGAGACCTCAATATATTTATTATAGAGCATATAAATGAATTACATAAAAGTGAAACCATTTTACTCCCTCCGGGATATTCGCACACACACACACACACACACACACATATATATATATATATATATATATATATATATATATATATATATATATATATATCAAGAGAGGGAGAGGGAGAGAGAGTAGGTGGAGAGAAAAGAGATAAGTAATTTTTTTTTCTGACATAATCATTAACAATCTAGTATAAAAACACAAGAAAAATAACTTCACAATCAATTCACAATGCTTCATATATCAGATCCATAAAAAATTGTCAAATTTCAAAAATCCGAATGTGAAATAAACCAGAATAAAATCGCATTGAAATCGACAATTTCGCTTTCAGTTGTGAAATTCAGGATTGTGAAAAATAAATGTTGCTGCATTTCATTCAAGTTGATGTGGGCGATCAGAAAGTTATCTTCGATGGATGAGACAATATATTTGAAAGTCTACAAAAGAGTGAAAACTGTAACATATATTAATGGCAAGTACATATTAAAATCATTTTGAATTTTTACACCATTATATAACGGATGATGTTTGTGTGTGTGTATATATATACATATATATATATATATATATATATATATATATATATATATATATATATATATATATGTTAATAAAAGAAATGACAAGAAGAAACACTTTTTTGCTGATGCGTTTAGTTATTTTGTACTTTATCAAGTCAAATATAGAAATTTCATTTAGAAACCTGTATTTAAAACAAAATGTCTACATTTGCTTTGATAAAGTTTCCCAATAAACGAAACACATCGGCATAAGGTTTTCCTCATATCATTACTTTTATTTGCAGACACATTTATCTATGCTTATATATATATATATATATATATATATTAATATATATATATATATATATATATATATATATATATATATATATAGCAATCAGTTATTATAGAGAATACACGTATTTGAGGTAATTTTTACTTCAAACAGTATGTATTCGAGAAATTTTAATTAAAAAAAAGGTGCACTCTGGTAGGAATCGAAATGATCCGGTGTGCTTTACGACTAGGCTACGGAAAGCGCCTCAGATGGTGCTTCCTCCTATAAAGGGGGCCGTTGATTCCTGCCAGAATTTTGATTAAGATTTCTCGAATACGCAATCAGATGTAATACACACTGTTTAAAATGAAAAAAAAATGGGCGTCACCATTATAGCGCTTGAAATAATAAAAATGTCGGATTAAAAATCCATTAATCCTTTAGAAATTAATGTATGCATATATACACAAAAGCATATATATATATATATATATATATATATATATATATATATATTATAATTATTTTTTTAAAAAGTATGAAAAATAATTATAATTCTGTATGGAGCACTGATTTTAAAAAATTAAAACAAAAATACTAAAGAACTCCGGGTTATTTACCTAACGTGTTCTTTCCTATTTTTCTACATATCTGCACACACACACACACACACACACACACATACACACATATATATATATGTGGGGGGAGTCTACGTATATGTGTTAATGCATGCTTTTGTGTGTATGTGTGTGTTTGTGTGTGTGTATATATGTGTGTTAGTGTTTGAGTTAATGCATTCTTTTGTGTGTATGTGTGTGTATGCTTTTGTGTGTGTGTGTGTGTGTTCAAAAACACCACCAAACCATTAACGCATGTTAACATTTTAAATCATGCAAGGAAGTTGGAGGGTTCACTAAAACATTTTCAGTCCGATTCACAAAAATTCCAAATATCAGATTTGGACGAGAATGGCTTCTTAACCGAGCTGAGAACTTTTCAGCACATTCTCGTGATTGACAGTGAATTATCAAAAGCTGTAGTTTATTTTGTTAATATTTGTACTTTGATTCCAGAACAGATGATGTTATATTGCCTGTTGAGCTAGTTATATGTCTATCCATCTCTCTCTCTCTCTCTCTCTCTATATATATATATATATATATATATATATATATATATATATATATATATATATATATGTGTGTGTGTGTGTGTGTGTGTGTGTATCGGTGTGTCCGTATTAGCTGGGCACTTCGCCAGAAATTTGGAAACGGCAAGCTGTTCTGCTTGGTATTCGCGCCGGAAATTCCAATATGAACATTACAGAGTGTTTGGGTGTCAATCTGAGTTTGGCTGACAGTGCAGAGGATTTAGAAAAAGTTGGACGAGTCTAATGGTGATTACGAAGGTACGGTAGCTCGGAAAACTCACTCTGATCGTTCTGATAAGAAAAGAACTCCCGAATTTGTTGGTGTGGGCCTCAGACTCAAGACGGGGCTTACATGAAGTCTCTTGAGAAGGTAATGGTGACCCGGGTCAAGGGGTTGGCTTCTGGAAGACCCGATGTCTGGCAACAGGACTCTGTATCATCCGACACATGCAGGAGAACCCAGTCAGACAATTTCTGCGACCACATCACCTCTTACGTATGACCACAACTCCCCAGACTGCGATTCCCTTGATTATTATGTGTGGGACGCAGTTGAGCGAGAGGCCAAAAATGTCCGGAAGGCAAGGATTATAGCAGCATTCACCAACTTAGATAAGGAAAGCATCCAAAAGAAATATAAGAGATTCCGAAGTCCTCTAGAGGCCTTGGTTGGAGCCAATGGCGAGTTTATTGAATAAGTTTGCTCTTTAGTATTTCAAGGTATTTTTGTGCAATTTTAGTAAATATATCCATTAAAATGAGATGTCAGTGTTATTTGAATTTTTGCGTAATTTATACGACAGTTTATCCATCGCACCTTGTACACACACACACATATATATATATATATATATATATATATATATATATATATATATATATATATATATATAATCTCAAGTCTAGCCACACTGATGGGCTGTGATACAGCGAAACAGTCTGTTTGTGGACATTATATATAGTTTTGAAATATCCTAAATTTCTAGAGGAAGAGTGTTCAGTATCGGAGATAGAACGTTTATAGGTATAGGCGTTGTGGTAATCAACACTGCATGGTGACTACGATCTTAGTGATCTACTCATATGAAAACGACAAATTAAAATGCTTGCTTTCAAGATAGCCAGGTTTGAGAAATCATAGCATTCTGCCATAGAAAAATTATATGACACTTTTAAATCTATTTCTAAATACTTCATTTGAAATTTGATTATGGATTCTTGAGAATTTTATGAAGATAATTATTATTATTTCAACAATATAAATGTCGTATATGCTTCTCTCATTACCAGGACTTGCTAGTTTATTAGTGGCATTTGAATATCGTTTCAAGAATATGGAAGAAGATACACGTTCCTACAAGCAAGAACTTAAAACTTGCTGACGAAGACTTTAATAAAATGATACAGGGAATGGTGTCGGCAGCAGAGAGAGAGAGAGAGAGACGCACATTTCTCGTGGCAAATTGCATTTTTGTCTGAATAAAGAGAGAAGCTTCCAACAACATTTACATTTTTGTCACATGTTTTGGTAAATTCTTGTTGAACCTTTATTGGAATAAATCGTACACTTTCCCTAACCAAACATATAGCGCGGTGGCAATGTAACAATATATTTTCTTCTTCTAAGTAAATTAGAAGAAAGAATTATATTAGAAAAAATGGAATAAAAAGAAACCTTCAAGTATCTGCAAGAAATTATTTGAATTTTCCGATTGAAGTAGCTTATCTGAAAGAAGAGAAAAATAATAATCAGGAAGCATTATACGAAATGAATAAACAAAATGAAATAAAAGCAATAAATAATATTTTAAAATGAAAAACAATCAAATATAAGAAGAATGTTTAATGTTAATTTGAAAAAGAAACTTAGCGGGATATATTGCGAGTGAGTTTTAGAATTCGACATTGAGAAAGAAAAGATGAGAAAAAAAGAAACGGAAGTAAATTGAAAGAACAAAAGTCAAAATCCGATGCGAATGAACGATGCGAATTCCTGTTTAAACTGCGTATATTTGACATCAATCGATACATACAACTACAACCATACACTCTCACATATAAATATGAATGTTGCCGATATTATGGGTAATGTTCCGATCATCGTTGGTAATTTTTTCCAGGAAAGAAGGTAGACGTCAAGAGATAGGCATTGAGCTGTTTATGGCGTTAACGATCTCGTGTTTTAAAATAAACGTGTGTTCATAGCGGAGCAGATTTTAGCGTCACGTGGCTAAGATTACCTTACGGTTCTAAAGCATTTTAACACGTGCTGGTCTGAATTAAAACACATTTTATTGATGGTCGATAGGAATGGACTTAAACGTTTTTAATCGTTTCCTTGTAGAATGGTAGAGTACTATTGAATTATTGACTAAATTTGTGGCAAATATATGGCGCTTTGCTCGAAGAGACAAGAGATCAATTTTCTGTGGTATTGTCAATATATGGTGATGATTTTTTTTTCCTTTCTTTTTTTTTTTTTCTTTTTTTTTTTTTTTGTTATTATCCTCAGATATAGTCTCCCTAAGGACAAGACAATTGTTACACAACATTAATCTTTTGTGAAGTATATTTTTTATGGACAAGTCTTATGAGCTTGGGAGGTTAGAAATTTTTGTAAGACGATGAATCTCAGTATATTTTTCTGTCACACTTATACATCTATGGATTATATTTTATTTCTGTTTTTTACATCTTTTATGTAATTGAAGTGCATTTCGTTACAGCAAATTATAGTTCATTTTTTTTTTTTTTTTGTGGTCTAAATCGGTTTAATTAAGTATGTCACACTGAATAATTAGTAAAAATAATGTTCTTTACTCATCGTCAATGTGATAAAGAAAGCCGTTGTTATTAAGTGTTTGTTTGATCTTAGATAATTCTTTACGTCAACGGACGAGACATAAGTTACTGGAAGGTTTTTACATTTCTTACACTAGATGTAGGAGTGCCTATGATTTAAGCCGTTGTGATGAGTAGCTTTGTGGAGGAAAATTTCCTACTGGTGCTAGGAATTGGGGATTGACCCGGGGGTCGAATGAGAATTTGAAATGTAATCAGTTCTAATTTACTTGGAAAATTGCAGCAACACAATTTTCCAAACCCTACTTTTCCGACTAGGCCTCGTGCCATACTAAGCTGAGTTGAAGAAATATAATGCAGTACTGTAATCGAGAGATTTCGATGTTGTTGTTCTACACTGAACCGAATCTGTTCAATGCAATTGTGACAAGAAACCCATTGAATTTTATCTCCAGGAGCATAAGTCATCTTCTCCTTACGGTTACTGGGCAGACTTAATGAAATTCAAAAAAATTAATTCTCCACTAACAGCGAATACAGACAAGTGTGTAAAAAATGCGCATAAATTTCCTACTTGACATTGAAGATTATTGAAAAATTCAAAGCACTACTGTAATCGAGTAATTTTTCGCAAGGGGTCATGGGAATTGTTCGACATTCGTTTCTGACTGCAGCAGTCGAGAAGCGCCGAATGAAGACGTCGATCGATTAAATAACAAAACAAATCCGAAGTTTTATTCCAAACAGATGTTGGTAATTTAAGGCGAAAAAATGATTAATAATTGCCTGTAAGAAAGTTATAAGTACACATGAAGACTTTATAATGGAGTAGTTTTATGTTTTTTATTTATCGCAAAACACGGCGTATTAATACCTGGTGTGTATCTATACATTTTGTACGGATAAAGCTTGTATAAATATATATCAGTATATATATAGTATCTATTTCAAAATATTTTACATTTTTTTACATTTATATTTTTATCAGTGCTTGTGCGTGAGTCTGTGTGTGGTTTGTTAAATAATTTATCGTACATTCGTTTGAACGTCTCTCATTCTGTCTGTCTGTCTGTCAATAATAAAATACGTACCCTGTTCCATAGAATATAGAATTAATATTAACTCTGACAACGAAGATATATTTTACAAATATTGCAATCTTTATAATAATGCTTTAAAACCAGTGGCTATAAATGCTTTGATATTAAATATAGAAAAGATAGTAACAATAACCGGAGAAAAATTAGAAATAGAAAAATCATTTGGTAAACATCCCCATTTAACCAAATGGTTAGCAATAAGTTAAGGCAAAAGTTTCTTGATTTGATTGGAAAACATTTTCCAATGAATAATTCCCTTAGCAAGATTTTTAATAAAAATACGCTAAAATTAAGTTATAATTGTACTAATAATCTAGAAAAATTATTTAAAAAAAAACGTACTGATAAAATTTTAAATAAACACTTAAATAAAAATAATAGTAATTCCAAAACAGAAAAAATAATGATAATATTTATAATAAATCATGTAATTGTAGACATCCTATAAACTGTCCATTGGAAAATAAATGTCTTACTGAATCTATTTTTTACTAGTGCATCACTTCATCTACTGAAAACCCAGATGTTAAAAAAAATTATATTGGGAGCACAAAAAAATATATTTAAACGTAGATGGTACCAACATATTCCTTCTTTTACCGAAACCGAACATAACTCTCAAAATCTTTATGGTATTTAAAAGAAATAAGAAAGACACAGTAAAATAGAAAATATTTTTAAAAAAATAGAATTTGTAAGTCATTAAATGACCCATGTCCTCTATGTCTACATGAAAAAAATATGATTAAGCTTCCGAAAAGTAATGATCTATTAAATCAACAAAATGAACTAATTGTAATATGTAGGCATTATACAATGTTCACGTTAAAATATAGTTAATAGAATTTTTCTATAAAAAAACAGTTATATATCTGTTATTTTACTATATATAATAGTACATATAATATTTATTTATATGGCCCTTTGAACATAAGTATAGTATTTTAGTATGAAAATAATATAATATATAAAATTGATTTAATCATACTAGAAGCTCATTTAAGATAGTTCTAAAGTATAAACAACAATAATTTCAAAAAAATAAAATCCTAAAATTAACCTTTTGTTGGATACACATCCATCTGATTATTTCATTGTAACTAAAAATCATTTTCTTAACGGGATGTAATTGGTGACACGTCTAAAACGGTTTATCTAGACAAGTTTGAAAAACACACACACTTTAACCTCTAACCTACATTTTTTCACTTTTCTGTATTAGCTTTGACCGGTTTTATCATTGTTGACCAATGATAAAGACATACCCGTAAAAATTTTGAAATCTTGTTCCTCCCTCCTTCCTAACTTTTAAATAAAATACGATTCTGTTTTCAAAAGTAAATCATTCTCATCAAAAGTTATCCAACATCGCTTGATAATGAAACAGATTTAAGTTCCGAAACAGAAATTTCCGTGTGGCGATGTAAAATATTTTTTAAATGAAAAATATTATAATATTATGCTCTACGTTATCGAGCACTTTAAAAAAGAAAAAAGCTAAATAACTGTGGATTCTAAACCTAAACGTTCTTTCTATTTATTTGTATATATATATATATATATATATATATATATATATACATATGTGTGTGTGTGTGTGTGTGTGTGTGTGTGTGTGTGTGTGTGTGTGTGTGAACATTAAGATCAACACCAGCTGCGGCAGTCTGGTTCATGCTTAAAATATAGCATACCTTTAAAACTATATTTTTTATCATATGTACCCATATATATATATATATATATATATATATATATATATATATATATATATATATATATACATACATACACACACACACACACATACACTCTCTCTCTCACACACACACACATATATATATGTGTGTGTGTGTGTGTGTGTGTTAGGTACCCCCAAATGTTTTCTAAAAAAACATACTATAATGAAAATGGCCCCAAACTTGATAAAAAGTTTGTCGTCAAAATGTTTATATTTTATTATAAAGAGGAAAGAACAAATTATTTTTTGATTATTTAATTAATTTTTTAGTCTTTTCTAGCACGTTCGAAATTTTGGTTAAAAAACTTATTTTTCTTGCGTCAGCGCTAGGCCAAAGATTAATATAGGAATTTTAGCGTCAAATAATTATCGGATTTTAATTAAATTTTCAGAACTTAATTACAAATAAATGAATTTTTAAAAATCTTAGGATTTTTTTTTTGTTTTACTTCTGTAACCCCTACTTACTTAGTTTTATGAAATTTCGAGAAAGTTTCATTGTCTTCATATTTAAATTAGTTAAAATCAGGAGTCCTTGAAAAATTTGAATCATCAGTTTGTTTTTGTCATACAGAAACATCTTTTACCGAAAATCTGCTCTGAATCGTAAAATAAAAATGCAATTAAACTATGACATTATATAAATAGAAAAGCTTGTACTTGCTTTTGTAAAGAACATATATATATATATGACACTAATATCTTAAAATTTGATTGATAATGAATTTTTGCAAGAATTGTTTTCATTTTAATTAGAAAAAATCTATTAAGTTTTAATTCTGTTAAAATTCTGTATTAATTTCAACCTTATTATATTATATTATTATTATTAAGTGAATTCTATATTTACTAATGATAAATGGAAAGGCTTAATACAAATCATCAAACACATATTTTTAAAAGAATTAAAAAAAAATTTTGTTTGTGTATAAACGTGCCGATTTTTGTAAGTATGGGCAATCATACGTGACATTATCAGAAAATATGAGCGATAACTATAGTAAATTTAAAATTAAAATTTCTAAACTTCAATAAAACATTTGATTACGGAGAATATTTTCCTAAATTTTTAAGATTACCGAGTACTTAAAAACTATATAAAAACGACGTTCACATTTTCTTTAAAATAAAAAAACAGCTACTGTCGGGTTAAAAATGCATTTCTGTGATATTTTAAACTTAAAGTAAATAATATTTGTTTCCAAACAAATTATACTTTAAATCAGATGATATTCCTCAAATAAAGTTTCAGAAAAGTATATTTTATTTTTGGAATACTTTTTAATGAATATTGCCGCGAAAGACGACTAAAATAGGGCGCTAATTAGCTATTTCAGCAAAGAAAAAAAATTCCTTCCAGTTAATTTAAATTAGATTTGAAATACAGCAAAGTATTTTGCTTATTTGAAATACTGAATTTCATCTATTAGCTTGAAATTAAAACTAAAATAAAACTACAAGAAAAATTTTTTTTCATTTTAAAACCTTAGGTAATATATATATATATATGTGTGTGTGTGTGTGATATTCAGCGTTGCGCTTCGCGGTTGTTTCTTGTTTTAAAATATTTGTATCTGCCATAAAATGGTTTCAACGAAATTGTCCTCGAAAATGTTTATTTTTTGTTTTTAAATAAATTTAATAAAATATAAACAAATTTATCTATGAAGAAAACACATCGAAACAATTTTATTTTTTTGAACCAAACTTAAAATTATTAATATTTGTTAGATTTTCAATAAATGAATCGCAAAACAGTTATTTTTACAAAATTGATTAATATAAAAATAATTATCTTCATTAACTAAGAACCGCTAAACGACAATATATACACATCTAGTCGCCATATATGTAATATTAGGTTGGTGCAAAATAATGTTGGTTTTTGACGTATTTTTAACGTATTTTTAACGTCAAAAACCGACATTATTTTTGCACCAACCTAATATTTGCGCACATGAGCAGACACAACTTTTACAAATAAATTTTTTAATAGAGTTTATTAATGCACATGAATAGTTTTATTTATTTACTCATTAACCGAATTTTTTTTTAACGCAGACGATTTTTCAAAATGGGTGCCTGTTTATTTAGAATATACCCGTAATAATTTGTTCATTTCACGTTTTTCAAAAAGAAGAGCGTGTCGACAGTTCGAAATAATTTAATTTCTTTCGTTTGTTAAATTATTCGTGTTCATAAACTTTATAATTTAGAGTTTCTTTCCCATGCATAAATTGCAATTTCTGTAACTGTTTCAATTTATCTTTTATTAAAAACAAGATAAAGAGAATCAGTTACAGAAACATATACCATTATATTAACGATATGTTCTCTTTCAATTTGATTTCCCTATATATTTTGCCAACATTGGGTTATTTTTATATTTTTCGTATGTGAATGATAACAAAAATGCTTTGTATGTCTTCATATATATATTTGATACATAAGCACACACTCAACCTAATACCAATAATAAGAGCATCCCAACTGGCGCATAAACTAATTCCATCACCACACTTAGTATAAAGAAAATGCAAAATGAGAAAAACGGCAGTTAATTGCTGAAACATCTTGAATTGTGGATTAAACAATTTTCTAAAAATTCATATACTCTAAGGTTAAGCTGCTGAATATAACCTCAATCAGCTGTGCCAAATGTTATTTCTTTGTATTAATCACACACACACACACACACACACACACACACACACACACACACACATATATATATATATATATATATATATATATATATATATATATATATATATATATATATATATATATATATAATTTGTTTAGATAGATCAGAATTGTAATGACAGCCAGATGAAAAAAGCATCCGGCCGAAATATGCAACTGATTTTTAGTTTTATCTTATCTATTCTTCAGTTTTCATCCACACATATGGATATCAGTGATACATTCTTTTCTCTTTTTTGAAACACTAGTAAAACATACTGCAGGCGAAGAAGCGATTAATTTTTTATAAAAAAAAACAAAAACAATGAAGCAGTGATGTTAAATGACAACTGAGTGAGATTGCCGGATGTTGCGATGTATGTTTGCTGGGGCAAAGAATAAAAGCAGGCAATTAAAATGATGCCATTAAATAATCATGCAACTCGGTTAATCACTGTTCTTCATACAATGGAGGGAGAGATTATTCGTATTTGCATCTTTTTACTGTGATTATGAACTCTCGGAATGTCTAAAAACATGTTCATTCATTTTAATTGCTGTTTTTTTATTGGTCATTTTTCTTGTTAACTCTAGTCGTCCGAGAGGACAATTATTTCAGATATTGCTTAGATGTCATCACAAGAAACAGGAAATACTCTGTCTAGGTGAACTGTCTGTTAAAAATGCAGACACTATTTGTTGTCATTATTAGTTTTTGAAGCCCCTTTCTTTGTGCAATTTCCACTACAATTTTTGGTATGTTAAATAATTTCCTGTAAAATTTCAATGTAAAATGCCTAATGATAACTTTCATCTATCTTCATTATTCATACACAAATATGCACAAAGCAGTGTTAAAGCTGTTTGATTATGTTTTCCAAAGCATGTGTAGCGCCATAATTTTAAAATGAGTGCATTGCGACATTTTTTTATGAAGAATGTGCAACGCCATCATTTAAAGAAAATATATTAATATATTGATCGAAAATATAATATTAATATATTGATCGTTGTTTCAGAGTTGTTTACTTAAGAGCCAGATGTTATCTCAATGATCATCGAGATACAAATCTAAGAAATTTATATACACTAAAATGAAGATCTATTGAAGATATCTGTTAGTCTTTAATTATTCTCATAGAAAATAATTTGTCTGAAAATTAATTAATAATCGATAATATCAATTATCGATTATTATTATTCAATAATCAGCCAAATAATAATACAATGATATTTTCGTAGTAACAATTTTCAGGAATTAAACGATAAATTGTCAGAAATTGATTGCTTTCTCCTTAAAATCTCTTAATCTGGAAAAGCTATCAAAAATAATACACGCACCAAAAACGAAAAAAAAAAAAATGAAAAAGTTAACAAAAACAAAAATAGCGGCTTTATCCTCTGATCATGTGGACCTGAATTAATCAACTGTCAAATAAAGAAAAATATATTTTTAGGGTGATGTCATATCTTTCTAGGCAATTCCATGCGAAAATTTTACCGAGATTCAAAATTTAGCCTTTATATAATCAAACATTTTTGTTTCAGTAAAATTTTTGTAAAATATAAAGCTATCAATTGGCTAAAATTTGAAGGGTTACCTTTTTCTTCCTCCATCTAATATATAAAGCTGAGAATTTGATTGTACATCCGCTCGAAATGCTGAAAATGAATTAATTATATATAAAATTGGCTGTCTGCTCATGTGTACAAATATTATGTAAAACTGGCATCAGATAAATGCGGCGTTATCGATATCTATACACACGTTTATTTCGAACGGAATATGGCAGAAGTTTGAGTTTAAAGAGGGGTCCCACGGGCACATAGGATTGGAAAGAAAAATCCCCAGTATTTCACTATTGAAACATCTTAGGTGTCAGGAACTGAAACTAGAGTGACAGCCACCCAGGGGCTAAGCAAAATAATAGCTGCAAAATAATGCAGCCTTTTAGCATTTATCTGTACGTAATTTTTTCTTAATGCTGATAATTAATATATGCATTTATCTTTAAAACAATAAATAAAGGCCAAATAGTTTTCTTATTTATTTCCAATATCATCTGTTGTGTTCTTTATAAATAAATCATTGTTGCTTGCTTTTATAATTAAATCTTTTAGTTATTCAAATTAAGTCATTTTTCCGTCTTGGATGACCTTAGCATTTTGATTACAGCCTTGAAGTAAAGTGAAGAAAAGCAAATGTACAAAGCGAAATAAAACAACGTTGGCATTTTTTTTATACGATATATTGAAAATGTAACAAATATTATAAATTATAAGATTCTGTCTATGAAAAAAAGAGCTAGCCAAATATTTAATCCTAATCGAACTGCTGTAATTATGTCAATTTCGCTATTAGTATTTTGCCGCATAAAGAAACAATTACGTAGCGTAACGGAACAAAGGAGCGTGCTCCGAACAACGCCAACATCGCTATTTATTTTTTATTTACCTATTACTTCTTGATGAGGAAGAATTTTAAAGCTAAAATTCTACCACCTTAATTAGGACACTCATTCTACTGAAACGTTGTAAGTATAAAAACCATGACGAGTTTCCTCATAAAAATGGAAAAGCATATATTAAAACCTAGATTAAGTTAGAATTTCCTTTTTATTTTAATCGAGATATTTAATTAGATTCAAAATATATTTAGTTGCTTCAAAAGTACAAAATGAAATACATGTATTCTATTGGTAAGAATTTTTTTAAGTACAAGAATTATATTTGTTGTTCTTTTTTTCTGTTTTCTGTCTTTTTTTATCTTTCATCTTTTCTTTATCTCTCATCTTTTGTTTCCTTCTCAGTTTAGTTCCGTATGTTATACACATTCTGAATTATAGATATTTCGTCAAAAATTAGAATATCAGAAAAAATTATTTCTAATATTCTAACTTTTGACGAAATATCTATAATTCAGAATGTGTATAACATAAAAATTGTTTATAGTGATGAAGAAATCAAGAAAAAAGAGGAAGAAAATATTCGAAATAAAGATATGCAGAAGAAAAGAGAGGTAAACAACATAAGAAAATAAATAAGAAAACCATAAGATGGAAAGAGATGAAAAAAATAAGAAGCAAAAATAAAAGCAAGGACATTTTATATAGAAAAAAAAAACAAAAAAAGAGAAAACAGAAATGAAGAAGGATATATTCGTTTACACCATTTGTAATATTGGTGAGCCGACTTTGAAAATTAAACCTGTCTAATATACATCGCAGATATTATTTTCCATCGTCTATGAAACTAACAATTTATGAAGCAAGTGTTCCTTCTCAGGAATATTGCTTCCATTTTTTTCCTCTGTCTCCGACTCAAAAACCGACAACTGTTCTCATGGTTTCAATATTTTTCCTTACTTTATTGTGACGTTACTTCTTTCTTTCTTTCTTTCTTTCTTTCTTTCTTGCTTTCTTTCTTTCTTTCTTTCTTTCTTTCTTTCTTTCTTTTTTGCTTTCTTTCTTTCTTTCTTTCTTTTTTGCTTTCTTTCTTTCTTTCTTTCTTTCTTTCTTTCTTTAGTTTCTCTATTTTCATTGGTTCTTTTTTTATCCTTTCCTTTTTGTTGTTTTATTTCCGCACATAATTCCCCATTACATTCTTCCTCTTCTTGCATTTCATTCGTCACACGTTATATTTTCCGTCATAATTTATTCATCTTTTATTCTTTTTTCTCTTTCCCCAAAAGTTTTTTTTTTTTTTTGAGTTTTCTGTAAACGTTCTTATATTTTTCTTTCATTCGTTAATACTTTTTAGTCTCTGCTTTCTTTACTTCATTTCCTTCTTTCTTTTTTCTTGTTTTTCTCTCATTCTCCCTATCTATCTTTCTTCATCTTTGTTTCTTTTCCCATTTTTATTTCTTTTTCTTTTCCTATCCATCGTATTCTTTGTCTTTCTTTCTTTCTTTCTTTCTTTCTTTCTTTCTTTCTTTCTTTCTTCCAAATAGCGTTTTTCTTATTTTTTTACATATTTTTTTACATTTCTGTCATTACATTTTCTTTAACATTCCACTCTTTCTGTTCCAGTAATTCTTTCTATTCACTTTCATTTTACTCTTTTACACTAATAATTGCATGAATGCGTGTGTATATATTTCCTTTGTCTTTGACTGTATGCGTATATGCACACTGTTAGTCATCTTCTTGTCTGTGTGTCCCGTGCGTTCAAATGGATTTCTCTATGTATTTCTGTATAATCAGCAATAATAAATATTAATTTATAAATCTTCAAGGCAACAACTTTCTTTGATACGTGTTTATTACTACACCATCCAGCAAACCCATCTTTATTTTTTATTTATTTTGATAGATTTTATTTATTTTTTATCTTTTCAGCGTTATTATCCACCGCCACCGCCACCAACGCCAACAACTCCAACGATGATCCAAGTTTCTAATTGTGACTTCAGGCGTTCGTTTATTAGTGACGACCATGTTTAACGTAACGTGTCGTCAGTTTTGATGCCATAAAAGGAAAAAGTCACTTTTCTGGCTGCCGGCATAGAGACAAATGTAAAAGGTGCCAGAATTGGTAGACAAGAAAAGGGAACAGAAAAAATAGATAAATAGAACGCGAAAAATTAAAATAAAATGAGGCAGTTGTACTAATTGAAAAGAAAAGATAGGTAATTTATAAAGCCATCCTATTTATTTACATGTGTTTAGCAAGTGTATTATTTATGAGCGAATATTTCTATATGTGTTTAAGTTTATGGTGCCCTGAATTCGGAATTAAAAATTTATTCAGACATTCTGCTAACATTTTAAGAAATATTTTTCGAATGCACAAT
Source organism: Acanthosepion lycidas (assembly GCA_963932145.1). Lineage (NCBI taxonomy): Eukaryota > Metazoa > Mollusca > Cephalopoda > Sepiida > Sepiidae > Acanthosepion > Acanthosepion lycidas. The sequence goes on from OZ010608.1 coordinate 61,918,130, forward strand.
TCCATATTATATGTTAGTTTATTAAAAGTGTATTTAGTCAAAAGTACATACGTGTGTATGTGTGCGTTTTTGTACACCGAGTAATTAAGGAGAGCGAACAATAAAAGAATAGAAATTAAGAAGACAGAATGACATTACATTTAAATTTTTGAAAATCAAAGTTGACTGGAAAGTAAGAGGCCAGAAAAGAAATCCACAAGCAAGAAGAGCGAGTGAAGGCGCACATAACATAGAACTTGCGGTTACATCTCGCCATTTCAACTGTAAGGTGATGAGATCTAGCTGACAATCTATTACTGCGCTTAAATTCATAAAGGACTACGTACCAAAGAGAAAAGCTCATCAGAACAATTACCATGGAAACATCTATAGAAAAGACACACTTATATATGTGTGTGTGTGCGTGTGTGTGTGTGTGTGTGCGTGTGTGTGTTTGTTTGTGTGTGTGCACGCTTGTGAGTTGAAAATATCGTTTCTCCGATAGAATCATTAAACAAGAAAAAAAAATAGGTAAATCTTCATAGATTTGACGTCTTGCTATTTATTTATCATCATCAGAATATTTATTTTGATGAAGCTAAATAAATAGCGAAACATGTTAAATTTGTTTTTCTACTTGTTCCTTATATATATATATATATATATATATATATATATATATATATATATATATATATATATATATATTTAATAATGTATATTTATATATATATGTTCGCCTATTGCACGGTTCACAGTCATCCCTGGTCTTTTGAACAGGAGAAGAGGTTCGATCCCGTGTGTCCTGCTTAGGATTGTCTTCTCATTCTCTTTCACTTCCAGAACCACATTGCGTCTTAGTGGCATTATCGCCTGGCTTTGAGAAAAATATGTATATCTATCTATATATATTTTGTGTGTGTGTGTGTGTGTATTAAGAAAGACGGAGAGAGAAAGAAAGTGAATGATTGTTCAGATTTGTTTGTTTGCTGCATCTAATTTAGATAGTAATTGGTTTTACTTTGTCATAATAAAATGCATTCACTGTTGATAATAATATATAATCTTTTATATTTATTAAAAAAACATATGATAAGCGGAATTAATTACAAAAACAAAAAACAACTGATTTTGAAGATATCCTATAAACGAATCAATCGATTAAAAAGAAAAAGTGATAGATTTTCCATTTAGAGAAAAATCTGATTCCTTTCACTAATTTCAATAAATCGAATGCGATATTTTGTTTTGTTTTGTTTTGATGCAATCGCTTTTGAAAGATTTCGCAAGCAAGCTGGCAAGCAGTCATGTCATTTGCACACTCAAGACATGCTGTCGTGGTTTATGAAAATAAGCACGAAATAAGAAGCCTAATTGGCCAAAGTCATACACTCGCTTGACGTCTGGACAAATTATCAACGCTACATATTCACTTATCGTAAAACTAGAACATAAGTTATATGCAAGTACGAATAAATATTTATAGAAAGATTAACATAGACATACGCATATACATACATTCATATACATATATTCCTCATTGCTTTCCTTTCTCTTACTATCTGCTCTCTCTAACCATTCCACACTCTCTCACTCATTCGCTTTATGATTCTTTCTCTCCCTCTCCCTCTCCCTCTCCCCCACCTCTCTCTCTCTCATACACATACGTCTTCTCTTGCGATCTAGAAAACTTCTTGTTTCGAGTGTCAAAGACGAATAAATTACATTAACAGAATAATAAATGAGCTTATATATATATATATATATATATATATATATATATATATATATATATATATATATATATATATGAACATTGTAACGGGATATGTATTATGTTTTAATTTAATTTGACTGTTCTCATACTCAGCCGCAACGTAATGTACTTATTCACATTTCTACAGATACAAATTTCAACTTAATGATTGAGAATAAATATGAAAAAATACGAAATAGCTAATGGATACCCAAACAATACCCTTACCTCCAAATAGCCCATATATATATATATATATATATATATATATATATATATATATATATATATATATATATATATATATATATATATATAAAATCAATTATTTTCACTTTCAGCAATGATAGAAGACCATGTTCCAGCTAATAAATGTTTTGTACAGTGTTGGAAAAAGTTTGTTTGGCCTTTCTGTTCGACCTTTGAAATATTGCAAATGGATAAAATTGTATTATTTGATTATTTAGTCCTTTTCTTGTAACAATCTATTCATATAGAAAATCCCGTTGCTTTTTCTTTAAATTTAAAATTCCGAAATTTCATTGGAACGTTCTCTGCTTTAGCCACATTTGGTTGTGCCGACAACATTATGAGATGGTAACAATAAAAACTGATAGATAGATAGATAGATAGATAGATAGATAGATAGATAGATACGGAAGAATGTTGAAACGTGTGCGTTAATTTTCCAATTTTTATTTATCGTTATGGTATTATTGGAATTTCATACTATTCAGAAGAAATTCTTTCGTGTTTCAATGTGCGTACTTGCGTGTGTGTGTGTGTGTGGACCCATTTTCAGTACGACACTAAAATATGCAATCAGCATTTTATTGGCCCTCATTAAACATGGTCGTTTAATGTTTTGCATTGCGGAATTCAGTCCTGGAGTCGTTCTACTTACAACTTTTAAGAAGCAATTTAAAAATATATAAATGCTGAACTTAAAAAAAGGAAAAATATTAGAGTAGAAACTATTGATTAACACAGATGCACTACTCTTCTAACCTTTTCAATATTTAACATGGGATTTTTTTCTAGTGCCAATTTTGCTAATTTTTATTTGTAGAGTTTCTAAAAGGCAAGTTTTTTCTACCTTTTGTTTTCGTTTTTTAATTTTATTTTTTTCTCAAACAAAAAAAAGTCCTTGTGTCTTTTTGTCTCCTGTCCAATATTCTATCTACAATTTAATACTGATTAAATATGCGGCACAAAAAAGGGAGAGATTGTTCAAGGCTTATCGACACAATTGACAATCCATTCATTCGTTACAATTTACTCATTCACCATAAGTATCTATCCGTCACCATTTGCTCCTACATGCACCAAAATACCCCACATACACTGGGGGCCCCTACTGAAAATTTATATTTTTCTTTATTATTAACCTTTCCTTTTCCTTTTCTTGTTTTTCTCTTTATTTTTTTCTTTCTTTTAATTATTACCATGACGTCATACCGGACGTTGCTTATGGGAGTTTCCTCAAAATGCCTGCATGATTCTTATAGATTTCTCACCAACCACACCATTTCTATAGTTTCAAATATTGCTCAGATATCCAATGTTTCTCAAGTAGGGTCTTTGGGACTGCTCTAAGTGCACGTATTATCACTGTTATTATCAACACCCTCCTACTTTATAGCTTTTAATTTTATTTTCCTCAAATTCTCACGCATGTTTTTGGTGCTTTTCTTTTTTATTTCCTCCTGAGATTGGTTAATGAAGCTCATGCCCGATTTGATGTAATTTCTTTTTAAGAGTTATTGCGTAAAATACATAATTGTGGCACACGGCCGAAAAGGGGTGGGGAGGGAATGGCTGGTCATCACTTACTATCTTATACCCCCTAGCTAATCCAATTCACGACCCATTCGTTCGTTACAATTGACACATTCACCACAAAAACTCGTCCATAAACAATCAATCCTCTATATTCCATAATACTGCATACTCTCAGGAAGGGGGCTACAAAACGCACCCTATGACATAAAAATGTCATTTCATGATTATAAAATAATATATACATAAAAATTTGTACATGATATAAATTGTGAGGAGAGGGGATGAACCCAAAAAAATAAACTAAAATATCAAAACAAAGAAATTAAAGATTACTGATGTTAGTAGGACCCGTCTAGCCCTCAAAACAGAGAGGCCGCTGTATTCTGCCCTACGACCGAATCAAGAGGCTCTCTCGCTAAGGAAGAGGGAAAGAAGAAAATATATACGGACATGGGGAACAAATAAAGCTGACCCAGTCGAGATGAAAGGAGGCCAAAAACAAGCTGGGGAGGTTGGGAATCTCAACTTGGATCATAACCAAAGATGTAGCCGGGAGCAGGCCGGGGAACAACACTTACTCTCATTAACTGGATACACAACGCTTGTCTAGCCTCACCAGGGGAGGGCTCCACAGTAAACCACCACGATGTGAATTAGGTAGACCTAACAGAGAAAATCAAGGCTAGCCCCGTTCACACGAACCAAGCTCGACTCAGTCACCCACCTTTCGCTAAAGTCTGTCGAATGCAAGCGTTTTCTGTTCTAATCTTCATTTTGAGCGGATAAGATCATGATGAGAAAGACGGTAATTTCTTCTTTGTAAAAAACAAATCCAATTTTTCATATGTAATCAGTAATCTGCAGATCATCATCATCGTCATCATCATCATCATCTTCGTCATCGTCATCATCATCATTATTATCATCATAATTATCATCATCAGCAGCAGCATAATTAAACCTGAACGATATGCTTAATTTACTTACAATATCAATATCGTTATTCTTTGTTAAAAATATATCCTTTTCTTTTTGTTAGTTTTGAAAAGTTTTTTTTTTTGTTTTGTTTGTTTATCTCTCTGTGATAATTGTTAATTGGCGTTAAACAACATTTATCTTTGTCCGCTTGGCAAAGTGATGTTTGCTTTACAAAAGACAAATGTAAATAAACAGAAAATTTTCTTGCACTCAGAGCAACAGCTCATGATTGCGTAAAAGAAAGAGATGGAACCCTGGCAAATGTGAAATGGGAAGAAAAAGATAGATAGATAGATAGATAGATAGATAGATAGATAGATAGATAGATAGATAGATAGATAGATATCCTCAATGATGATTAATTAATATAAAATAAGAGAAATATATTGAAGCGTAATGTATTCATGATTAATCTGGAGATGGAATGAACCAGTCTTAAACAGTATCGAAACAGAGGAACCTGATTTCAACATGAAAAACTAAGAAAGGAAAAGAAAACCACTGTGTCTCGTTCAGCTTTTTCGAGAGAATCAGAAAATTATTTTTTATACTTTTGATTTTATGATAATAATAATAATAATAATAATAATAATAATAATAATAATAATAATAATAAAAAACTCTATTGCAAAGTAGAATGAAAGTATAATATCTTCGGCAATATATCTTCATCCTATGGGTTATTATGACAGAGCAACCAGAAGAAAACCAGTTTTTAAACTAATTATCATTCCACTAAGAGATTCTTTACATTATTTTTTAGTAGTTATTTACCCAAAAACATAAAATTTTTCATGTAGAATGGAACTTTATGTTATAGAGTAAAAAAGGCACAAAATGACACATTCAAGAAAATATTAAGTGACTTTCATGGACATCGCCTGGCATCCTATTTCAGCCCCAAAATGGGAACGGGAAAAATGGAAATATTTATTTACGAAAAAGTTTATTTCATGATTTGAATAAATCTGGGTTGAATATCTAAAAAAAAAAAAATAAATAAATAAAATAACATATCTGAGAAATTCCAGGCCTGAATGAATATTGAATATTTGCGAATGAAAATGTTAATTTGTCCAACAGAAGATTACTAAATTGCACATTTTGTTAGAAAATAGATATGTGTAATTTATTTATCTATCTATCTATCTATCTATCTATATATCTATCTATCTATCTATCTATCTATCTATCTATCTATCTATCTATCTCAGTCTGTTCATATCTATCTATCTATCTATCTATCTATCTATCTATCTATCTGTCTATCTATCGTACTGCCTTCTTGTTTGTTTGTTTTTTTTTTATTATTTTTTATTTAATTCCTTTCTAGTAATAGTCTCAACGGTTCTGTGTAAGGATTTCCGAAATTTCAATTAATTAATTAATAGAACTGTTTCGCACATTTTTTTTTCTTTCTTTGCTTTGGTTTTTCATTGTTGTTCACACTAAGTTATCTTTATCAGCTCACGAACATCACAAGAAGAAGCAAAATGCAAGTTTAAAAACACAGACGGGAAAGCGAAAAGTGACGAAGTGAGATCTTGGCCCCTGGCAGAGTTGTGTAGCGTAACACCTTTTCATTGTCCTCTCATTGACACTGTCTCGGAACAAATCGAATCAAAACTGCGAATAAAACGTTACAACTAAATGTTTCACACTGCCTCCTTACCCTAACTTTACATTTTTTTTCCGTAATCGATGTTATCACATTATTAAAATGTTTCTTCTTTTTTCAGAACAGTCTTACAAATCTATGTCTGAGGAAATGATAATAATGATAACAAAATATACGAATTAATTATACAAAGAAGCACACGCACACACATGCACACACATACACATGCGCGTATACACACACAGACACAGAGACACACAGAGGTAAATATATTAATTAAGCCTATAATTAAAGGGATATTAACAAATCAAAAAAAAATGACGACACGTGGTTTGTTGGGAAAGTATCCATCTATATTAATATCTTAAAAACTCGCTACGAACCAATCATAGTTGATTTTACTGCGATTGCGCAATCAAGCATGAATTAGTTAGTCTTCAGTTTGACGCCATTGAGTTTGTGTACTTTGTGACCGTCACATTCAGAGTAAATAAGTTTCAAGTTTTACTTAAAATTTGGGACATTCGTGGATGGAAACTATCTGAATGATTAAGAATAGTTTGGGCGAGGATTCCATGAGTAAAGCTCGGATAAAAATATTAACACTTCAAACTTGACTGGAAATTTGTTTAAAGGGATCTACAAGGGAACCAGCCTACCACAAGTAGAAAACCTGACCAAGTTGAATACGTTCGAGAAATGATAATTAGAACAAAATCTTGATGTTTCATTGACTCTCTGGAATCTATCCATCCATCTGAATATGTCGATTGTGTATATTTCATGTTTTGTGCAGTCTTTTGGTTAAATATCACATCACCATTCTATCAGACTCCACCCAGTCCAGATTTTGCTCTCTACGAATGCTAGCTTTTCCTGAAGCTAATATCGACACTGAAAGAAATTTTCAGATCGGGAAAGTAACTGATGGCGACCCCCGAAAGAGGACGTTGCTGAGTGATTTGACAAGTGGAAGGAACTAAGGTGCTAATTTTAGAATTAGATTACATTTTTTAATGTTTTGCAATAAATAATAAATTTGTTAATATCAGGTTGGTTGCTTATAATAACTTTTCTAAATTTATTTAAAGCCATCTTATTTTTTCATCAACAATATGTCTTGGGAAATTATTGTTGATAAGTCTTTGTTTTATGTGGATTATTCTTTGTAAAATAGTACCTCTAAACATTCGCTAAAAGTGAGCATGCATGCAAAAATGCCCAAGACTTAATAAAAAATCTATATTTTATTAAGAGGAAAGGCCCAAGGATATTTTTTATCATTAAAGTATTTTTAATACGTTTTAGAACATTCGAAATTTAAAAATGTTTTTCTTGCGTAAACGGGCGAATAAATTAGTATAGGAAATTTTAGCGACTTTTTGCGCTGAAAAACTCATTAATTTGGAAATTCTTGCAAAAATTAGAGGCTTGTCGGGTTTTAATGAAACTTTCAGGACTTATTCACAAATCAATAAAATATATTTCTTTTTTTAGAAAATCTTGGTAAAATATGTTTTTCACTTACTTAATTTCATGAAATTCCGAAAAATTTATTTTTGTAGCGCTTAATATTAGTTATAAGGACAAGTCCTTGGAGAATGTAAGATATCATTTTTTTCTCAAGCAGGACCCCCAGTTACAGAAAATCTGCTCAGAATCGTAAAACAAAAAAATGCAATAAAAATAAAATATTATATAATTAATAAAAAAAATTAATTGCTTTTATGAATAAGGTATATTATAGACATGAAAAGATTGTTCGATGAATAATGAAAGTTTTTCATATTTCAAAATTTTAATTATAATAATTTATAAAGTTTAAATCTTTTAAAATTATGTATTAATTTGTAGCGGTTAAGAGATATTGTTATTAAATAAAACTATATTTACTAATCATAAATGGAAAAGCTTACAATTTAGCAAACCTTATTTTTAGAAAAAAATTGTATTTTTTAGTGTCTGTGTGGTCGATTTTTGTCAATATGTACGTTCATATATTATATCAGAAAGTATGAGCGGTAACTATAGTAAATTTAAAATTTATTGGTAATATTCTAACATTTCCTCAACAATCGTCTTCGTAAGTAAGACTAAAAAGCCAAAGAATACTGTAGTTAATATATATATATATATATATATATATATATATATATATATATATATATATATATATATATATATATATATAAAGGCGTTCACGTTGTATTCGTTAAGTAATTTTTCCCGTTCCTGTTAAGTATCTTTTACTTAAAAATACCAAACATAAAGGTTTTTTGCTTCTTTTTTTTTTACTATGATGTTCACCCTGTACAGTGGCCTCGAAGTTTATACGCATATGTGAGAAGATGACAATTGAACCGATAAAGATTGTAGTGATCGGGGTGCATCCTCTTGGGTGTCGGTTCCACAAAACTGTGGTTTGTGGAAAGAAGCTGTTCGAATGGAACTTACATCTCACCAATGCGATGCGAAAAGAATAAGGGTGGTTCGTTTCAATGTGCTTGAAGGGTCACAGCCATGAAGGTTATAAATGGTGAAACTAAGGAATGTAGTTCGTCTGAGCCCTTTCCATGGAAACAGCGATAGAACAGCGAGAAACTTAAGGTCAAGTCACTCTCACCATCGACTGAGGAAACACCCGTTCATCGTAATCGGTGAAAGTTCTGAGTTAGCTCGGTGATGATGGAACATCACTAGTTTGGATTTTGAGGTATTGAATGTGGCCAGCCAGTTTTTTCCCCATTGAGATGTTATAACTTGATCAGAGGAAAGATCAGCTGCCAATATCTGGTCATCTAGAGATTTAGAGGTGCACCCATATACTGTCATATCCTCAGCATAGATATTCACAAAAGATCAGAGTATAATCTTCGGGAGGTCATTTATGTAAAGTAGAAAGATGGTTGGACCGAGAAGCGAACCTTGGACGACGTTATTAAATACGTTCAGGAATCTACCAGTTAGGAACTCCTTTATAATTTAGGAAACTCTCCAAGTGATTCCATCTCATATATTGAGATTTTGTTGAAATCAAAACTTTAAAAAATTTTAAATAGTTAAAAAAGTTAGACATGATTGTTTATTAGAAATCTTTGACAGAAAGAAAAAAAGCATTTTATGATTAAATTTCGCTCTTATCAAAATATCCCCCTTTAGCCTTGATTACTACAGAAAAAGTTTTGGCATCCGTTGCAAAAGTTTCTGAAAGTCTAAGTTTGATAAGTGATTCCATTCTTTTTTTCAATGACTCAGAGAGATCTTTTTCATTTTTTTTTTCTTCACTTTTGTCAAGTTCATTCCATGCTAATTCTGGGAGTAGCTTCAAACTTTTGAATTATAGTGTATATATATATATATATGAAAATTTCTCCGAATTAATCAGTAGAGAGACAATATTTATGAATAAAAATGACAATAGGAAAACTGGTAATTGCTGACGCGTTTCGTCCAATGTGGACTTTATCAAAGCAAAATACGAAAATGAAATTAAATGAACAAAGTAACTAATAAAAACAAAAACAGAATGTACCTAGCAACTGGAATGGAGAGAAACGCTATTTTCATATTTTTAACTGAAAAATAACGTCAGTAATTGTCACGTGTGGAGAATATTGTAATTATAATTGTGTTGATGTATTCAACCATTTTCTTTTGATTTTATGAATCTGTTGTGTATATTTGTTTGTAAGAGCATTAATTTTGTTAAGAAAGGTGAAATAGGGAAAAAAACCTGGGCGTAGATTAATATTTGGGTAGTTTACTATGGCGGCACTCTCCAGAATTTTCCTTCTGAGTGAGTTATTTTCTTTTTTTATGAGTGTAGCATTTTTAAAAACAATTATAATTACAATATTCTCCACACGTGACAATTACTGACGTTATTTTTCAGTTAAAAATATGAAAATAGCGTTTCTCTCCATTCCAGTTGCTAGGTACATTCTGTTTTTGTTTTTATTAGTTACTTTGTTCATTTAATTTCATTTTCGTATTTTGCTTTGATAAAGTCCACATTGGACGAAACGCGTCAGCAATTACCAGTTTTCCTATTGTCATTTTTATTCATAATATATATATATATATATATATATATATATATATATATATATATATATATATATATTACATGAATCATTCATACAAAAAACAGATTAGTGAAGTTAATGATATAAATGGCGAGAACACATCTTCGCAAACAAATTTATTAAAACTATATTAACCTACGAACCTCTAGATGAATATTGTGATCCCTGTTTTTAATAAATTCAACTTGTATAAGCTCTTTTTTTGCTAGTACTTTCATCTGTTCATACAGTCATCAGCAGGCATAGAAATTGATTTGTTTTTTTAAATACATCCGGGTAATAACGGGACACAAAAGATTAGATGTGAATCGAAATATGTTTTATTGTTAACTGTAAAAACTTCTGGAGCGTGCGGTCACAACGCTAAGGTTGAATTTTTTGAAAATTTAAAAGTGAGTGCGTTTTTTTACTAATATGGTAATTGGAGAATTCTTTTGTTGAAGTAGTTTTTTTCAGTTGATGTGGCATGAACTAAATTGTTCAATAAATAGAGCAATGTCGCAGCTATTATCCCAGAAGTTGTACGTCGGATCAGTTCTTTTTAAATCAAATATGTGGTGCAGTTCAATTTATATTACATGAATCATTCATACAAATATATATATGCAATATCTTTCTAATGTATCCTTCATTAAAATGACTGACAAGGTTAATTTTTTAATATTATGTTTTTCTTGTCTGCTAACAAGAGATATACCTTTTGGACAATATATATATATAGAGAGAGAGAGAAATTGTTTAAATGTTTGTCTATACAATGCGCTTCTGGTTAATCTATTAAGTATTTTCAAGTATTTGGGGTTTTGTTCTTGTAAATTGAGTTTCATTTTCTGAGACGTAGACATAACTGTGCGGGAATTAAATGATACACCATTTACAATAACAAAAAACAAAAGCATAAATCCTTGAAAATGACAAACAGATTAGCCGAAAGCGCTTGGTATAAATAAATATTTGGACAATTTGTAAAAACATAAAGTCTAAAATGTAAATCGCTTGTTGGCAGGCAGAATAAACAATAAAAGACTAAAAATTGTACCTTGTCAGTCATGAAGCACCTCTCCTTCACACACATATAGATATGACAAACTGAAAACCTCTTAAGCTGACATTATTTCCAAAATGTCATATATTTACATTATTTCCAAAATGTCATATATTCTCATCCAAAATTTATATGATATATATATATATATATATATATATATATATATATATATATATATATATTCACCAAGTTTATGTTAGAAGCACAGATACACAACACAGAGAGTGTTAATGTACCAGACTTTTTTCAAAAATGTTTATCTTGACATGTTCCGCCGATTAACCAGCTTCATCAGCTTAACAGGATTTTATTTCACGAATACAAAATCTACATTAGCAAGATAAAACGTATCGTTTTAGAAATTAATTTTAAATAATTTCAATTCAATTTTTTTATTTTTTTTATTTTCCCCATTTTTCTTTTCTCAATGCAACTTTTACTTTTCTCAAAGCTAAAATCAAACTTTCATGGGTTTAATGTGAATTATATACTTGGCATTGTGTCGAATTTTCATCCAACTTTACTCACATACAATACACCAAATAACAATTTATATATAATTTCTTAATTTTTTACGGCTGACTGTGCTACACTAATAACTCTAATTATCTCCCTTGCAACTACGAGGCTGGGTGGCAGTATAATTTATAGAAAATGTTCGTTCGTTGTAATTTTGATTTTGCTGGTGTGCTGTTATTTTCATTTCATTATTTTGTTTTGACCCTTTAGCGTTGTGTTTTGGCTCGACTATCTATATATGCTTGTCTGTGGTGTGTTATGGTTAGGTCTGTTGTATTGTTATAACGGTTGGCAGTAACGGTTATGTTTCGAATTATTCTAGGGGATAATGAGTGAAAATAATTGTGAATCCGATTATGCCTGTTTTGTAATGTTGTTTGTTAACCTTTTTACTCATTTATTTGTGCTTATGTTTACGTTTGGAGTTTGTTTATTTGTTTATTATTTACTTAATATATTTACTTTTTCAGTGATTTGGATTTTTTTATTCATTTATATATTTTATTTTATTATTCATTTATTTAATTTTGTTCGTTTATTTAGTAATTTGTGTTGGTTTGTGAAGGTAATTATAGTTATTTTCTCCTCAATACAGTATTTCTAGGAAGTTTCAGTTACCACCTCTCCTAATGTATATTTTTTCTTCGTTCCGCCGGTTGTGGCTTCGTATATTATGACATTGTTCTGCAAGCAATTGCCATTTATGGGACATTCATTGTTTGCTGTGTAGTTACACGTGGGTTTCATTTGGGGGGTATAGTTTGTTGATTGTTTTCGTGTACGTTTTTCTTAATTGTGTCATGTTCTCAGTGCAACTGTAGCTGTTTTTTACTGCGTTTTTGTTGAATATCTTGTGGGGAATGCTTGATGTTGGGGTGTTTGTGTATGAGTTTAATTAATATTTTTCCTAGATTTGTATTTACATTTATGTTGTACGTTGAGTTAAACTATATGAGGTTTATTTTTCCCGTTAGCTTTTTTTGTGGTATGTGTTGTGTGTATGTTTCCTTAAATCCACTATCTGTTTCACGGCTGTTTCATAATCATCCTTGTTTTCGTTGAAGATGGTCTCACTGGAAGTATGTATATATATATATATATATATATATATATATACACACATATAATAAGATAAAGAACAAATAAGAAACATATATCAATATATATATATATATATATATATATATATATATATATATATATATATATATATATTTATATATATCAATCTAACATATTCCACTTTCATTAAAGCTTCGTCGGAGATTATGAGAAAAAATCAATCTGTGAAGTAACTTTAATAAAATTCAAATATGTTAGATTGATATACGTTTCCTATTTGTTCTTTATCTTATCATCCTGTCGGATTCTGATCCATATTTTATCTGCATTTATTTATCGCGCACGCGTGCGTGCGTGCGTGCGTGCGTGTGTGTGTGTGTGTGTGTGTGTGTGTGTGTGTGCAAATATATAAAAAAATAAGAAAGCACCGTTAGGTTAATAATCCGAAGTTTTTTTTAGTATTTTTGTTTTTATTTAAAAAAAAAAAAAAAACAGTGTTCAATACATAAGAAGAGCCTAAATTATAATTATTTTTTTAAAAATATGATTCCATAACATAAGAGTTTTCATGTTTCAAAAACTGGAGCTAAAAACTTCAATTTAATTATAAAAATTAAATTGAATTAAAGTATCAAGCTCTGTTTCATCTTCAAGCGAAATTTTTGGAATTTTTTTCCCAAAATTTCGCTTGAAGATGAAACAGAGCTTGATACTTTAATTCAATTTAATTTTTATAATTAAATTGAAGTTTTTAGCTCCAGTTTTTGAAACATGAAAACTCTTATGTTATGGAATCATATTTTTAAAAAAATAATTATATATATATATATATATATATATATATATGTGTGTGTGTGTGTGTGTGTGTGTGTGTGTGTGTGTGTGTGTGTGTGTGTGTGTGTGTGTGTGTGTGTGTGTGTGTGTTTTCCCACACTTTTATCTTATTTTTAACTCTGGCTCTATCTTTTTGGCTATTTTATTTTTTATTTTTTCTCTTTAGTTTTTTCCTTAACTTCTTTTTTCAATTTATTTCTTCGTTTTCTTCTTTCATTGTTTTTTATCTCTCTTTTCATTATCACACCGAAAACATTTTTTTAAAAATTGAAAAAGTGAAGTTATTAATTATAATTTCTTAGGCAAGCGAGGGAATTGGAGAAATAACAAAAAGAAAACATCACCATCATCATCATCATCATCATCATCATCATCATAATCATCATCGTAGCTTATTTGAACGCCGTCTTCCAAACCGGTAACGGCGTTATCACAGAAAGACAGGTTCCCAAGTAAATGTTCAAATTTTGCCAGAGGCTTATTCTTTATACCCCACTTTTTACTCAAAGGTCGTAGAATGTGACTTGCGATAAAAAGCCACATAAATAAGATGAAAGAAAGATGAGTTTAAAATGAATAACGCATTAAATGATTGATTCACTGAATGAAAAATCGATAGAGAAATTTCATTAACAGTAACAAACAAGAATAAATGAACTAAAACAAATTCAGCTAAAATTAAATACATGACAAAATTAATAATAATGTTTGACAATGGTAATAAAAATAAAGATAATATTTCTGCTACCAATAATACTAGTGGAAAAGCAAATAATGCACTGCGAATGAATAAATGTTGGCTTTGTATGCTAGATGTGATCTTTTGCCAAGCTGTTGAGTTCTCGTCGCTTAGTCGGTTACATCAAGGGGTCCGCTTAAAGAAGCTTTTGTAAGGCAAAAGGTGTGCCCCACTGAGTGCTATCCATTTATTTCCGAGTCGCAGTATCTACTCGTTGCTGTAAATCGACGACCTGAACACAGCTGCAACTAAAAATTACGATGAAAGTAAATATTTGTCAGTAATACATTTTACACCGTGTTTTAAAAATGTGTGACAAGATAGCCCTTTGTTAACAAATGATGGTAAACATCTTGTAAGAGTGTCACTGTTAGTGATAAAATAAATTTAATTCAAGTAAAACTAAATAATCTTGCTCGTCACAAGATAAATGCGAGATAATTTACCAAAGTGCTCCCTTGAAAATTCCGTTTTAAAACTTTTAATTTATAAACATTAGTGAAAAGATTGTTGTTTTTAACGATTGTCTGTTTCTGCCCTATTAAGAGTCATTCATCTCTTCAAGTATTTGTCAATTGCTTTTCCAGAAGACAAACTACACCAAACCACCCCGTTCAAGCGTCCCAATGTCATTGCTTGTTTGCGGCTTCTATTTAGTGAATAGGTGGAGAAAGAGAATGGGACATTATTGGCAGGATGATGGATCAGAAAAGGGAGGAGGAAAACGGGAGACGAAAGGGGCCATTGGGAGGATATGAACAAAAAGAAAGAAGAAGGAATGAGAAAAAAAGTGAAAGCAAGAAAATTAGAAAACGTGGAAATAAATGGAAAAAATGAAGGAGAAAAAAGAAATAGAGCAGGAAGATAAAATGAGAAAAAAAGAAGAAAAAAAAAAGTATTGGTTTGAAGAGAGAAAATCTCGAACGGAAGAGAGATAATATGGATGAGAAGAAAGAGAGAAAAGAGAGGCACAGGCTTAGGAGTTGCAATTGGAGTGCTGAAAAAGTTCTCGGCCTGGCCAACATCGTAAAATCTAACCAGATGTCCAAACATTAATACATATCTTAATCCTTCTTGATCAGGTTGAGAAATTAGCACCCCCTCGTATATCCAAAGTATTTCAGAAAAAGAAAAAGAGAAAAAAAGAAAAGGTAGAAGAAACAAGACAGTAGGAGTGAAAAATGAAGGAACACGATTTACTCAGTTCAAAGTTCATCTGGCACAAAAGAACAGACAGTGAAGATTAAAATGAATCATTACGCCAAACAATGACTTCACACAAAAGAGAGAAAGAAAGAGTAAATTAATGTGCATATGCGTGTGTGAGTAAATGATTGACTAAGAAAGAGATAGAAGCAGAGATAGAGAGAAAGAGGAAGAGAGAGAGAGAGAAAGGGTGAGAAAGAGAGACAAACGGGAAAAGAGACAATAAAAGAGAATGGAAAAATAGAAAATAAGATAAGAAAAATGAGAGTGGTAGATAATGAATTCATGAAAAAGAGACGAGAAAGATAAAGTTGAGAGAGACGAAAAGAAATGAATATTAAAAAAAAAAAACTATTGAAATATTGTCAGTAGTTTTAAACAAGATATTTCGAGCGAGATAATATCAAATGTTTTAAGCGCATGGGGTTAAATGACAAAGTTGCCCGGAGCCACTAAATATTTAAAATCCATTAAACTAAATGATATCGTGAATTTATATTGATGCTACACGAAAGAGAGTAATTCTAAGTTCAGACAACATTCAGACATTGTGCTATTATGTAATTATAGCATTGCTTAATATTAAACTGTGACTTCATTATTAAAACTGTTTAAGAAATTTTAACTGATTTGTTTTTTTTTTTCATAAGTGATTGGATGTTCACAGTGTGAACATATCAAGATATATTTCTTTCTCTCTCTCTCTCTCTCTCTCTCTCTCTCTCTCTCTCTCTCACACACACACACTCTCTCTCTCTCTCTCTCTCTCTCTCACTTTGCATGTGTGTGTGTGCGCGTGCGATGGTACAATTCGGAACTCAAAAAGAGCGAATGAGTAAAGACAAGTATATGTCTTGTTTGCGATGGGGTGCTATAAAGCTCTCGGTCTGACCAAAAAGCATTTCCGAAAAATTTATGATCTTTGGTGATTTGGTGATATTTTGGAAAGTGGGTCGGACAAAGAACGTCTCATCACTCCCCCAAAAATTAACACAGAGAAGGGCAGACAACTGTGTCAAGAAAAGGAAAAGGAAAAAACTTTCCGAATATAGTGTTTTGCTCACGAAAAAAGTATAAAAGAAGATAATGAAAGAAGAAAACAAAGAATGCGTAGTAAGAAATGACGAAAGGGGGAACATAATGAGTGGAAAGACAACAGAAAAATGAGAAAGATTGATGAAAAAGAAGTCAATAAGACGCCCACTCTGTTAGGACTTGACATCAGGGTAAGTAAAATGGCCAAGTTAGAATAGTGACGGTTTGGTGCGATCGGATTTCCCCAAATTTCTGGAGTTAGATGTTGACAGGTAGGGTATAGGGCTAGAGTTGAGAATCCATTCCTCTGTTCCCAACCCTTACATATACACGTACTTAGACACACCACCCCACCCATTGAAGATCAACTCAGTATATTTACGCATCTATGTCGTTCTATTGGATTGTTTTGTATAATTTGTGTATTTGCCTTGGACGCGAGTTTATACAGAGGAATGACTTTTAGATTTCATTTCCAAAGATACACATGATTTATATTACTGACAGTTAAAAAAAAGAAAAAAAAAAGAGAGAGAGAAAAAAAAAGAGTAAACGAAAAAAGATAAGGACGATGCTTGCAATGGTAATAAATGAGAGTATCAGGCTCATCTGATAATCATGTTGGCGTGTTCCTTTATTTGTCTTCTGAAAATATCAGGTTTAAAATTGAACGAATAACTACGTTTAGTTTCATGTAATATATACCAATACAACAATGGAAAGAAGTAAGGGTAAGATGATTGTGTTGCGCCAATATTCTAAGTGAGAAGAGCATGCTTACCATAAAAATCTATGAATCTATTAGGCTCAAACACCGACTTCTGGTAACTATTTTATCTATCAAGTTTTTGACTAAGAAGATTATGCATCAATTAAAATGCCTTCTGCTATTAGTCTCGCTGCAAATGTGTCGCATCAGACTTAAGTACAAAATGTTGCTTTATACTGTTACATTTACTTTTCAATTATCGGAATCGTTGGTCCAAATTTGGCACCAGAGGAGTAACGTTCAAAAAGAAGGCTTCATTATTAATTGGGCAAAAATTAATTATGTATAAGATTTTGACCAACAATGATGTTATCAAATAAGGAGATATTCAAGCCTGCAAATTTATTGATCCGTGTACGACATTTATGCTTTAGACAAGATTAAGGTCCGCCGAGATTTGCTCTTCGTCTTCCAAGATAAATGAGTCCAAATCTTGTAAGAAACATCTCGCAATCATTGAATTCAAATCGAATTGAATAGAGTGTTTTTTCGCCATTTTTCTCCGCCTTTTAAGATGATCTAATACGAACGGAATAAAGACTGATTTATAATATATCTGCAAAGAATCTACTAACTACTATATATATATATATATATATATATATATATATATATATATATATATATATATATATATATATATATCATATTAAGAATTATTATATATCTGATGCATGCGTGTATGAATGTATGTGCGTGTGAGCGCGTGTGCGTGTGTATGTATGTGAAAATATTTTTACGCAAAGCCTTTATTCAATTATGTAAGCAATTAAATAATATTAATTTGGTGAACTTCACAAATATTGAACATTTTATTCATTCAGGCTTCTGAGATTTGCTATTGTTTTTTTTTTTTTTAGGAGATATTCAACACGGATTTATTCAAATAAACATTTTCCATTTTTCACGGTCCTATTTCTGGATGAAATAAGATTTATGTCAGATTATGACCATAAAAGTTATTTAATACTTTCCTTAATGTGTCATTTTCATGTCTTTTTCACATGAAGTCCCATTCTCTACAAACAAGTGGATTTTTTTGTCCAAATATCTATTAGTAAATATTGAAAAGACTCTCTCAGTGATTAGTGATATTAGTTTCAAAAGTGGCTTTCTTCTGGCTGCTCTGTCATAATAAGCCAGGGGATGAAGAGCATTATTCCTATTCTACTTTGCTGTAGAGTTTTTTTTTTGTTTTTTTTTCAATTTTCTGATTGTCTCGAAAAAGCTAAACGAGACACGGTAGTTTTCTTTTCCTGTCTTAGTTAATTGTAAGATCTCGCCTTTCATAGTTGAAAGCGGGATCCTCTGTTTCGATCCTGTTTAAGGCTGGTTCATTCCATTTCCAGATTAACCAAGAAAAACTTTTCATAAAGCTGACAATGCTGGATTACGAGATTATTATGAAATTATTTTGCTATTATTTGAACATTGAAATCTCAGATTTGCCTAACAATTTCCCAAACTATTTTACTCTTCATTCGAGATATTAGTATTATACAATTTGAACATACAGCTAATGAAAAGGTTTTCTTTAGTAATGTGTGATGTCTTTTTCTTCTCTTTCTCGACACACGCAGAGTTTTAAATCTAAATTTGATGATTCTCCATAAAAATCACTTTATATTTTTTCATATTTTATTGTGACTGATTTTTTTAATATGCCATTAACATTTTTGGCCTTAAAATATTTTCTGATAGTAATATTACAAAACTTACAATGACTGAAAATATAAAGAATCTTAGAATAAAATATTTACTAGATTATTTTTATTCAGTACTCTTTTAAAGCCCCTTATCATCCTCTCATATATATATATATATATATATATATATATATATATATGTATATATAATCCGAAAAGCATGTAAAATTTATAATATATTACAAAAAATGGAAACTGGCATACCTTGTTATCACTAATCAAAATAGCACCATCAAATCTAAACCAGCGATGACCAATATAGTGTATCAATTTCACTACCCAGTAGAAGGCTATATTTCTTGTCAAAAATCAATTACCTATATCGGACATACTACCGTGTCCTTGAGTAGACGTCTCACATGTCACTTATCAGATCAAAGTACCATAAAAAATATCTACCTACTCATGATTTACAAGAGCCCTTAAGAAAAATTCCGGTCAATAACACAAAAATTCTATATAAATCAAATTACCAGAGATATTTCGTTTGTGAGAGAGGCCTGTATATAAAACATCACGCTCCCACTGACAACCTCACTTTATTCAACAATGATAATAAGATGTTGAATTAAAAAAAAAAAGAAAAGCAGCAGAAAGACATTTACTTGTATTCCAACCGCGCTCAACATGTGAAGCTCGGAATAAATGCCCCTACTAGTATTCAAAGAACACAAAACCACATCTTATACAGGCAAATATGAAGGGAAATTAACAACACCCACAAAAAAACTATTAAAATGGCTAAAGAAGTGGTCGAAAACACTTAGGACAATGGACAATATGGACAAGTTTTGCACTTTCTTACTACCAGCAAATGGGAAAGAATGTAAGAATGCTGGAAGAACTAAATAAAAAATTAATTAAATTTTCCTTGTCTGTTATATTCAACGAAACATGTTTAAATGAATGAATGGTTTGTGCCCAAATATATATATATATATATATATATATATATATATATATATATATATATATATATATATATATATATAGATAGATAGATAGATAGATAGATAGATAGATAGATAGATAGCACTGAGTGGATACCTATTAGTTTCCGACAATTGGCAATCGTTACCTTTCTGAAATTTCATATAACCCGCTCAAACTAAATGAATAAAAATATATTCCGCACAGCACTTCATATTTAATAATAACGATTAACATAGATTTGTTTCGCTCCTGCGATTTTTACTACTGAGCAAAAGACCCTGTGTACATGTAATAAAAATGACTGTACGTATGTTAATTACGACTATTTACAACCTGTCATCAAAGAGCAGCTGTATACAATTTGGGAGAGTCATTCAAGTGCATAAGGGAAGGTCTTTGGAAATTATAAAACAATTAAATAACCACAGCTTAATAATAAATGACTCATAAAGAAACAAAAAAAAATATTCATAATTAAATTACTCTAAAATGCATAGAAAACTAAATAGGAATCTTAAATTATGTGGTTATTTAAAAATAACACAAAACTTGACTGAGACACAAATTACTGTAAATAATTTCTTGGTGTAAGAAAATAAAAATAAAAATCATTAATAAAAATGTTAAACTTATCTCCTCCTCCTCCTCCTCTTAAAAATAATGAAACACAAGCTAATAATGATATTCAGACAGGTAGATGTAGGTACATGTAGCTACGGATAGAGATTACTAACTTATATATCACGAATTCATGTTAAGAGACTATGTCCGTGAATGAAATTCTTAAAAATACACATGTTTTTTCGATCCATCTTCTTTTTGAGAATTTCCGTACAAAAAGCCATGTAACAACCGTAGGAGACGACGCGCGCGCACACACAGGGAGAGAGAGAGAGAGTGAGAGAGAGAAAGAGTTATTTGGCTGCACCCAAAATGTAACCTAGTTTCTAAAGTCACTGGCTAGGGACTGACCACTGAGGATTTGTCCAGTAAAAGATCTGTACTGGAATCTTGAAATTTTTTCCTACTGGATCTCATACCATTCTAGACTACAGGTTCTCGTGAAAGAAAGGAAGATAGAAATATTGTTAAGAGACATGGGTGTTGAGTTAATTCCAGGTTCAGTAATCAAACTTGTCTAAAACTACTCAGATAATATATTGTGACTATTTCGATTTCAAAACAGCCACATCGCACGTTATACTTGCATTTCACACTATTACATCAAGCGTATGTTGTTAACCATTAGTTCCTGGTACGTTATTCTAACGAATAAGTAAGCACACAAACTTTTATCCCATCATCTTCAGTTCCAATCGTGTAAGCAGTAAATCAAACATCTTTTTACGCTTTATGGTATAAACTGCTTCGTCGATTCTGATGCTTCTCATATGTCCGAGATATCTACCCAAACTAGAATCTTCATATGTAATGTGCATTGTCAGTCAACATCCTCAAGTTCCACTATTACTGATCAATCAAAAATGTCAGTTTATATATTTAAAACTATTTTTTTCTTTTTGCAATGCTACTAATTTCTAATTTTGAGTCACAAATAAAAATCCCGGAAGAGAAACAATATTGTCAAACAAACTTTTTCTGTTGTTAACAATAAAAAAGCTACAGACTTTGCAACTACCGAGCTTCTTCTCTAAGACTATGTATTCCTTTCAGACGACGAACATTGAATTAATCGTATCGTCTCTTCAACCTTGAAAGGTGACACTTCAAATTGTAGCTACAACAGATACTTTTTATGAACAGACACTAAACTTCGGTTAATCAATTTACTCTAACTCTTATACTTATACTCTTCACTTCAATTAATCAATTTACTCTAACTGTTCTGGCACAATTTAATAGTTACTTCATCTTCGCTAAAACGATTTCTTTGGCGACTGTCATCACTTTAAAAAAAAAAAAAGAAAAGAAAGTTTTTACTTGTTTTTACTCGAATTGTTGTCCTTTGCTTTTTCCACAGTTACATTCTATTTTCTTCTACTCTTCACGTCCAGTTGCAGCTTTGGGGTCATTGGATCCTTCAAGTTTCAAAATAAAGAATGTAATCTAAGCCTCGACACAATAAGTAACTGGCAACACGGTGACAGCTACAGCTTTGTACAATCCACCAGGCTCTTTCGTGGTATGGTTGGTGATGATATCATCTATAAAAGCCTTTCCAAGCAATCCGATGTTACCACTGATATCAGAGTCATTAACTATACTTGACAATCAGTTCTATCGTTAGCGCTAACAGCTGAGGAAAACTGCCATTGTTTTATTTAACAAGATTTACGAGTCTTGAAGAACTTCCAGGTCATGACTAGCCAAATTGAAGCAACTCGTTGTTATCTCAGTCGTCTTCGGATTTTCATGATAATTAGGGTCCATACATTTTGACAAGTTTGAACCAAAGCGCTACATCATTTCCCTTTTCCCGTTTGCATTACGATATTACACTGCAAGTTATACTAACATCTTCAAACTCATAAAACAAAAATGCCTGCTTTCTACATTGATCAAACCCTTTCAGTAATGTAAATAATCAACAGCAACATGATGCCATTGGCGCTGACCAGAAATATGAGCTTCAACTGATTTGTGGCCTCATATTTTCTTTTTTCAGAATGGACTTATCACTTGCCAAAACTATTTCTGCAACACGTCTCTATACCGTTCAGATGTTATCAGCAACCATAAAAACTGAGTGGGAAATTCAGGTCATCTCTTCCTATGTGAAATATCATGAAATACAAGCATTGTTCCTATTTCTTCATGACTGCTAACAGAATCATTCGTAATTTTTAGAAATTATTCCAAAGAATTCAAATGACTCTTTTTGGAGGTAGACACATGTGATGTCTCGTTTTCAAATGCTTTGCATGAACTATTGGCTCTCCAGAATGCTGCAACATAAAATGCAATCTAACTTTTGTGGCCTTACTTCCCTCACTGGAAGTCTTATGACACCTTAGAATAATTTCCTTGCATGTCATTCAATCCACCTTCTCAAATCTTCTGCTCTGGTGATGTCACAAAGCATTTAATGGAAGTTCTTTCATCAAAGTAGAAAAGCATATCTTCTTGCAGGAAAATACCTGTATTTCCCCTGAACATTCTGATGTTGAACTCTCAACCAAATCTTTTCATAACATCACTGATTTTTTTCTTGGTTCATGATTCATGCCTTACCTTATTCTACAATAATCTTCTCCACACAGAAAAATCCTCCATTGACCCTTATATTTTTATCAAAGTATAACTCATTTAAACTTCTCCAAAGCAACAGGCTCATCAGACACTTATGTCATCAACTTAAGCAAACAAGGATCATTGAATGTTGCTCTCTTGGTTGAGAAAAGAATTCAATTTAAATACATTAGTGTTAACTTCAAGCAGCTGACCAACACTGTCGCAACTAAGATTGAAACTTTGAATTCTACTAACCAAAAAGACAGTCAATATTCAGTGAAATACTAGTTTTCAGCACTATACAGTAACCAAATTAATTTTTTTTTCATTGCAAATGCTTGAGTTTCAAACAGACAGGTGGTTGGATTTTTTTTTTTAAATAATTTTTTTTAGGAATGAAACAAATTATCCTAGAAGAATGTTAACAGCCTAAATTAATGGATAGGATGAAATTTCCTGACTATTTAATAAAATGGGTGGTAGTTGGAATAAGGATCTCCTGGGTGGATTTTTCTCCTTTTTTTTTTTTTTCAAAAAAGAATAACCATCCTGACTATTTGAAACTCAAAGGTAGACACATAATATTTAGATATTTTTGGTTTTACATTCTATGTAAAATCAACAAAAAGATAAAAATTTCATGGTAATATGGCTGTAAAAAAACTACCTTTGCTCAAGATTCATTAAAATCAATTCTTTTATCTTGAAATACCAATTTAGAATACAAAGTCACTTAAGAGAATAAAAATATATTTGGAAATGAAGAAATCATTTCTTTCTGTTGTTTTTTTCTTTTAGAAATGAAAACGGATTTGTTTAATGTAAAAGATTCTACACTTTATAAGTTGGAAAAATGTTTTCTTTAAAGATTCAAAGCTACCTTAAAAAGAAAGAAGTAGTCTCAAAGTTGTTGCAAAATGTTGTCCTGGTAGAAAATTCGATATTCAGCTCTGACTCTTACCACTGCACTCATGCCACTAGGCAAACTATACTTCAACTTCTCCCTGTGCTCTCAACCCCAACCAGATATTAAAATAGCAAAAGATTTTGTCACTGGCATATCACAATGGTAAATGGTGAAACGATAATCGAGTGATTACTTGCGCAAAAATAGGTTCCCATAAACTGACTTTTCTATTTAGAGAGCTACAAAACTATTACTTTACGCTCAACCTTGACAGGATCCAAGTGAGAGAGAGAGAGAGAAAGAGAGCGGGGGTAAAGAAAGAGAGCTGGAGAGAGAGAAATAGAGAGAAGACAAGTTTATTATATTCCTGCACACTAGTAAGTGCTTGCTAATCACTGCCTAAAAATATGGCGCTCAATTATTTATCATTTTGGTTTGGTATGAAGTAGTCAGCGAGAAATGAACTCACTACAGTTGTAATATTCTGCGAGATTAGCTTGTTAACAACTGTTCCATAGCGACTATTATTTGGCATGCTATATACTTCCTTTTACGGCAAAGGTAACTGACAATGGATACACATGTTTGAATAGACACCTTGTTTTTATTTTTTATTTTTGTTTTTGTTTTTTTTAAACAATATGAATTATGTCTTACCGGTTTGCACATTCGATAGACTTAAAGAAAAGTGCTCTTCGGCAGGTTCGAACCTGCACCCTACCTACACTTAGTAGTGTAAATGACCGTCTGGTCCGGCGTGCTTTAGACCGCTTGGTCACAGAGAACGTCACAGCCCAACAAGGCTCAATGAGTCTTTTAAATAATTCACAAACTCTAATTCAGATCTTCTTGAAAGCACATATCTGCTGGAAAGTCAATATCTGATAACTTTTATTTTCCTATCCGAAACAAGAGGATGTCCTTGCCGGAGGAATGCAGGTTCGAACTCTGACGGAAATGACATCTTCTTTCTCTCTTTTTTTCCTCGAATACGCAGACCGAGAGACATATTTCACACTGGGGCATTGTGGGTGGGGGCGATGAGGGTCTACTAAAAATCTATATATACTAAACGGAACTTTTAGAGCAATAAGAAATAGTGTCGGATTGAAAATATAATTCATTGATTCCTTAGAAATTACTTTGTTTACGTCATATATATTAAATCACTTTAATATTATTACCTAATTTGATTAAAAAAGAGTATAGACTTTCAGTTTATAACTGCAGAAAATGAAGAGAAAATGTTGCATGCGCGCACGCGTGTATGATACATAATTTATGAATAAAGGTTCGAAATTTGTGTATACTTCAATGGAAACTATGGAGTTTCCGTTGGCTGCTGCTTCAAAACTTCAAATGCAGTCATTTAAAAAAAAAATGATGGACTGGGGAATCACGCTGTTTTAAAACAAAATTTTGTAAACCAAAACAAATAAATATATCTCTTCCTGAGAATCAATGTGCTTTTAAAGCAACTCCTGATACATTTGTCCTATGGTTGATACAAGAAAAGTGTCTACTTCAACACAAATTACTGCATGTTAACTTAGTTGATAAATTTGTTTGACGCTTTGAGTAGGGTAGGACTTTTGAAAATCTTGAACAGTTTTGTTGTCCAACAAAGTTCCTCCCCATGATCAACCAAATGTTCAATCTGTGCGTTTAATATCCATCACTGAATTAATTTCCATTGCCAATGCATTTATATTGAAAAATAAATATCCAGCAAAATGATCATCCAATTTCTTGAATCATAGTTTGTTCAGGTCAGATCAGAATCAACTTTTCACATCTTTTGATTGTTAATGTTGAGGAATACATTTCATAACATTTTTCGGTATCACACTGAAACACTAAAGTTAAGAGACAATATATACATCTGCTTTCGTATTAATCTCTTATCTTTTTAATCTGGAGCAACTTCAGTCGCACACAAAGAAACAGCTGATCATCCGAGTGTTTCTCTTACTTGAAAACACACATTTAGTCATTCACACTGAGTCAAATAATATCCAACATTATAACGGTGACAGAAGTCCTAGATCTCGAAGCCGAAATAGACCGTTATCCTCCATCAGTCATTACGTGTGTTGTCCGCCCTCCGCCGCTTGATAGAACTGAAGACAAGCAATTTACCTGACATGTGTCATATATTTTGATAACAAAATAAATTAACAGTATACTGGACAAAACAAACCTTTCGGAAGATTGTACATACGGATACAAATATGAACTTCATTCGTGAAGCCAAAGAATAAATTCTTTAGGAAAAACACACAAGTAGAATCTTACAAACCTATTGCGCTAGTCACGCTCATGCTTCCCAAGATTTATTTACCCTAGACAAACTCAGGAGTCTATCATAAAAGACTGATGTATACAAAAGGCTTTACTGTTCAGTGGATTGTTGATAGGTCAACTGTAGAAAGGAGCACTAGAGAAGGAAGACTTGAAAAAAAATATCTTCACAGGTTTCGAAGAGAAAAGAATAGCTACAGTTAGTCTTCCAGGTGTCTTTTCTTTACTTTAAAAAAAAACATAGAACCACCGTTGAAGGAAAGAGTAAATACCTTCATCTACAAATACGGAAGATGGACAAGCCTGTCTCGTATTTTTTTCATATATATATATATATATATATATATATATATATATATATATATATACATATATGTGTGTGTGTGTGAACGAGAGAGAGAAAATAGTTATATCAGAAGATATATTCATACACACAGGCATACACACACACACACACACACACATATAAGTTAGTGTGTGAGGGTGAGTGAGTTGTATATGTTAATTATCAAATAAAAACTTTTCAGTATTCATAATTTAGCAAATCTGTGTCGTATGAACAACTGGCTTCACAGTTACATGCCCAGCCTAACATCAACACTCCATTTTTAACAGTTGAAACCTTTTCCTTCGTGACTTCGCAAATTGTAACCATTAGTTTTGGATATCATAACCACAATTCATTGCTTTATTTCCTCAAAATAACCTAAAAGTAATTCTGTTAACTCGAAATCATTCACAGGTCCACACAAGAATATATTTTGATAGGCATTTTTTGAGAGAATCGCCGGCGTATTTGTTCGTTGAAGTCCATTTTGAAGAAAAATGAAATTGAAAAAAATTGAAAAATCTCTAAAGATGAGTATCACAAATATTTTAATTATTTTAATTACACCGTACATAGATAGATAGATAGATAGATAGATAGATAGATAGATAGATAGATAGATAGATAGATAGATAGATAGATAGATGTGCATTAAAGAGATGATAATGCATAACATCTCCCTAAAAATGTACTGCAGTAAGTTAAAATTTGTTTGTAAATTTCATTTTCGGTGTCATTATTTGTTGAAAGAACATTGTCTAAATTTCATTTTATAAAATATCATTAATTTCTATGGTTTCAAACCAAATTAATTTGTTCAACAGTCAATTTTACAGTTACTGTTTTCAATTATTCAATTTTTGCTCGTTAACCAGATTCAATTTTTAAAAATATATAATTTAAATTTTCGAAATTTCAAATGGATTCAACCAAAAGTAGCCAATTATGCAATCGAATTTTTAAAATTGATGCGTATAATGTTTGTTTGGAAGAAATCGCGTAAAGTATCAAGAAAGAAACCTAATGGGTACGTTAGAGGTTTTCCCTGTCAGATTTAATTTACATCAAATGAAATAATAGATAAAAACTTACTTAATATAAACGTCAAATGAGACATTGTTTTTTCTTGTTTATTTAAAGTTTTATTGTAAATTTCTACTATAAAAATTGCAATTTTTTTTCGATTGTATAATTTTTGAATCGACATAAAGTCGATATAATTTACTATCAGTCGCGTTTAAATTAATTTAAAAGAAAATCTTTTCCCCTCATGTTTATTACAGGGTAATCGTTTATTTAATTTTTAATCAAATACGATAATTATTTGAATTTATTTAATGCTTTTCGTTGGGAAATATAGTTACTGTGAATAAGTCTTATTTGGACACTAGATTACAATAATATACATCGTTTTACACCTTATAATCTCTCGGATAGAGATTATTATACCATCCGAATTTTCTCCAATTGAAAAAACATTTGAAAAAAATCAATTTATTTTTCTATAAAATGTTATGCTTTCGGTTGCAGTGCCTGCTGATATTATCTCTGATCATTTTCATAAGGGTGAAGGTGTCTATGTCGATAAGATAGATAGATAGATAGATAGATAGATAGACAGACAGGTACACACACACATACACACATATATACACACACACACGCACATATATATATACACACACATATATATAATGTGTGTGTGTGTGCAGACATAAAAATCAACATTGCATGGCAGTTTCATTACCCATGCAGAACCCATGCATTCTTGATTTCTATATTCGAATGTTTATATCTACAAATGTACAAATGTTCTATCTCCGATATTGAATATTCCTCCTCCATAAATATAACAAATTTTAAAGAAGATATATGAAAACTTCTCGGTTGAACCAAGAAACTTTCCACCACTAAAAAAGCAAATAAGATTTGTTAAAGTGTTCAAACCGACAATAAATCTTTCTCCACTCTATTGCTTCCTACTATATTAGAAAAGAAAAAAAATAAAATAGCCGATAGATATGTAATAGTTTAAAATAGTAGAATAAAGCTTAGTAGAATGAACTTTTTTTGTTTTGTGATCACATAATTCTTTTGTTTTTGTATTTGATTGAAGAAACTCTTTTAAAAAAGAATTCGCACTGACTGTCTTATTAATGCTTGCATTCTACTAACAAGTTTCCAGCTCCTTCCCCCGGAATTCTCAATTCTAATAAGTTTCTTCGATTTCCTCTTTATTGGAGAAACTCTTGTAAAAGAAACGATGTAAATGCTTAAAAAATATAAATTGTAGGAGTGGGTTCAGTTGTATCGGCAGGAAGCACTTAAGTCATATTTTACAACCGAATCACTTTTGTCAAAATGGAGAAAAGCGTTTATCGTGTTTTATTCCCTATTTAATTAATAAATTCTTTCCAGTCACTTTCAAATGGTTCTAGTTGATACATTGAATTATCATTAACTGTTGACTTTTGACCAACCTTTCTCTCTTAGTTTACTGAACTGAAATTTTTACTTGGAGTTTGTAAAAATCCAAATCTGTTTATACACTAAGAACATTGCCCCAATTATAGGATTGATATTCCTCACAATATTTGGTTTTATTGCAACCCTATTGCTCTTGATCAAAATGTGAAGATCATGTGTTAGAATTTTTTTTTCTGATTTACCTTTGAAGTAAATGTATTAATAGAATAAAATAAACTTCTTTACTGAGCAAATAGCCTCACCGATTAAAATAAAAAATAACTTTATCCGGAAAAACCAGCAATAAAAATATCAAAACAAAATCGACAATTTCTTGCCCTTGCATCATACTTATTGACTTATAAAATACATTGTTTCATTTTACGTACATCTAAAATTTGTAGATAAATAAACTAATAAATATAATATATAAGGGACAAATTTCCCTATGTAATATATGTTTGCATTTGTGAAGCCGTTTTTACGTGTTATATTCTCATTTTAAAATAAATTTGCAATATCCAGATAATCTAATAATTTAAGATAATCTGCGAAAGTGAGTAATGGCATAAGTTTGTTTTAAGATGAGGGAACAATCTGTACCTAAATTTTATCATTTGTTCCTAAATTAATGCAGGAGCCATAATCCTACAACCTATTTGTAAATCCACATATGTTCGATTCCGTCGAAATTAAACGCAATTCAAGTCTGACTTACACACTGGATATTGTTGAATTATAAAAATGTGACTATACATAAAAAATAAAATGTATAAATCACTGACTTGAACTGCGATTAATATCGACGGAATCGAACATATGTGGATTTACAAAATAGGTTGTTGTCTAAGCAACAGCTGTTAAATTGCCTGTATCCACTTTTGCTAATTTTGAATAAAAATGAAATGTATACTACCCAAATTGAAAATAATTTCCGATTTTTAGCCGTTCATTAATCTTTGATAGATTATCCCTCGGGAAATCTGAATTCCTTACACAGACAAGGGAAAATTTGTAAAAAAAAAAAAAGGAAAAATATATTTAAAACATTCAAATTGTTTACCATTTTGAGGGACCTTAATGGATATAAACTTATTTGTACATTTTCTTTATTTATGCAATGAACAGAAATTTCTTTTTCCTTCTCCTCGACTACATAAGCTAAACAAAAGAATTACAAGACAAATTAGAGCAATAATTGCAGTTTGTGTAGAAAATACGAATATCCGCTAAAAGTGTACGAAATATTTGAAAAAATATTTTTGACAATTTTCGCAGTGTTTGCTGACTGAATTTACTAAGATTTTCTCCAATCACATTTAAAATCTATTTATATTTTAATGAAGCACGGAGATAAAAAGGCAAGAAGAGAAAACAGTGGAAATATAGAAAAGGTTTTCTACAGAAAACAAGAGAAAATTTATATTTGCCTTATTTACCGAAAAGTTTTTCATATTGAAATGTATTTGTGTACAGGTAAAAAAAAGTCGCATACACACACACACAGACACACACACACACACATATATATATATATATATATATATGCATATATATATATATATATATATATATATATATATATATATATATATATATATATATATGCATATATATATATATATATATATATGCATATATATATATATATATATATATATATATATATATATATATATATATATGTATATATATATATACACACAGAATCCATTTATTCTTTAAAAGCATTTGTAACATTTTATTTTTATTACAATATATTTATTATAATTTTTATTTTTAATAAATAATAACGATAATAATATATGTTTTGCAGGTAAAAAAAGAGTGTGTGAATGGCGGGGGCAAAAAGTTTCATCATTTCAGAGATTGATATATTCATTATTGTTCGTATAATCAAGAAAATGCGTTTTGTGAGCAAGTTTTGTTTTTCATACTTACTTTTGCATCTCAATACATACATACATACATACATACATATATATATATATATATATATATATATATATATATATATATATATATATATATATATATATATATATATGTTTGTGTGTGTATACATCCACACACACAGACACACATATATATAAAGGGGTACATATATTCCATATATATTTTATATATACATGAAAAATAATATACAAATCACACACGTACATTCATATACAAATACATATAAATATATATAGGTTGAATATCGATATGGTTCTATATATATGTATGTGTGTATGTACGCACATTTATGTTTATATATATATATATATATATATATATATATATATATATATATATATATATATATATATATAGTTAAATTCCCAGATCAATACATATATATATATATATATATATTGATAGATAGATAGATAGATAGATAGATAGATAGATAGATAGATAGATTTACCTTGTGTAAATTTATGAAAGAACCGATAATAGGAGAGTTACATCGCATTGATAAAAGCTATAAAGGATAGGAAATTGTGACACACGTCCTGAAGATACACGGCACAACGTTATATTTAGTAAGATAAAGAATCTTACTAAATATAATGTTGTGCATTAATTTATTTAAACATGTCTTCATTTATCATTAAAAATTCTTTTAAGGATTTCAATGACTCGGATGATAATAAAATTTCAACATTTTTCATATAATTAGAAAATGCCAAAGTGAGCAGTAAACAAATGATGTAGCAGATTAAATATTAGGTTGGTGCATAAATAATGTCGTAATAATGTCGTTTTTTGACGTTAAAAAATACGTCAAAAAACGACATTATTACGTCATCATTTTTGCACCAACCTAATATTTTGGCAATGTCATTTTTTAATGAAACCCATTTTTGTAAAGATCAGTTGATTAGTTTCATCCCAAAAAATCTTATCATCATCATCATCAGTTCTGTTTTATACTTTTTTTTTCTCAACCAGAGACCTAGAAAATGGCATCATGACATTTTCCACTGAATATTTTGTAAAATGTAAAAATAAAACACACTAAAATCATATACATTTTAGATAGATAAAGCTATTTCCTAAGGTGTAAGCTGTACTTGCAAGAATCATCATCATCATCATTATTATTATTATTATTATTATTATTATTATTATTATTAATATTATTATTATATTAATGAAAATTGATAGCAAATTGCGGGATTTGAATATATATTTATAAGTACACAAATAAAAAATCAATTGGCTACAGAAATTACCTGAATGAACAAATAACAATGAATAAATATATTATTAATTATGTTTTACTTGAGTTAATTTATTTTAATTTATTTTAGTTGTAACTGATTTTCTTTGATTAGGAAAAGAAATTAAATAGAAATACATTATAACATTGAAGAAAATGAATACAAATTTGAGGAAGAGATTTTATTTTGATCATCCAATAAGGATGAAGTTAAATTTATAAAAATTGTTTTAATATATTTTTAATTTTCCTGCCTGAATTTTGTTATTCTCTTTTCTTTTTGCTATGACAAATTTATCATTTTTAATTTCCCAAAGGGAATACATGACAGTAATCCAATGGATATCACTGGATGCATATCAATGACTGCTCATAAACTCTAATACATCTTAATATAGATCAGCAACAGTGATAGATAGATAGATAGATAGATAGATAGATAGATAGATAGATAGATAAGAATACTGAAATAGATAGACAGATCTTCACCAAAAAATAAAAATAAATAAAACAGTGTAGTCACGTACAGAAATAAAATTGTGTG
The DNA here is from genome assembly GCA_963932145.1 of Acanthosepion lycidas. NCBI lineage: Eukaryota > Metazoa > Mollusca > Cephalopoda > Sepiida > Sepiidae > Acanthosepion > Acanthosepion lycidas. The sequence goes on from OZ010608.1 coordinate 61,951,122, forward strand.
CGTTTGTGTGCCTATGCGAATTGATCTCCTGATTGTGAGTTCGAAAATAACGTCCTACCAATAATCTGAAGAATGTAAAATCAGAATGAAATCCGATACGTACATTCAACTATTTCGCAACTGTTTTGAAGTTTTACACTGAATCCATGATAACATACGCTAGTACACATACAGTCGTGTGGGGAGTGAGGGTTGTACGTTAGAAATATATACGACTTGGAAATATCAATCAATTCCTTACTTATATGCACACACACACACGCGCGTGCGCGCGCGCATATATAAAACAAGTAATGGATTTTGAATGCAACATTATTTCTTATTAATCTAAACATTATATTTCAGGGGTACACGTCTTTGAGTAGACATCCTTTTTTAAACAGTGAATTTGACGTCTAGTGATCGAAAGTCTTAATGTGTCTCTTGAGAGGAAACGAACCTATATGTTTAATCTCGGAAACCGCCGTTGGGAGCCACAATTTCTTTACGTACAGACTCTCTCTTTCTCTCTCTCTCTCTCTCTCTCTCTCTCACACACACACACACACACACACGCACGCGCACACACACACACACACATATATAAACGAGTTCTTGTTCAAAGATTATGAAAATTTGAAATTCCCGCGCAAATCGAACGTAGCACGGAATTTTGCCGTTACTCTTCATGAGCAGCTACATATGTGAGCAAATGTGACGGCTTCAAATGAAACGGTGAAAACTAGTTGTTAGGGTAATTTTATTTTTCGTACATAATATATCATTCACCTATATGATTTTTGTGTGCGCACGTGCATGCCTCTGTTTGTTGTGTAAGCACGTGTATATATGTATGTATGTAAAATTATCAACAGTGTATACAATTGTACTGCTGGGGTTGATTGTAAATGTTTGTCTTATCATCTCATTCTCATCTGTTGAACACGGACACACACACACACATGTACACACGCACACACACACACACTTTATGTGTGCACTCGTGGTGTAATAGTTAGCAAGCATGTCTTACGCCCTAATGATATTGTTTGATGGGTTCGATCCTCACTGGGTGCCACACTTTGTGTTTTCATATCCAAACTAAGCAACATTGACAAAATATGTGTAATTTTGGATGATGTTAAAAGTTCAAGTTGAAATTAATTTTTATTAAGAATAAATTTACTTCTGAAAACCTGTTTTCGTCTCCGTTTCAAATTAATTTGTGTGTTAAGTCGGATTAAATATATTACTGTAAATATTTTTTTGTGACTTATAAGAAATGACAAGAGAAAGAAGGGGAAAAAAAGAAAGAAATCCCCAAAAGGATTTAAAAGAAATTAAGAAAATAAAAATATATCATGTAGTTTGAGGAAATATTTTATAAATTTGAATGTTTTTCTTCATTTTTTGATTTCGAAAAAATAACAACAGCGAAAATAAAATTAATAAAAGGACAATAAAAACGAAAAGAAAGGGAAAGAAAGCGAAGAACAAAAAAGTTTGAAAATAACAAATAGATCAAATATTATACAATGAAAAATCTTACATAGATAGATAGATAGATAGATAGATAGATAGATAGATAGATAGATAGATAGATCATCTGTTCAGTAACAATATTGTTTTTACTGACCACATTCTTCTCTTCCTTTCGCAAAAACAGTCTTGCTTAAAAATGTACAAACATAAAAAGTCTTACCTGATGATGGTCGATCAGAATATCGAGTACAGTAAACCCAGGCTGGCCACACAAAAGGTGCTGTCCCCTCATATACAGTCGCGGTGGTCGTTTGGGAATTCGTACTGGGTTGATTAGAACTGATATTGGGATCACCAGAGATAGTATTGTTAATGTTTGTTTTTTTATTTTTAAGAGTGTTACTGTTGTTTTTCGTCGTTGTCATGAGGGAGGTAGCAGGTGGACTATTGCAAATGTCACTGTCTCTCTCCTTTTCCGTAAAATCCGAAACAGTACCTGAGGGATTGAGAAAATGTAACGGTTTTCCACTGAAAGTATCTCTGTTACTACGATGATGATTTTGTTGTTCTGGCTTTTGCACACTAGAAGAATGATGTTGGTTTTGTTGAGAATGGTGCTGTTGACTACGAGAAACGTGAACATGTTGTTGGTTGGTGCTGTTCTCGCTTCGATTTTGCGGATGTTGGAAGTGATGATGATTACGATGTGAATGATTCGAACTGTTTTGATGATAGCTTCCTAATGTGCCATGGCTTTGAGAATGTTGGTGTAGTCTTTGATGATTGTGATGCTGACGAGTTTGTTTAAAGGTATGAATCGTTGTTGAGGATGAGGACAGTTGTTTATGATGGTGATTTTGTAGATGGGGATGAAGCCCAAGAGAAGCCGGTGAGATCGAATCTGATCCGTACCTTACCAAAGATGACGACGATGACGATGATGATGACAACAACGGAGATGAGGAGGACAATGACGAGAAAGAACCTGATGAAGGTACAACCACTGGCGGTGGTGGTAGCGGCGAAGGTATTGGGGGTGGTGCCAAAGATGAGGTAGATGAATAAAGCGAGGTTGCGTAGTGGCTCATAGGAATGATTACACTACCAGTAGGCCCAAAAGAGATGACCTGTGGCCGATGATGGAAACTCAGCAAGGACAAATCTTGTTGCAACGGTCGGTGATGTCGATCTCTGCGTATTTTGCATATTCCAAAATCCGGTTTTAGAATTTCATCAATCGTAAATTTAGTGCTACTCGGGGAAGATTCTGTATTGGTCAAAGTGGAACTCGATCTTGAAGGCGGACAGTTCTCGGTAGAATCAACTATGATCCTTGATTTTTCCATTTGGCTGGATGAGCGTCTGATCCTGTTTATCGTCTCAGATGTAATTGGGGCCATATTTGATACATCCACTTCTTCCTCGTCGTCGTCTTCTTGTGAATACTGATCACCGGGTTGATCAAATGAGCTTGAAGTGTGATCTTGTTCTTCGTCTTCCTCCTCTTCCTCTTCTTTTGTCTTCTTATTCATTTGTTTACACATTATTAATTTTCTTTCTATGCTCGTTTTCTATTGACCAGGAATCTTGTCATACTTGTTAATCGTTATTTCTATTATACAAATGACTTTTCTCATCGAAGTGTTTCTTGTTTAATTCTGAGACACCAATTGCTATGTTCTCGTGGCTCTCACTTGTGAGCATAATGCCATTCTCAAGTTGAACGCACACGTTGACCATACAAAATAATAATAATGACAATAATAACAAGCTATTATTATTATTATTATTATTATTATTTGTTATTGTTGATGGTGGTGGTGGTGGAGGTGGTGGTGTTCTGTGTGCAGAGAGTTGATGCGTTTGTACTTAACAGACTGCTCTTCTGACAAATGTATTCACCGATGTCCAGCAACCGTCAGGAATAGAATGTTTACAGCGATTGAAATAACAGAAGCTCTACGCAATGCAGACGAATGACTTAGAGAATGATGGGCTGGGTAGCAAAGGTAAAGGTGGGGATGAGATTTGCGTGGCTGCTGCCACTGCTGCTGCTTCTGGCAATGCTGGTGGTGGTAATGGTTGACGATGGGGTGGTGGTGGTAATAATGATGATGACAATCGTGGTAGCAGTAACTTTATAAGTAACGCGATTGAGTGAATTCATTTTATCTCATATCTGCTTTTTCTACATGTAAAACCTCGCATATATATTTTAAACTATATAACTATATATATATATATATATATATATATATATATATATATATATATCGAAAGAGAGAGAGGCGGGGAAAGAGAGTAAAAGAGAGTGAGATGGCGTGTATGAAAACGGCATATCTATAGTGAACCATACATAACGCTCAATTATGAAATTAGTTCATTAATCAATCAATACCAACAAATGCGCGTGCTCGCACGCGCGTGTGTGTATGTGTGATCTTTGTTTTTTAAATAATATTTTAACTTTTATTCCATTTTCTTTCTTTTATGCTTGCAAATAATGAAGGTTTTTCAGTTTGACATTAAAGATAAAATAAAATATTGTAATATACACTGATCGTAATCAGAGAAATATTAATTAATGTTCGAAGATATTTCTTCTTTTTCTGGAAATTATCTTCTAAACTTTTTCTTTTCCTATAAACTTTTCCTATAAATAGTATAATATTCTTCTCGAGATTTCTTCATATTTGCTTATATGCATAAAGCATATAAGCATTTAGATAAATATGCGATTATCATTAATCAATAGGTTTTTGATGTTCTCAAATCATTATTTAAATTACTTATAAATAATTTGAAAATATAGACGAATGTACAGATGGGAAGTGTATGGGCCCTAATATGGCCAAATTACCTTATCATCGTAAAATGCGTGCACACGCGCGTGCCCGCACACACACACACACACACACACACACATATATGTATATATATATATATATATATATATATATATATATATATATATATATATATATATATATACTATGGACAAAAAAATCAACACTGCACGTCAGCAAACGTTCTATCCCTGATATTGGACACATTTTAAACAATACATACACACATACATGCACGCATAGATACACACACACATACATATATACATAAGTATTTTAAAAAGTATATCTCTGTAAAAAAGACAATATAAATAATGACAAAAGGAAATTTTTTCTTCATCGACACGTTCACACACACACACGTATATATATACATATATATATATATATATATATATATATATATATATATATATATATATATATATATATATATATATATAAATTGATGCTTTATACATAAATGAATGCGTGTGTATATGTGTATGTTCAGTGCATTTTAGTGTGTAAATGATAAACACATATGTACATACAAATATGTGATATTTTATTTTAAGGAATAGCTTTTGAAACTATTTTGATCTGTTTGCCTTTTATTATTAAAACTTTTTCTTCGTATAAAACACATCATTTAGGTTTTGCGTTTAAGGTTGTTCTACTTTTTACTTGTATAATATTAACACAATTTTACCCCCCACCAAAAAAATGAGTATATTTATAGCATGAAGATTGTGTAAGGTTTATTTGCCCTACCCCCAAAACAAAAAAAACTAACTTTTTAACACAATGCCATATAATTTCCTTAAAGAATTCAAGTTCCAATATTCTACTGGAAGAAATTATCCATTTCATGTATTCAGCATATCAAATTTTAATATAGTGATTAATTGTTAATTAAATTTAGATACCTTCACGAATTGGGTTTAAAATGAATTTTTAAAAATGAAATGCTTTCCTGAAGCTTTAAATGAAAGCTAGAGGATTAAATTTATTATACCCAGTAAGCAAATACTTTGGCGTATTTTAGACAGAAATTATATTGATTTGAATAGAGTTGCATTTTTTTTCAGTAAAATCGAACACGTCACCCATTTTTTAAACATTTGTAAACAAAACTTAATTTTCCATTTTAAAAATCTTGCAAAAATGAAATATATGTTTCTGAAACATTATTTGAGGAAAAGTAATATTACTTACTTTACTTAGCATAAAATGTTGTATTTCCTAAACACAAGGTCATGTTTTTCTGACGTGTTAATCGATTTATTGACGGCGGATTGACCGCCGAAGGTATTCATAGTTAAATATGGCGTAGCAGATGACAAATTTCATTAGTCTTTTTTTTTCTTTAATGCGATGAGACAACCCTTAAAACACGTGACCTTTTAAAAGTAGATATGTCGGTTTGTACATCCATACTTCAGAAATTCTGCATATATATACATATATATATAAAACAAATCGAAATTCTTTTGAAAAATAGTAGTGTAATTAAAAGCTTCTCTAATTAAATAATGTCTTAGTTTTATTGCGTTTTTTATTTTTCGATTCAGAACAGATTTTCTGTCAGACCAAGTCCGATTTCGCAAAAGAAATTCGCTGATTTAAATCCTTCAAAAAATTCTGCTTTTAACTGAAAATCACTAAAAGTCACTAAAAATTATCCCGATGAATTTCCCAAGATTTCATAAAATTAAGTAAGAATATTTTTACCAAGATTTTCTAATAAAAAAATTAAAAAATAATTTCATTTATTTGTGAATAAGTCCTGAAAATTTCATCAAAATCTGGCAATTGTTTTATTTTTGCCAGAATTTCCAAATTATTGTGTCTGTCACCGCAAAAAAAAAGAGGCGAAAATTTGATATGCGGAAAAAGTTGTGCTAACTTTTTCCGTATATCAAATTTTCGCCGCCGACGCAAGAAAACATGTTATTAATCAAAATTTCAAATGTTCTAAAAAGGAGTAAAAAACTTTATTAAATAAACAAAAAATACGTTAATCCTTCCTCTTAATAATAACATAATGATTTTGACGATAAAACTATATAGCATGTTTCCATCACGGTATGCTGATTTTTAGCGATAACGTAGAGGTACCTACCAAAATAAGCATACTTTAAAATATATTGGATTATTATTATTATTTTTAACTCTTTTTATAATTACTGTCCTCATTTATCCAACTCGCATTTATATTTTAGCGTTGTCCCTATATGAGACAAAATGTCAGTGAAAAAATACTTAGATGAGTTAATTGAATAGGGATGATTAAAAACCTGATTGCTTATGTGTTTGTTATAAGGTACCTGCCGTAGATCGATGGTTGGCAAGTTAATCTTCTGTACAGTAGTGAGTTCAAGCCTTACTGACAGCCACATTATATTCTATATTAGATTAAGCTGTGATACAGAGTTTGATAGCGTTGTTATCTCCTCTCTATTCGTTTGGTGTTTTATTTTTAACCTTTTTTCTCTTCCTCACGTCTTTCTCTCTCTGTCTCTATCTTTCTCTCTCTCTCTCTCTCTCTCTCTTTATTACTATTATATACTATAAGTATATATATATATATAAATATATATATATATCTTTGCCTCGTCAGCCGAACTTTCCCTGACGATCCGTTTAGGTGAAACCTAGGTAGGTTTGTCTGGGGCTCACTAGGTGTATCTAGGTCTGCTCTATGGTTGTATTGAGTTCTTTTGTTAGTTGTTTAGTCGTATCGGGGTTTTTTCTTTGGGCTTCATACCTGCATCTGCGCGATTTTTTTCGGCAGTAGTTCATGTTTGTAGCTCTTTCTTTTTTTAAAACCTTTTTTCCCCTCGAGATTGATTTGATTATTGGCAAATCAAAAATTCGAGGGTTTTTCGAAACGAGTCTAGTTATCTATATTTGTATATACTATATATATATATATATATATATATATATATATATATATATATATATATATATATCAGTTTTATTTATTTAATGCACATCTGGTGGATCTCTGACTCTGTAGGAATTTAAACCTGTGACACTTACATAGCTCTTCACACTGATGTAAAAAGAAAATTACTTTCATTCACAATGATATTTCTTGCCCGATGTCACCTGTTTGCGGTCGGTTATCGGAAGACAAAAAAGATTTAACACTGCATTTCGTCTTACATCGTTATTCGAAAGTCAAGTAGTTACATGAGAGGCTTCATTATTATCGCAATAAAGCAGAGAGAGAGAGAGAGAGAAGAAAGTGTCGGACTACTTGAAACCGGTTAAGTGGGTAATTGACTGATGCCGTCTAAAGAATCTGATTGAACGAAGTGGCAGAAAATGGGAGGCTTTCTTTTTCTTGCTTTTCCCTTTTTTTTCTTCTTCTTAACAACGTGAAGGAATTGAATTTTGTCTTGATAATAAATTTACTTATGCGAGAGTTCATAAGAGAGTTCAAAAAGAAAAGACTGATTACATCAAATGATTACATTTGTTGAGTAGCGAAGTAAGGGAGACGTGCTGGCACCGCCCATATCCGTAGTTGATTCAACGAATCAGAATACTTCAATGGGTGGAACTTAATCTTATTTGCTATGGTTTAGTTACGAAGGAACACTCAATCAACTACTACTACGACTACTTTTTATTCACATTATCAATTTTCTAGATTAAAATTTGCCCTTCATTTTTTTCATTCGAATCTCTCTCTCTCTCTCTCTCTCTCTCTCTCTCTCTCTCTCTCTCTCTCTCTCTCTCTCTCTCTCTCTATCTATCTATCTATCTATCTATCTATCTCTCATATTTTCATTTTTATATCACCATTACCCTTTTCTCATTATTTTCACCTGACAAAATACTTCATCTCATATTTTTATTTTTTTTCTTAACATTTATTGTCATAGGTGTTGTCAGGCAATAACAAAATATGGCTTTATAATTCGTTAATAATTCTTAATGATTTGATGTTGATAGATGTTACAATTTTCAATTACAAAGTTAAAGGTCCAAAATGCAAATAATAGAGATCATCTTTTTCATTGTAATTTCGATGAGAATAATCGAAATATTTGGGATTAACGGAGAAGAAAAATCGTATTTTCATGACAATTTATTTAGCAACGATTTTAGTAATGAATATTATTTAAAAATAACAAAATATTATAAAAAGAATGGTCATTATAATAAAATTAATATAACTATAAAATGAATATATATGCATTTTTGTGGATTTTTTTCACTGTAAACAAATATTTACTTTTTTGTCTTGTAAATTAAAAAAAAATAATAAGTTGAGAAATAATGGTGTAGTAAAATTAATTTGAAAAAATATTTCCCCAAAATTTTATTACAAAGAAACATTTTGATAAATTTAAGGGGGCCATGTATGACAAAGTGCAAAAAGTTTTCTTGTGACGCGTTTCGTCCTTAAGGATTTAAATGTTAATCGGACTAAATTTGTTATGTTGGTGCGATTTACACATACGTTCGAACGAGGAATGATAATAATTTTTAATTTAATTTTTTTAAATCTACCCGATTTCATTTAGATTCTTTTTCTTTTTCTTTTCATCACTATTATAATGATAGACGTTCTACCAGACGCGTCACAAGAAAACGTTTTCCATTTTGTGATACATTTTTCCTCAATATTGTTCTTGATATATAAAAAATATATATAGTTATTCCATTTAAATCTAAGGACAAATGAAATAAGGGCAGTGGTCTTAAGATTCTCTCCAGAAATTCTTATAGAAACTGCCAATTTAGAAATATAAAAGAAAGCTGGAATCAAATTCACCTTTTTTATAAAATCCAAAAATTAAAAATGCAGGAATTATTTGAATTTCTATTTATTTTTAAAATCTTCAGTCGCATTTGTTAATCACTTCGAGTGGATACAAGCGGAAACAGATTTTCAGCTTCTATAAATTTGTCTGTGCCATAATTGGGCCACATTTCACTTTTGTAATGATTTTCAGACTAATTTTTATACAATGTGGGGCGATACTTATCACGTAGTAATTATCATATCACATAACTTAAACACACGCGGTGTTGCCGTGTCAGTAAGTGTGAGGATTTGCTTGCGTGAATAGATATAAGCAAATTTTATTTGACTGATTGTTCATGTATGGGAAAATAATTCCGAATAAAATATACACCCTGTCCGAACATAGAGACGGAATTTTGTTTCTTCGGCGCTAGCGTTCCATTCCGCCTTAAAAAGGCACATGCACGTACGCACACTCAATACCACACACAATAGATGTCAAAAATGTAAGGAAAATATATACACATTTCGTTTGTGTTCCGAAATCAAGAATGTTTTCACGCTACCAGTTCCATATCAAAATAGATTTAAGACGTCAATATTGGAGTCTGTTTTTTTACACTTTTATAATTTTATAATGTGGAAGCCTCAGAATTTTAAACAATGTTTATTACTGTAGATTGCAAGATTTAAATAAGCTGAATTTAGTAAAACATGTTCAAGAGAATTCTAACTGCCTAAATACATTATTTAGGCAGCAATAATTCATTTTGTAACCTCAAAAGAAAAGTGATACCTAAGATATAAAATGTATTTTTTAAAAATGAAACGTCTTTCTTGAAGCTTTTATTTTAGTTTTAATTTCAAATTAATAAATTAATTTTAATATCTCCAATAAGAAAAACACTTAAATTTAAATTGATCGGAATGAGTTTTTTTATCATCAAAAACGCTACAATCGTCCATATTGACAAATCTGTCAACATACCGTAATTCTCTTTATTAAAAAAAATATTTAAAAAATAAAATATAATTTGACAGAAATTATTTTAGGATGATTAGCTGATTTATAGTTTGACTAATCTGATTTGAAACAAATATTACTTACGTTTAGCTTAAAATATTGCAGAAAAAACATTTTTAACGCAGAGGTGGGTGATTTTATGAGGTGTTGACAACTTTCGCGATAGACTTATATTTTGTAAGTTTTTCTAAAGAGGTCATAACTGTAACAATTACTTAACGAATAGAAGGTGAACATTCTTTTTTATATAATTTTTCAACTACCCAGTAATCTTGAAAAGTTAGAAAAATATTCTAAACAATCTAATATTTTACTGCATTTTAAGTACTTTGGCTTCATAGTCTAACTTACGAAGCCACTTGTAGAGGAACATTACCAATAAATTTTAACTTTACTATATTTACCTATCTTATTTTCTGATAATGTCACGTCTGGACATCCGTATTTACAAAAATCGACAGATTTATACGCACAAAATAAATTCAAAATTATTTATAAAATACTGAAGGCCTTTGAATTGTAGTAAGGTTTTTCATTTATGATTAGTAAATACAGTCGTAATTTAATAACACTAACACTTAAGCGCTACATATTAAATAGAATTTTAAAAGGCTTAAAAGTTTATAAAGTATTCTAATTAAAAAATTTTAAAAATGATAAAAATTCATTATTCATCGATATTTTTTCTTACGGCAAAATAGGATCCATAGTTTATGTTATACATAAAAGCAATTAAAAACTTTTCTAATTAAATAATGTCTTCATTTTATTGCATTTTTTATTTGACAATTCAGGATAGATTATCTGTAACTGGGGGGCCCAAAATTAGATTTAAGTTCTCCGAGGACTTTTCCTTATAACTAATATGAACATTAAGCGCTACAAAAAATAATTTCTCGAAATTTCATGAAATTAAATAAGGATGGGTCGAGGAGGGGGTGCAGATGTAAAAAAATTTTTTTTTTTAAATAGAAACATTTCAAAATAATTTACCTTCGTTTGTGAATAAGTCCTAAAAGTTTCGTTAAAATCCATCAATTACTTGATTTTTGCAAGAATTTCCAAATCAAAATGTGTTTTTCATCTCAAAAAAGATGCTAAAATTTCCCAAACTAATTTATTAGTGGACACCGGAGAAGTAACATTTTTAACCAAAATTTTGAAAGTTCGATAAAGTATAAAAAATTGCTTCAAAAAATCCTTTGGTCTTTCTTAATGATAACAAAGATTTTGATGATAAAATATGTGTATGTTTGCGTCTATATATATTTATAATTCAGTACATATAATTGCCTATGCAAATATTTATTAATATATATACATATGTGTGTGTGTTTATTTTTGTGCTATCCTCAAAATTTTTTCTCTAAATCGATTTTACTCCATCAATTAATGCAGTCGTGTCACTAACATCAAACAATAAATTACAAATTTATAGCGCAGATTGAGATTGTATTTGAATCATAAATCTGTAAGCAAAAACCATATTTATTGGCAGGACAAACATAACTTCACTCTTTCTTTATAAAAAATTATCTTTCTCTCTTCATATCTGTGATTGTGTCCTAGACTGAAAGAGAATTTGCAATAACTGTGTGTGCATGTGTGTTTAGTCAAGTCAATGAATTATTCAAATCGTAAAATCATTCCGAACAATATATCCACATTTCAATAATCATATATTCAAAGAGTATATGTCTCATTAATGAATATGAGTATATATTATGTATTTAAAAGTTCTTTTTCATTTTAGATGAAAATGGCAATGCAATGAAAATCACTAGTGAACGAAATCGGGGCATGATCGAGATTTTTTGAGTCCAGTAGTTGCAGAAGAAAACTGAGATGTTTCAACAAGATGGCGCCACTGCATACACAACCGGGGTAACGATGGAGCTTCTGAATCAAACTTTTGATCACTGAATAATTTCATGAAACTCCAAAAGTTTATGGCCACCACGTTCTCCTGGTCTGACGTCTCACTTTTCTTTGAGGTCACCTTAAGCAGCGTGTATACATCAATAAGCTACAAATGAAGGATAACATTTGTGCAAAGATTTGTGACCTACAGCCAGACTTATTAGCCATTGTTATGGTGAATGCTATCGAAAGTGAAGTAAAAAATGGATATATATTTTTAAATACTTAGGTGTCTTCTGGGACATCCTGTGCATAAGAGTATGCTAAAAAAAACTCTCGATCCAACCTACTCACTAAAGTCCGACGAATTGAACAAAATTCGGACATTTCTTCTTGCTCATGACTTTTCAGTATATAGCACCCGTATATAGATGTATACATGGCAGGGCATCTTGTTTGTAACTGTTTAAATGTATTTCTATTAACGTAAAAAAATGTTTATAATTTCCTTGATCCATTGATATTTTAGAATCACAGACGAATTAATTTCTTTGTGAAATGGTAGTCGAAAAATGTTGTTTCCATTTGAGTTAGTACCATATCACCACCACCCCAGCTAATACTGCGGGTGCAAGTAACACGTCTAAGCAACCTGCGGGTGTCAGGATTTTTATTTTCAAAATGGAAAGAAAATAGAAAGTTACTGACATTGATATTGACGAGAAATCTGACTTAAAGACTGAACATTAATTTGGCTCACAATCATGGCATACTATACTCCAGGCCTGCTCATAAGAAACTAAGAGCCAGAACTAGAGGCCTATTGAAAAATGTTTAATTTTCAGAAATTCTGGAAGAGCATTGTTAACTATTTTTGAAAATACTTGGAATAACATATTGACCCATACCTGAAGATAATAGGATGTGTTGAGAGTTAAATAAATAAAAATATGTATTTTTGTTGTGAACACTGATAAGTATTAAACAAAACAAAGAAGTAGTTAAGATTTCTGGTTAAAAGATACAATCTACATAAAGTTGAAATAGAAACATTCACACAGTTTACAGGTATCCCTGAAACCGTTATTCAATCTAAGCATAAAAATGTTACTTAATGATTTATATCACACATTTTCCTTTATTGTATGAAAAAGAATAAAACAAAAAATGAAACAAAAAAATAACCATTAGCAAATATGATCAATAGAAATCTTTAGTTTTCCATAGTCAATTCAATTGCTATATTTTCCATACTTTTCATAATAAAAAAGGATTTCATACACACAAGGTTTTGATTATATTTTCTCGTAATATATTCAGCTAATGTATACGACAACCATTTTTATTTCATCAGAAAGAAATGGTTTTAAATTTTCCAGATTGTCAAATACCTCTGAACCTTCCTTACAAAGATTATGATCACAAGATGTACATTGGTGACCTGGCTTAATATTAAAAGCATCAATATTTAGATTTAAAAGTAAAGATGTCTGCTCAATATGCAACTTTCAACTTCATACACTTTTAGACATTAGAATAGGTGCCATCTGATCCTTGACAAAGTTTACTAAATGGATCTAATGGATCAGTTGTAAATTGTCCAAGTAGCACATATTTATGGCTTGTAGCTAAAAGGTGTCCACATACACTAACAATTCTATTGCAAGTATGGTGTGTGGTAGAAGCAAAAAAGCAAATGTTTATTATCTTCAGTTAACCAAGGTTTTTCTGGGAGTGTGCAATATAATTTTCAAAAAGCTTGATTTACTCGTTTGCCATCACATATAATAGCCTTTACTTCGGCTGGTACAGGGGCGATGGCCTGAATTGTTAACTCAGTTTGTTCAAATAGAAAGGATGATGTTAATTTTGAAATTGGAATCGATCTTGTAAGAAATTTTTGACCCCCTTTAAGACATATCAATATTATACTTGTTTGAGCAAGTAGAGATGGATTGTTAACTGACTTTCCAAAAAGTTGTTTGCTTGTCCTGATATAATAACATTTTCTTGAAATATATTTCATCATGTAGAATTATATTTGATTAGCATTATTAAAGCAAAAAAGATTTTTCATTAAGTTTTGAAACTTTGATGTCATCCTTCTTAATAATTGAACAGTTAAAATAGTTTCAGCTAAAAATGGACAGACTTTTTATGGTAATTAAAAATCATGTCTTAATCTATTATACAATGACCGCGATGTTATATAGTACTCAAAAGCACGTATTACTATATCTGAACTGTATTTCATTCCAAAAATTTTGAGGGCCATGGCTGAAAAGTGTTAATTCAAAATATCCTTCTGTTGATCAAATCCATAGCTTTTTCATTAATTTTGCAATAGGAGTTTAACATTTTACGCTTTCATGGAAAATTAAAAAAAAAACTAAACTGTAAACATTAATAAAATAAGAAAATTAAACTATCAACTATAAAAAATATAAAACTACTAACTTCTTTCTCATCAACAATAACTCACCTGAAAGATCCAAATTACAAAGAACGAATATTATTTACGAATTCACATGTCCGTTTAGGAACTATGTTCCTGATTAATCCAAATTCTAAAATAATTATATTGGATATACTACAACATACTTAAGAAAATTCATCAAGTTACTGACCATAGCTCAATTAAGTCTAATTTAAATACACATGGAGACCTACCAAACTCTATCCGCAACATACTCGTTGATAATACAAATATAATATGTTTGGTAACTCCACATAATACAATCCAGACATTCAGTTAAAAGTAAAAATAAAATTCAGCCTTGATAATGACTAAAGGTATAGTTGAATGTGTTCGGACTTATAAAACATTTGAACAATTTTTATATAATTTATGTCCAGAAAAGAAAAATTTATAAAATCACATGAAAAATTAAATAAAAAAGTAAACAGCAGTAGCTTGTCAATCGCTTTTAATGGAACTTGTATATATATATATATATATATATATATATATATATACACATATATATATACACATATATATATATATATATATATATATATATATATATATATATATATATATATATATATATACACACACATATATATATATATATATATATATATATATATATATATATATATATATATATATATATTGAACAATAAAAATTAAAAAATTAAGATCCTCAAACACACTGGGTTGTAGATTAATATTCTTTCGTTTTTTTTATTATTATTCCATTTAGATTCCTCGACTAGTTTCGACCAAAATGGCCATCATCGGGAGGAGAAATATTTCTGCTTGCTGCTAGCACTAAACTACAGAAATGAAATATATATATATATATATATATATGTGTGTGTGTGTGTGTGTGTGTGTGTGTGTGTGTGTGTGTGTGTGTGTGTGTGTGTATGGCCATATCACATTGAAACGCCGGTTCTCGTACGATCATTGAATTTAAGTAACGTTGAGTCTGTTCATTATTTAGTTGGCTGACCGGTAGTATAAGCTTGGATGTGCGGGTGGTGTAAGGAATAACGGTTAGGAATTGGAAATCGGAGAGCCGTGTTTCAGCTCCAGTCGGGTTCGTTATATTCAATTACACGCAAATATTCTTGGGGACGTTATGAATCTACATCTTCTCCCTCCTGCTATGGGCTAATTAGTAGAACTTGTATCAATAAAAATGATTATCTCCCCCAGCCAAATTCTTACAGTTCAAAAATATTTTATTGCTTTAAATAATCTGAAAAAGGTTGATAAGCCGTAAAAACAAATCAATCAATCGATAGAATAACCTTCTAGATGTGGGCAATGATGACTCTACGCTAGACATAAAAAGTTAGAACAAAGGTAAAAAAAACATCATCTAAAAGTCAATTTACAAAAATCCAACCTTCGGCGTACGTTACAGCCATTCTTGCTGGCAAATTTTCAATTCATCACCCGTAAGCCACATTTCATTCAAAGCATATATATTTAGTGCTACTAAAGTGATTATTTTTATTTTTAATTCGACACTTTCATAATTGCAATAATTCATCTTCACCGTATTTATAATGGTCTTTAACTACTTATCAATTATTATTAATAATTATTAAACATTCAAAAGACGAAGGAAAATACAATAATAAAGAAAGAAAAAAAAGAAATACTTAGTACAAAAAGGAATAAATTACTGATGAAAAGAGCAAGTGAAACCATTACTGCAATCAATATACGGACAATCTGTTTGGTCGCAATCGACATTGCCCAATCCGTTGACTATGTGGACTATTTGTGCTAGCTCTTTTGACTCAAATGATTTTCACAAAACGAAGAAGATTATAGGAAGGGTTTAATGTTCAGTTCATTGGCGCTGATAGAGCATCGGTTGATTAACTGCAAAGTCTTTGATGTAACTATTCAGGGTTGGGGTCGTCTGTAAACGAATCGGAGTGAGGTGATTGGAGGACGTAGAGGAGAACAAACAAAGAAAGGATTTAAGGCAAAAGAGGGAAAGGAAAAAAAGAGAATAGAGCCAAAAGGAAGACTGTTTAAGAGGGAAGGAAGTGAACAAGAATAAAAACAAAAGAAATAAAGAAAGAAAGAAAGAAAGAAAGAAAGAAAATTCACAAAGGTTTAATGAACGAATTTAAAATCAAAAGAACCTAAGAGATTAAAAAAGAAAGAAAATGAGAAGCAAGAAGAGAAAGAAAGTAGTTCAAATTGTGAACGGATGAAAAAA
Organism: Acanthosepion lycidas; assembly: GCA_963932145.1. NCBI lineage: Eukaryota > Metazoa > Mollusca > Cephalopoda > Sepiida > Sepiidae > Acanthosepion > Acanthosepion lycidas. The sequence goes on from OZ010608.1 coordinate 61,967,751, forward strand.
AGAAAGAAAAAATGGCAAAGTGACAACCCAAATATAACAAAGAAGAAAAGGGAAAAATCATAAATGAGAAAAAGAAAAGTAAAAACAAATTTGAATCATCAAAAGTCAGTCAGGCAGTAAGGCAATCATCTCATCATTTTAAAATCCTATTGGCTCCGAAGATCATCAGCGGCTCCGAGAAAAGATCAAATTTGCACTTGCAGCGACGCATGTCCGTAAATCTAATTCAAGCGGAAAAACTATTTCCACGTCATAAGACTTTTATCACTTCGTGTCAGACCTTTGACGATTGAAACGGCCGGTTTTACTCAGAGAAGGTCAGTTAAGGTCGGTGAAAGGAGACGAACCAATCACCAGTTTCAGATGCCGTCCAAACTTTATAATTTTCCTTTTAAAGACTTTCCATCTAACCAATTATATCATTGTACCGGGTAGGGTAATAATGAACGATTTATTTCACTCTATTTATTATTGATTTTATTCGATTGCAATGATCATTATTTCAATCGATCAGCTTTGAGTTTGACAATGTAACGAACGAGAAATTAATTACGCTTGACATAATTACTGCAGTTGTTAAGTAATAATAATCCTTTATTATTGATATTATTACGTCTACTATCATTACAATTATTAGTTCTATTACAACTAGTGCTTCTATTAATATTACTAGTAATAATGCTGCTGTTGATGATGATGATTAATAATAAGCGATCTAATAATATATTATTAGATCACTTATTAATCATAACCATCGCAACAGTTATAGTACAAATTCTTTCCTTTCTTCATATCAAAATAATATCCACATTATCTTCACTGTCATTGTCAATGTTTCAAGTTTTTACACAATTTGTATCTTTACACCGGCAATATCTTTTGCTAGTAATCATTAGAGGTCAATTGACAGCATATCTTCTTAGTTTTATCGTTAATTTTGATAATGTTGTTGTTTGGACGGTTAAGATTTTCCATGGATTTCCAGATCATTCAATGTTTTGGCAAAGTTCTTCTGGACTGTTCTAAGTACTCTACTAACGATGGGTGCAACTGTCATCATCATTTTTACAATTTTTATACTTTTCTTTTCAGTTTTTTTAAATTTTTATTTTCCTCAATTTTACTGCTAAAACAGCGATATTCACTAATAAATTTTCTAATTTTCTGGCCTGGACTGAGCAATCCTATTATTATTATTATTGTTATTATTATTATTATTATTATTATTATTATTATTATTATTATTATTATTATTATTATTGTTGTTGTTGTTGTTGTTGTTGTTGTTGTTGCTGCTGCTGCTGCTGTTGTTGTTTCCTGCATTTACATGCTCAAAATTTATTTCTGGATGATATTACCGGAGATTGATTGACAGAAAGTTACCTTAAATCTCCAGCCACTTTCTTGGTATCTTCACGCATCCAGTCTTTGCCATAGTTTAGACAATTAAAAACCTTCCTAGTATTTCTCATTTATCTAATCTCGATTCTAGAATTTTGCTATTTTTTGGGAATATATTTCAAGCTATTTTTAAATTCAAATTCAAAAATGGTCTCAGAATATAAAGCTAGGTTTAAAATCAAAAGGAAATATAAGGAAGCTTATTCTGTGTTTTCTATGCAGAAATTCTTGAAGACGTCAATAATCAACAATACCATATATATATATATATATATATATATATATATATATATTGGTTAGTCTATTAAAAGATAAAAAAAACAGGAGTTCGGAAAAAATGTTGTGCTGCGTTCGATTCGAAAGCCGAAAGTTGACAACATTGTGAATCCTTTCTATTCTCTTCATTACTTTTTTTAAAATATAAATATCCACCTTTACGACAAAATGTGTGAACATGTATGTTTACATTTTTCCTGTTATTTTGATAATCGTATTAGTTACTTATATCCATAACGATCCTGTCATAACGTCCGACCTGGAAAAGTAACCATGACAAGTAATCATTTATAATAAAGTTAGTTTTTAATTTATTTGAAAATTTTCATGTATTTTTCACTTACTCTTAAATGAATGAAACATTAAAAAACATTAAAGATGGCTGATTTCATTTGTCCTGTTTTACATTAAATTTAGTCAAGCAAGAAAAAATTACCAACGTCTCTATCCTTTTTTTTTTGTTGTTTTTTTTTCTAATACATACAACGCTTTCTTTTACTTTCAGTTTCTTTTTAATTGCTTTTATCAATTTAACCCTATTTCATTTTCTCCCTTACATTCACGCTTTCTTTCGACCTTCTCTCTTTATGGTGATTTTCTAAGCGTAGCTTTGATGTGGCACAAGACCGAAAGTATATGGCACTCTGTGAGGATAGAACTCACTACTCAGTCGTAATTGATTTAGCGAAATAAACTTGCTGACCATTACACCACGACGAAGTGACCCTTTCTTTCTTTATGTACAAAACAAATTTCTTATTTCTTCGTTTTTCATAGACGTACGCATGCTTTCCACTTGTTTTATTTCTTCTTCTTCTTCTTCTTCTTCTTCTTCTTATTATTATTATTATTATTATTATTATTATTATTATTATTATTATTATTATATTTTTATCTGGTAAGGCAATTGTTCATTATTACACAAAAGACACAAATCTTCAATTTTCGTATCACAGAAAGAATATTTTCTACAACTCACTCTTACAAAATATGACAGATTTTCGAATTTTTTGTCCATCTTCAAAATCGCGCTTTATTTGTGTATAGGGGAGAGAGAGAGAGAAAATTAAAACATTGATGCGTGCAATTATAATCGCATTTCATTTATATATCATCAAGTTTTAATTACTTGTCAGTCCGTACACTCCGTGCTATTAGTGTTTATTTGACTGATGAGAACTTTGCAAAAATTATTAATTATATTGAAGAAAGAAAGAAAGAAAGAAAGAAAGAAAGAAAGAAAGAAAGAAAGAAAAAAGAATCAAAAGGTGAAAATGAAATAATAAAAGAAATATTCGAGAAAGAGAAGGAAAAAGAGAAAAAAGAGGAAAGTCAAAAAATGCTAACGAATGAAAAGGCTGGAATGCAAATAAGAAATATAGGAAGAGTAACAAATGAAGTTAAAACGGACAATGATAGTAAGTCGTAAATATGTCATGTAATTGTCACAAAACATAAAGAAGCAAGGAAAGAGTGGAAAAAGTAAAAATAAACAATGAAAGAGAAAAAGAGGGAAAGAAAACAATGAAGAATAGGAAAAAAGCATAAAAATGTGAAAGAAAAGAAAGAAAATGAAGAGGGGGAAGAAAAAGGGTATGAAAAAAGAAAATAAATGATGAAAGGATGGAAGGAAATTAAGTCAAGTATTGAAATAGGTCAGTTCTTCGAGTACAAGTTTTCTAATTCATTCTCTAAATTTGTTTTGCCACAAAAAAAAATATTTGAAATACTTTTAAAATTTTCTGACTTTATCACTCACTTTCTCTTTTATATCTTCAAATATTGGGCAGCCAGGAAAGCTTCCATTGCTGAGAATATGCAAAGACTTAGGGACTCTCAAACTCCTGAACAAGCCGAAGGCACAATCAAGAGCCCTCCGCAGGAACTAGCTTAAATGCCGCTCGATAACACGGCTTTTAAACTAGTATTATATAAGGCGTTCCCATTTTCCTCAATTGCATTTATTTCATTCATGTAAATCGCTGAGAGTGAACGATTCTGTTTCTGTGCTTGTTGCATTGTCTTTCTATTGCAGCAGAAACTTAAGAAATAATTGTGCCTGCAGTTTTACTGTTTCAGGATTTATGTACCCCTAAACCCATATGTTCTATCATTAGTACACACATTAACAGGAGATAAAAGTGGATTGTATGAAAACCAGATGAGATAAAAATAATAAAATTAGCTGTATAGGTCGATATATGTTCTTCGATTCATTCAAAAAATTTGAACACCGAGTAGAATTACATTTTCTTGTTATACCGTAACTCGATAACCACTTATTCCGAGTCCCACAGTAACAAATACAATTTCTTCCAAATTTAAATTCTTTGACTTACAAGTAACTCGCGTTACAAGGTTAGACGCCATATAACTTTTATAAACTCATTAACCCTATGCATTCGCTGATGTAAATATTAGACGTCCACTCTGCTGTAGGCTCATCACTGGTGCCGATATGACACACCCACACCTTCAACCAGACTTTTTATAAGTATCTCCTGCAAGTAACTCGCCTCTAGAAATAGTCTGGCTACTTCAGTCGGTGGATACACAAGTAATGCCTGACGGTAATGAATAGCAGCAAAGGCGACTGACCGATTCTCCACAAACTCTTACGGTATTCGCATTCTCCTCTCTAACGCGCGCATTCTTCTTCTTTTATGTGCCGTCTCCCTTTTGGATGTAGGCGATCATGGCTCTCCACTTCCTCCTATCCCTTGTAGTTCTCAATAAGTTTTGTCTTTTTGCTACTTTCTGTTCTGCTATCCACTTAAGTCCGCTTTGCTTCCCCTTGTCCCACTTTCCGCCCTGTGAGTATCAGATTTTCCCAGAAACTTCCTGATGTTAAGTATAAGTTTCCAATTTTGTTTGCATCTTCTCTAAAAACTCCCAAAGTACTCTTTTCTTTGTTACCAACGAAATCCTCCTGTCTCGTAATACTCTGCTTAGCTTTTAGAATGGGTCTTTGGCCATCCCAATACATCTTCGGAACACAGCGTCTCACTTACTGTCCTCGGTCAGAACTCTTCCCAGATAATTAAATTTCTACACCTGCTTGATTTTAGTGTTCCTGGCCTGTAAATCGCATTTCGGGCTTTTTGCTGATGACCATGCATTCTGTCTTCTTATAATTTATGCTTAGTCCCTTCTTCTCACTCCCCTTCGCTGCCTTATCATCCCAAAGGAGACTGGACGAAGAAGAAAAAACGAATGGACACTGATGAGATTCTTAGCATGATGCAAAGGAGATAGAAGCCGTACATTAGTCGTCTGGTGTCAACCAGTGGCAAACATAAATTTAATTCGCTCTTACCTTTCAAGAATGAAAAATATAACCTAATAAAAATTTATATAACTGAATAGCAATTTGGGGATTTGTGTAATTTTTATAATAATTCATCGTGCCTAGACCTAGGATCTTCATCACACACGCATATGCAGAAAAGCACTGGACGGCCGTTTCGTTCTTTTGGAGACTCATCATCAGCAAATTACTAAACAGTTATATAAACCTATGCTAGATCCAGCTTGTAATGCTCTGTACACACACACACACACACACACACACACACACACACACACACACATATATATATATATATATATATATATATATATATATATATATATATATATATTAAAATTTGCTGGAGGAAGAGTACTCAATATCGTGGATAGAGCCTGGGTTTTCATTTGCACAGGACTTTCTTTTCCTCGCTGCAGCCTTGGCTCCTTTTGGCTGCAATTTGGTTCTCTCTTGGGGAAGATTTATTTTTGCGAGGCATACTGCTTCCATATGCGATAGGCAACAATAAACTACAGAAAAACTCTAAATTGATCGCTGCATTTTTAAATATGGCATTAATATTTAAGCTTACCTTTTGAAAGTTCAACGATAATTCTTCTGCCGCCACTTAATTTAAAGACAATTTGATGCACGTAGGTCGTTACTTTCCGTACAAACAATTATTTTTATTTCATGCATGTCTTTCGCTGTATTTAATTTCGATTATTCCCAAATGTATTTCCAAGTTATAAAAATTGTTATCGTACAAAAAATTCGAAAACAGTCGCAGTCTGGGAATTCAAAACTTCTGTAACTCGAGCTATTGAAAGTTAGAGAGTTGTGTCCCTTTAATTGAAAAGGTGTGACACAGTGACACACTGACATTCGCATTTATTATATACAAGTCATATATCTGGCGTTTTTTACACCTCTTTTTTTTCTCTCAATTTATCCCGATTCCGTCTTTTTGCGAGAGAAATCGTGTTTGGAAGTAATTTTTTTTTATTCAAATGTGCCTAAAAAAGATCCTTACAAAATGCTATTCTCTCCCTCCACGCATGCACACACACACACACACATACATACACACACATACACACATCCATACACATATATGTGAAAGTGTGTGTGGGGGGATAGATAGATAGATAGATAGATAGATAGATAGATAGATAGATAGATAGATAGATAGATAGAGAAATTTATGTTTGTTTTGCTTTTCTTTGTTTTGTTTTTTTTGTTTTTGTTTTTTTTGTTTTTTGTTTTTTTGGCGGAGTAGGATTTTGTGAAGCAAGCACCAGTTGACTGTATATCATTTGCAAACATTGATTCTTCCCTTTTTAAATTCCCTTTAATTACACTTATTGATTCATTCTGAAAATATTGTTTTTATGAAAATAATTTTATTTTCATAGATTTTACATCTTAGACTGACAGGACTAAAGAAGGGTAAATTTCATTTTAATTGCAGAGCAATGCTTTCCTTTTTAGATGAATGCCTGGAAATAAACTTGAAACCTGAAATGGAGCAACTTAGTTCTTCTGATTGGGAAGGGTTGTCCAAAGTAACAATGTTGAATTACAGTGCTTTTTAGTTTTCTTTTTTCTTTTTTTTTTTTTAATAATCTAGATTAATTTGGGCTGAGAAACTGTGTTCAAATTCAGACTTTGTCCAATGCATTCATTTTCCAACTAATGACATTGAAAAAGGCATGAATCCATCTCTTGTCTTCTCCCAAGTTAAATAGCAGGGTAGACTGGACTTGATAGCCTTAGATGCCAACCAGTCTAAGAAAAGGAAATCTCTGAATCCCAAACCATGAAGAAAGCAATGGGAAACCACTCCACTATTTCTCCACTATTGTTCACCCAATACATGACTCAAACGATGTTAGGTTGCTGAATAAGGTTGCTGAAGGGCATAAAAAAGAAAGTAAGTGCTTATTTTGAGGGTATGCATGATAAAACACGGTTGAGCAAAAGAAAACTTGCATAAATAAATTCAAATTTTGCATCGTTGGACTTTTAAAGCTGACAACCCGAGCATCAATGCAACCTGTTTTATTGCCCATAATCTACAATGACCTTTCAAAAATGTTTTTTGTTATCGTTTTTAAATCTATATTTTTCCCTAGCGAGAATGTGTTATTGAATTATGTTAACTTTGGCCAAAATCTAAATTATTCTCAGCAAAAATCGTATTCACACTTTATGAGATCAGTCCACTATGTAATGTATTTTTTATAGAGTCAAGTTTGGCATAAGGTTAAATTTGTATAATGTTGTCTGGATACTAGCAGCCTATATGATCAGCACCCTACTGACCTAACACGCGTTCATAAATTTGTAAAATAAAGAGTGTTTGGATTGTAACTCCAGATTTCACGGTTATCGATTCTTTACCGTTTAAGTTAATAGACGTAAGTTCAAACTATTAGTGCAACGAACTTGTTACGGCCAACCAATGAATCAGAGTCGTGAATTTATGGTTGGTTTGTGTCCAAGAAAACATCGGTCAACCAAACTAGTACCATTTTATCCTCTTCTCTCTTCCGGTTATTGCTTTTACTATTTTTTATCTAATGCAACCAGATGTAGGTTGTCGTCTATGATGAATCTTGGTATAAATCAACGCTCTATCGATGAGGAAATATGCCACCCACTCTCATTGTTTCCTGATCCCCGTTTTTCGACCAGTTATTCCTTCCCCCATCATTCCTAACTCGAGGTTTCTTATCGCGAAATATCGGTGGACAGTCAGCTCATTGGAGACAACTAGCATCCTTCTTCATCCTTCATTCTTTTCCTTTTCTTATTCTCACTTGCCTGCTGCTTTTTCGTCTCTAATAATTTAACGTTCCGCACCATTAACGTTTACACGTCTCAACTGTATTCATCCGCGTAAATGCTCCTTCGGTCGCGAAAGAATTGAGTCCGGCGAGACCCAATCGCAAAAGGCGCAGACTTGTCGCAAAGACACTGAAGACGATTTTACGCCGTTTTTAGCTAGAGATTTGCAGCAAATACTTTTAATGTGCAATTAAGTCCCGGCACAATAGCTTTGTACCGATCCCAACAAGCTTTGCTAACCCACGCCTTTTTGCCTTTCACTTACGTCGTTACTTTTTTGTTCTCTCTGTTGTCTCCTTTCTTATCAATCTCTCGTCTTTTCGCTCTTTCTATCCTTTCCTTCTGTTTCTCTTTCTTTCTTTCTTTCTTTCTTTCTTTTTTTCTTTATCTTCTGACAGAACGCTAACTATCTCACTCTTCGTTTCCTCTCTTTTCTTTTCCAGCTTCCAATTTTATTTTTCCTTGACCACTAAAGATAAGCCACACTCTACTTGGGTGTGATGCATATAAAAAGAGGACAAAAACTAATTTGGATTTTTCACAATTTTTTCTCAGAAGATTTTCGTACCTGCTGTGAAATGATCTTTTATTTAGATTCGACAAAGACTATTCTCGAATTACTCGAGAAAATACGTTATAGTTGGAATAGAAAACTTTAAAACATCGGTCGTTGTTTGAGAACCGAAGCTAAGTATTTTTAGATGCCTAATAGAAGGTGGTACTTTGGAGCGAAAATCCCCCCCAATACCCCGAGTTAATTAATTTCGCACTTTTTGACTCTTTAAATGATTTTCTGATCCTTCACATTTTATTAAAACTCCCGCATTTTTTGTATATTCTGGTAAATTCCATCCCATTAATACACTGCTTGTTTCAGGGCCCGCAAGAGTAACAACATTCAAGAGAATTCAAAATAGCGGCGTATTAGAACAGAAAGTTTACTTTTAGAATCTCTGAAATTAAAATATATAAGTGTGCGGTACTTAACAGCTGGGATCCACTGAATTTCATCAGGCGCATTTGTATCCTCTTCTTTGTCGAAAACTTTAGACTTTCTTCTTCTCGAAACAAATAATATAATCAATTTTTCTTTTGTGTCTTTACCTGTGCACACAAGCATTTTTTTATTGATCGCTGTCAACACTAACAATGGAGGTAACATATTTTTGTTGCCCCTGATTACGGGAGAGTTGTTTTGCTTACCCATCAACCTTCAGGGTATGCCAATGACGAAACATTTCATTCAGATGCCAAGGGAAGAAATAGATTCATGTCTAAGAGTATGAATTACAACTGAATGGAACATTAAATGCGACCGGAATTCGAATTTTTTAGTCAATTCTCTTTTTAGTATCGATATCTGTTACCCGGGCTATATCCAATTACGGACACTGACAAATACAGACAATTTCTCGAACTAAATGAAATATTTATTATTTTTTTTATAAAGGCATTTACTAACCTTACTTAAACTTGATACAAGGACACAAATGTAGGACACCTTGCGAGTCTCGAACTAATTGCAGTAGTCTTTGAGACTTGCATCCAAACCATTACTCTACGGTGAGATGTCACTTTTTCTTTTCTAAATTATTTTCAATGATTTTTCTTTCTCTCCAACATATTCTCATGTGATAACTTCTTTCTTTCTCGGGATTGATTTTGTTTTTTCCTTTTTACTTTATTTTTCTCTTCTTTTACTGTATTTATTTTTTCTCTTTCCTTCTTTTTTACTCACACAATGTCTTTTTTCTCTTTCATTCATTTTTTTTTCTTTTCTTTTCCTCAATTTCTCTCTTTCATGTGGGATTTCTTTTTTCTGACTTTTCTTTCCTTCGCAGTTTTCTGTTCTATTTTCTTTTCTCTGTTCTTTCCTTAGTTTTGCCTCTCTCTCTCTCTCTCTCTCTCTCTCTCTCTCTCTCTCTCTCTCTCTCTCTCTCTCTCTCTCTCTCTCTCTCTCTCTCTCTCTCTCTCTCTCTCTCTCTCTCTTCTATTTTTTACTGTTCATTTTTCTCGCTTTCCCTTCTTTAATTACTTTACTTTTCACTTTCCTTTTTTCTTTTTGTTTTACTTTCTTTTACTTTTTTCAGATTTTCCCATCATTTTTGTCGCCTTTCTTTTCTTTTTCTATCCATTACTGCATTTTTCTTTCTTTCTTTCTTTCTTTCTTTCTTGTTATTCATTGTTTTCCCACCTATTTTTGTCAGTTGCAAACCATTATTAACCCTTCACTCACCTGTTCTATTTAAATGTTTTTCTCTGCCTTCTTCAATATTCAGTTTCATTAATTCATACTTTTCTGTCATTTAATTTCTTTCTCCATTTTATCCATATTTACTTCAACTGTCATTCATCCATTTTCTTTGTCATTCGGTTCGTTCTTTCTTCACTACTCACAAGCATTTTCGATGCAAAATATTTCCATATCGATAATTACTGTGACCATAAAGCAACTCTTCTTGTCATTCGAAAGGTCTTGACGATCACTTGCCAGTCAAAGCAACAGATTAAGGATGGACTGACACCATCAATATGAAGTTACTCCTTATTTTCTTATCATGGACGACAATGTCCGTTGACTTTTATAACCTCGTCAGTGTTTTACAACCACGTTTCACAATATTTCATTTTCCATGTTCAAACTAATATTCCAGTATATCATCGCCCAGTATCTTTTATAACTAGCATGGATACCCGAAGATGCACAGGAGGAAATAACTTTAAATATCACAACACGGACAAGATATATCCTTTACACAACAAATTAAAAAAAAAAAATGAAAATTTACTTATCACGATTTACACATAAAAAGTAGCTGACTTCCAAAATAAAACAAATAACGTAATTTCTTAGTTTGACAAGGGGCCTCTGGGTAGACAACATTTTAGTGTTTCTCCCATTAGATGTCAATATGCTCCAACGCAGATTAAACAACATAACAACTGGCCATTAAAAAATCAATTTAAAAGACTGTCCTTTTAGCTTATTGATAGTTATGGCAAAGCTGTGCCTCGTTTGGGATTAAAATCGCCCGAGTTCATTTGATAAGTCTGTTAGAATTAAGGGGATTCTGGAAATGAGCATATTTATTTGTTTACCCACCGTCGATGGCATGCAGAAGAATTCCATTGCACAACATTAGAGCGTAGAGATTTTCAAGATCCATGATATTTATTCCAACTTTTAGATATAACTGGTAGAAAGAAACACCAGACAGTTCAAAGAGTTGAAGAATTCAGTTGGGTTCGGAACAACGGTAAAAGTGTTCGGAATTGTTTGAACCTTTCTAGGAATCTGTTGGAAAATCTTTTAGTTTATTTTTTCAACCGCATCATTTTTTAGAACGAATATCTCGCTCACAACTCTACTTGTACCTTCTTTTGCTTGGCGACATTTTTTAAATTAAAATAGCCGAAAAAATCAAATTTAATCCTGAGGAATTTATAATTTTTATCTGATGCTATCAGTAGAATTTTATACCATTTGTATAAATAAACTAAACTAAGTCATTTGCACAGTTCCCATACTATTACTTTTCCTACTCTGTTGTTTTCTGCTTTTGTATTCCTTTTCAACTCTTATTATGTGTTTTACCTTCTTATGTTTTTTTTTTTCAGAAAATTAGGAATTTGCAAACGATGCAAAACAAAGGAGTAAATGAAATAGGAGGTTTTCATTTACTGATTTGTTTTGCACAAGTGATAAAAAGATGGCAGACATGGGAAATATAAATTATCCGCCATTCAACTATTTTTAAATAAACAATGGCAAAAACTTAAATTAAATAGAAATAAAAATATTAAAATAATACACAGGCAATCATTTTATTTAATAAAGGGTTTATTTGTTTTAAAATGACAACAAAATTTCCCATGAAAGACAAGATGCTCTCCTTCTCTTTCCTCTTTCCAATTTCCACTTTTTATTCGTTAGAACAATATAAGCATAAAAATCTTTTTTTAAAAATTAAAAATTGTTGAATTAAAATTTAAACAAATTTCGTTTCATTTTATTATTTAAGTCCACTTGAATTCAAGATTTGAAAAGAAAAAAAGAATGTAAATTTGTTGACATTATATTAGAAAACAAAATGAACTAAAATTTTGCATTTTTTAAATAACACCAGTGATTTAGATTATTTGTTTATTTTAGTGCTAAATTCCATTAAAAAAGTAACGTCAAAGTAATTTTATAGGGATTTTAAAAATATTTTGATTCGTTAATTAAAAAGAAAATAAGCAAAAATACATTAGACAGATAAATTTAAATTAATAAAAGATTCTTGAATAAGGAAAACTTTGAAATTGGCAGTAGAAATTTTGTTGCTTACGATTAAATGCAGACAGAAAAGATAGTATAAAAATTGAGTAAACGCATACGACACCGATTGATGCTTCCTTTGTCAATAGTCGCTTGATCTAGCTCGACAACAGATAGGCGATTTTTATCATTAACAAAATATATTCATCATTTATATATTAACCATACATATATTATTTGCTGATTATGGGGTTTTCACTATGTTTTTATGGGTGCTTGGTCTGCAGGAAAGGTTAAAACATTATGCTATTTTGATATAATACATGAACAACAAATTCTTTAAATAATGACAAAAATATAAATTGTCATTAATATTGTTCATCATAAATTTGTAAATTGAAGTTGATATTTTGATATAATAAGACGGATAACGTCAAGTAGCCCTGCTAGTTTCTTATAAATTATTATATTTTGCCTTTTGTTTTTTCTCTTTTTCCTTGTTTATACGCAAGTGTTTTTATGTAAATCATTTACATAAAAACACTTAACAACTTAAAAACAAATGTTTTCTAACAAATCTGCGTGGATATCATTAAACCATAGCAGCATTCCTCAAAATCAAAATTGATGATTTTATAACTATATTTTTATTTCATATGAAACTTGTGCAAAGCTTAAATCTAAGAGAATACAATGAGTAAAGTTTGTTTCTTGTTAAACCAGTGCGGCAACAATTGTGCTGAGGGGTGTGATGCTTTTTGTAGTTCCTGCATAACTTCACTGACTCATTAAAGACCGAAGTGACAAATAGGCGCCATTAAACATATTACCAAATTGTTGTAGAATTCAAAACAGATGGATCAGCTTTGAGTGATATTGGTTCGAAGGATCTTCCATTGGTGGTGTTGGCATGAGCAAAAGAGTTCTGCTTTATATCTTGTTCAATCTAGCCAATCATCTTGCGCCTTTTCGCCTGGGTCGCACGCCAAGTCCGCCCCTCCCACATATGTTCTAAATTAAGCTCTTGTTAAAGACTAAAGAGGTTAAGGGTTTTTAGGGGCTCGACTTGTTGGGAATCTTGTCATCTGGCTTTTGATGGCACGACTCAAAAATGATAAAAGAAAGAAAGAAAAATTACAAACAACCAAATTAAATTTGCTTTTAAGAAGTCACGTGATTGGAAACACATGATGGTGACAAATGTTCATCGAATATTTTAACACCCTGATAATAGTTTCTCCTTGGGTGAAGAGTTTCACTAATGAACTCTTGTTTTTATTTACAACAAATTGAAAACAAAATGTTTCTTCTCTTTACCCTGCTGTCCTACTTCTTTGCGGCTTTTATTGGATGCTCTCTTCATTCGTGCAATTTATACATTTTTATTTTCCTTTTTTATCGTTTTTATCAATCATTTTAGAAGAGAATCTTCTTTTAACGTAAATGTTGTTTCCTTTCAGGATCATCATTATATTGAAAAAATATATTTAAACATAAATTGTCGTCAAAGTATATATATAAAGACATGTCTCATTGAATAATTTAGACAAGTCTTGTGTCTACTTATTTTTAATAGGATCATCTCGTAATTACAGACAAGGTTCTTAGTATTCTTATTAAAGAAAGAAAATTACCATGTTGATGCATATTCATTTTATTCCGAGTACTTCCAACATTAGCACAATCTCATCTCTCTCTCTCTCTCACTCTATATATATATATATATATATATATATATATATATATATATAGTGTGTGTGTGTATTTAGGCAGCAATCCTTCATTTATGCATGTTTCAACGTACTACGATTGAGCTTTTTATTTAATTTTTCTTGTGTTCGAACAAGTGTTTTCTTTTTTGGGCTCGAAGTGTGTAGAAACTGTCCAAATGTTCTATAATTCCGAGCGCTTTCGGCTATACATTTAGCCATTATCAAGGATGATTTTATTTATTCAGTTTAATTGAGTGGGTGCGTTGTGTGTATATTTTTAGTGTTATAAAGATGTTTTATTTTCCGAACACAGCCCATTGTGGCCGTGTTTGTAGGTAATATTATTAAGTGTTGGATTTTTCTTTTTTATTATCAAGGCTTCCATTATTTTTAATCTTTTTTTACATATGGATGAGGTTGTTATGTTTGTATTTTTTACTTGTATGTTTCGGATGGAGTCTGGTAAGTTTGTGTGTGTGTTTAAATGGGTTCTAATAGAGCTGTGGTCAGATAGGTGTAACGTAAGGCGTCTGGATATGCATGTATTCGTGTGATCGATGTAATTATTTACGAATTCGGATTGATCAGGAACACAGTTCCTTAAGGGGCATTTGAACTCATAAATAATGTTCGTTCGTTGTAATTTTGTGTGTTGCTATTTTTGAGGATAAAGTTGGCTGTTTTAAATTTTTTGTAGTAGATAATTAGTTTGATTTTTTTTTATATTCGGATCAGTTAGATAAATAAAATCATCCTTGACAATGGCTAAAAGTATAGCCGAAAGAGCTTGTAATTATAGAACATTTGGGCAGTTTCTACCGACTCTGTGTCCAAAAAAGAAAGCACTTGTTTGAACAGAAAAAAAATTAAGCATTTCGGTATAGATATATGGTATTTGAGAATGGATGTACGTGTAGTGTGTATACAGTTTTATTCGCAACTGGTTCAGATTTCATAGTTTGATTAATTCCTAAGAAATTTACTTGATAACCATTAAAATCATCTGACAACATCATGACTAAAATCAGTTATAATACCAAAGAAGATTTTTGAAGAGAAGTGATGTCATAGAAAGAGAAATGAAAACACAATTATTATTAATAATAATAATAATAATAATAATAATAATAATAATAATAATAATAAGAAGAAGAAGAAGAAGAAGAAGAAGAAGAAGAAGAAGAAGAAGAAGAAGAAGAACTGAAACGATTGACAACCAAAGTGGAAGTCTGTAAGAACATTCAGAAGAGATTTGGTAAAACTTGTTTGCAATTTTGTTTCTTTATAATCTAAGAGTTCGAAGTTATTTTTATTGTTTTTTATTGCAATTGCATACGGACATTACTCTCTCTCTCTCTCTCTCTCTCTCTCTTTCTCCTCTTCTCTTCTCCTCTCTGCTCTATATGTACAAGTTTATGTTGTCAAGTATTTTTTATGAAATATGATCAATTATTGTACTCATTTTCTCATCAGCATTGTTGCAGTTTAAATCATAGACTGACTTCTTTTTTTTTTTTTTTGGTGTTGACGAACCATAAATGATTTTTAGCAGATGGGCATATGTTTGAAAATGAACATTCATGCTGAAGCTCATTGATTGGCCGTGTTGTCTTCACGTCGAAATAGTTCTGATGATGATTTTCACGTATCTTTGGAGATTTTTACGAAAGTATTTATTCAATTAAATGCTATAAAAGCACAAGTGCTTTTATTAATTATTATTGCCGTCGTCTAGATAGACACAGATATTTATTTAGGAGAGGCACGGTGGAGTAATGGATAGCGGCTCGGATTGAGGAATCGGAGAGCCGAGTTCGAATTCCAGTCGAATCCGCTTAAATAGCAAGACAGACTTGGTTCTACCGCAGAAAGAAATGGCAATCTACTGCGGGGAAAAATCTGTCTCTTATTCATGTATAGAGAGATACATGATCGCCTAAGCGTGTATCATGCATAGCACATAACTGATTGACTGAACCAGGTCTGACGCAAATCCATATTTCTCAAATGAAAATTGAAACACAATAAGAAAGCCTTTTTTGGTAGGGTGGATCTCACAGGCGTCGATTCGATATTCAGAAAAATGATAGTATGTAACTATTACTGATTTTACAAGTATTCGATAACCGAATGTATACCGTACTGACTAACAGTGTCTGTTGAGAAACTTACAATGTACGCAAAGGGCGCTGAAAAGTTCTTAGTTCAACCAAGAGGTCTCTCCCCAACACCCCCACTAAAAAAAAATCAGTATTTAGTCACTTGGTCACATTTTAAGAAATGGATCGAAAACTTTTTAATTTCTCTAGACAGCTTATGTATTCAATATATGTTACTTACAAAGTCAGGTTAAGCTTAGGTGGGGTGGGGGTGGGGGTGCCTACTCACAAATATATACATCCGTTATTCAGCGTGTCGTCTGGGTTTTCAATGACAAAAAAATTTTGGCATTTTTATTTATCTGCTTAATTCATGTTTTTATACACAAAGATTTTCTAAAAGGGTCATTTAAATATGCATAAGTCATATTTTTAATATTTAAATTTTATTCCTAAGGATTTAAAGTACCATACCTCCTTCTAATAACTAATAGACTATACGGTATTTTTACAAATATATTAGAATTTAATTTTTAATTAATGATCAAATATAAAAATGTATGTTTCATCTCTCTTCTTTTTATTTTTTCCAAAATGAATTATTACTTAAGAAAAATATTTGACGGTGCCTATTTCATTTCTTTGATTTAGTAAATAAATGTTATAAAGCGAGGATTAAATATAATGAAGATTTAAAAGCAAAACCGTAATCAACAACTGAACATTAACTGATCCACCGTAAAAATGGAGATGGTAGAATTGGAAATATCAATTAGGGAAATATGCGAAAACATTTATTTGTAGCCCGACTGATTTAAAATTCGGTTCGCGTTGGATTTACATGTCAACCATTATTAGGTTATTTAATAATCTATATTACATAGGTTTACCCAGCAAGCATTTTTGCCAATTCCAGACATCTTGAGATAATATGGTCGACAGTTTCATCATATTTTCCGCAGATCCTGTATTTCGGGTTAATTCCAACCTTGATTATGTGACAGTGATAAGATATGGTTGCGAGGCTTTGGTCCTGAGCTGCAATAATTAGGCTTTTCTGTCTCAGAATTCAGTCTGGTGTTCCTCAGCCACTGATGTGTTTTCTGTTGGTCCACATCTGCTTCTTTCGTTCTTTGTAGGTATTTGCGATGCAAGGCATTGTCTCCCCCCCCCCACACACACACACCATTTTTTTTTTTTTTTTTTGTAATTTCATTTGGTCAAATTGTTTTGCTTATTGTTTTACTCGTTTGGCGTAGATGGTATTCGCTTCATTTTTTGTTGGTAGGATTTCAGGTATATTAAGTTGTTTCTTAAAGAGTGCAGCTTCTTTGTTGATGGAGTGGATTTGGTCTTTTACTATTTGTAGGAGAGGGTCATTGGTTTGTGTGGGGTAGGCTTTCAATCCAATTGTTGTAGTTTTTAGAGTTAGTTCACGTTGGATTAGACCTCGACCTCCTAAAGCTCTTGGTACATACAGCAGCCTATCAACATCTGATTTCGGGTAAACATTTTTCTGGTCATGGCGTCCAATCATTTAATGTCATTCAACTTCCATTTAATAATGTTGAAACTGTATGTTACTACAGATATAGTTAAGATGTTGATAGCCTTCATTTTACTGGCCCCATTTAGCTCGCTTTCTAGTATCAAACGCATTCTCCTATAATATTCTTTTCGGATCTTTTTCTTCATAATTGAATGTTCTATTCCGTCTCCTTCATTAATTCCTAAGTATTTGTATGTACCATTTTGTTAATTTTGTTATTGATATCAAGATCTAAATCCATAGTTTTCGTTAGTTTGCCGCCTTTGAAGGTGGCCTTGGCACATTTGTCAATTCCGAATTCAATCCTAATATCTTCATTGAAGGTTTTGACATTGGTGAGTAGATTTTTCTGCTGATTGCTATCCTTGGCAAACGTTTTAAGATCATCAATATAGAATAAGTGATTCAGTTTGCCATTCTGTGACTTGTATCAGTAGCTACTGTTGTTAAATAGGCAGCTGAGTGGCACTAATGCAAGACAGAAAAAGTAGTGGTCGTGACAATGAATCTCCTTGGATGATCCCGCTTTTGATATTGATTGGTCTCGATGTTCATGACCCGTTTGTATGGTTTTGATTTAGTCTAGTCTTCCAGTTTTTCATGCTCTCTTTTATGAATTTGACCATTGTATTATTATTATTATTATTATTATTATTATTATTATTATTATTATTATTATAAGGAGTCTATTTAAAACTTATAACAGAAATAGCATAGGATTTAACACCTATTTTTCTCTTCATGCGCAAAGTATCCCCACCGCTTTTCTGGCTACATTTGTTTCATTTACTTTTTTTCTTTACTTGAAAAAGACTGTTGTCTATAATAAAATTAAGTGGGAGAGAGCTAAAGTATCAAGACAGGATTGATGAAGCGAATATTATGATTAAAAACAAAAATATGGAGAAAAGAAGTTTGTTATCCAAATCAATTTTAAAGTTGTTGCTTTAAAAAAAAAAACGGAACATACACAAACTTTTAGTACAAATTTGATTTTAAAAAGTCAGACAAAGAATTTTAAAAAAATTCTTAGTTAACTTTCATATACGAATATACGAGATATATCATTGAAGTAATTAAAAAGTTGTTAACAGAAGAGTTAATACTCAAAATATACCCCTTGTTTTGTTTGAAATACTTATTTAAGAATCTTTTTTTATAAGCCGAATTCCGTGACAGACAACTATACACACTTCCTAAAAAGCAAGAAAACATGATAATTTTTATTCATTTTTCAGCGATTTATTCGTAATGTCGTCTGATCTTATAACGAAATTTAATCATATATCACCAGAGAAGAAAAAACACGAAGAAAAGAAACAAACACGTAATCCCATTACTACATTTAAAAAAAAAATGGTGGATATCAAGTTCATCATAGGTAAGGATAATTGTGACAATTCTTCAAGTAAGCAAAAATCAAAGTAAATTTGGAACTTAAAAGACAACTTTTATGCAATTATCTTTTTTTCTTTGAGGAGCTGACTAGAAAGATTTTGTTCTCAGTGTGAATGAAATTAAAAATCAAAGTAGTATCAAATGGCGTTACACTCCACCATCGACATTTCAATTAAAGGACATCAGCTTTATCGCATTTAGAAGAAATAAACTTTCATTCAACGGCTCATAAGTGAGAAAAATGAAAGAAAATATAGACGGTGGTAATGAGAAAGACAGTGAGGCAAAAAAAATAGAATGTGCGACATAGAAGAAAAAAAAGAGAAAAAATGAAAAGCGGAAGAAAGACGGCGAGAAAAAGAGATTAATAATGACTAAAACGGATATTTAAAGGTGGGGAAATATGATGATATCAAACAGCTTCTACAAGAGGTAGATGGATGTTATGTGGCCATCAGCAGGAACCAAAATGTGACATTCAGATGACACATGGGATGACCGCTGAAAGCATCTTGACGCCATGATTATCGTCTGCAAAATTTACCTTTGATGCAACAAACAAATCATATAATTTGCACCTGAATTTTTTGAGACCGATAGAGATGGGTGTAATATATTAAATAGGGTCGATTGATCTCACAAGTTCATGGTTGAAGATGTCACGGCAACGCATCAATGTATAACGTGATCTATTAAAAGCAATACACGTAATCAGGTCACGTGATTTATGTATATATGTTTTTCATTTTGAATACGTATAAAATTGCGATCATCTCGCCACAATGGTTAGCCAGAGGCGAGGGAAATGTGAGTCTGGCGTCAGTATCAGCAGAAATTTGAACGTTTTTGTATGGTTGGAGGTAGCCAGATTGAAAGCAGAAACTTTACCCCTTTTTCAACTCACAAAAAAATTTCGAATAAAGTGAAAATTCAACAGTCAAAAGCCTTCTATTTTGTCGTAGTATTTAAAATCAAACAGAATACAGAAAATTACTTATGTGAAGAAAAATGGCGTATTTTATTACAGACATGATATTCTGAAAATGTATTTATTAAAATCGGCGCGCTGCCGAACTTGTTTTAATACAATTAGTTGACTGCTTCATTAATTTATTTTATTACAATTGTGCCCTCATCGTGGTTGTTACAGTCACAAAGTTTCAGCCGTTTGACTCTCAGAGCTTCTTCTGGGGGTCTATCTTATTGGCTAGTCTGACAATTTCGACATATATATATATATATATATATATATATATATATATATATATATATATATATATAACGTCCGGTTATCCGACATGTAAGCATTCTAAGTGCATGTATATATGTCGGAGCAGCTACTAAAATCCTGTATGAGACACGAATCTCCCCCTAGTAGCTATGAGGTCAACTTCCAGGTTAACCCGTTGGTGCATTTATTGCTCTGGTGTGATAATGACTGATCCTATTGGGGTCACCACGGTTCAACTTCTCTTAGAAGAAAATATCGTTATTGACATTAAATTCGATTAAGATTTTGTATTTCCTGCATTATGAAAGAACAGATATTAAATTTAACATTCCAAAAGTTTTGTTTAATTGCATCTATTTTCCCCCTGACCGTGAGTTTAATCTTTTGTGTCATGTCGTTAAAGTCACATGTCACAAATCAAATGTTGAATATAAGGTTTTCTTCTATAGCTTACTTTCCCTAAATCAATGTTGAATATTAGATTTTCTTCTAGGATTACTTTCCCCTCGACAACTACTCATTATCAGTTAATAGCGTTTATTTCTTTTCTATTTTTTGTTTTGCTTTTTGTGTTTTATTTTTGCTTTTTAATCGAAATAAAGAGATGACACTAAAGTTTAGTTGGTGCAAGATCTCGGCAAAACGACATTTTGACGAAAACTCTCTTCAGTGCTGTTCATAACGAGAAACAAATGTACTTTTCTTTCGTATCCTTCCCCCTCACATACAGTCTTAACCTTTTAATATTTTTCGAAATCTATTTAGTTATTATTCTGCAGTATAAGCACCAAAAGACCCCGGTATTGAGAATGCACCATTCTGGTGAGAAATTGCCTCGTTATTTCTAAAATAACGTTAAAACATTGTACTCGATTGCAGTTTTCGATTTATCGTCAATGTAAGTTCGATCTCTTTCACGTTGTCTGGCCTCCATTACTGGCGTTGTTTACATACATTTTCCTCTATAAGTAATGCGCAGAAGCTTACTTAGTTAACAGCCTTTTTACAGCTTTTCGTAACTTACTGGTCTTGATTACTGCGCGGTTTTCGTGAATGTTATTTTAAAATGTGCTTATTTTTTGAAATGAAGTTTTAAATGAATAGTAATTTTATTGTCCTTAATAAATCTGCTTATAGCTAATGAAACAGAACCTCACCCTAAAATGTAATTCATGAAGCTTTAAATTTAAGAAACTTTCATGATACATAAAAAACATTGTTGAAAAGAAAGAAAAATCTTTTTTTAACTTTTCAGGCATTTATTTTATTTTAAATGTCGGATTTTACGTTTTTTCGCGCATTATTTTAAACTTCACGAATTGCACAGTAATCAAGACAATTGAAGTTTCCGCGCCGCAAACGTATATAAATAAAGCCAGTATTGGCAAACGTTCTCTGTACGCGACGAGAAAGAAGTCAAACTTGCATTGTCCATAACTTCTAAACGGTAACCGATCAACAATGATTTAATGTCATTTTCGAAATAACCAGTCAATTCTCAATACCGGGGACTTTTGATGCTTATACTTTTAGGTTCCTCAGTATACATGATTGACGAGGCAGATTTTTTCCTGCATTAGGTTGCTATTTCTTTCTGCGGTAGACTATTTTCCATCCAACCTTGTCTGTCTTGCTATTTGCTGGAGAAGAAGATTCATACCTTTCTCAAGGGTATTAGCACGAAAGTGAATGGAATGGATTCAACCGGAATTCGAACTCAGCTCTCCGATTCCTCAATACGAGCAGCATTACTCCACCATACCTCCTGGTTCCTCACCGATCATTTTTTTCTTGATTCTGCACTGTCACGTTCTTTTGCTTCTGCTACTATTATTGCTACTACTAATAATCTCTCTCTGTCTCTGTCTCTGTCTCTCTCTCTCTCTCTGTCTCTCTCTTGTTTACGTGTCTATTTCGTCTTTACTTTCTTTCATTCTCTTTGTATCCCTTTCAATTCTCTATTTCCCTTTTATTCTCCGTATCGCGATCTTTTATTTCTTTCTTATTTTCCTTTGACTACATTGTCACACTCTCCATCCATCCTCTCCTAACATATTTGGTGATCAATATATATATATATATATATATATATATATATATATATATATATATATATATATATATATATATATATATAATTTAATTATGTATGTATGTGTGTATGATTTTTTTCATCGGCCTACTACATTTACATTCATTAAGCAGGGTACGTGGACTCTCTCTCTCTCTCTCTCTCTCTCTCTCTCTCTCTCTATATATATATATATATATATATATATATATATATATATATATATATATACAAACATAAAACGTGTATGATGACATTAGAGCCTCATTAATACAAGACTGATTAGAGAGAGTAGAAAAAGAGTATGATTTTAGTTAGATTTTCTTGTTTGTATATTACACAAGGGTTTGTAAACTTCCGACCATTTTTATGCCCAATATCAGAGAAGAACCATGGATTCGCCATTTAGTTTTTAAATTCACCCATTACCGTATCTCCCAGAAAACTATTACGTTCACTATTCATGTGCCTAGAAGATCGTTATTAGCTTGGGGCTTCTTTATTTTATGTATACGATACACCATTCATTATATTTAAAAAAAAAAAAAAACAATTTAGGAGATGGATTTGGAGTCCTTTAGTTTCATAATAGATAGATTCACATACCAGTTGATTGGAAGATAATTTAGTCTTTATTGCTCAACGCATTTTTGTACGTAAACAAGAAAACTTAACAAAAAAAAAAAAAATTTTAAATAATATTTGTCGATATATATGCGTAATATCTTTCGCAAATATGTGCAAAATGTTTCTAATTTCTTTATCTGAGTTGTTTAAAATTTCTACCCAGAGAATAAAGACAGTCGCGAACTTTAACATTAATGACGCACAGAATAACTGGGAATCATGAGAAAATCACTCAGTCAGTTATGTGCCATGCGTGATACACGCTTAGGCGATCATGTATCTTTCGATACATGACTGAGGAGGCAGATTTCTTTTCCCGCAGTAGACTGCTATTTCTTTTCTGCACTAGTTGCCATCCAAGGCTATAGAACCCGGCCTGTTCTTCTATTTACCCATAGGGTATTAGCACGTAAGTGAATGTAACGGATCCAATTGCAATTCCTCAATCCGATCCATTACTTCACCGTGACTGAGATAAATAATGAATCAAAAGAATATAAAAAGGCCATATATTCTCCTTTGATTTAATCACAGCATAAAATTAAATCGCTATTTTGTTTTGCACTCAACATTTTTCTCATATAGGTACCAACATGAGATCGTTGGAAAATGAGCATAGCAGGATAATAACGGCCTTAAACTTGATGAAAATAATTTTTTATCGTCTAAATATTTATGTTATTATCAAGAGGAAAGATCAAAGTATTTTTTCATTTTTTTTTTTTCATTTTTTAATAATTTCTAGCACTTCCAAAATTTTCGTTAAATCAAATTTTTTTAAATTTTTGATCAGCAAAATTGATAGAAAATCAATCGTCAGCCATTTTTTTAACTTTTGTTTACAAAAGTGAAAGTTTCTGTTTAAAATTCGTTTAAAAATCAATTATGATTTTTTTAAAATTAATTTGACAAAATCAGAAATTATAAAGTTTATTTAATGAATTTTGAAACAAACATTACTTACTTTCTTCTCTGAAAAAAAAGTACTTTCAAACGATAGAAAGCCGGGCTTAACAGAGATGTTGATTGACAAGTGACATGTGCGTGATTTCATCTTACGGAAGGAAAAGTTATAATACGGAAGGTCACAAGTAACAGTCTAGCTTTATGTGAACAACTTATTTACCTCGTTATTTTTAAGTAGGCATAGCATGATAAAAACGGCCTTAAACTTGACGAAAGCAGAATTTTATCGTCAAAATGTTTATGTTACTACCAACGCAAACCACGTGACGGACTATTGTTTTCATGATGCTTCCAGTCTTTCCGTATTATTTAAGCTATTTTGGGACAAAAAAACATGTTATATTAGATTTTTAGCTATTGGCAACTTTCTGATTTATTTTATTCAGCTTTATTTTATAATCTGTAAATGATATTTATCTACTTAATAACACCATTGACTAATGTGTACAAGATTTTCATTAATTTTAGAATATTTAACAACTTTAATGTAAAAAAATAAAATAATTTAAGAAATAACAAATAATTGTTCTAAAATTTATTTTTCATCGAAAACAATTTTTGCTTTCTGAAAATATTATTCATACAAACAAGTAAAAACAACTAAAAGCTTTTGAAATTAAATATCTTTGTTTTATTGAGTTTTGTATGTTTCAATTCAAAGCTGATTTTAAGGTCGAAGGGTGTCAACTAAAAAAAATGATTTGCTTTCCTCAAAGCCTTGTGCTTTTAATTAATTAATCACTAAAACTGTACAAATTAGAAGTTTTCTATGAGTTTTCATAAAATTAATTATTGAGTGGGTAATAAATATAAAAAAAAAATTACCATGATTTAAAAAAAAATAAACATATTTATAATAATTTCCATCATTTGCGAATAGTTTCTGAAAGTTTCATTAAAATCTAATAATTATTTTTATTTTTGCAAGATTTTCAAATTTAATGACTGCCATTAAAAAAGTACACAAAAATCCGCCATGTTATTTAGCAGGATACTCGCTGATGAAGAAAAACGATGTTTTTCAATCAAAAGTTAGAATGCTCTAATAAAGACAGAAAAATTTTGAAAATTAATTAAAAATTACTTTGTTTTTTCCTCGTAATAGAAACATAAACATTTTGACGATGAAATTTTGTTTTCGTCAAGTTTAAGGACGTTATTATCCTGCTATGCTTATTTTCCAGCGATCTCATGGCGGTACATACATCAAAATATAAACAAAAACGGGGCCGAAATAATTAAGCTAATAAAATAAAAATAAAAATGTGAAGAATATTTAAAGATAAAAAAAAAAAAATAAACAAATGATGAAAAGAAAAAATAGAAAATTCCAAAAGACAAGTGAAGAAACAAAAGTCAATATTTTAAATTCGAGTTTAATCTCGACTGTCAACCGGATGTTCCTTTTAAACGTTTTAAATATCATTGTATTTAATTATTACCCCGACGTGTCCCTCCCTTATTGACTTCTCTCACTTTTTCTTTCTGTGTTTCTTACTTTCTCTCTCCCCACTCACTCCTGCTTCCATCATGGTTTCAAAAATAACATGGGACACATTAGCCTCTATTTACTACTGACAGTAAAAAAAAAAATAGTAAAAATGGTAATCATGCAATGTGACATTTCACAATAACTCCGTTTTACAATATATTAAGCAAAGTGTCATTTTTGAATAGACAAAATTGGAAGCGTCACATAGTGTAATAAGGTAGGTATGCCCAAAACTTTGCTAAAAAAAAGAGCATACCTTGATGAAAAAAAGCTCCAAACCTGATTAAAACAATTTTGTATTGTCTAAATGTTTATGTCATTATTAAGAGGAAAGACCAAAAGATTTTTTTTTAATTTTTTAATCCTTTCTAGCACGTCCGGAATTTTAGCTAAAAATCTTGATTTTTTGAGTCATTTAAATTGACGTAAAATCAATCATATCAGCCATTATTGACAGTTTTATAAACAAAAAAAATCTTGTAAAATTCAATTATACTTTTTTCAAAGGTTATTTTAGGAAAATTAGAAAATTTAAAGTATACTTAATTTGAAAGAAACATTACTTACTTTTTTGTCGGAAATTTTTTAAAGAGGGACATTTCCAACCGTGATGCTTGTTTTTTGGGGCCTGCTTGAGAGGGTGTTAACTGATGTACGTCAATCACTTGACAACTTATGTCAGGGGAATTTATCGGATGGTAGGACAGAAATAATTTCTGCTAACCAGATTTACTAACCAGTGATCCTGGTTAGTAAATCTATAATAAAAAAAATACAGTTTCCAATTTTTTTTTATTACCTTACGTTTGAGGGAGAATTCTGGAATAAAAATAACATTTAAACTACGAAAAATATATTTATAATTCAAATTTTAGAAGACAAAAAAGAGTAACAATATTGTTACGTACACATCATTTTTTTTTTTTAAATTATCTTATTTTGTAAGTGGTGGGATTTATTACAAGCTGTTGACAAACGTTTATTGCTGACTGGCTGGCCTTTGACCTAGACATATCAAAGTCAAATTGGCCTAATTTTCCTTATCACTGCAATTTTTTTTTTTTTTTTTTTTTTTAAGTAAAACTTAGTTTCCTATGGTCAGGAATTGCGGATAAATCTTTCGCCTTTTACTAAAGATTTCAGTGGCCGGGTGTCAATTTCTTTAACCCCTGGCAGCCATATAATTGAAAATTACCAATGAACTTTGTCGCATTTTGACCCCCTAGGAATGTTGTTTTCTTTCAAACTCTCAATTTTATGCCTGAAATAGTTTGATTATGATTTAGGTTTCTTATTAAAAAAAAAAAATATGAAAAAAAAAGAAACTCTAGCACACGTGATAAGTTTTTTTCAGAAATGTGCATCCATAGTTTTGTCAGAGACGCTGTTAATACATTTTTTGACTTAATAAGAAAATATTTTAAAAATAGATGCAAATAATAGATTTTAATAAGCTTTCTAATTTATGATCTGTAAAAATATAACTTTTTAATAAAAGCATTTCCAGAGGGTCTAGTGTTTCAAATTTAATTTTAAAAGGATTACCAATTTTATAAATTTTTAATTTATAATTGAAAAAGAAGAAAACAATTCTTGTAAAAATTCATTTTTCAACCGAAAAAATCTTTTGGCTTCAGACAAAAACGTTCTTAATATATATTATTGATAAAAGCCATTAAATAATGTCTTAGTTTTCTTGAGTTTTGTATTTTAAATTCAGAACTAAAGTTTGGGTTGTTGCAAATAAGAATTTTACACGAAATTGATTATTTATATTCCTCAAAGTCTTCTTCATTTAATTAAAAAAAAATACAGTTACACAGTTTTAAAGTTTTCATAAAATTTAAAATAAATTTTAATAGTTTTAAAGTTTTCATAAATTAAGTAAGGGGGTATCAGACGTAAAAAAAATACCATGAATTTCTAAGAAGAAACATTTCTAAAATAAATTCATTCATTTTTGAATAAGTTCTGAAAGTTTCATTACATTCCGACAATTATTTGATTTTTCTAAGAATTTCCATATTAATGTTTTCAACTGAAAAAAACGTAATGTTAAATATTAGGTAACCTCTGACGTAAAAAAAAAACAATATTTTCAACCAAAATTTCAAATGTTCTAAAAAGGAATAAAAAATTTTAAAAAATAATTAAAAATACTTTGGTCTCTCCTCTTATTAATAAAATTAACTTTTTTGCTATAAAATTTTGTTTTTATTAAGCTAGGGGCCTTTTTCATTAGGGTATGCCATTTTTTTTATCGGAAAAGTGGACAAACTTACTCCAAGGTTATGTTTAGAAGCTGTAAGCCTGAATAATAATAATAATAATGTTTAATATTAAGTATTTTTAAAAAATGGATAGCACATCATACGTGTTTTGTAATAAGGAAAGTAATGAAAAGCAATTTTACTTAAAAGGAAAAAGAAAAAGAAATAGAGTGTGAAAAGAATAGTCTAGGAAGTGGAGTATCTCGCTGTAGACTATATCTGCTTGTTTATCTGTCTGTCTGTCTGTTTTCTTGGAGTCCGCCCCCCCCCCCCAAAGTTAATTTATCACATGTGATTTCTGATAGCAAAGTCGAGTGCACAAATATGGTTGTTTGTGAGACATAAAATAGTCAGCAATTCTTTTGGCCTAGATTTGTCGAATGGCCAAACAGTAGATTATGATCATGTTCAACAATTTCAAAAATTGAGACCGTTGAAGGTCTCCAGGACCATCTTGTGTTGCAAAAAGGTTAACATTGGCACATCACTTCTTCACAGTTGAATATGACGGGCACTTATAACTCCACGTTTTGGGCACCTCGGGGAGGTGTAATGGTTCGAAAGGTGGTCTCGCTAAAACAATTACGACTAAGTAGTGAGTTCGATCCTCACTGGGTGTCCTATACTTTCGTCCTTGTGCCACATCTAAGCTACGCTTGGAAAATCGCTATAATTCCACGTTTTTCATCATACACTCCCAGGTTTCTTTTGGTTTGGAACTTCTTTTTTTTTTTTTTTTTTTTTTTTTTTTCAGAAACAGGAACCTTTATAACGACTCGTTGTTCAACGCTTGAAATGTTCATTTCTTCCGTTGACGTGGAAACACATAAAAAAAAAATAAGTATAAGGATCTCGCAAAGTGACATTTCAAAATATAAATCAACAACCTTTCCATTTGCTGAGATAAAACTTTTCAGTCGTCCGTTTAGGGGTTATTTTAGCTGTAGTTGTCCGTGAAAAGTTTTCGGCCCGACCCACTTCTAAAATATTGAGTCTTATTTTATCTCAGCTTATGGAAATTTATGAAATGAACCATTTCTCTTTTTATTATTCAATTTGATTCGAAATTATTATGAAATCTGTCCATATCTGTCTGCCTTGTCTGTCGGTTAAATTATATTTATAAAGACAATATTTTACAAGTATAATTTTCAATACCAGGGGCAATATTGGAAGCTCAACAATTTTAGATATCTACCTGATTAAAAATTAATTAACAATTGCTTGCAAAATGAAGCGATAATTATTATCATTTGTCAAATTTTCTTTGTGTGTGTGTCTGTGTGTGTGTCTGTGTGTCTGTGTGTGTGAGAGAGAGAGAGAAAGACAGAATTAGGTGACGAACAAAAAAGAAATGCTGATTAATATGCAGACCGGTTCGGTTCATTTGCCAGTCATAAAGAAATCCACCCACTACACTCCTGTCTGGTAAATTAATATATACCACTTCTTTCAATTTTCTCATATTTTAATGATGTCCCCTGTCTATTATTTGGACAGAGTAATTCCTCCTCTATATGATCTGCCGTGCCAGATTTTTCTATTACTCATTTTTTCACAATAAGTTTCACCCTCTACAAACCCGATGGCCATTCAGAATAAAGTATTACGATAGGAGAGGAAGATAACGGTTGACTCAAGACTTGAACAGGTTAAGAGTGTAGTGGCTGGGGAAACACTTCTGGGTAGTTCTATTGTAAAGGACAGTGGTTCCATGTTTGAGTTGAACTTACTTCTCACCGACGAAGTACGGAAAGAATGTGGGTGATTTGCTATTATGTAAGTGGTATTCAGGTCCTAGCCGTGAAGTCTGACCCTGGTAGAACTGAGAAATGCAGTTTTATGGGTGAGGACTTTCCATGATAGTAGCGATAGATCATTGAGAGACCCTTGTCACATCCCCCGCCCGTGAGAGAGAAAGCTTGGAGTGTGGAAAATAATCCTTCTTCAGCAAGGACTCGAGGACGCTTTTGAACTCTATCAAGACTGGAAAGTGAGGACTGGGCAGCTCCTGCCCAAATATGACAAAAGTACTCCATTTTCGGCCTGATCTGGCGCTTATAGAAGTTGGCATGAGAAGTTAAGCGGTACAGGGAGCCTATCAGTTTTTACTTGCATCTTTGGCGATGGATCGTATATAGGAATATCACGTGGTCGGGTGTGAGTTTTGAAGCCTAATATCCTCTCGAGGCACGAGGCCTCCTCTCAAAGCACGGGGCCTCCTCTCGAAGCACGGGACCTCCTCCTCGAAGGGACATCCGTACATCATGACTGACAGTAGTTCGCGGTCTGATCGCCGGTGATGCAATATAACCTGTTTGGTTTTGAAGGCACTGAATGTAACCAGCCAGTTTTTTTTTCCGTTAGTGTTTGATCGGAAGAGAAGTCAGCTATCAATCTCTGATCGTCATGAGTTTTAGAGGTGCGCCCGTATATCGTCTTATCATCGGCATAGATGTTTACCAATGATCGGAGTATATTCTTAGGTAAATCATTTATGTAAATCAAAAAGAGGGCTGGTCCAAGAAGTGACTCCTGGAGGAGTCCTGCGTTGACCACCAGGGTCTCGAAGGACTGGTCATTAATAACTACCTTCAGGAAGTTAGGAAGAAATTTATAATAGAGAAAACCCTTCCAGTCATTTCATATCTGGAGAGTTTGCACAGCAAACCTTTATGATACACATGGTCGAAGGTCTTCGAGATATCCAATGTTATGATACTTGCCGTATGTGTATCGTCAAGGGTCTCACTAATTCTGTGGGAAATGATAGTTAAGATGTCAGCAGTGGATCGGTCTGATCGAAACCTATACTGCACGTCGCATAAGGTTGTTCTTATCCAAGTGTTCGACGACCTTTTGTTGATTTGGCCCCCAAAAGCTTACTGATGATACTAAGGAGACTAATGGGTCTATACTGGGAGGGAGAGGATCAGTCGCCCGCATTTTTGAAGATGGGCATACGCATGCCACCTTCCCCATGCTTGGGAAAGATTTCTCCTTCAAACAACGGTTGAATAACTTTGCTAGAATCGGGGATAATTCTGATTGATACTCTTAAGAAAGACCACTAGAATTTTATCTGGACCAATGACTTTTTGAAGGATCGGGGCTTTTGATAAGTCTAGAGACTTCTCTTGATGATATGAGTATATTAATGTTTCTCTTTTCATCAATGCTTTTGTGCAATTATGCACAAACCATGGAATTTAAACATTGATCCATGAATTATTCTAATCTTTGCAGTTATAATAATAATAATAATTATTATTATTATTATTAGTAGTAGTAGTAGTAGTAGTAGTAGTGGTGGTAGTAGTAGTAGTAGTAGTAGTAGTAGTGGTAGTAGTAGTACTAGCAGAATATGTATTTAATGAGCATTCACTCGAGACCAATTATCCACAGTACTCTCTTTCATTAATTGATTTTTATAATTCTTTCAAACTCTGTAAGAATCTTAGTGACCATCCCAATTCTGTTAATTACAATATGCACAATTGTCACCTTCATCCTTAATTTTTAATCATCGTGATCGGATGTTGTAGAGCCGCTGCGAACCTGAATACCTGACCAAATCTCTCAACATGTCTAGAATGAAAGTCAAAAGGATATTAATTCATGCATATGTACCTTGGACAGGAGGAGACCAGGAGATATCCACCTTCATGGCTGCTAATTCCAACATAGGAAACCTTGCGTTCTGGTCGTTGACTTTAATCTAGGGCACACACCACCCAGTAATGCTGTGTTATCATTGCACTGGTTGCATCAATAGCTATGCAGCCCAGTTTACCCCCCTCCCCACTGTTGTACTAGATGGCTGTTGACCTTACAGGAAGGTACACCCGCCCTTTGATAGGGTCTTTTTGTATCTTGTTGGATGTCTGACCATTCTCACCAGAAAAAGCCCAGTGTGGAAACCAGTTTAGCTAGGGATAACCCAACCGAGTGGCAGGTAGTACTAGGTTGGATAACAACAGTAGTACCTATAGAGTGACCTGACATTAATTCATTATTTATTATTATCGCATTATTTTTCAGTAGTATTTCTTTCATTCTATTTCTCTTGCTATTTATGACAATTGTCATTCTACGATTGTTATTATGCGTCTGTGATGAAAGAAATTCTAGGAAAAACAAATTAATATCGCCTTCATGTTTCACAATTGCTCACTTTCTTTCAATTTTACTCCGTCGTCTACCGGAACCCACTTTTTTTTTCTATTTTGGATCCATTTGAATTACAAAATCACGGAAAACTTCACTATTTGCTTTCTTTAAAACAAATTCGTTTGCGTAGTTCCCAATGTATTTTCTTTCCACTTAATCCGATTCTATACGAGCCTTCTTCCTTTCTGTCTCTTTTTCGTTTTCATTTCCACACAGTGTTTATCACCACGACGAGAGCACATGCTTATCTATTATATCGTTATTTCATTCAAATTTATCCAGTCTTCTCTTGTGTACTTTAGGGACGACTTTGAATATCATAAAATATTGCTGCCTTTGATCATTTTCATCCGGTTTCTAGCATTGTATCGACTTTCCAATATTTTCCTTATTCTTTAGAAGTATTCTTTTCTGTCTTTTCTTCATTTTGATTAATTAAATCAATTGTTAGCATTCCTGGACACTGGAATTTAGGATTTCGTTAAATGTCCGGATAGTTTCATTGGTGCGTATTTCAAACAAAATTAAAGAACGGAATTTCTAAAGAATAAATAATAGGGTAATTCAAAATTTTCCAACTTTAACAGTTTTTCTTCACGCACCAAGAGAGAAAGGGGAAAATTGTTGATAAACAACTTCGTCTGTTTGTTTCCTTTTTTACAATTCTTCTTCATCATTAATTTTTCTTTTTTCTTTTTTATTATCGTCTAATCATTCTTTCCTTGCGCTAAAAGGTTTTTCAATTAGCCTATTCGATATGACCGCATTAACATGAACAAACTATTTTTTTAATATGGATAATGTCACACACACACATAGACACGCACGCACACAAATACACACACACATATATATAGTAGATCAGTTGAATCCGCTACCTTGGTTTCAACCTTACGGTATCCTCGGGCGATTTTTATCAATTGACTTCCCAACGAATTATTAAAAAAAAAATGTAATAAATAAATAAACAAACGCACGACGTTGAGTGTGGTAGGAAGGTAGGAGCGACTCCAGCGTTTGGAGCTTGTCGGGATTAGCCCGAGTGAGTCAACATTCAAGTATATCTATTTTAAAGCAACAAAAATATTTCGTAGTACGTCGTTTTTATTCTTGACTTCAGGTGGGTCCAAAATTAATTGTTTTAACTCCGTGCCTCAAAATATTGACCGAAATACATTTTCCTTGATATTGTTCATAATAACGAAAGAAAGAAGATGAAAAAACAAAAAAATTAAGTAAGTAAAAAAAGAATAAAATAAAATTAATGTGACTAGTCGGACTGAGTAGATCTGAGCCCTATCAGACTGGAAAAATACTTAATAGGCAATGTATTTTTTGCTCTAATTTTTAAAATAATCTTTTAAAAATATTTAATGATATGTATAGTCTGTTTTTCAAAGAACATATTTTTATTTCAAATTATTGTTTACAAGTTTCATTTTAAATAATTTATTCCATGCAATATAAGCTTTTTAACGGAATGTATCAATTAAAAAAGGTGAAATTGAATTTAGCCCGATTTAAAGTCGGCGAAAATAAAGAAAAAAGTAAGAAAATTAGTCGACTGGAGAATTGGGGTGAGGACTGTAACTGGGGTAGTGTTGAGGAAATATGATATCAGTCAACTATTCCTATCTCTACCATCGATGACTTGATAACCAGTCTATAAAACAATAAAAAATGGAAAGGAGTCTGACAAACATATCAAAGAATTTGTTCTCACTCTTTTTTCTTACATGTTAGTATTTTATTTTAATAAATTTTTATTTTTATAGAATTATTGCAATTAATATTAAAATACTAAAATGTTTTTTTTATTTTATGCACAGAAATTTAAAAAATATATATATTTTAGTTAGAATAAAGGAATCATTTTAGCATCTAAATTATACCAACCGTAAATTTAATTAGCCCGAACACTGATGACCTAGAGTCGCCACTGATATATATATATATATAGTGGGAAATAAATATTCGTACACCATGACATTTTGGCATTTTTAATTAGCATAGTTATAACATCCATACAAGATTTTCTACACTATTTCATAATACAGCAAAAAAAAAAAAAGACAATTACAAAAGTTTGTTATAAAAGAAATTATCTGTTATTCATAAAATGTCGAGGCGAAAAAAGTTTTTGTATAAAATAGTCTTTAATATCAAAAGGCTTAAATTACCTTTATTTACATAATTCTTTGTAAGATTTTGCTAGATAGATTTTTCCAATTATCTTATTATCGGAACAATCATTCCGCAATTCATTTCTTATATAAAGTTATCTCCGCACACAAATCATACACAATAATTGTCATCATGGAGAAAGACTATCAAATTCGCAAAAGAATTGATCATCAAACATTGGAAGGAAGGCAAAAGTTATAGGATAATAGCAGATATCCTGAATATACCATTTACTACTATTAGTTCCGTTATTGCTAAGTATAAAAAGGTGAAAACTGTTGAGAACAAATCGAGATCTGGTGCACTACGCAAGATTTCTTCCAGATTAATGAGAGGAATTCAGCGCAAAATTCAAATGACTTCTCGGAGAGAAATACAAGAAAAATTACAAGCATCAGGTGTTATTGTTATGAAGCTAACAATAAGCAAAGAACTCCAGAGAACTCGACTAAGATCGCGTTCTCCCCGAAAAACTTCACCACTATTGAAGAAACATAAGGGATGCCCGGTGTGTGCATAAGAATAAACCTGAATCATTTTGGGAAAGTGTTTTATGGACAGATGAACCAAAAATTGAACAATTTGGGCATAGTTCAAGGACTCACTTTTGTAGAAAAGACGACACAGCCTTTGCACCGAAGAACACAATACCAACGGTGAAACTTGGTGGTGGCAATACCATGGTTTGGGTATGTTTTTTTCTGTTAATGATACGGGTAATTTAGAGATAATAGTTGATAGAATGAATTCAAAAATATACCAAGATGTTTTGGACTCTAATTTGTTTGGGTCAGTAGTAATACTTAGACTCCCAAATGAATGGGTTTCGCAATTTGTTTTTCATATAATTTCATTTATATAACAAATTTTTCATAATTTTTTTTTTTTTTTTTTTTTTTTTTTTGTTGCATATTGCAGCATTGTGCCTTAGTATATAATTATTGTATGGGGGCACCTCGAAGTGGTGTAATGGTTAGCAAGCTTAGCTCGCTAGAACAATTACGACTGAGTAGTGAGTTCGATTCTCACTGGGTGCCCCCTAATTTCGGCCTTGTGCCACATCTAAGCTACGCTTGGAAAACACTATGTGGGCACCTCGGCGTGGTGTAATGGTTAGAAAGCTAGTCTTCCTAGATCAATTACGACTGAGTAGTGAGTTCCATCCTTACTGGGTGCCCCATATTTCCGGCCTTGTGCCACATCTAAGCCGGGCTTAGGAAATCACTAGGGGACATCGGCGTGGTGTAATGGTTAGCAAGGTTGTCTAGCTATGTCAGTTACTACTGAAAAGTGAGTTCGATCCTCACTGGATGCCCCATGCTTTCGGCCTTGTGCCACATCTAAGCTACGCTTGGAAAATCTTAAGGCACCTCGAGGTGGTGTAATGGTTAACAAGCTTGTCTCGCTAGAACAATTACGGCTGAGTAGTGAGTTCGATTCTCACTGGGTGCCCCCTAATTTCGGCCTTGTGCTACATCTAAGCTACGCTTGGAAAATCACTATAATTATTGTATGGATTATAAAAATTCTTTTATAAAATCTTACAATGTTAAATAAGAAAATTCATGGTTTACGAATATTTCTTTCCCCTAACTGTGTATCTATCTATCTATCTATCTATCTGCCTGTTCATATCTATCTATCTATCTATCTATCTATCTATCTATCAATCTATCTGTTCATATCTATCTATCTATCTATCTATCTAGGAATGGATTTTTCATTTATTAATCCGACGTATTTAAATTTATTGCCTAAACGTTATTTTTAATGGATACTCATATTTTATTAGAGACCGGTAGATATAAATAAATGTACTGTTTAATAAATAAAAACAGTGCATCTACTCAAATATGGGTATCCATTAAAAAACGTTTAAGCAATAAGTTTATGTATAACCAACAATTACTATTCTTAAAAGAGTGCTCAATACAAAGTAGAGCAGATATAATTATTTATTTTTAAAGAAAAAAAAAATTATAACATAAATATGTTATAAAATCATTACAAAAATAGCCATTTTGTTTCAACACCCTCGGTGTCTTATCAAGTGATGACGTTGAATGTAAAATAAATGGTTTTAAAATTTTCAAATTAATTAATATTCTACGCAAGGGGAAAACGTTGTTACAAAGGCTAGATGGACCAATCAGAACACAAGTACAGGAAAATTCAAAAAGCTCGATAACGAAGTCATGTTATAATATCTATTCAGATGTTTAGTATTAAAAAATAATTTATTCCAACGAATAATTACTAAATTATATGATAAAATTTAATATTAAAATTTAAAACTGCTAATTACAAAATCAAAATTTAACATTTATTCGCTATCAAGTTTACAACTATAAAATTACTGAGGAGAAAAGAAGAAATATATATGTTATTCAATTTATTTTTTCATTGAAGTTTCTTTAGCTATATTTAATATCCGGTCTTTTTACAATGTACACATTTTAATCCTCATGGTGTGAGGTTATAATTGTCCACTACAAAATAACTGTGGAATTCGTTCTGTAGTCTATCTTAGTACCATCTCAACTATTGAGAATCCAAATATAAAGAAGTTTTACATTGGTAGCACAATGAATACATTCAAAGAACGCTGGCGGGGGCATATACAATCTTTCAATAACTGTGACTATAGGTACATGACTTCATTGTCCAAGTACTTTTGGAACCTAAAAGAAAAGAACAAAACACCTACGGTTAATTGGACATTGATTAAGAAAGCCCGGACATGTAAATCCCTATATTCCCCGTGTTACCTGTGTCTTAACGAAAAGTTTGAAATTATTAGATTTAAAAACAAGGCTGATCTCTTAAATCAGAGATATGAACTAACGGTTAATTGTAAACACCGTTATAAATTTAACTTATTATAGGGGTCGTATACTTTAAATGATAATGATACGTAGCTGTAAGTTGAATAGATTATAACTTTTATTACATAAATTTTTTTTTCTTTAAAAATAAATAATTATATATATATATATATATATATATATATATATATATATATATATATATATATATAAACTGTCAATATACCACATAACACACACTCTTGAGCACTTAGCCTTGGAGAGGGTAGAATGGAGATCAACGTGTTTTAGTGGACTCAGCAGTTTTCAATCTGCTTGTCTGAATCGTCTTCAAGAAGCGAGAGCAAGATCTAAAAGGTCAGCCAATCTAACAGTTATTTCATCCCACAATCCTCACTCTTGCTCCATATGTGACCTCCTTTGTAAATCACTAGCGGGTCTTAAGTGCCACTTAAGATTATCGCACAAAATTTCATAACTGAAACAATTAAGCTGTCAGATCCTCATACGTCGAAACCGACGGGAGAGTTCATTATTATTATTATTATTATTATTATTATTATTATTATTATTATATGCATATCTCTCTATATATATTAACTTATTTAACTTAACTTTATTAAAATAGAATTTATTTTCAAAATTTAAAAAAATATGCAAACAGGACTTAATTTTTTTTGTTATTTTTGTTTCTCATGGATTAAATCTGAAAAAAAATGAAAATTGAGTTATCATTTGTTTAAGAGCATATACAACATTAACTACATACATCTTATATATATATATATATATATATATATATATATATATATATATATATATATATATATATATATATATTAATACACATATATTTTTTATTTACTTTCCTATATTTTATAAAATACACATACAAATGTACTTCCGCCCAAATATCTTTCTACTAAACATATTTATTTACGCGTATAGACATAATAGACATAAATGATTTTAAAAAAACACAAATATATATTTTTGCGTGCTTACATGCTTTTTTACAGATTTTCTCAAAGCATATTGCACACATATACAGATACACGTCAATATTTTCACACTCACGTGGACACTCACGCATACACACGCACTCGCTCACACACACACATGGGTGCACGCACACTCAAGAGTGCACTGGCACACAAACACACACACACATCTTTAAAAATCGCAACATGAATGATAATATTCAGCTGTCATAATTCTTGCTACTTTAGTACTTGTGAAATGATGGAAGTATTTGCACTGATTCATCGCGCATTGAAAATCATCAGCGTTTCCGTTTAGTTATTTTGGAAATGAAAATAATTTCTATTTAATTAAATATTTGGGTTTGGGAAAGAGAAAGCAGGCGAGGAGAAACAGAAGAGATCTGGGAAAAAAAGTCCGAAATTTGTTGCGTGTAATAAGAACTGGTTTAAACGTTTACTTTCAGAAATATATTTTGCACTAATATTTTGTTAGTAGGTAACTGGGATTTATATATAATTGCGGATATGTTGAATGTATTTAGTGTTTGTATGGGAATATCATATTGGGTGGCCCCAAAAGTTTGTTCGGTTTATTAAGTTAATATTAAATACAGTTTCTTTTTTTATTTTTGACATTAACTTTATAGGACCTTATGACTGATGTCATATGAATATATTCGTTTTGTTTTTAGATGACTGATGCCATCTAAAAACACAACGAATAGTCAATATTTGCCAGTAAGAATAAGAGGTAACATTCTTTTTGGCAATGCTTACTCAATATTCACTAGTCGCAATGAATGTAAAACACTAAGTCGACAGCATTGTAGGTTCTTCGGAGCTACAAAATAAAAACAAAAGAAAATAGCTTCAGACCCCATGTTAGTGTTCCTTGATGAAGAAAACTAAAATAATTCGAAAAATATGAAACAAACCATCAGGTTACTGACATTTCTTGTTGCTATCTTCAGGAAAAGAATGAAACGGAATCATTGCAAAACGTATTATTCTCTGTGTAAAACTTCAGATATAAATAAAAAGTATTTTAAAAAAGCAATATGAATAAAGACAAAAGGAAAAGTATCTTTAACAACTCTAGTATCTTTATAGTTTCATTGATAACGCCAAGACAAAAGTATACAAAATATACAACTATAAAAACAAAAATGACATTAATAACAACAACAATGAGAATAACCAAGACAAAAACAGTCATATAATACTACCTACTAACTCCTCAACATCTACTATCCAAAACAATTTATATCTTAAACAATATCTTAACAATATCAAAATAATTACAAACCACATCCAAGATTATTATAGATATGATGAGAGCCAAAATGCCCGTAATAATAATTCTGAATCGTTAAGATTTTCAAAAATTCTGGATTTTTTAAAAAATCCTAACGATTATAGCGAACCGTTCATCACCATCATAATTACCTGAAGATTGTATTTAACTCGGAATCGTACTATCGACGTAATGTAATATGGATATTTATTAATATATACTTTATAGCTCTATAATACCACAATTAGCAGTGATTTACACCAAAAATTAAATAAAATATTTATTTTCAAATTTATATATGTGCGTGATCGCATTCCATCCGTAATAAAATTTTCCTGAACACGTTTGCCGTTATAGACGACCACGTAAATATTTCACTTGCGCATGTTCGGTCGTGATGTTACGCGCATTTTATTTGCTTGTTTTGATCTCGACCAAATCCAACATGACGCGTGTTGAACAGTTGAACGGGTGTTGAACAGTTGAACGGGTGTTGAACAGTTATATATATTGGCGCACAAATAGTAAGAGTAAAAGCTAAAGCTTAAAATAAGCTTAAATTCTAAAATAAACTGAGGACCCAATGACGTCATGACGTCAAAGTGATCATGACGACTTTGTCGTCGTCGTCGTCATCATCATCACCTTGACTTTTGTAGGTGGGGATCCGAATGCAGAAGCCATATTGAATCTCCTCTACAACCGTCTATCAACGGCAGCCATCAACAGTTCTGGTATAATCATACCTGTCCATTGTTTGACATTGTCCAACCAGTTTTTGCGTTGACGTCCTCTCCTATGTCCACCTTCAACAGTGCCTTGCATGATGGCCCTGCACACGCTCTCGTGCCTTGTAATGTGTCCAAACCACGCGGTTTTTCTCCGTTTGACAGTGGCGAGAAGAGGTTCCTGGTGGCCCACTAAACTCTTAACCCTTTTCCGGACAAACGCATTGGTTTTATGATCCTAATAGAAGATTCCAAAGACTTTTCTCGTCCATTTGTTTTCAAACACCTGGATCCTCCTCTCTGTTTCTGCCAACAGTGTCCACCTTTCACATTCATATAGGAGAATAAAGACTACCAACGATTTGTACAGTCTGTACCTCGTTTGAAAGTCGATTTTGTTCCTCCATATTCTTGCTAATTTGGCCATCGACAGATCTAGATATAATATATTATAACAATATCAAAATCCCCTGTTCAAAGTTTCATGAAATAACAATCACCAGGCGCATATAATATCTTAATATAAGAGATTATATCCGCCTGATGATTGCTATGACATGAAACTCTGAGTAAAAAATTTGATATTATTGTATTAATATTATTATAATCTATTATATTAGAGTGGGGGGGGGGTGCTAAGAGCTTCTCGACTAAACAAAAAATATTCATATATTTCTTAAATATTTGGAAGTGGCTTGGGCCGATAAAGACGCAAACGTACATGCATCCACACGCGCGCACACACACAAGTTTTGGTTGGAAAGTTTTGTTTTATTTCTGATATGTTTCCTTTGAAAATACCTTTTCAATACTTCATTTTTACGTTCTAATGTTTTGTTTTATTTATTTCTTTGCAAATTACTTAATATCAGTGCGGGTGATTTTTGCTCCATCTGACTATCATCTTATTAGATCATTGCAAACCTTTTAGAGAGAAACATTTTATTAATTGTGGAGAGGTTAAAACTGCTACTATGTCTTTCTTTGCATCGGAACTTGAAGAATTTGACACCCAAGGGATAAGCAATTTACCAGACATATAGGATTATGTTATCGTTAATGAAGGGAAATATTAACTTGATTAAATATATCAATTAAGAACAAAGAAGCGTTTGTTTCTTTTCCATCTTCAAATGCAACAGGATCATACAACTTAATAGGTGTCTGTGTGTATACATAAACACACCAATACGACCGCATCTGCAAAGTAATAACGAAAAATGTACCTATTAGATGTAATAATTATTTGTTTTATTTCCAATATAATTTCTTCAGTTGAGCGAGTAAAATGAAAGTGTAAGATATAAACAGCGTAAAAGAAATTAGATCTTTGTCATGATATTAATATGTGTGAATGTCTAGTAATTATATAAGTTTCTATTAAGATGCTATATTCATCGAAAATCCAGAATTATAAATCTGTTTATTCCCAAAGCCAAAAACAGAATAAAGAAAAACAGAGAATATGATATTATTGCTATTTTCTGTGAGTTTTACTTATTTAAATGATCATCCAATCTAAGTTAAAGCTTCACACTGACGTAATATGGTGCCAGTAGTAGTCTCGTTGCAAACGACATCTTGCACGTGAACACAAGACAATATTTTCTGTTACTTTCCTTCTTTTCCTGTTTCTCATTAAATTCTTGCTTGCCTTCCTCTTTTTAATCACTATTTTTCATTCTTATTACATTTATAAAATTATATATATGAACAGATTGATGCTGTGCCTAGAACTCCATAGAATTTCGCATACATACGCACACACACACATATATCAGTGATAGAAATTAGGAGGATTTGAGATAAATATATATATATATATATATATATATATATATATATATATATATATATATATATATATATATATATATAACTCTCAGAATTAATCTATAGAAAAAGACAATATGTATAAAGAAAAAAGACAATACGAAAATTGTGTAGTTTTAGCCGGCGCGTTTCGTCCAATGTAAAACTTTTCAAGGCAAAAAACGAAATGAATTAATGGGATCAGTCTTATATGTTAAAGGGAGTGGTGACATCAAACGCCGGTTACATTTTATATCGAAATGTTAAGGTACGGGAGACGTAAATTTAAATTCTGCCGCCTGATATAAAAATGTTTAACTCCGCTTGCTTCATTCAGTTGTTTATCGCTTTTGTTTTTTTATTATTATTATTATTATTATTATATTAATATTAACTTTAATTAGGTAAAAAAATTGCGGGAAAAAAGAGCATACCATGATGAAAAAAGTCCTCAAACTTAATAAAAACAATGTTTTATCGTCAAAATGTTTGTTATTATTAAGAAGAAAACCCAAAGTACTTCTAATTATTTTAAATTTATTTAAATCTCTTTTTTTTTCTTTTTTTTTTTTTTTTTTTTTTGTCGATAGTGTAACAGAGCTGATAATGGACACTTTCATGCCGCCGTTTCCGGTGAAAAATACATTAATTTTGAAATTCTTGCAAAAATCAAATAATTATCGGATTTTAGTGAAATTTTCAGGACTCATTCACAAATGAATGAATTTATATTTGAAATTATAATTTTTAGAAAATCTCGGTTAATTTCATTAAAATTTCTAGTATTTATAATCGCTAACGAGATGTTATTATTAGTTAAAAGTAGGGCACCTTGGAAAATTTTTACCAAGTTTCCTAATATCTGATCCAAATGGTAAAATAAAAACTGCAATGAAACTATCTAATTATTTACTTAGATAAAGTTTTAGTTGCTTCTATAAATAATATATATTAAGGACATTATAGTCTGAAGAAAAAAAAATTCGATGAATAATGAATTGTTTGCATTTTTCTTTTTTAATTATAAAGTTT
This sequence comes from Acanthosepion lycidas, assembly GCA_963932145.1. NCBI lineage: Eukaryota > Metazoa > Mollusca > Cephalopoda > Sepiida > Sepiidae > Acanthosepion > Acanthosepion lycidas. The sequence goes on from OZ010608.1 coordinate 62,010,271, forward strand.
CAAAAATATTTTTAAATTCTTCCAAGAATCGATAAAGTTAGTTTATTAAGTTATTAAGTGAAGACTATATAAGCGAAAATTGAAAAGCTTAATACAAATCCACCTATCAGCACCTTCAGCCATTAATTTATCGATGGAGACGTGAGAATAACAAGACCTCGTGGTCAAGAAATTCTTATATATAAAATTTTATGCCATAAGTAATTTTTGTTCCAGAACAGATAAATTTAACTTTAAATTTGCTAATTTTACGCAAATGACTTTTCAGAAATATATATTTTTATAAGATTTTTAAAACCGAGAATTAAGTTTTGTTTACAATCTGTCAAAAAAAACAAAAATTAAAAATAACCGTTTCGATTGGTTTTTCTGAAAAAATGACTCGACTAAAAATCATTCTAATCTATTTGAAATACACCACAGTATTTTGCTTTCTTGAATGAGAAAATGTAATCCTTTAGCTTTCAACTAAGGCTAAAAAGAAAACTCCAAGAAAGATTTTTCATTTATGAAATTACATTTAAACCTTTAATTTACCGAATTTTTGTAGGTATCTAATTTTAATTATTCTACATTGTATCGAGATGCATTTTGTATGTAAGGGAGATAATGTTGTATGACCCAATTATTGTACTTTCAATACACTCTCACCTTAATAAATTACTTTCTATTTTAATCGAAAGTCTATTCTTTAAGTCGAAATTATGATCAGACCTATTTCAATAAAATGTATTGAGTGTATTGTTTTGCAAAATATGCCTTTTATGTTATAAAATATTATATTTTATATTATATTGTATTTAAATTCTTAAATATCTCACCTAAGTATTTCATGGAACATTTTTTTTTATCTATTTTGTAAATTCCTGATTCAAGTATAATGCTGTTATTATTCGGCTTAACAACCTCATTGTTTTTTAAGTTGCCGTGATAGATTTTATATTAAGTTTAGATAATTTCTTTTCAGTCGACTCAATAAAATTAACAATTAAATTTTGAATATCGAAAATGTCTTTAAATTTTAGACTCGAAAAGTAATGTGCTGCATTGATCGACGGCGTCAAGTTTGCTGCACGAGGAAAAATTTTCAATCTCAACTTTTCTTTGACAAAGTCAAATTTTGTCATATAGCAATATATCTATACTGCTTTCTTGCCTTGTCAATGAAGCTTTTTGCTTTAGTTGCAGCATTCAAACTATGTAAGAATGTTGAATTTGATTTGGACCACATACCATGCAACGGTAGACCACAAGACATTAGAAGAGATGATTTTCAATTTCATTTGGATAATGTCACCCTCCTAAAAACACTATCAATATGTGAATTGACAGTCAGGCTTGGTGATAATCGGCCAAAAATTGTAAGATATTTGGAAATATGGGAAAAATTAAAAAAGCAGTGAAAATACGGTTTCAAATGAATTACAAAGTATTTGAAAGTGTCTTACGACCTGCATCACACTTTTTGCTACAAAGGGGGTATAAAAAAGAATTTTTCTGGGTTGCCTATAATAATCGGAAATGTTGAAAATTATGAGTGAATCCAGTACAGCCTGCAGAGTATCAACAGTAAAACTCTCTTGCACTTTAGGAACCCGTTCTTAATACGCATGGTTTCATCTCTTTCTTCTTTCTTCATTTACCATCCTTATTTTCTTCTTCCCCGAATATATTAATTTTTTTAACCTCTTCATGATTATGATCAACCGTGTTATCTATCCTACATATTCTCTTAAATTGCATTTCCTCCTCTTACCACCTCACGTGCAATATTCATACTTACAACAATCGCACTACCTTGAATGGCTCTTGGCCTTGTATTGGGTGAACATTTAGCAAAAATCTTCTTAATTCTCATTTTCCTTTTTTATTTTCTTATCTCTCTTTCTTCTTTCTTTATCTACCTGCCTCTTTTTTCCTTTATTTACCTTCCTCTCTTCTTTATTTACCTTCCTCTTTTTCTTTTTATTTACTCTTTTACCTCGCATTCTTTATCTGCTTATTTCTCTTTGTTCTTCTTTAATTTACCTTCTTTTTTTCTTTTCTCATTTTATATACCTTCCTCATTTTTATTATCTATTTGTTTACCATTATTTTTCTTTATTTATATTCTTCTCTTTTTCTTTATGTTTTGATTACCTCCCTTTATTCAATTCCTTTACTTACCTTCCTTTTTTCCTTATCTATTTACTTTCCCCTTTTTCTCTCTTCATTTGTTTAATAATTTCATATTACATATTTTTGTTCATTTATTTATATTTTTATCTGTCATCTTTTCTTTTCTTTTCATTCATTCCGATATATATATATATATATATATATATATATATATATATATATATATATATATATATATATATATATATAGAGAGAGAGAGAGAGAGAGAGAGAGAGATAGCTCCATTTTCAGAAAGAAAACAGAAAAGGAGGATGAACGCGAACAGAAGAATAGAGCAAAATGGAAAAATCAGTGAATTACTAAGTTCACACACAGACACCACTCAAGCTAATATTACAACAAAAATTTCGATCTTAAATTGAAGCTTTGTTACAGACTAAAATTAATAAATACCTATATAGTTTAATTTGACCATTACTTTACACTTGTTTACTCGGTCTTTTTCGACGACGGAAAATGTGACACCGAAATCCGAAGTCGCATTGGAATAACGAAAAATGCTTTTCAAATGCGAAACAAGATGAAAGAGAAAAGTTTCGTTAGAAACAAAAAGGAAAAGAATGCTAAACTACTATGTAATATTAATCCTCCTATATGGTAATAAATGCTGAACAATTTCTTCAGAGCTGAAGAAGAAACTTGAAGCAACAGAGATGTGCTTCTGCAAAAGGATTTTGAGAATACTATGGACGGAACATGCGAGTAAAGAGGAAGTTTAAAAATATGGTCATAAAAACAATACACTTTTACTTAGAGTCAGAAAAAGAGAGTTACAATTTCTGGAACACATAATGAGGAAAGAGGGAATGGCGAATTTGAAAGCAATAGGAAGATAGCGAGTAACAAGCTGGTGTATGGTAGAGCAGAGATTGGGAGGGATAATAAAAAGATAAACATTGTTAAGAGTTACAATAGGTAGGAAGTTGTGCAGATCCATTTAGGCCCACGTCTTGAATGGACACCATGCATAAAAGAAAAAAAAGCAGCTGGTATGTTGTAGATATTTAATTTAATTTAATTTTAAACAGGAAAAATTTATATCATCACCAAAAAGATTCAAAATTATATGTAGTAACATTTAAGCTGAAGAAATAATTATTTCTATCGAACTATGATCCACTTGTTACTCAAGCATCAATGTAAAGTTAATCCCTAAAAGAGAAAAAATAGTTTTACATCTTCAAATAAGCATTTTAGATATTTAAAATCCCCAAAAGTAAAATCAAACTAATTTCCGCCCAATTTGATAAGCCAATTTTATGGATATCGACAAAAGATACAAAAAAACAATTTAAAATCTCTAAATCTGTACTGGAATAGATTTTTAAATAGATTTTCTAAAAAAATATGACTTAGTTTTCGCTTAAAATATTACAAAAAATACATTTTTCCTTATCCGGGTTCGTTCTTGCCGGTAAACACATTCAAATGTCAAACAATAGTTTTCAAATTTTAATTTCAGGAAATCGTGCCAAAAATCAATTAAAGATATAGAAGAGTAAACGTACCGCAATTTAGAAACATCTTTTTTAAGAAAAAAAAAGTTAAGTAAAGAGAGATATAGATTATCAGAAAAAGAACTTTTTCACAAAACTTAAATATAAAAAGATTAAATTATAAAGTTTATTAATTAATGAAATAGTGTTGAAAATGGCAAATGAATAATTCGGTGAATTTTGGTAATTTTTTTGTTTATTTTTCCTTTGTTTCTTTTTTTGTATATTTTTCACTTGTGCCCAACATGGAATGATTCGCAAGTCATTTGCATGTCATATGTGCTATTTAAGACATCGTCAATGATATGGAAATCATACTTAAGATGTTAGTTTGGGAGTTATGAATCTCTAAGGTAATCTTGCTCTGTCACGAGTCGACTATATATATATATATATATATATATATATATATATATATATATATATATATATATATATATATATATATATATATTAGATTATTTTCATTTTTTCATGGTAACTATATTAGACTATTAGTATTTTTCTTTACTTTGCTATGGTTCGCTGATGATTCGGGTCATCAGAAAAATAATTTTGTTAAAAAAAACAAAACATGATTCGCATTAAGCACTTTTTAACTTGATTCTTACTTCAAGTTTATTATTATAGAAATTACATTTTTAACTAATTTATTTTATGGCTTACGTATACGACATATAACATATATATTCACCATTCCGTCTATCTACGGCATTAAAATCGCAGCATAGATGGCAACTAAAATAATGGGATAGAAACTAATCTAATTGAATCAGCCCAACTGCGCGGCCTGTCAAGTAAACAACAATAACAACTTGGCAAATGAGCAGCTCTGGGAAAACGGCTAATATTCCATTTACCCTTACCATTCCATCATCTCGAATGTGTATTTATTTATTTTTTTACAAGAGTCCTATTAGTAGTTGCAGTAGTATCTTAATGACTATGCTTCATCTAATCACAATAAATAAAGATAAAACTGCTCTTATGAATCGTTTTTGTTACACCTTTCACTAAGGTCATAATTGCATGTTACTAGGAAGTCCCCCTTGACCAAACTAGATTAGGTTTAATATAAATTCTGTTTAAATAAAGGTTGAAAATTGAAAATATAATTTTATCCATATGTAAGTAAAAGAATATATTTAAAGTCTGTCACTAGAAATACAAGAAGGTTTTCTACTATGGCAGTCGAGATCAATATTGATCAATATTCAGACAAATATATCTGCCTGAATTTCTTGAATGGGGGGGGTCTTATTATTTAAATTATTTACATGAGGATTATTGTCTTCATCTTTGTTGTTATTACAACATTTCGGTCGTTGTGACCCTGGTTTTCATCAGGTGCTAGTCGATTCAGACAGCCTTCAGTAAATTTTGAACTTAACCATTTATTTAATCTATGGGGAATGATTGTTCTCGTACCACTGGGGTCATATCTATCACGTCTAATTCTTATTTAGTACTGCTCAATTTATACGTCACCCCAATTTTACTGAGTTCATGTACAATGGAAATGGGGCGAGTAATAATTATATTGCAGCAATTATCAGTAACCCAAGCATAAAAACAGTATCTCATCATAACTTTAACATTAATGCAGTAAAACAGCATTTCCTGATAACACTAATAATAATGCAGTAATTATCAGTAAGGCAAGCTTAAAAACAGTATCTCGTCATAATCGTAAACGTACTGAAGTAATCATCAGTAACCTTAACGTAAAACGATTACGAGATTTCATGATAAAGTCAAAAATAATGCAGTAATAATCAGCAACACCAGCGTAAAAAATGTAGGTTATCATGAACCTTAGAATAACGCAAAAATTTGAAATTAAACTAGCGTCAAAACTATATCACATCATAACCCTAAACAATACATCAAATGTCAAAACTATTTTATATTATAATTGTTACAGCAATTATTAGGTTGGTGCAAAAATAATGACGTAATAATGTCGTTTTTCGACGTTAAAAATAGGTCAAAAAACGACATTATTACGTCATTATTTTTGCACCAACCTAATAATTATCCTATATTTTTAATAATTTTCTTAAAGTATTTACATATAAAAAATTAAAACTATTATTATTATTATTATTATATAAATACAAAAGATGAAGCTGATATATATATATATATATATATATATATATATCAGCTTCATCTTTTGTATAATATTAAGAAAATTATCTAATGACATGAAAGCAATTGTCATCTTTGAAGTAAACATACATTACAAAATATGTTTAAGTTTGCAAATCAATTTTCTGTTCAGAAATCAGTTTTCTTGTGCATGATAACTGATTTCTCAAAAGTAACTTTAGAAATGTATTTATGTATCTACATTGGACTGACCTGAGGGCTGGGATCAATGTTGAGTCCTTTTTGGAAATAGCCAACATGACCACGGGACAGGCTGAGTAATGTTTTGGGTTAGTATTGCAGGCAATTAAATTACAAGTCCCTTCAAAATTTATGTGGGTGTCGACATAAACGCAGAGAATCATCTACTCCCCCAACATGAAAAACACTTGGGGACAAGTATCACAGTGATGATGACGTCATATCCGTTGGTGATGACTTTTTAGACCAACAGGATTAAAGCTTCTTCACCAATAGGAGCGTAACAGTTCAACACCGATTGAAGGATTATGTTGAAAAATAAACCTCATTTGGTCACATTCCAGGAGATTATCTTGGTCAGCCTATGAACGTATATATGTTGGGGTTTTTTTTTTTGCAGTTGTCGAGTAAGTTGTTGCACTTCCAATTTAAAATTGGGCATAAACTATCCAAAGTTCCTTTCTTTTTAAAAAAAAATACCTTCGAAAGTCTCTATCATTATCAGGTAAAGAGTATATCAATTTTTTATGCAAGTCATTAATATTACAACAAATTTGGTATTAACCGACTGATGTAAGTAAAATTTTTCCGACACATAGTTATATGAGCAATATATCGTGAAATTTAGTATTAAACTCAAAAGTTATTTGCCACAAAATTTTTATTCCATCAGCACTATATCTCATATACCTGAATAAATTATTATTTATTATATTGCATAATAGTATGGCTTTTTGATATTCTATAACTTTCATCAGTGATTTTAAGATTGTAGCAGAAGTTTCTGTTGCTTCCCAGACATCTTTTTTGTTTGAATACTAATTGCCATTCTTATGTACTTCTCTTTTAATGATGAAACACAATTTTTCTACAGGATTAATTTCTAGAGAGGCTGATGACCATTCAGATTAATTTGGTGTCTTTAAAACGTTTTTTGGCAAGGTGAGTAAATTTCTGAAGGGACCTTGTTTTGCATGAATCTACTCTTCCGCTTCAAGTTTCTTTTCTTTTATGTGCTGTATCCCTTCAGGATGTAGGCGATCATAGCTCTCCACTTCCCCCCCCCCTTTCCCTTGTAGTTCTTAATATGTTTTGTCTTTTTGCTACTTCTCCAAGACCCTGTTCTGCCATCCACTTGCTTATGCCCGCTAGGTATGTCACGCGTTGCTTTCCTTTGTCTCCCTTTCCCTCTACCCGCCCTATGAGTATCAGCTTCTCCAAGCCCCAATTTCTCATTACGTGTTCCAGAAATTTCAGCTGCCTCTTCCTGGTGTTAAGTATAAGTTTCCTCTTTGTTTGCATCCTCTCCAAAACCTAATCGTTGCTCACATGCTTCATCCATGATATCCTTAGCATTCTTCTGTAGAACTATACCTCCGTTGCCTCGTGACTCTTCTTCATCTTTGAGGAGACTTTCCAACATTCGCTGCCGTAAAGAAGGATAGATGTTACGTAGCAGCTCAGTACTCTTTTCTTTGTTACCAAAGAACCCCCCCCTGTCTCGTAATACTCTGTCTAGCTTTTGGGAAGCGTTTTTGGTCATCCCAATATGTCTTTGGATCTCAGCGTCGCACTTACAATCTTCTGTCAGAACACATCCCATTCCATACCTGCTTGATTTTAGTGTCCCTGACCTGTAAATCGCATTTTGGGATCATCTTTTTTACTGATGCCCATGCATTCTGTCTTGTAGTTTATGCTTAGTCCCTTCTTCTCGCTTTTCCTCTCTACATTCTGTAGGAGGTTTTGGAATTTCTTTTCCGTGTCTGCTATCAAAACTGCGTCATCTGCATATCTTATGTTGTTAAGATTGTGACCGCCAGTAATAATTCCTGGTAGGATTTCCAATTCTCTCAGAATTGATTCGTTGTATAGGTTGAATAAGTCCCGTGAATAGACATATCTTTGCCTTACGCCCCTTTCTATTTTTGTATATCTGCTCAACTCATTTTCTACCCGTATGCAGACCGGTACCAATTAAAAGGACGAAATAACAATAATTCTCTGCGTTTATCTTGACAAATTTGAAGGGACTTATAATTTCATTGCCTGCAATACTATCTGAAAACATTACTCAGTCTTTCCCGTAATCATGTTGGTTATTTCCAAAAAGGACTTAACATTAATGTTCGTCCAATTAAA
>OZ010608.1:62023439-62085939 GCA_963932145.1 Acanthosepion lycidas
TTCAGGACGACCCAAGGCTTTCTAGTTATTGCTGTCTCATCACATATAATTTAATTTTAAATGTTAATGATGGATGTTGCAAAACGAGTAGATTTTTTTTTAAATACGTTTTATATTCAACTGATATCGTACTAAAATTGTTCAAAATTTCTTATCAAGTGTGCATACATTTTTAAAAAATGTCATTTGTGTACGTGCGTGTGTGTATGCGCATGCGCATATATATGTATATATGCACGCAGATGAGAGCAGACTGATATAGTAAAATAAATTATGATAGATTGGAAGAGAAAAGTCTATTGCTCAACGCCTAGAAACAGACTGACTTCTAAAATATATAAATTTTATATTTGTATTAATCATATATATATATATATATATATATATAGATAGATAGATAGATAGATAGATAGATAGATAGATAGATAGATAGACAACATAGTCGGAAAATTGCTTGAGGTGCGAAATAGACAGTCAGTGTTGATTCCTATGTTCTCACATTACGATAAACTACAGGAAAAGAATATCGGATATGGAGCATTTGTAACGCTGCATGATAACTGTTAGTTTCATGGTTCAAGCGAATTTTTGACTAAGCACTAAATTAAAAATGTTAACTTCCTTGATATAACATTAGATTTAATGAAAAATGTATACACACCTTATAAAAAACCCAATACCAATCCTTTATATATACACCCTAAATCAAATCATCCCCCTTCTATAATTAAACATATACCTTTATCTATCGGAAAAAGAATAAGTACAAATTCAGCAAATGAGAAGATTTTTTATGAACATATTTATTTTTATAATAAAGCTCTAAAAGATAGTGGCTACAAAAACCCAAAACTAACTTATATAAAAAAGGAAACTGGAAAGCATAGAAAGAACAGTAGAAAAATAATTTGGTATACACCCCCATACAACCAAATGGTAAAAAACAAATTAGGACAAAAATTCCTTGCATTAATAGTTAAGCACTTTCCTAGAGAAAGTAAACTAAGTACTATTTTCAATAAAAATACACTAAAATTAAGTTACAGCTGTACTGAAAACTTAGAAAAAATTATTAAGAAACATAATGCTAATATCTTCAATAAACACTTAGACAAAAACCAAAGAAATTTAGACAATATAAAAATAAAAAGAGATGAAGATAAACAAAAATTATGTAACTGTAGAAACCCTCATAAATGTCCTCTACAAAATAAATGTCGCACGGAATCATTAGTATACCAATGCAATATCTCATCTATTGAGAATCCCGAAAACATAAAAATCTATATAAGTTGCACAAGCCATGAGTTCAAAAAGCGGTTCAGTCAACACCAAACTTCATTTAGGATAAACAAATACAGAAATCAGACATCGCTTTCAAAGTATTTCTGGCACTTAAAAGAATCAAACAAAACGCCTACAGTAAAATGGAAATTAATAAGAAAAGCTAGAATATGTAGGTCATTAAATGACCCATGTGCTTTGTGCATACATGAGAAACTATATATTACTAAGTCTATATTTTACTGAATCAGAGAAATGAAATAGCTATTTTTTGCCGTCATTGTCAAAATTTTTCCTTAAATAATATTTAAAAATACAATTAAAAAATGGGAGCTGATAATATACATACTTATATTTGATAAAAAAATAAATAATTTTAAATAATGTAAGTAATTCTATTACATTTACTTGTTTTTAAAAAGAAATATAGTCTATTAGTAATTAAGAGTAAAAAGTATTTTAAAATTGTAGTTAAATAAAACGTAAAAAAAGAATTTTTAAGTATCCAAGTAAGAAAAAAATGCCGAAAAATAAAAAAAAACCCCAGACACCATGCATTTAACGGATGTCAGAATTCGTTGAAAAATACACCCCTACCCTCCCTAAACGTATCCTCTTTTTCGAACATAACTCATAATTGATACAACAATATTTAATAAAAATGAACGCTCTACAACCCCTGTCTGAACGATTGGACTTCTCTGTATCCTTGGAAACAGTAAATTATGAATTTATATGTGCGTTTAAAACTCAGTAAATTTTAAAATAAGTTATTCCAATATTCGCTTGAAGATGAAACGAAACTAAAGCTTTTAATTTAATTATATAATTAAATTTAAAGTTTTTAGCTTCCATTTTTGAAACATGGTTATTACTGTGTAGCAAAAAACATATTTTCAATCAGTTTATATATATATATATATATATATATATATATATATATATATATATATATTGATTAAAAATTTAAAAATAAGCTTCCATCGCTACACAGGAATTACCATGTTTCAAAAACAGAAACTAAAAACTTCAAATTCAGTTATATAATTAAATTATAGGTCCTAGCTCTGTTTCATTTTCAAGCGATTGTGTGTGTGTGTGTGTGTGTGTGTGTGTGTGTGTGTGTGTGTGTGAATGATTGTAGGAGCACGAATAAAATTAATTTATTAGCTAAAATGATCAAGGATAATTAAGAAAGAGAAGATTATATATGCATCTCTCTCTCTCTCTCTCTCTCTCTCTCTATATATATATATATATATATATATATATATATATATATATATATATATATATATAAAGGGAGGATAACTGTAGATTCTCCACTTAATGATGAGTTACATTGTTAGACTAAGACAACGATCTCCTGAATACGCCCCCTCCTGTACACATTTTAAATTGATATGCTTTTGATAAGCTCATTCGTTTCTTGCCTTGAAACAAGCAAAATCTGTCAGAACCGGCGCCAAGTTACAGACTCATTTTAAACTGGATGATAGATTGACAAGCAAACACTAGTTTGGTTTCTAGTCGTATTCCTTGAACCCAACGTTTATTTAAGAGGTTAGCCTGCAAAACAAATTTGCAAAGATAAAACTTGATCTTCTGTTGTCTCGTTTATATAAATTAGTTCTTAAATACTTATACTGACGATTTTTACGTTGGTGTCACACACTCTGTATACGAGATGTTATCCGAGTTCTTTTGATTTTATATTTTATTTATGAATCACTGTCAACCGTTATTAATAATTTTGACAAATATTTGCTTTTACCTTAATTTTTGGTTGGTATGTTATCACAATTTTCTTCATGCCGTTAATCTACAGCAGTGATTAGACAACGCTGATCAGAAATCAAGCATAAGCTCTCGATAAGATTTTAACTCTTCTCCCTTTTGCCACAGGAAGCCCTGATAATCAGCTAACATTTTAAACCACAAACTTATAGAACCAGAACCAATTTCCTTACTCCATCTTTTTTGGTATCACGTCTATGTTTTTATAATAGCAGTAATAACAAAAACACTATCATTCTTATTTTTTATGAGATGAAACATTGTCGATTGTTATTATTGTGATTTTCATCTTAATTTATTAGATGTGCAAAAAAGATCATGGAATAAAGTGATGAGTCATTTATAAAATATGATCTACCCTAAAGCCATTAAGTTGTTATAGATTAATGGTTAAATCAGCATAAAGTTTACAGTATTCTCTGAGGCAAAAGGTAGGTAAGTTCGAATCGACCAGAGTGATTTCCGATGCGCGTTATCTACTTGACGACCACAGTAAAGTTGCTCTATAAGTAAATAAGAGTCAAAATTAAAAATAATCAAGGCTACCCAAATGTTCTGAGAATTTCAGCAACAGAACCAAATACGGGATAGATTTTCACACTACGTTTTACAAGATATTGCTGTATACAGGACCAAGAGTGCTACTTCGGGTAAAGTGGTGAAAACGTGTTTAAGCAATTTCTTTTCCTAGGTTGATTCACCGAGCTATATTGTATATAATTACAATAGATACAAGTCTGCAAATGTGTACGGATGCATATATAGGAATATATATATATATATATATATATATATATATATATATATATATATATATATATATATATAACCCTAACGCTAGCACTAATCCTGAAACCCGACACCAAACCTAACACCAAAACCTAAACATAAAATGCTAACCCTAACCTTGTAATCCTAACTTTCTAACACTAAACCTAATCCGGACCGAAACCCCAAAACTAAATCTAACTTTAACCCTAAATGCTAAACCTGGCCCTAAACCTCAAAACATAACAATAACCCCCATCCGAAACGCTAACACTAACTTTCTAAACATAGCCTTCTAAACATAACCCTTTTCTGCTAATCCAACTCCAGTCTTAACTCTAAATATAAACCCGAACATAAAAATCTCAACCTATAACCTATAAGCCATACCCTAAGCCGGACTGTCTAATCCTAACAATCTAACACTAATCCCAAACCCTCAACCTAACCTCTTGATCCTAACTCCAAACCGAAGACCAAGCTTAATTCTTATATCTAACCCTAAGCACTAACCCACAATCCTAAATCTAACCACCCTAAACACTAAAACTAACACTCTAACACAACACCAACTCTAACCCCAAATGCAACAGCAAACTTAACCCTAAACCCTAATCCTAAAACCTAAAAGCTAACGGTTAACCCTAACCCTTAACTGTAACCATCCTAAACTCTAGACTTAAACCTACCAAGCCTAATCACTTAATCCCAGTCTTAAATCTAACTCAATACTTAAATTAACACAAACCCCAAAAGCAAATCTAACCTTAAACCCATTTCTGACTCCTACAATCAAACTCTAACTTAAACATGAGACTAAACAGAAATTCAAATCCAACTCGAAATTTAACTACAAACAATAACTCTAAAGAGATCTAACACGAACCCTTAACACTAACATTCTAGTAATAAAACCAATTACAACCTTCACTCACAAAACAACGCCAATGTATATATATCAGATCATTGTAAAAGTTCTTGCCTGATTTTCATTGTTAATATAAAACTTGAGACTGTCGTTTGTTTCGGTGCAAATTTCAGGTATGTTCTAGATTGAAACCTTGAATCGTTTAGCAGATGTGATATTATGTACACTATTTACATCTTTGTTGCCATATTTATCACAACGTTTCGGCCATTGCACGCTCCGGATGTTGAAATGTCGAGCTGAACACTTTATTTCGGTCGCTGGGGTCGACTGTTCTAGTTCCATGTCTAATAAATGTCAGTTATACAGTTATCTCCTGATAATTCACCTCCCCACTGCGTTAACCTGGTATTGAACCCACAACTCTGTGGGTCCTGTCACTGGATCTAACCAGCGACTTTATCCACTGTACCTTAAGGACATCTGCGAATGAATTTCTGGGAATTATAAACTTAATGTCTTCAGCAACCATTTTTACCAGGGCTCATATTGCAATTTTTGCTGTTATCATTGCATGTTTTCTTTACCAAAGCTCATATTGCAATTTTCGTTGTTATTGCTTTTCTCTGGCACTCCTTATTACTGGTTCCCATATTGTATTTATTCTATGCTTGCTCGGCTTAGGAGATTTTTGTGGCCTAGCATATGTACTGATTCCTTAAGTTTCACCGTTTAGTTGATCATCAATCTTTGTTGAATATTGACGTTTTGTCCAGAAATGAATTACCTTAAACAGTGGGAGATGAACCCAAGTTTCACTTCCACCATATTATTATACTCTATGAAATTCGGAAAGGATTCAGCGTCGGGATAGCGACAAAAGAAAACATCCAGAAGATTATTTAGGTCATTGCCTCACCTCCAACTCTTCGGACGGTCAAAAAGTAATTTGGTAGACTTTGTCGGGGTGAATTTAATCTTAACAACCAACCACACTCCGTGCAACTTTCTGAGGTCTGCTTGCCATCGTGAAGAATAAACCGAATATTTCTACCGAAGAGATTGCTAAGAGTTTGAAAATCTATATCTCAACCACCTTTCACCATTTGAAGAGATTTGGGTTCAAGAAAAACGGCCGATTTGGGGGCGGGCAAATAAGAAAGATGTCATTTTCCACCACGACAACGCAAGACCGCATGTAGCAAAACAGACATTGCAGAAAGTGTTGAAATTGACCCCACTTTCCAGCACCCAACGTATTCTCCTGACTTGGCTCTTTCGGATTTTCATTTCTTCCGGTTTCTACAGAACAATTTAAATGACAAAAAGAGTGACTCGTTACTGTCAGTCAAAACTTCCTCACAACGTTTTCTACGAAATTTCATCAACAAACTTGTAGAACGATGGGAGACAGTTGTTAAAAACAATGGAGACTATGTTATTTTTGTTTGTTTTTAATTTTCTAATAGGATACGAACTTTAGCAATGTTCTAATAGATAGAAAGAAGGTTGGAACTCAATAGAATTCCGTCAGTTATGCGTCATGCGTCATGCGTGATACACGCTTAGGTGATCATGATGAAGCAGATTTTTCCCTCAGTAGGTTGCCATTTCTTTCTGCGGTAGACCAGTTAACCATAGCTGTGAAAACGACATCATTTTTGCACCAACCTAATACGATGGCAAAAATTAATAGTAATCAAGATATTCTTTTATAGTCCAATTTCTTGTTGTTAAAATGACTTTTAAATATAAAAACAACAGAAAATTAATATGTAACAAGTCTCATTGTGAATCCTGTTTTACACGAGTTCAATATAGAATTTTAGCGTCTATGAAAAATACTTGTTAAAAGATAAAAAGAATATCCGTACACGGGCAGAATATGGTACAAGGCCGGTTTAAAGTGGGTACCGTATGTATATATATGTATGTGCACCAGTGATAGAGCGATTAAAATCGTCTTTCTTTTGTTCATGAATTACTTTGTTTCATTCCATTCATTTTTTTTTTCTTCACCATTCCAAAAGTCAATGAATTGTCCTAATATTTTTAATTTTTTCTCACTTTCTATTCACTTGAAATTGTTCTATATAAATCTTAAATATTCCAGGTCTCTCTCTCTCTGTCTCTGTCTCTCTCTCTCTTCCTTTGTCTCTCTCTCTCTCTCTTCCTTTGTCTCTACCTTCCCTCTCTGTGTCAGTGTCTCTCTCGTACAATATGAATCATTTTTCAATCTGTCAAAAGCCCATTTTCAATTCTTTATTGGTGGTCTTTTTTCGCTGTCATGCACACATGTCAATCGACATCGTATATATCCAAATGGCAGTCTCTTTAGTCCCAAAACCCGTCTTTAACCTCCAAAAATTGAAAAACCCTAACAATACTCCACTATCCCTAAAAAAACCCTTGTTTTTGGACAGTTTCTCGATAGTGTCTAGACAGCTTCCTGTCCAGTATAGGTCATTTCAAGGCTCCTTAGAGAGAGACTTTAGTTTTGGCAGTTTCTGGAGAGAGGGGCAACTTGTTCACATGCTTTTCCCAAGAGGCCCGTTGTTATTGCTGTAGCGCATGGGATCACTACAGTCGGTTGACTTGTTCCGACATTTAGACGGAAACGAAAGAAATATTATAGCGACAAAAACGTGTGCGCATGTTGATACTGTTTACGCCGTAAGAGAGAAACACCTCAGCTATAAACAGAAGATTCTTCTTATTCGATTAAAAGATTAAAATTGTAAAACGTAAAGAGTACAAAATATTTTTCTTACAATTTTATGATTGCTTGATATAATGTTTAAAATATCAAACAGTTTATAGTTTAACTGCTTAAATTATTTTAGTTTTTCAAACTTCTGTAAATTAAGATTAAATATTTACACAGTATATTATAGACCGATATAAAATAGTGGACACTTGTAAGGATAAAATAATTGACATTGTCGAATAGGTTTGCAAAATAATCTTGTTAATGATCGTAATATACTCACCGCTCTCTCTCTCTCTTTCTCTCTCTCTCTCTTTATTGATACCTCCACAGAAACACAATACCAAGGTTTAAAATTAATTTTTAAAATGAAAAATCTTTCCTCAAGCTTTTATTTTAGTTTTAATTTTAAGCTAATCGATTAAATTTAACATTTCCTATAAGCAAAATATCAATACAAAATGCAAAATATCAATACAAATTTAAATTGATTGGAAGGAGTTTTTGTTTTAAAGGCCATTTTTAGCTACCTGAGATCACAGCATAATCCTATTTATTAAAAATCTTTAAAAAATAAAATATACTTTTCTGAAACTTTATTTTAAGTATATTAGCTGATTTAAAGTTTAATCTTATTTGAAACAAATATTACTTACTTTAATTTTTAAAATCGCAGAAATGCATTTTATTAAAACACGGCGGTAAGTGTTGACAGGCGGAAGTTTATCTAATTTTATTTCTACGGTGAACATATCTGTAAAAATTACTTGAGGAATATAACGTAAGCGCCTTTGTTATATAATTTTTAACTATCCAGTAATTTAAAATATTTAGGAAAATATTCTGCGAAACCTAATGTTTTATTGAATTTTATGTACTTTGGCTTTAAGTTTACTATATTTATCGATCTTTTCTGATAATGGCGTGTATCTACAAAAATCAGCATATTTATACACAAAAAATCAAAATTCTTTTTAAAATTCTGGGGCCACTGAATTGTAATAAGGTTTTCCATTTATTATTAGTAAATATAGTTTTTACTTAATAACAATATTACCTGACTGGTACAAATTAATATAGAAATTTTAAAGATTTAAAAATTTGTAAATTATTGTAATTAAAGACATGAAATCAATTCTTGTAAAAATTCATTATTTATCAAAAATGTTTTTTTAAGACAATAGTGTCCATAATATATCCTATTCTTAAAAGCAATTAAAAGCTTTTCCAATTAAATAATGTCTTAGTTTTATTGCATTTTTTATTTTACTATTCAGAGTAGATTTTAGGTAATTACAAAAAAAATTGATGATTTAAATTCTCGAAGGGGTTCGCCATATAAATAATATAAACATTAAACAACAAAAATGAATTTCTCGAAATTTCATAAAATTAAACAATTGAGGAGAAATAAATGTAGAACAATGTTTTTACCAAGAGTTTCTAAAAAACACATTTCTAAAATAAGTTCATTCATTTGTAAATCAATACTGAAAGTTTCATTAAAATCCGATAATTATTTGAATTTTACAAGTATATTCAAATCAATGTTTATTTTTTCATCGCAAAAAAGACGTTAAAACACAAGAAAACAAGATTTTTAACCAAAATTTCGAAGGTTCTAAAAAGGAACAAAAGTATAATTTAATAATTAATAACTCGTTTGCTCTTTCCTCTTAATAGCATAAAGATTTTGACTATAAAACTTTATTTTAAAACTAAATAAAACTTCATTTTTATTAAGTTTGGGGCATTTTTTTTATCGTAGCATTCTTATTTTATAGCGAATCTATTCCCAGCACACCTCTGTCGTGCACATGTGGTGTCGTACCAACATAACAAATTTAGTCCGTTGAAGTCCTGAAGGACGAAACTCGTCACAAGCAAATTTTTTCTACTTTGTCATACAATTTCCACAATACTGTTCTTGATATATAAAAATATGTATCGTTATCTTATATATATATATATATATATATATATATATATATATATATATATATATTATGGTTGCCACCTCGTTGTATATTATAACCGAGTTATGATTTACGATATCAAGGAATGCCAGTGTATGGAATTTTTCAAGTGGAGAATATGTCAATTCGACTTTCTAAGTACAGTATGTACCCAAAAAGAAGAACTAATCAACTCATTGGTGAACATGCAGGAATTACATCAAAATGTTCTTTCTCCTTGTTGAATAACTTAACTGAGGCTACAGGTTCAAAACTACAAGTACAAGGTGGGGGTGGGGCTTACCGCTCGGCTGGACATTACATCAGGTATTTCCATATTCACACGACAGTGCCAGATCGCCGTTGATCTGAAAGAATTTTGAAATTTTTTGATACATCTTGTTTTTCATCCAAACGGATGTCTAGACACGCTCCTTATCAGAAACACCTGCTAGAAGAAACGATTTAGTCACCGATTACCCAAGTATGCGGCAGGTAATACTGAGTTATATATAGTACCAATAGCACGCATATTGACCTATCTCTCTATATAAATATATATATATATGTGTGTGTGTGTGTGTGATGGATTCGTTTTTTATGTTTTTGTCGTATGTGTTACTCCAGACCCGTTAGTGACCTGCATACAAGTCCGCATATTGTGCAACAGGGAGGATTTCGGGACAATTGCAACAGGAATATTTGATAACACTTCGCCGTTGTCATTCTGTTCTCAGCCGGTCAATATGACTGATTTCAAAATTTATGATACCACACTAGCAAAATATCTCGTTATTTCTATCCAGGGTAACTCGCACGAAGTTAGTATGAGGCACATTGACAGTTGAGAGGTTATTCTTTAGATTGTCTTTATACCTGAGCCCTGAGCAACGGCCGCCCAACACTCCACTGTCAAGCTGGCTATACATGAAGACCTTAGGTATTCTGTCGTCACTCATCCTTGCAATATGACCAGACCAGCGAAATTGTAACTGCATTGGACATCTCTCTCCCCGCCCTATCTCTCTCTCTCTCTCTCTCTATATATATATATATATATATATATATATATATATATATATATGTGTGTGTGTGTGTGTGTGTGTGTGTATAGGTGGGGGTGTTTGTCTGTGGAGAAGAGAGACAGAATGCGATATTCAAACGTTTGCAGATTACATAACCTTGTATTATGCACTGACTTTTTATCATGTAATAATATACACAATTTTTAATACGCACTTAAGCTACGCTAACATCTCAAGGATTAAAACACATAGAGATACCAACGAGTACATTTTAAAACTAAAAAATGAACACGTGATGTCTATACGACCAATGAAAACAAATTCAAAAATCGAAGCAACTCCACATTTTTCTATTTACAAAATTTTCTGATGTGACTAAATAAACAGTGAAACATGTTAAATTTATAAAGGTTTTCATAATTAATTTCTTATTTAATCATAGATAGTAGATAAGTAAATAGATATTTTCCAAGTGTTCCTAGAGTCTATATTAAAAAAGGTTGATGTTATTTAGGTACCAATCAACACTCCTACCTAAAATGTTACTACACTGTCCGCCCCGTGGAAAGTTCCTCCTCTCCCTCTCTGTCTGTCTCCTTCTCCATCTCTCTCTCTCTCTCTCTCTCTCTCTATATATATATATATATATATATATATATATATATATATATATATATATATATATATAGTGAGTACTGGTAGTAATTAAACAGTGCTCGGTGTAAAATAATAGAATTAAAATTTATATTATTAATTTATATAGCTGTTCCTCACCGACCGATGCTACTTATACATATAGCATTTTGGGTCTGATGGTTTCTATGTGCATGATACTTTAAATAACATAGAGGGGAGAGGACTAACTATATATATATATATATATATATATATATATATATATATAATGTAATGAAAAACAAACCACTTTAATGTACCATTACGATAATTTATTTCACCTAAATCCTTTTTTAAGGATTCAGGATCATCAGGTAAAACTTCCAACAACGAATTGAGAAAATATAAAAATATTTATATTGTCTGTTTAACTACCACTCTCAACCCCCTCTATTAAATTACAAAAATTACACTACCCACCAATTTCTAATCCCATTTTTTTTCTCAATTCGTTGTTGGAAGTTTTACCTGATGATCCTGAATCCTTAAAAAAGGATTTAGGTGAAATAAATTATCGTAATGGTACATTAAAGTGGTTTGTTTTTCATTACATATTAGCTCTGTCCTAACATTGAGCTCTCAGGATTTCATCGTCTTTGGATTTACCAATTCGGTTTACCAAGTTCCTTATAACTTAATTATTTATATATATATATATATATATATATATATATATATATATATATATATAGAAGTCAACACTTAGAGGCGACAGTCTGTTTCATGCTATATGCAATCGTCAGGCCACATATGCTGTTATTTTTCTCGGCTATTTATATATATACGGGTTAGTGGTGCATTGTGGGTATTCTGTTATGGCGGTTATTTCACCGGAAGTCGTTTATTTATCTATTTAGGTCAAATTATATTGCTTGTTTTTATTTTTTTGTTTCTTATTTTATTTATTTATTTATTTATTTATTAACGTAGTAAAAATTTGTTTATATCACTTATTTAACAGTTTTGTTTTGGTTTGGGAATTTAATTAAAGCTTTTTGTTCAGTTTTGGGGTTGATTGTTGTAGTTCATTCTAAGTATTATTTTGGCGGGAACAGTTTTTAATTGATTATCTTTATTTGGGATTGGTTTGTTTATTTATTTACTTGGATGAATTTAGGTTAATTTATTTTACTTGTATATTTTCTCTTTTCGGTTTTCGATTTTTAATTAACATAGTATTTATTTATGTTTTATTTCTAATTTTTTTTTTTATTGTTATTTTGTTTATTAGTATATTTAGTTGTTTTTATTTTATTTTTTCCGTTTTTAATTTTTTAGGTTACGTAGTAAAAATTTATTTTCATGTCTGCATTTTGAGATGAGCTCGGATCTTTTGTTTAATAATTTATTTTGGTCGGGGAAAGTAATGATAGCTATTTTTTCCTCCGAGCAAAGTTTGCAAGTTTTTGATTGGTTATTGTAGGCTGATGATTTTTTCCTTATCTTCCAAGATATTTTTGGTGTGATGTTCGTTTTGTTTTTAATTTCCCAGATATACTTAGAAAGCATTGTACTGTTTGCATATTTACTATTTGTGAAAGATGTTTTGTGTGTATAATTTATTTAAAATAAGTAAAGTTTTTGCGTCTATTGAGTTTCTGGATTGGATTCCACCACTGTTCGAGGCCAATTTTCTTACTGATAATTTCTAAATAATTGCGCACTTTTGCCTAGTTCACCTAATACAAGGCCCAAGGTAGAGGTTTACTGAGTGAGATTCTTGTAAAATAGGGCGCAAAAAAAGTAACAAGTCATATTATGAAGACATAAATGTCTGGACTTGAAGAGGTTAAGATTGAAGTGGTCAGGGAAGCATCCCCTCGGGAGTTTGTTCCACAAAATAACAGTTCTTTGAATGAATCTGTCTTTGTGGAACTTATTTTTCTTTGATTTTTTCAAGATATCGCTAACTCTCTCTCTCTCTCTCTTTACTTATATATATATATATATATATATATATATATATATATATATATATATATATATATATATATTTATATATAAGTGTGTACATAGATATATTAGTGTAAATGTAAATTCTTACATGTGGATTCGATTAAAAGGCAGTTTATAAATGTGATTGAGTTCACTGAACCTTATCCAAGAGGCGAGAGTGTCAACGTCGAGATTTCATCTTTACTCCCACAATTCATGGCGTCATTTTCATTTTCTGTTTTGTTTTGACAGTTTCCGTATGAAGAGGGAAATTTAGAATCTCATTTCTTCACATGAGAATATGTGACAGGCATTTCGGAGATTTTTGGTTTTATGATTTGTGTAAATGTGTTGTTTGACACAAAGTAATTAAAATGGATTCGTTATCGGAAGCACAAAAAACTCGAAGACTCAAAGTAAACGGATCATTAAAATCAACTGAGACATAGAATAGTCTGTCAGCTTTACGCTTCATGCAAACGATATTACTTGTTCTTATACAGTACAACTAAAAGAGGAAATTGATTGAAACCGGAAATGTATTTCCAAATGAGAGGAGAAGAAATAATATATATAGATATCTACAAAGAACAGCTTAGTCTGACACAAGGTTAAACGGCAGGTACAAACATTGTCAACATACTATTCTTTTAAGCGGGAAAGCAAAAATCACTGTTCGTAATTTAGTGACATTCGAACATCGATCATTCACGAAACTAGTTCAGCTTATGAACGGTCATATTTACTGTCAGTGTAAATTGTAATTTATCCAAATTCATTTTTAATGAATTTGGGTAAATTACAATGATGTCTTCGCTAATTTAATCGCTAAAACTTTGAATTGGTTCTTTGTGGCACTTCCTATATTCTCCACAGCTATATGGAGCTGGTGCGTTTCAGCCCCACTACACTTTTTAAATTTGTTTTCCATTATAATGCTATTGAGCTGGACGGTATCATTTGTCTAAAATTATTAGTGCTATAAAAATTTAATATAAATCAGAAAGTTTCATCTTCCATCATTTTCTTTTTATTGAAAAAATTAGCTTCTAAAGCTTCTATATGTGTTATATGCAGAAAATTTCTATAAGTCTCATTCCAGAAATACAGTACAAACGAAAAGCAACAAAAAATTGTATGTAAAATCAAAAAAAAGAAAATGTTTGCAGTTGTATTATAAAACTATGATAATTTTCTGTTGTAAACGAAATTATGACAAGCAACAAGAAGGTTTATCGTGATATGAATAAACCTTAAATGCATATTAATATTATCTTGATATAAGTTTAGCAAAGTTATTCAACTGCTGCCTGAAGAAATCCTTGCTAAGCCTATGGAAAATGTCAAGCGAATGCCGGGTTTTCAAGAAAGCAGGCGTGCGATCCTTCCACTTCCCAGTACAGAGCCATCAGTCTCTCGTCAGTAAGCGGAATCAGTGAGGTTCTTAACGACAAGTACACTTCGAGGAGCATAACACTAGATATCTCAAAGGCCTTCAGCAAAGAGTGGCACAAAGGCTTACTACACAAGCTCTCAAGTTATGGAATCACCGGAAGGGTCTTCTCGATTACTCCTCGGACCAATCCCCTTTTTAATCTACATAAATGATCTGCCTAAGAATATACTCAGATCATTTGTAAACATCTATGCCGATGATACGACTATATACGGGCACACCTCTAAAACTCTTGATGGTCAAAGATTGGCGACTGATTTCTCTTCCGACCTTGCACAAACTACCCAGTGGGGTAAAAACTGGCTGGTTACTTTCAATGTCTCGAAGGCCAAGTTAGTTACATTCCATCATCGCTGATCTGAACTCGAACTCCCACCAATCAGGATGAAAGGAAGTCCTCTCGAGGAAGCATCGAGCCTTGAAAGACTCTTGGGCCTCAAACTCACATCCGACCTCAAATGGAACTCGTACATACGATCCATTGCTAAGGATGCAGATAAACTGTCGGCTCTCTATACCGCTCCAGTAAGTACCTGACTCCTTCTTCTATCCTCTGCCCTTACAAGAGCCAGATCAGACCAAAAATGGATTACTGTTGTCATATTTCGGTGGGAGCTGCACAGACCTCACTCTCCAGCCTTGATAGAGTTCAAAAGCGTATCCGAACCATTGTGGGTGACGAATTATTCTCCACCCTTCAACGTTTCTCCCACAGACGGGATGTGGCAAGCCTCTCACTGCCCTACCGCTCTTTCCATCGAAAGTGATCGGAACTGCATTCCCGGGTCCTGCCAAGTCAAATTTTCACAGCAAGAACACGCCATGCCACTTACATAGAAGCAAATCACCCACATTCCCTCCGTATTCCATTGGTGAAAAGAAAGTTCCGCTCGAGCAGCTTCTTTCCGTGAACCACTACCAAGTGGAACCGAGTCCCAACAGGGTGTTTCCTCGATCACTACAATCTTAACCTCTTCAAGTCTAGGGTTAACCGTTATCTTCCTATCCTATGACCTTCTAATGTAACCCTCTACCTTGAGTGTTCCCTGGGCCTTATAATGGTGAACCTTACTGTAAAAAGTGTATGTTGCTATGAATACAACTTCGTTGAAAACCAGGTGAATGTATATGAGAAAAAAATCTGTTTGTACGTAGCCTTTCGCCATCCATAGGGATACGAGGAAAGAAAACGTGTGTAAAGCGTTCCCTCTGTAATTACTGCCCAGTACAAAAAGGAGTTAATATGTATTGCAAGTTCTAAAGATAGATAGATAGATAGATAGATAGATAGATAGATAGATAGATAGATAGATAGATCTATCATACGTACAAAGTTATATTATTACTTTAAATAACACAGATTATGTAATATTTTTCAAAATATTTTCTGTTCTTTAAATCTAAAAAACTCAACAAAACATGGACCCTAAAATGTAAATTTTCATTTGTATGAGCTTACTTAACCTTTCAAAACCCTACTAACTGAAAAACACAAAACTTATTACAATTCCTCTTAACCACAAAATGATTTACTCTTCCTATACATTTAACCCCCAAAATCTTTCTCCCTCTGATTAACCGCAAAAAGATTTTTAACACCCCCACATAACCGCAAAAAGATGTGATGACTCCACTTTGTCACAAAATGATTTAACACCCACCACTTAACCCTAAATGCTTTCAAACTCCTGATTAACCGTTAAAAAGTACAAACACCTAGTTGACCACAAAAAGCATTCAGAATTCCATGTACCAACACGGAAAAAAGTTTCAGATGTTTCGACTTACAAATCAACAAACGTTTTAAATTCTATTTACGTGCAGAAAACACGGTTTTACAGGCAAATGAAGCATTTTAAATTTTCAAGTTTCTGAAGACTAAATTGGAACATTTGCTAATAAAATAAATCTTGTTTGCTTTTCAATATTTGAGACAACCAGAGTTGAAAGAAAAATAATGTCGTCTTGAGTCTGTAACAATTCTTGCGGCTAAAATCTGATGTATGTGCTTTTGCATTAAATATATCATTATAGATTTTCTAAGAAATATTTTCTATCTAAGATATCGTGAATATTTCAATAATCTGTCAGGATAAAGTCCAAATAGTTCCTGAAAATTTCACTGGAAAATTGTTGTAAGTTTTATACAAATTTTAATTCAAAACTCATTGAGGTTTTTAAATAACTGATAAGCAAAATATTTTTGTAATTTGAAGTTGCTTAAAATCAAACAAGTATTAAAAACAAATTAAATTTGTAAAGTATTTTTCAAACCAGTCTGTCTATCTATCTATCTATCTATCTATCTATCTATATATATATATATATATATATATATATATATATATGTATATCCACAGATGTTTCGCTGTATCACAGCTCTTCAGTGTGGCTAGACGTCCAATTATTAATTCTGTCCGAAGATGGTGGTAGATTTTTAACGGATTTCTATCACCTGCTATATATATATGCATACAGTATTCAAAATACCATAATTAAAATGGCTATCAAGTAATGATTTGAAAGGCATGTAAAAATACACGCACACAAACACGCACACACAAATCAATCACGAGAGATAAAATCAAACAAAATTAAATTTTATGGATGTATCAGAAAACTAACCACAAGATATAAAATGAAATTTTCCAAACAATCTTTTTGTTTGAACAATTTTAAAAAATCTTCGAGATTGTTTCCTCTGAAAACAGATAAATTTGTGGCTTCGCAGTAGGCCATGATCAGTCAACTCAAAAATACCAACTTGTTTACACAACTATAACACAAGTGACTGTCTTTATCGTAAAAAAAAGACTCATCGACAACTACGTACCAGTTTATCTTAGCCAATAAACTTGTATTTCCTTTCCGTCTGTAAACTGAAATTTACTTTCTCTACAATGGACCCATGTGCATTTCTACGACCATTTCAAATAATAGGACTGTTTACTATAAAAAATAAATCCGACAAAAATCAACTTAAATACACCTTTATTTACAATAACTTTGTTGTAAATCTGTAAGTAAAATATTTAAATTTTGCTACAATTCCTGGAAATTTATTTATTATATTAATTGTGACTATGAATAATTATAACGCCACTGTATGTATGTATGTATGTGCGCGTGTGTGTGTGCTTATGCAACTAGGTAGAATCCTCAACGTTAACATAAAAATACACACATACAAACACATGCATCTGTGTGTATATGTTTGTGGTTGTAATCTTAGCCCACCACATTCGTCAAGTTGATAATAGCTTTTAGCTTCCTTTATTCCTATTAAACAATTTGATGTAAGACTTTGTGAATGAGCATCTTGTCAATGCGTCTTGTCTATTATCAGTGCCTGGCATTTTTCTCTTCTAAAAAGAAGAGAAAAAAGCGGTGTCGTTTGCTATGTGATTATGTCAAGTGTCATGAATAAGAAGATCCGTCGATTACGTATGTTGGATAAATGTGAAAGTGTTTGTAGGTTTATAGGATAAAATGTTTTGTGTCTATATAAATTGAAAAGAGAGGAAGTAAAAGAAACGATAAATGAATAAAAAACGAGAGGGGCATTGTATCTTTATATAGAGGTGTATATGCGCTTATGCGTTTTTATCTATTCACGATAGTGCGCATCTCTCTCTCTCTCTCTCTCTTTCTCTCTTTCTCTTTGTAATAGTGGTTGCTTATCTCACATTCTCTCTCGTCCTCACTTTATTTCTTTCACTGTGCGCTTGTGAGAGGATTACTAGATTTAAAATTTTTCGAAACTTTCCCTGTTTTTTAAAAGGGCCCTTCTGCTACTCTCTCCTAACACAGTTTTTATCACTGTAATAGTTATTCTCTCCCCCACTCTCTCTCTCTCTCTCTCTCTCTCTCTCTCTCTCTCTATCTATCTATCTATCTATCTCTATCTATCTATCTATCTATCTGTGTGTAGTAGCGTTATCTATTTTCACCACTATTTCTCTCATTGCTGGAATGTGAGAAAGTGTTAGTTTGGATTATTGTCATCTATCTATCTATCTATCTATCTATCTATCTAGATAGATAGATAGATAGATAGATAGATAGATAGATAGATAGATAGATAGATAGATAGATTATCTAATCCTCTACCATTTTTGCTTCCTCTTTTCAATATGTCAGCTGCTCTAACTCTGTGTGTGTGTATGTGTGTGTATATGTGTGTCTGTGTGTATGAACCTATTTACAAGTGCATAGTTCCCGGCCTGTAATCAACACACATCAATAATATTTCTTCTGTGTTCTTTCCACCTCACAACCTGGTGCTATTTCATTACCACTCGTCAAAGAAGAGAAAGAAAGAAAGAAAGAAAGAAAGAAAGAAAGAAAGAAAGAAAGAAAGAAAAGGCTGCAAAATATTAACACAATAGATGCCTTTGTAGTTTCAGGTTGGCCGGAAATTTGTCTTTATTTTCTTTTTTACGTTTACACAATAATAACCCACAGGATAAGCAGAATCAGATTTGGACCAAAAGACGAACGCAAAGAATGATTAAATATTAAGAGCTTTCGCATTCTAGACGTACATCTACACCTACACCGGAGTAAAGTCGTACACACATAGTCACGCACGCACACACGCACACACGCACAGACACTATAAATATTCGTAATGGCATCATTAAGTACATAGCCTAACGATAAAAACGCATTTATTTTATAGAATCAATATTTATTTTTCAACATAATCTCCTTCTTTGTCAATGTATTTAATCTTCAGATTCTATGTCAATAACAGAGATCGAACATTAGTGATAGTTTTAAATTCAATTAATAACTCAGGCCCGCCACCAATGGGGGTCGCCTCTATGAAATAATTTGCCCCCACCCTCGTGAAAACGATGTGAATTACTTTTAGTGTACATATTCTTACACGCTGTCTCGTACTCACTCAAAACACTGGTGACAAGACTTGACTAGGCTGCAGACTTATTGATCTTACCGCATGTATTTCTTGTTCAACAAAATATTTTAAAGTATGAAGGTTGAATATCAAATATATTTCTTATTTAATCGATATTGGATCAACAAGCAAGAATATGAATTGATTATATGTTTAAATATATTTAGAAAATCAATTTATACCCTTGCTTGTTGATCCAATATCGATTAAATATGAAATATATTTTTGATATTCAAAAATATTCACTATTTTAAAAGTAGGGAGAGGGTGCTAAATCAGATATTAAAAGTTGGGGATATTAAATAAGTGGTTAAAAAACTGACAATAAATCAGAGGTTAAAAGTGGGGGTACGAAATCATATGTAATAAGTGGGGGTATTAAATCAGATGTGAAAAGTGGGGATAATAGATCAGATGTTATAAGTTAGGGGTACTAAATCAGATGTTATAAGTGTGGGGTATTAAACCAGAGATTAAAAGGGGTATTCTAAGTCAGTAGTTAAAAGGGTGATACTAAATTAGATGTTAAAAGTGGGAGTATTGAATCAGATGTTAAAAGTGAGGGTATTACATCAGATGTTAAAAGTGGGGGTGCTGAATCAGATGTTAAAAGTGGGATTACTAAAACAGAGGCAAAAAGTGGGAGTACTGAATCAGATGTTAAAAGTGGGGATACTAAAACAGAGGTTAAAAGTGGGGATACTAAAACAGAGGTTAAAAGTGGGAGTACTGGATCAGATATTAAAAGTGGGGGTACTAAAACAGAGGTTAAAAATGCGGGTACTGAATCAGATATTAAAAGTGGGGATACTGAATCAGATGTTAAAAGTATGATTACTAAAACAAAGGTTAAAAGTGAGGCTACTGAATCAGATGTTAAAAGTGGGGGTACTAAAACAGAGGTTAAAATTAGGGGTACTGAATCAGATATTAAAAGTGGGGATACTGAATCAGATGTCAAAAGTGGGATTACTAAAACAGAGCTCAAAAGTAGGGGTACTGAATCAGATGTTAAAAGTGTGATTACTAAAACAGAGGTTAAAAGTGAGGCTACTGAATCAGATGTTAAAAGTGGGGGTACTAAAACAGAGGTTAAAATTGGGGGTACCGAATCAGATATTAAAAGTGGGGATACTGAATCAGATGTTAAAAGTGGGATTACTAAAACAGAGGTTAAATTGTGGGTACTGAATCAGATATTAAACGTGAGGGTACTGAATCAGATGTTAAAAGTGGGATTTCTAAAACAGAGGTTAAAAGTGGGGGTACTAAATCAGATGTTAAAAGTGGGAGTACTAAAACAGAGGTTAAAAGTGGGGGTACTGAATCAGATATTAAAAGTAAGAGTACTAAAACAGAGGTTAAAAGTGTCGGTACTAAGTCAGATGTTAAAAACAGAGGTTAAAAGTTGGGATAATAGATCAGATGTTATAAGTTAGGGGTATTAAGCCAGAGACTAAAAGGGGTACTGACTTAGGTCAGTGGTTAAAAGGGTGATACTAAATTTGAAGTTTAAAGTGGAAGTACTGAATCAGATGTTAAAAGTGGGATTACTACAACAGAGGTTAAAAGTGTGTGGGGGGGGGTTACTGAATCAGGTATTAAAAGTTGGGGTACTATTAGGTTGGTGCAAAAATAATGACGTAATAATGTCGTTTTTTGACGTTAAAAAATACGTAAAAAAACGACATTATTACGTCATTATTTTTGCACCAACCTAATAAAACAGAGATTAAAAGTAGGGGTACTGAATCAGATGTTAAACGTGGCGGTACTAAAACAGAGTTTAAATTGTAGGTACTGAATCAGATGTTAAATGTGGTGGGGTACTAAAAATGATGTTGAAAGTTGTGGTGTTGAACAAGATATTAAATTTTCAAGATTCCTCATTCTATATATTTTCTAGTTTTTTTTCTAATCCCCTCATAAAATGAGCATTTTGTTAGATATTATGTAAACATTTTTATTTTAAATAGCCTTTATTTAAAAAAAATACTTGTTTTCTGTAATGAGAGCTACAGACTTTTTCCGAATATTAGACTTATATAAAATTTTTAGAACATTCTTCTTCTAAGCGATGTGTTCCTTCAGGATGTGAACGGTCATGGTTTTCCACAACTTTCTGTTCTTTGTAGCTCTTAGCTATAAATTTTATTTTTGTGCTATACTTCCCTATTCTGCCAACCATTTACAGATGCTCGTTAGGCAGAGGTTATGCGCTGATTTCTTCTGTGCCTCGTGCCTTCAATATGCCCTGTGAGTGCCAAATTCTCTAAGCCGTCTTTCCTCATTATGTGTCCTAGATATTTCAGCTGTCTTTTTCTGATATGCGTCCTTTTTGTTTCCATTTTCTCTTGATTAAGTGTTTGCTCTATGGTATTTTCAGTAGCCTTTTGTAGAATCATATTTCTGCTGCCTGAAGTTTCTTCTCCATGTGTGATGAGATTATCCGCTTTCCTTTACCACGCATATATATATATATATATATATATATATATATATATATATATATATATATATATATATATAATTAAATGGACTAAGTACAACAATTATTTTAATATATTTTCTGTTTATAGGTTATTTTTATAGATACAATTTCTATGAAATTTATCGGACATTAGGCCAGTAAATGTTGTTAATACACTTTATTATGAACAGATCATTTACTTAAATATTTGTAGCTATATAATTAACGTATAAACAGAATGTGTGTGTGTTTGTGTATGTGTGTATTAAAAGAAGTATAAATCGCCGACGAAAAAATTAATTTCTTGTGTTTGTTTGATGCTAAGATTTCGATCATACTCGTAAATAGTTTTGTATGTCTTTTTAATTTGGCTTCAAAAATTTATGAACGCTTCAGCCCAAAGTAGACATTAAGGTTTACAACTTTTTTTAAATAATAATAATAATAATTTTTAAAGCACTATTATTAATAATAATCAATATAAGTCATAACAAATTGTGGGTCATTTGTTAGCCCACATCAATTTTCAAAATCAGGAGGAAGTAATATGTTACTTTTATTTTGCTTGTTACCACCGCTTGGCCAGCGTAACGGTTAAGGATTTTTGTGAAAGATATTTTCTTTTTAGGTTTCTGCACAATAAAAATAAGAAACCCTAGCTTTTCGAGGGGACACTAATGAATAAGAGTATAGTGATTTTACAGACACGAAGACGAAAGAAAGAAAGAACACGTTATATATATATATATATATATATATATATATATATATATATATATATATATATATATATATATATATATGCGCGTTTATAGTGAAATTTTCCTGTTACACAAATGGAAAGGAACGAGTAATTTAAAAACAGCACCGGTGACTTAGTTCAGTTGTCCTTCTTAGCCCAATTATCGTACAAACAAATGAAAAGGCACACTTTAACCAGACAATTGGGATCCATCTCCCTTAACAACGTTTAGTTTTCTTTGAGTTCCACCCAATGCCCGAAAAGGGATAGCGTTGAAACAACTGAAAAATAACATGCACATTTCATCGGGTAGGTGATAATTTAATGGTAGAAAATGAAACACTTGTGAATCCTGTAATCACAATACTCGCTTATATACATATAACAACATAGGTATATATTTCTGAATAGATATACCTATCTAAACACACGCACACACACACATACACACGTTTTGTATAAATATATACGTACACGTAGGAGAAACAGTTGTATCCATTGTAAAAGAATATACTTACCTAATTGTGTTTCCGCTTTATAAAAGATGTGTAAAAGATTTAAGTGCACTTATCTCTATATCAGTCACCAATTTCCCTAAGGTATTCAATGTAAATTATTATATAAGTCATCATCATCATGATCATCATCATCATCGAATACTCGATGATTTTTCAAACTAATCTTGTAGCTTCTGCTGGAAACCATGTGATAACAAGTCTTCTTCTTAACCCCATCACTCTTCTGGATATTCTTAATGATGCCCGAATGATGTCAATTCCACTTTGAATTTTTTTCCAGCGTTCCAATGACGATGTGTCTAATCATTATACTTCACAATTTCTTCAATTCTGTGGACAAACTGGCAAATATTTCCCCAGTTGTTTTTACTCAGTTTCAATGATATTCGCTTTGTTGTACTTTGTTTGCATTGGGCGATTCCTTTAAGAGTCAAAGTCCTGGTGAATTTCTTTGCTTTTCATTTGCTGCGGCAAATTGTGAATTGTGTTTATACTTTCAATCTGTATAACGAAGTTTGCATAATTCTTAGTGGATCACAATTTCTACCCAGACATGCCTACTTCCTTCTGCTCTAATCATATAATTGATAATTTCATTTCCATCTTCACAATCTGCCATGTCTTTATTTTGGCCTTAGTATTATCATTATCACTATCAAAAATTGACATAATGTTTCCACCATGAATAATTTGTTAGAGTAGTTGAGTTAATGAAACAGAAAAACTGGAAACGTTGCGAACAATTTTGCAGTTTTAAATATATTTAAACTGTCGACTGTCATTTTTTTTTACTTACTGTTAATTTAAAATTACTGTCAGTCAGTTATGTGCCATGCGTGATACACGATACATGACTGACGAGGCAGATATGTTTCCCGCTGTATGTTGCCATTTCTTTCTGCGGTAGAACACTTGCCATCCAAGGGTATAGAACCCGGTCTGTCCTGCTATTTACCCGTAAGTGGATGTAATGGATTCGACTGGAATTCGAACTCGGCTTTCCAATTTCTCAATCCGAACCGCTATAGTAACTACTAATAAAAATGTAAAAAATGTTGTCCCTCAATGTTATCAGTATATTACCTATAATCCGCTACTTTCATTATAACCTATTATTATTATTTTCATTATTCTCTTTATATAATTTTATTTGCTCGGATCTACGTGAGTACCTGAATTTGGGTGACAAAAGTCTCGTCTCCATTATTTTGACTGTAATGATTTATGTTACCTTACTCGTCGCGGATTCATAAATATTGTCCCCAGTAAAAGAAAAATAATAATTAAAAGACTGTGCTTATTATTCAATGACGATAAACAGAACTTAAATCTAAACTTTAAACCTGTTTAGACTATACTTATATTACGTTATATTACTATTAATAATTTTGTGTTATTTTTATTGAATGCATAGCAATTTAAGTGTAATAATGATGAGTAGAGATGAACAGATTTTATCGTTGTTCTTGCTCAGAATATCAATACAGCCAATAAGTTTATAACTTTTA
Source organism: Acanthosepion lycidas (assembly GCA_963932145.1). Taxonomy (NCBI): domain Eukaryota; kingdom Metazoa; phylum Mollusca; class Cephalopoda; order Sepiida; family Sepiidae; genus Acanthosepion; species Acanthosepion lycidas. Next base: position 62,048,069 of record OZ010608.1, read on the forward strand.
TTTGCTTTCTTCTCTTAGTTTTGTCTCTTCACACTGAAATCAAATAATGCCTTTTTTAAATTCTTTTAAGGTCATTTTAATGCCTTTATACGGATTATCTGATAATGTATAATTTTGGTGTCATTCTTTACATTTTTCTATTTTATTGGGTCCTAAAATTTTCGCAATGAGGCAGTCCTATGATTTTTTTTTTCGCTTACCAATCATTCTCTTTCTGTAAATTAATCGATTGAAGTTTTCTTGTTTGCCAACTTTTTCTTTACATAGACTTAGTTCTGTGAATTAATGCTTTATATAATCTCCTGATTCACTAAAATTCTCGCTTTATTTATAATGTGAATTTTTCATGAACGTGCCTATGTTTTTCTTCTTTTATTTTATTATTCTAAAATCTTGTTATTCTCCTAAGATGTTTCTTTTTCTTTCGTCATGCTCCATTGAATTTCTTTGTTACCAGTCATTTTTAGCGACCATTTGTATTGTATTGTTTACATGATTGCCATTTTGTTTAATCTACCTTGAACATCGTCTTCTTCTCTTTTCTAAATCCCATTTCTCTATCTTCACCGATAATCCTGATTAATGCTTCTAATTCCCTTGTTAATTTTAAAATAATTTATCCCGTCTATTATATGAGATCATGAACTTTTACTGTTAGATTAGTGAATTTGTTGTCTTTACAATTAAAAAATATAAATTGAAATACCTTGGTAGCTTAGAGAAAAAGTGCTGTGAAAACTTTTGACTGTTCTTCTATTAATTATTGTTTTTCTTCATATATTTATTTTTATCATAATTAGTTTCTTTTTCAATTTTTTTTTTCAGCTGGTTAGCAAATATCTTGTCACTTTGTCCAATATTACTCATTTCTATATTTGTATTATAAATAATTTTCATTTCATACCAGCAGAATATCTGATTGCACTTGAGCAAATTTGTTCTGGAAATATTCAATATTTTGACCAGTTTTAAAATTCTACATTGCCTCTCCAACACTGATCCATTCTTATCGGAAACAAATCTTTCGATCAATTCGCAATGATACAACTATTACAGACACGGTCGATGCTTTCATATTTTCAAATCTCTGCTGCTCTTAAGCAAGATCTTTTTGTTTGGTTAATTTCTCGCTCCCTATTAACTTGACATGAAGAATTCCAAAAGCTATACTTTTTACGTATTAGTAATGATTAGATTAGATTTATTATTATTATTATCATCACCATCGTCATAATCACTATTATTATCGTTATTATTATTATTATGAATGTTGTTGTTGTTTATCTTGGCGTATCGATCTAATGTGAATAATCTGATTGATTTTCGGTCCTCGATCTCTCACTATTTAATGTGATTTATCAAATAATTAATTCAAAATTCATTAAAACTTTGGAAATGCGAGTGACAATGATCAACTCTTTCTACGTCAGAAGATGAGGAAGAAAAAACAAAATAAAATGGCGACGCTCGACACAATAATAGAAGATGATACCGACATTAAACGAATTAATTGTGTTCTCTGACAAGACAAAATGCGTACATACGTTGTCTGTATATATATATATATACACATATATATGTGTGTGTGTGTGTTCGTATGCGAAAGAGAGAGAGAGTAGTGCAGGCTAATTCATTTACAATCTCTCATGAATTGTAGAAAAGTTTGGGAGAAAACAAAGATTTACAATCTAGTCTCATGTAAAATGAATCATGGAGGTGTCAGGCGTTCTATCTTTCTATTTAATTGGAAACCTGCTTAGGACAAGATTTTCTACATTCCTCATCAATTATCTAAATGTGCGTAGGTAAAAAGATCTGGCAGATATGAAATAAGATTTTAAGAGTTTTCCCGAGCGAAATTAACTTGGCTATATATTCTATTATTATAATGAATGACAATACACATCTTTGATATTGTATCTTTGATATTGTATCTTTGATATTGTATCTATGTAAACGTTCATTAATGTCAGACAGGCATAAAAAATACTCATTACTAAATAAATCAAGCAAGTCTCTAGAGTTTTTTTTCATTCTAACTAGAATGATAGAACAATTGAAACTTCATTATTGATCGTCCTCGATAAGATTTTCATTACAAAATTGTCAAAATCCAACAAGTGAAAATTCATTAAAATCAATTTTCTTTTTGGCGAGAGGTTGGACATTTTACTTTCTTAATTTGATTAAAACTTTTTTCCTTGTATTTTTTGATACTCATGATTTTTTCTTCTTTTAATGAGCAACTTAGGCTTTTGACGAGGACCCAAATTGCTTAATCTAGCATAAGAATTCCTACTCAAGTTGCTTATAAATGCTTTCTTAATTTTCTTAGGCTTGATACGCCTTTCAATGTAACTAATTAAATTCGTAGAATTCTTAACTATATTTAAAATAACGTAGTTACTAAATACCTTTTAGACTATAGTTTTAAAGTAAATTCTTTTTGTTTAATTTTACGCTTTTTCATATTTTTCTTTTTCATTTACTTATTTTGAGATGCTTAGTTGTGTAGTAGAGTTACTTAAGATTTAATGAAATTTGGGTTCAGTTGTTTATAAGCGATTGGCTTGATTTGTTTTTAAAACGTGTATATTCAGATGAATTAAACGGCACCATCTTTTGGTATAAATTAGTCAATATCTACTGATTACTGAAGTTAGTAGCCAAAATACTCCTTTCCATGTGACTTTTGACCTTAGCTCGCATAATAGGGAATATTTCCTTATATCAATCCCCATCTTTGTTTTAAGGTCATTTTCATCGTTAGATTTCATTCCGGTAAAATTATTTTGCCATAATTCCATCGATCTATTTAAAACAAATCTTATCAAATATCCTTTTTCTGAATGTCTTCTACGATTTTAACCAGTCACACAAGATATGCTGTTGATTAAATCTAAATCTGCTTTTTATTTTCTATTTCAGAGTTTCAATAAACTTGTTCAACTATTCAAAAGTTTAACATTCATTTATAAGAATTTTCCAAACATTTCTCAAGTCTGCATCATCTGCAGCAAAGATTTTTTATCATTTCAATTATATTATTTTAACTGATAAGAGAAAGCATAGGTTAGTGGTAACTGTAAGGGTAGCATTAGCCATTTTTTTACAATGACATATTTGGCATTCATTAATCGAGTAGCCAGAAATGCTGTCAGTTGAAATTTATAAAATCTTTCTGTTAAAACTGTTTTTCAGGAAAATGTTTCTCAAGTCCAGAAACTGTTATCGCCCTTTCTAGCATTGACGGAGTTTCCTTCCTAATCTTTTCTTTGAAGTAGTGTGGAATGTCAGTATTCTGATTATGTGTTATTCATTTTAGTTGTTGCTGTTGTTGAAAATCCTAACGTTAAACTTTTTTATGCTCACAATTTTTGCTTTTTTTTTTTTTTTCTTATTCATTTACTTACTGGCGTTCAATTTTTGTTTTGTGTCTCGGTTTCCTTTTCTATTTTAATACAATATTTCTTTAAAATGTCGGTTAGTTTGAACACCAAATGTCTACCTCAACGCCCCAAATTATAAACAATTATTTCAAGCAGTCGAGATTTTGATAACGAGAATGGGATTTTGTTCTGACAAAGCATTCTGGTTTTAAAGAACACAATTTCTACCTTTTAGTCCAACAAGATATTATTCGCTGCAAGCTAGATGTAACATAAAGGTTTTTGCATGCCAAACTTGGCCAAGATCGGTGTATTTTTACTGTTTTATTTAATAGGCATCAAATTAAATATTAGCAGAAAGGAAACGTTCCTTCTTCCAAGTAAAAAATGACAAAACAAAAACAACCATGAATAGTCATTTTGGGCTCCTCCGGAATGATATGTAGAAAATGAAATTTTCCAATCATTTTTTAACAGGCAGGGACATGGATTACTCGCATTCTTTCTCTCATACATTATATAGGATTTTGACCTGACAAAGCAATGGTCATACTTTGGAATTAACTTCATATCAATATCTCCACGGGTTGAAATAATTATATATATGTAGAGGTGTGTCTCTCTGTGTGTATATGTATTGTTTAAAATTTGCTATATATATGAAATAAGAGGAATCAATATCGTACATAGAACTTGGTAAGTATGCAAAGTGTAGACAGATCATGTTGACTATTAGTTTAACACATTAAGCAAACATAGTAATCCAGGGAATTTAAGTTAAGAAAAACAAAGATGTTCGCGGTTACATGATCTTGAAAATTATCCTCTCAACACTCCTGTGCCATATGGGCCATGGGAATGAAACTATTAGACTCACGTACGACTACAGCAGAATCCAGGACTTGTCCACTCTGTTCAGAACGATATGGATATATGACACTTGTTAGTCAAAAGTTCTTCAGAACTATCACAGACGATGTTAACTTAATATGAATTACTGTGTGCACATTCGCACATCATCATCTGATATATATATATATATATATATATATATATATATATATATATATATATATATATATATATATATATATATATATATATATATATCCAGAGCGAGGCAAAAGTCGAGCATCGCAGGGGCAATTTATTAAAAGTATAATTACACGTGAAAATTTTATTTACTAGTTATTTAATTGTTCTATGTGCTGTTCAAAATGTCCTCCTTTTTCAAAACACATTTTAATTCTGTGTCGGAGAGTTTCTTCTCTCATTTTACGGCATTCATATCTAATCATTTCTTTAAGTTCCTCAATATTTATTAATGTGGGTGGGAGGCCTCAAAATCTCTGCAAGTGTGTCTGCCTTGTGTGATTGAGAAGTATTAGTGGGTGGTTGATCTATGGGGTTATATATTAATTCTAACAGTGCTGTTTAGTCTGTTGTCATATATATATATATATATATATATATATATATATATATATATATATATATATATATATATATATATATATATATATATATATATATATATAAATAAGGCATGTCTGATTGAATAAATTACAAACATTATGTCTGCTAATTTTTAACAAAATCTGTTCATACTTAATAATAACCTTCCGTGTATGGATGTTAAAGGATGAAAGAAATGTGCTATAGTTTAAATTTCTTTTATTTTCATTTCCCAAGTACTTTCGATCTTTTTCCAAGATCATCTTCAAGGGTGCAAGTAATACAAAACTATATGTTGTTCATTTTAATATAAGTATTTATATTAGGTTGGTGCAAAAATAATGACGTAATAATGTCGTTTTTTGACGTATTTTTTAACGTCAAAAAACGACATTATTACGTCATTATTTTTGCACCAACCTAATAGATAGATAGATAGATAGATGAGGTAGTTAGATGAGGTAGTTAGATGAGGTAGTTAAATAAACTGAAAAGTGTTTTTAGTTCTCATCACATATACTAATGTAATAAATAATCTTAAATTAATTATAAATCAGGCAAAACCTTTTTCCGTTTCCAGAGGTGCATGGTAAATCTCTATTTGTAAATAATGAACAGATTCTTAACATTCTTTTCTGGTTATCAGAAAACAGATATTTTATATAACTAAAAAAATAATACAATAATTCGACTTTTTTAACAGCACTTATTCTTATATTCTTCTTTTTTGTGTTGTTTACATCATTTCAGGAAAAGAAAAGCAGTCAGTATAAGTAAAAATCCGGACTGAACTGCATTGCTAATCATAATTAGTCAACCTTATTAAATATGTTTCATTTAAACGAATTAACAGGGCGTCAGGTATAACACTTTCTTGTTCTTGTCTCCCCGTTGAAAGTTCCGTCGAAAAAAAATTCAGCTATTTACCAAGTGAAAGATTTCTTTGATATAAAATCTGTAAAAACTCATGTGCGATATTTTCACCACTGATCGGAGATAAACTGTTTATTTGACAAACATTTTGGGAAAAATAATTTCAGGTAATATTCTCTGTAAAACTATCGTCAGTGTAAAACTATCGTCAGTATAAAACTTCTTGGAACAATGTGTTCAATGTATTTAAAACTAGCTTAAAATCCATAACTGGTGGTATTTAAACCAGCTCCCACGGAAGGCTCTTGTTTGGGCTTTCGGCTTGTTCAGGAGTTTGAGTGTCCCTAAGTTTTTGCATATTCTCAGCATTGGAAGCTCTCCTGGCTGCCATTTGATCCGGATTTTCATTTGCATGGGACTTTCTTTTCCTCGCTGCAGACTTGACTGCTTTTGATTGTAATCTTGTCCTCTGTTGACAGAGATTTCTATTTGCGAGGCATACTCTTGCCGTATGCGATAGTTAACAATAAACTACAGAATTCAAAATTGATCGCTGCATTTAAGTATTGCATTAATATTTAAGCTCACCTTTTAATAGTTCAACGATAAATGTTCTGCAGTCACTTAATTTAAAGACAGTTTGATATACGTAGGTCCTTACTTTCCGTACAAGCAATTATTTTTATTTGATGGGTGACTTTCGCTGGATTTCACAAATAATTTCGATTATTCCCAAATATATTGCCAAATTATAGAAATTGTTATCGTACAAAAAAATTCGTCGCAAAATATCACGTAAAAATCACTGAAAACAATCGCAGTAATGAAAATATGGGAATCCAAAATTTCTGTAACATGAGCTATTGAATGTTAGAGTTGTGTCCCTTTAATTGAAAAAGTGTGACACGGTGGCACACTGACATTCAAATTTATTATATAGATGACCCCATTTTTTATTACAAAAATAAAACCAAACGGCAGATTTTTTTTTTAGAATAAATTCATTTTTTGCGAATATTTTTTACGCTTAATTAAAATAGCAAAATAAAAATAAATATTATCGGTGGATAGATAAACTGATAGCTAGATATGAATAGACTGATACATACGCTTTATACCCCTTTAATACTTCCGTTTTTACTTTTTCTGGTTACTTTCGTCGTATCCACCTTTAGAACATCTATACCTAGTAGCCCATGAATTTTTTTACATCCAATTACTGTAATGGAAATAATTTCAAATAGGTCAGAGGTTTCAAAAGTTCCATTTAAGTATCCCAAACTTTTCATCAAGATCCATCAAATTGTCTCAGTTTCAGATGACTTTTCTCAATTTCGGTTTACTCATTTCTTGGAATCAGATTGACTTTGCTTCCTATATTCACCCGCATTGGGAAAGTTACGCCATTTAATATAATTTTTCAAAATAATTTTTTCCTTAGGTCTTTGTATAGAAAAAACGTCACAAATTCTCTCTTTTACACTTGTTCTATGTTGTCTATTGTCCTTTTAACTTTGCATACAGACTGAAAATGATTTTTTCTTAGGCAGTTACATAGTTACAGTATTTGCATTTCTTGCGTTCATTTTTTATATTGAACGTTTCAACATTGTCATCAGTAGAATTATATTTTTGATCAACTACAGTTGTTTTATAACTTCCACACATACAGTTATAGACAAATTATTCAATTGTAATTGTTAAAATATCTTATATTTATGAAATGTATCAGACATAGCCTCAATTAATCTTTGAGGATACTGTATAATTGATTCATCTTGTTTCTTTTTAAAGGGCGGAAATTTGGTTCTTTCCGCTATGGCAAGTTTCTTTATAGGTCGTAATTATAATTTTTGAAATTTCAACGAAAGTCAAATTCTCCAGTTGTTTAGAGAAACAGAAATTTTCATTATAGCTTCACAGCCTGCCGAAGCCAGAAAGAGGTCAGTTTTCATTTAATTTTCTCCATTTGCCTTTCATTTCTTTAGCGCTAGTCTCGGCTGCAATACACCGGTCTCGAGAAATTCTGGTTTATTCAAGCGACTTAAACTTCCTATCGGTGATGCCATATTGTTGTATTGTGTTTTTCTAATAGCCAATTCCCCCCTGTCTCTTTCTTGATTATACACTTTATCTCTCTTATACTTAACATATATATTATGAAATCAACTAAGTCCGACAATTATTTTAATATATTTTCTGTTTATACGTTATTTTAAGTAAATGCTCTGTTTATAATAAACAGTATTAACTATAGCCTAAAAATTTTATAGAAAATATGTGTCCTCCGACAGAAAACGAACCTGTAACCCGCGTCATATAGCCTGACGTGCTGTACAATTTACTTAAATATTTGTATTTACATAAATAACGTATAAACAGAAAATGTATTAAAATAATTGTCGGACTTAGTTAATTTATGCTGTGATTTGTTTACGTTAAGATACGTTTCGAGCAGATATGTGCGTTCGAGAAAAATCATGGGAAGTTTGTTGTTTAAAATGGTACAGCACTAGAAAGCTATATGTCGGTTCGGTGTAGTATACAAGTTCGATTCCTGTCTGAGGACTTACATTTTCTATGAAATTTTTAGGACATTCAAGTCGGTAAAACAGAGCATTTACTTAAATATTTGTATCTATTATTTTTTATAGATAAACAGAATAATACAAACAGAAAATATATTAAGATACTTAACATATGCAAATAGGTACAATCCCATTTACCAATCCACTAGAAATATAATTCTTATTCTATACGCTTTAGTTTAGTATAATAAATAAATATGAAGACATTAAAGCGCTACCAAAACAAAAATATAGTGTAAATATAATTTTCATTAGATTAAAGGGAAAAGAAAAAAATATTATTCTAAGAGTAAATTTTAGAAAAAGTATAGTAAAGTATTTTAATCAAAGGAAAAATTTTACTTGCTAAAACGAAAAAATAAAATAAAATTATTTAACAAAGGTTCAGACTCGAAAATGGTATTAAACTTTATATTTTTTTTAAATCTTCAGATTTAATAAAAGAAACTCTTGAGACTAACAGCAACGGCATGAATTTCAAAATCACATTGAAAATTACAAGTTATTTTTTTATTTCGCAATAAGAAAAATATATTTGAAGAAAATATCAGCTTTTTTCATATTTCTTAATGAAAATGTTTGAATCTGAATAAAATGTAAGCGTTTTCCATGTCTTAATGAAAACGACCAAATCTAAAGAATATATCAGATGTTTTAATATTTCTTAATGAAAAAATTAAAATCTGAAAAAAATGTACCATGTTTTTATTTTCTCAACAAAAAAGATTAAATCAGAAGAAAATTTACGTTTTTTCATATTTTTTAATGAAAGAAAACGGAAAAAATGCAATATTTTGTTACTTCTCAATTAAAAAAATATTATCTGAAGCTAACATCAGCTTTTTTCATATTTCTTAATGAAAAAGTATGAACCTGAATATAATATATGCTTTTCTAATATTTCTTAATGAAAGCGTTATTCTGAATAAAATTTCTTGATGAAAATGACTAAATCTTAAGAATATATAATTTTTTTCAGATTTCTTAATGTAAATGACTAAATCTGAAGAAAATATCATTTTTTTTATTTCTTATTGGAAAACCAAATCTAAGGATAATACCACTTGTTTTCATATTTCTTAATGAATACAGGCTAAATATGAAGAAAATGTCAGAATTTTTTTTATTTCTGAATGTAAATAATGAAATCGAAAAAAATTATCAGCTTTTTTTTCATATTAATGAAAACGACTAAAAACTAAGAAAAAGTTGATATTTTCTATGATTTAGTGTTTTTCATTAGGAAATAAGGAAAATGCTAATATTTTTAGCAATCATTTACATTAAGAAATATGGGAAAAGCTGATATTTTCTTCATATTTCGGCGTTTACATTAAGAAATATGAAAAAAGCGAATATCTTTTCAGAATTCACTTGTTTACATTAAGAATATGAAAAAGAATTGATATTTTTACAGATTTAGTCGTTTTAATTGAGAAATATGAGAAAGGTTTATTTTTCTTCAGATTTTGTCATTTCATTAAGAAATACTAAAAAAGCTGATATTTTCTTCCGATTTCGAAATTTACATATGGAAAAGCGAATATATTTTTCAAATTTAGTCGTTTTCATGAAGAAATGTGAAATTTCTTCAGAAATAATAAAAATGCTCATATTTTCACCGCATTAGTCGTTTTCATTAGAAATATGGAAAAGAGCGGATATTTTCTTTAGATTTAGTCATTGTCTTTAAGAAATACGATTAAAAGCTGAGATTTTCTTCAGATTAAGTTGTTTTCATTAAGACATAAAAAAGCGAATATTTTATTCAGAAATGTGTATAAAATTGATATTGCCTTAAGATTCAATCAATTATATTAAGAAATGAAAAATGTAGCTATTTTCTCAGATTTTTTAGTTTCCATAAAGGAATATGAAAAAAGCTCATATTTTCGTCATATTTAACCATTTTCGTTAAGAAATATGAAAAAATTCACTTCAGATTTTGTTGTTTTCATTGAGAAATATGAAAACATCTTATGCTTTCTTTAGTAATATTAAAAAAGCTGACATTTTCATCAGATTAGTCGTTTTCATTAGGAATATGGAAAAAGGCGATATTTTCATAAGATTCAGTCATAGAAATATGAAAAAGTTGATATTTACTCAGATCCTGTCGTATTTATTAGGAAATGTCGAAAAAATAAATTTTCTTTAGATGTAGTCATTTATATTAACAAATATAAAAAATGATATTTTCTTCAGATTTAGTTGTTTCATTAAGAAATATGTAAAAATGTAGATATTTTCTTGAGATTTAGTTGTTTTGTTAAGAAATATGAAACTAACTAATATTTTCTACGTATTTTACATTATAAATATTGAAAAAGCTGATGGTCGCCTGATGGTTGTGGCGAAGTTGAGACCCTTATTTAATACTGCCTCAGTTGATGTTTATTACTACTTTCACTGGTGGGTGATGGACATTGTGCATCAGCTTCTGCTCTTTCAATCTGTTTAATTTTTGTACTTGGCGAGCCTTGACTACATCGAATCCATCTCTGAAGGATTTATCCAAATCATTTTGGATCCTTCTCTGGTCTTCTTCATTGGTAATTCTGTTGAAGAAATCCTCGAGCCTCTGGGAGATATGAGCTTTTAGTCTCTGTTTTATCCAACGATTGTACTAGATTCTCTCTCGACCAGACCGGCTTTCCTTGAATTGACTCTATCTATATGAGATCTACAACTCATCCCTTCAGGCTAAGCCTGAAGGGATGAGTTGTAGATCCTCTGCATCGGTGTAGGAATGTCAGGTGGTTCGATATTCGTGACAGTTTCTGCTAGGATTTCTCAATTTGTCTCCATATTTTCGGTATATTGGATCCGTACCAATCCTTCATTATCTGTCTATATCTCTGAGATGAGTTATTATGTACACTATTTACATTATTCGGACTATTATCATCTTTGTCTCCATATTTATTACAACTTTTCGGCCGTTGTACGCTTCAGGTGGTTGGAATGTCGAACTGAACCCTTTATTTCGCTCACTGGGGTAGACTGTTCTAGTGCCATGTTTAATGGATGTCAGTTATCAGTTATCTCCTGTTAATTCCCCTCTCCAAGTTCTCCACTGCCTTAACCGGGTATTGAACTCACACTCCTGCCACTGTATCTAACTAACGCCTTTATCCACTTATCCATTGAGGACATCTGTGTATGAATTTCTGCCTTATATTTTCTTCCGATTTTCTGTTTTTATTTAGAATTAGAGAGAAAAACTTACATATTCTTCAGATTTACTCGTTTTCATTAAGAAATATGGAAAAAAACATATATTTTCTTCCGAATTCACTTTTCATTTAGAATTATAGTAAAAAACATATATTCTTCAGACTTCGTCGTTTTCATTAAGAAATATGGAGAAATTCAACAAGTCCGAACAATGTAAATAGTGTAAATAATAACAATACCTCATCTCAGAAGTATAGACAGATATTTAAAATTAAGTTTTCTATTTCAAATATTGTTAGAGATATTTGAAAAGTGTTATGTACGAGGCCTTGCTTTTTGATTCCACATTTATAAAACTTAATTTGATTGATGTGCTTCTGTAAAATTAACCTCCAACGGTTTTTTTTATATATAAGGAATATTTCCATGTCTTTCTTGTAGCTAGCTAGTTTGGTCTTTCTCTAATTTTTAATATATGTCTTTTGTCTATTTTTTTAAAATTTGAACTGAGGTTACTTTCCTCCCTTGTCATTTTTAACACTTCTGCTATCCTGCTTATCTGAATTATATTATATTTTATAGAAATCAAATTTAGCTCTAATTTCTCTATTGAAAATCTCAGACGATGCCCTTGTTGTTGTATTGTAGGTACCTCCACTTTTTCGATGAAAAAACACCATAACATGATGAAAAAGTCACCAAACTTAATAAAAACTAAGTTTTATCGTCAAAATGTTTGTTATTATTAAGAGGAAAGACCAAAATATTTTTTCATTATTTTATTAATTTTTTATCCTTTCTAGCACGTTAGAATTTCTGGTTAATTTTTTTTTTTTTTTTTTTTTTTTTTTTTGCGTTAGCGATCGATGTAATATTTACGATTAGTTTTCTAGAGCCATTTTTTTGGTGGAAAATATTAATTTGGAAATTTTTGCAAAAATCAAATAATTATTAGATTTTAATGAAATTTTCAGGACTTATTCAGAAATGAATTAAGTTATTTTTTAATTTTTTTAGAAAATCTTTGTAAAAATATAAAATATTTTTTTACTTATACTACCCCATTTACTTAATTTCAGGAAATTTCGAGAAATTAAACTTTCATCCAATAATTTGTTTTGTTATTTACAAGCAGGACATCTTGGAGAATGTAAATCATCAATTTTTTTCAAAATGCTACTTATTCCCTGAAAATCTGCTCCGAATAGTAAAATAAAAAATGCAATAAAACTGACATTATTTAATTAGAAAATATTTTAATTGCTTTTATAAATAAGATTTATTAAAGACTTAAGAAAATAATTTCGATGAATAAAGAATTTTTACAAGAATTATTTTCACTTTTTTAATTTTTAATTTTCCGTATAAAAATCGTAACAGATTTTTATACTGAAAAATATTGTCCCTCGCCATTTTACGATGAAATTTCTATTTCAAAATAATTGAAAATTTGACGTTCTTTTCTTTTGTTTTGTTTTTATAATTGAAATGTCTCACTTTTTTCGAAATGAGCGCTAATTTTGGGTACTTTTGGATAATTCAGCGCTTTTATTTCTGAGATTTTGCACTTTTTCGAAATCAGTGATTTTTTTTTTTTTTTTTTTTTTTTTTTTTTGTTCGATTCTAAATTGAAACATTTTTATTACTTAAAAAACACAATTTTACGAAATCATTAAGAATTTTTCGATCTTTTTATTGTGGGGACCTACCTACAAATGGACTTTTCCACGCCTATATAATGTGGCTACCAACTCTGAGTAAAGGGAGTCACCAAGTGAGGGTCACCAAGTGAGGGTCACCAAGTGAGGGTCACCAAGTTGTAGCCATAGAGTGAGTAAATGAGTGAGTGGGGACACCAGTGAGAGAAAGTAATCTCCAGTCCACATTTAACTTTGTACTAAGTTTCCGAGAATCTACTATTTAACCTTATATCCGAGTCCGTGTTATCTTTCTATGGTTCTACACCATAACACTTTTATAAATTTTACCGTTTTTATTGCTACTGTTTTATAAATTTCTGTAATATCTCACATCCGGGATTTTTATTGTTGAAATTTCACACATTTCCGAAAAGCCTTAGAATTTTGTATTCTTTTCTAAATTTCAGAGTATTTTGTGAAGTATCTAACCTTTTCGATATCAGTAAGAATGTTATGATGATTTTAAACCGTTTCTAATCATTATTTCAAACGAAAGTTTGTGAAATTGATTTGGTTAAAATAAAATGGTCAGTTTCATTTAATAATACAAAATTTCCATCAAATTCAAATTTTTACATTTAATGCTATATAAATTTTTTCTACTATATTATACAAACGTTAGTGCAAAATTTTCTCACACTTTCTGTTAATAAGCAATAAAAAAATACTCGAATAAAACAATGTTTTTTGTTTGGTTTACAGGTTCAGAAACTGGTTTAATCAAAATTTAATTATTTTTATTAGAAAAGAACGAAAAAGTCTATCTAGCATCATTAAGAAAAGAAATTAACTGTCACATTTATTTTCATTCTTTATGCTTTTATGAAACTTAGTAGAATGAATAACATTATTTTTTTATACAACGTTAAAAAGAGTTTTTCTTTTTTACTTAAATGATACTTTTGATTCTGTTTTGATTTTTTCGACATGTCTGATATCATAAAATATTTCATTGTACCAATGAGTTCTTTTTAATAATTTTGATTTAAAACTTTTTGAATTATCATCTGTCATGCGCATTCAGAGGCGATAATTCAGAATTATTTCCTTTTTGAACATTCATACAAATAATAATATAACAGTTGCTAAAATGAAAAAAAGTTAAATTCATAAATATAACATCTTCACGGATTTTGCTTTATATAACTGTAAAAAACATTCGTGACCCCCCCCCCCAAATTAAAAAGTACACTAAATATTGAACAGAGTGAGGGCTGAAATAGACCCCCTCCCTACAAAAATATATTTCCACAAAGTTTTCTAATACAATAACCTCGATAATGATCATTTTTTAAATGCTTTCATTTTGGATCTATTTTAGAGGTACCTAATTAATACCCACACACAAACATTTATTATTGATAAACTCGGTTCTGTCATGGACTTCCTAAAAACCGACAAAAGCAATTTAAATAATTTAGACGCCTTCTTTGAGCTTAAATTTAGGTTTCATTTGAAAGATAATAGCTTAACGCACCCCCCCCCCCAATTTTTTTTTTTTTTAATAATTTCCGTGTATAAATAATGTTTTTCGGCATTTTTAAATCATTGGCACAAGTTACTAATCGAACTGCCATGATAAACGAAAAATGTAAACAACAATTTAACATTTGTTAAAAATCCAATATTTATCCTCAAGATATATTTCGAAATAATTTAGTAAATTCAAGGAATAATTAACTTAAAGTAATAATTACATAAATTACTAAATTAAATAATTAAAGTAATATTTACTTTTTGCTTAATAACATTTATATACGTACGATGGCCTTGTGGGGTCAAAGGTTAAAAAATTTTTTAAAAAAAGTATAATCACACTCCTGACTTTAAAAGCGTGCGAAAAATTAAAAATTAAAAATATACGGAACAGCAGAAATGCAATTAGCAAAACATTGGTATTTATGTTAAATATATATATTATCTTTAGCCTTAACCAAAAGGTTAAGAATATAATTTATTATTCTATGCAATTTTATGAATAATGTTCTTATTTATACGACATAAGAAGTAGTTGTTTTTTTTTTTGTTTTTTTTTAGTTAAGCTCTTTTAAGGTTCACCCCGAAAATGGCATTAAACTTTACATTTTTCAATTCTTCAAACATTTTTCTATTTAATAAAAACAAAACTCTTCTTCTGGACAACAATGGGATGAATTTCAAAATGGCACTGAAAAATTACAAGTTTTTTAATAATAAATATAGAGTATAGATTTGTTGCTATCAATTCTGAAAGGAAATGACGAGTTAAGTGCACCCGTGTCGTCAAAAATGACGACAATTTTTGAAAAGTTTTCATAGTGAGATGAAATAAAACAAAAGACTTGAAACATTGAGTTTCAAGAAAGAATTCATAACTAAAATAGAAGCCAATGAAACATTTAATTATTCGTTCCTTTTATATATTTTAGACGTTCAATGGTATCTGTGATTCATTGATTACTCCTGATATTATAAAAATTGTTTTTTACTCAATATCTCTTCATGTTAAAAATTTGTGTTTTATATAACAGTCAAATAGAAATATCTCTCGGAAGAAAAGATTAGCAAACAGAACAACAAAGACAGTAACAACAAAGCCTATTTCAAGAACTAGTTGAAGCAAGGCAATCACATAATAAACGAACGTATCTAAGTACCTCACATGAAAGGCTTGAACAAATATGACACTAATATAAGAAACATAGAAGACTGATTAATTAAATTATTCATTTTGCTCGGGAAGTAATTTTGTCTAAATGCTAATAAATATTCTATTTGTATAGATTATTAAAACGACTAAGGGAAATAATCACGCATAAACTTACTAACTTGATTTACATCCCTTTCTACTACAGAATGGGGCAGGAAGTATGTGAATAAACACACAGGAAATATATAAATTAAATACCTCCACTTTTTCGGCATAAATTTTCGATGCGTAAGGTTTAGAATGAATTTTTAAAAATGTAAAAGCATTCTTAAAGATTTCATTTTAGCTTCATTTGAAAGTTAAAGGATTAAATTCATTATTTCCGGTTAAGTAAAATATTCTGGTGTATTTCAGATAGAAATTATATAGATTTGAATGTCAAATTTAATTCTTAAATTTTCTTAAAAGCGGTCATTTTCTTAATTTTAAAAAATTTGTAAACAAACAAATTTATCGATTTTAAAACTCTTCCAAAACATTTCTGACACGTTATTTGAGTAAAATTAGAACATTTAAATTAATCTGACTTGAAATAAATATTACTTATAGCATAAAAAATTAATATACAATTATTTGCGATTGATAGGCCGTATTTAACTGAAGCGATGTTTGTTGGATGTTTGAGTGACGAAAGGATGACAGCTAGTATGGATGATTAGAATTGATATAAAATTCATGAAATTTAAGTGAATGCTTTTTTTGGTGGGGGGGGGTTAACTACCTGTTAATTTTTACAAATGAATATGTTTTCCGCAATTATCTAATAATTTATTGCCTTTCGAAGATGAGTCATGCAAAAATAAAAAAAAAATTAAAATACTATAAAATTTTCTTAAATTAATTTCTCTGTAAAGAGACAAAACTCTTAGATCACGTGACCTTTTCCTAATAATGTCATGTTTAGCCTTTCATAGATTAAAAAAGGGAACACATTAAGATTATTTTTAAAATAGAATAGTGTAACTACGTTTATTAATGTTTTCAATTTTGGATTCGTAAATTTCGTTTCTACTTAATTACTATATCATATCCAGGAAATAGCCTAATACAGAATTTTACACGATTTTAAACTAAATTATAATTATTATAATTAAAATTTAAAAAATGAAAAATTATTGTAAAAATTCATCGGAAAAATTTTATTTCTTCAGACAATAATATCCTTAATATAACTTATTTACAAAAGCAATTAAAAGCTTTTCTAATTAAATAATGTTATAGTTTTACTGCATTCATTATTTTTCAATTTAGAGCAGATTTTCAGTTAGAATAGTGCAAGTTTGAATAAAAAAATTAGATGATTTAGAGTCCTACTTATAAAGAATGAAATAAATTCAGGAAATAGAAAGATTTGGTGGGTGCGAAATCATGAAATTAAGTAAGTGGGGTTTAACATATGTAAAAACAAATATTTCTTACCAAAATTTTCTACAAAAAATTTAAAAAATTATTTAATTCATTTGTGAATAAGTCCTGAAAATTTCATTAAAATGAGACACTTATTTGATTTTTACAAGAAGTTCCAAATCAATGTGTTTTTAGCGGAAAAAAAAGTCAATGTAATTATTATGCCACCGCGATGATGTAAACAAAACAAGATTTTAACCAAAATTTCGAACGTGTTAGAAAGAATTAAAAAGTTTCAAAAAATACTTTGGTCTTTCATCTTAATAATAACATAAACATTTTGACGATAAAATTTTATTCTTATTAAGTTTGTATTCTTTTTTCATTACGCTATTCTGTTTTCCTCGAAAAAGTGGCCGTACCTAAAATAAATACACATTGATAATTATTATATAGTTTGATGTAAGTACCAATTGTCAGAAAAAAATTATTTTTTAATTTTATGGAATTATTTTTTGTAAGATTCAAAATATATTTTTCATATGTTCACACTTAATATAACATAAATTATTTTAATAAAATAACATCGTCTGTGATTTTTCTTTATATAACTGTAAAACAAAATTAACGACCTCACCCCCAATTAAAAAGTAGACAGGAAATATTGCGAAAGTTGGAAACAGACCCCTCAAAAATATTTCCACAAATTGCTCTTAATGATGCTTATTCATGCGGGTTTTGATCAAACATGTTTCAAGCCTGTCTTTTTTCAAGAGAAATTATTCCACACTTACCAAGTTCATATTTTTTCATGTATTTTTGTTTAAGTCTGTATTTTCAGTTTTTTTTTTCACTTTTTCACCAGTTCTAATGTTGACGTTCAGTTCCCTCCCTTTGTTATTGATATTTCCAATTGTTTTCCTTATCCTTGCTACTTTCTTACCTTATCGCTTTTCATATTTTCTACTTTATTTTCGTTATTTCACAAAAACTGAAATCTGTTCTTGAATTTTACTTGAAATATGTTTTCTTTCCGTGTATCATTTTGTTTCTCTCATTTTTAAACTCAAGCTATTATCGCTTCTTATATTGCTCATGGCTTTCACAAACATAGATTTGACAGCAATTATGAATTTAATTTTCCACTGTACGAATTCTTTCTCACAGATAAAATTTGGAGTTTTCCAAGTATATTTAAAACCTCTTCGCTTTTGGCAAATATATTCATAATTGTCAATTTATGTCTATCTGAGAACTAACATTTCTCATTTCTTTTCCCAATTCCAAATTTTCCTACACTAGATTCTCCCTCTTGTCGTTACGTTTGCACTGCAGTCACCATTCAAAATGATGAAATTTGTTTTTCTCCCTGTCTACTAATAGTGTTGTAAAATCCTTTTTTTCGACGTAACAACTTCAAAAAGTCCTTGGATTATTTAGAGTGTATCTGCTGCATAATCTGATTACTTTTACGAGCAACTCTCTCTGATATACTTTCAAAATATTTATGTAGTCCGAAATGAAATAAAATCATACGTCATAATAAACTAGACGAAGAGTGTTCCCTCCCTCTTCCTTTGAGTGTTGCTCTCGCATTATAGATGATAATGATGTTCAATTGCATCATTGGTCCAGTTTATAGTCTTTAACTCTGATCTGAACATTATACATTATATATGTATATCTTCATGTTTCTGACTGTGTTTAATGTGCAAGTTTTTGTTATGCATGAAGAGTTTTTGCTCGCCATCGGTGGCATACGGATCGTAGGCATATCATATATATATATATGGTAACAATACTGCAATAATTCAACTACGTAAAAATACAGGTAAAATAAAGTTTGGTAAAAAGTGTACCAGGGGAATATAATTTTTCCTAAACTATTTATAGCGGGCCTTGAAAGTATCTTCCGGAATATGAAATAGGATGGAATAGAGGTTAGCATGTAGAATCAGATTCCTACATTTTTTTAAATCTTAAATTTTGTGCAAGTTAAACACATAGAGGCTCCCAATCAAATATAACAACTGATGTATTTTGATAGGTTGTAAAATATTAATTAGGTGTCGTTAACTACGTCCGAAGGTACCGACCCAAATTTTGACCGCTAGTTGACACCATAAAATGTAAACATGTTCACGAGCCTCCCCACGTGACCAAGAGAACTAATAAAAACGAAACTTCGACGCGACTTGGTCAGTGGGCTTGACTTCATTGGAAATCAACACAGCAAAGGAGACGAACTTTATCTTCAATACAACCACAAACCTTGTCAACCATTTCCAGGCTTAACACCCAGTCCCACAAAATATTCTATTCCACAAGAAGAATCTTTGGTTAATGAGCGATAACTCTATAACAATCAGTGAGTCAAGAACAATACTTTTTTCTATTTAATACAAAAACAAAAACAACTGTTTAATTTTCCTATAAAAACAAATATAGCTAACTAAACCTTCTCATTTTCACACATACAGTACAGTAACGCAAATTCTTTCAGTAACATAGACCAAAGAACTCTATTGTGTTTATCAACTTTTGCACTATATATTATGTATTTGTTGTGTTTATAAAAAATATTTATTGTTGAAAAAATTCGTAATTTCTACTAATTGATTATTTCTCTTGTTGTTGTCTTTGTTACATTTGATATTGTAAAAATTGTAGAGGGTCAGTTTTTATTTCTATTTATAACCAATACAAATTTGCGGACCCACTATAAATTGGTGACCCCCGAAGTTCAAATGTAAAAAGCAATATTTTAAAAACAGCATTTTATAAGAGAAATACTTTAGTTGTGACGTTTTAAACGAAAAAATGGAAAATTCTACCGGCGAACATATTGAAGCGTCAATTTCCATCAGTCTACCGACGTACAACCACACCAACGTTCAAGTGTGGTTTGTGCAGTTAAACGCAATTTTTAATGCAAGAAAGGTCACACCCCAACGTGCCCGTTACGCTTTTGTAGTTGAGAAACTTCCCTCAGATATAGCATTAGAGGTAGCAGACTTCCTCAGTGAAGTTCCGGCGGAGAAACCGTATGATACTTTGAAAGATGCTATACTATACCGCACGGGCGAATCAGAGGAACGTCGGTTGCACGATTTGTTTAATAACCTTCATTTGGGACACTATAAACCTTCCCAATTGCTTAGAAAGATGAAAGTTTTACTAGGTGACAATACCATATCTGACACAGTCCTCCGTAAACTATGGATGGATAAACTGAGCCCACAAATGTCACAAATATTAGTGTCACTCCCGGACGATTTGGGCCTGCAGCGATTGGCAGAAATCGCGGACAAAATAAGAGAATAAACCTCCGGGAACTGCTTCTGTGAAACCGTTACAACCTATTGTCTCTTCAGTCCGTGACTCACAAGAGTTAAATTAAAGATTGTATAGCCGAGCTTACCTCACAGTTACAAGCTCTACAAACCGCTATGCATCAACAAAATCGCACACCCAACAATTTCACAAGACGACCACGTCCATCACATCATACTAGGCGAAGATCACGTTCCACATCCAGAAGCAGGCCTATATTTAATACCTGTTGGTATCATTTTAAATACGGACAAGCGCGGCATTGTACGAAACCGTGTAACTTCGACATGAACGCAGCTAAGGATAACAACACACGGCAGTCAGGAAACTACTATCCCGGCAACAAGTAGAGACGTTTGCTGCCGGAGGGATGCCAAAAAGTCGTCTCTTTTACATCCGAGATGAGAACTCCGGCTACTTGTTTTTAGTGGACACTGGGGCACAAATTAGTGTAATATGTTGACTAGAAAGACAGATTATACATTACAAGCGGCGAATGGATCTTCAATCCAGACATATGGTGAAACCTCGTTAGCCCTAAATCTGGGATTTAGGCGATCTTTTCCGTGGGTATTCACGATAGCCCAAGTTCGAACCCCAATCCTAGGAGCGGATTTCCTCGCCCACTTTAACTTGTCCGTTAATATGTCTTCCCTTTCTTTGGAGGATAAAACGACCAACATTACAAGGAAAGGAATTACATCTATCTATACGAGTACATGTATCAGTGCAACTCTACCTGAAGCCAACGGATTGCAGGATCTGTTACAAAAATATTCACAAATTACAACACGATTCCGGTATACAGAAACCGTTCGTCTCAATGCTGAGCACCATATTTATACTACGGGCCCACCCACGCATTCATCTCCACGGCGATTGAGGCCTGATAAATATAAACTGGCGAAAGCCGAGTTTCAGCACATGCTGGACCTCGGTATAATTAGACGTTCTTCGAGTCCTTACACATCTCCTCTTCATATAGTTCCAAAACCGGACTCAGGAGCTTGGAGACCTTGTGGCGACTTCCGGAAGCTGAATGCTACTACAATTCCGGATAAATACCCCATCCCGCATTTGCACGATTTCGCAGTGGGTCTGCAGGGCGCCACAGTCTTCACCAAACTTGATCTTGCATTCCACCAGATACCAGTGGCCAAGGAAGACATCCATAAAACAACAATAACTACCCCTTTTGGCTTATACGAATTTGTGAGAATGCCATTTGGTTTAAGGAACGCCGCACAATCTTTCCAACGGCTTATAAACGAAGTGCTGAGAGGTTTACCTTTTACCTTTGCCTATATTGATGACGTCCTGATCGCCAGTAGAAACAAGACCGAACATTGTCATCACGTTGAACAAATTTTCCAGCGTCTACAGCATTTTGGCCTTAAGATTAACGCAGAGAAATGTATTTTTGCTGTGCCCTCACTTAAATTTTGGGGGCACGTCATTGATGAAAAAGGAATAACGCCCTTACCTGAGAAAAAAGAATCTATTTCAAATTTCTCACAACCAACTTCACTCCGACAGTTACGCCGATTCTTAGGCCTCATTAATTACTTCCTAGTTGTTCCCAGATTTTGATTCCCCTCACAGATTTACTGCAACAACACCGCCAGAAGAACTCAAAGATTACCTTGGAAGGCGAATCACTGACTGCTTTTCACAGAGCCAAAGACGCCCTTGCCAACTTTACGAAGCTATCATATATAACCGATGATGACTCAATGATCACACTGACAACAGACGCATCAGGCGACTCAATAGGGGCTGTGCTTCACCAGGAACAGGGGATGCTAAAAAATCCATTTCGTTCTTTTCAGTCAAGCTAAACTCATCTCAAAAAAAGTACAGCGCATTTTCAAGGGAATTACTGGCAATATACTTGGCAATCCGTCATTTCCGTCATCTTTTGGAAGGACGGAATTTTGTGGTCTATACAGATCATAAACCATTAATTTATGCTCTGCACGCCAAGTCGAACAAATATACCCCAAGGGATATCCGACAATTGGATTATATTTCCCAATATACGTCGGATATCCGCTATGTAAAAGGGCTGACAATATAGTAGCTGATACCCTATCGCGATCAACGATACAGTCAATCGACGCACGGCTCTTGAATTTCGACTCCTTAGCGGAAGAACAAAAGATTGACACTACTTTGGAATCAGTAAAAGAAAAAACGTCACTATAGTTAAAGCAACACCCTGTGCCATTTGGTAACACTACTGTCTATTGTGATGTAAGCACAGGATACTCTAGGCCCTATGTACCACCTTCTTTGCGAAAAAAAGTATTCGAGCATTTCCATTCTCTGTCGCACCCTGGTCGAAGAGCGACTACTAAGATGATTAGTGATCGTTTCGTTTGGCCAAAAATGTCCAGTGACATAAAACACTGGACACAGACTTGTTTAAAATGCCAGCAAACTAAAATACAACAGCATACCAAGTCTCCGCCTGGTACATTCTCTAAGCCTGTTGACTTAGTGGGCCCTTTGCCCGACATTGATGGGTACCAATACTTATTAACAATAATCGATCGTTTCACTCGTTGGCCTGTAGCCGTTCCTTTAAAAAGTATTTCAGCGGAAACGATTTCCAGGTGCATTCTTAGAGAGTGGATCTCTATCTTTGATTGTCCTTCAATAATAACAACTGATAGAGATTCTCAGTTCCAGTCAGTCCTTTTCAATGAATTTATAAACTTGTTAGGCGTAAAGCACATTTCTACAACCGCCTACCATCCATGTGCAAACGGCCGTGTGGAATGATTTCATAGGCAACTTAAGGCAGCACTAGCAGCAAGTGATGACTCCAGGACTTGGCTGGAAAACCTACCACTGATTTTACTGTCATTAAGAAATGTAGTCAAAGAGGACTTAGGATGCACTACAGCAGAGCTTGTTTTGGGACTACGCTAACACTCCCGGGACAGTTCGTGGAAAAGCATACTCCTTCCAGACCGACTACCTATTTCGTCCAGGATTTTAAACAAAAAATGGAAAACCTAGCTTTTACTCCAACGCGTGCCCAAACAAGGGAGTTCTTTACGCCGAAAAATTTAGACAGTTGTGATTACGTTTTCCTGCGAAAAGATGCAGATAGAAGACCCTTAACCCCTACGTATTCTGGTTCACATAAAGTAATTAATAGAACGTCTAAGCATTTTACTTTACTTTTGCACGAAAAGCCTAATACAGTGTCAGTCGACCGGTTGAAACCGGCTTACATCGATTTATCTCATAAATCGCTTCCTGAACCTGAGCTAACATCTTCGACCCAGCCAGCGCAGCTTGCACCTTCAGTACCACCCGCAGAAGTTACTACCAAGTCTGGCAGATATGTTCATTGGCTTAGTAGATTTAAAACGTATATTACATGTTGAGAAAATTTTCTCTCAAAAACTTTCACAATCTGCGGGAGGATTATTATAGAATCAGATTCCTACATTTTTTTAAATCTTAAATTTTGTGCAAGTTAAACACATAGAGACTCCCAACCAAATATAACAACCGATGTATTTTGATTGGTTGTAAAATATTAATTAGGTGTCGTTAACTACGTCCGAAGGTACCGACCCAAATTTTGACCGATAATTGACGCCATAAAATATAAACATGTTCACGAGCCTCCCCACGTGACCAAGAGAACTAATAAAAACGAAACTTCGACGCGACTTGGTCAGTGGGCACTTAAAATATTGAACCAATTCACTTGACTTCATTGGAAATCAACACAGCAAAGGAGACGAACTTTATCTTCAATACAACAACAAACCTTATCAACCATTTCCAGGCTTAACACTCACTCCCACAAGAAGAATCTCTGGTTAATGAGCGATAACTCTATAACAATCAGTGAGTCAAGAACAATACTTTTTTCTATTTAATACAAAAACAAAAACAACTGTTTAATTTTCCTATAAAAACAAATATAGCTAACTACACCTTCTCATTTTCGCACATACAGTACAGTAACTCAAATTCTTTCAGTAACACACATCAAAGAACTCTATTGTGTTTATCAACTTTTGCACTATATATTACGTATTTGTTGTGTTTATAAAAAATATTTATTGTTGAACAAATTCGTAATTTCTACTACTTGATCATTTCTCTTGTTGTTGTCTTTGTTACATTTGATATTGTAAAAATTGTAGAGGGTCAGTTTTTATTTCTCTTTATAACCAATACAAATTGGCTGACCCACTATAAGCATAAATGGAAAATATTTCAGCCATTTGATCACGATATTTTACTAAAATCAAAATGCTAAATAACCTAAATCACACGACAAATTATATTGAATCTAATGCAATAATTGATACAACTATATATGTTAGAATAAGGATATTGCCTATTTCAAATTCGACATATCTTTGAAAAGGTTGGAATATACTTGTCACAATGAATATTAACTATGAAGGGGGTTATTATCGTGACTTATTTCAGGGTCGAATTCATTGAGTCAACAAATAAAGATTCAATTTAGAATTTCAAAATGAATAATTCGTTATTCCGTCTAAAATACTTACGCTCATCTTCTTTCCCCTCTATCTCTAATCGTCAAAACGGAAAGGAGAAAAATATCAGAGTAATTAAATGGAACATATCATCTTCTTAACTGCCAATTAATGACAGAAAATTCTTTGATGGACATTACTGGTGACCACAACCTTAATCCAAAGAGAAAGACTCCTTATTTGGTTTGATTCCATTTGTTTTTTGTTTCCGGCTTGAGGTCTGAGTATAATAAAACGAACGAGAAAAAATTGGAGAAGAACAAAAAGTAAATGAAGAGAAAGGAAATCAAAATTAACTGAAAGAAAAAAAACAAAGAAAATGTAGAAGAAAAAAGGAAAGTTTATAATAAAAACTAATATTAAATTTTGTAAATGATCAGAGGGATAAAACAAAAATATTAATAATGAATCCCCAAAATATTCTCTTAAAACTTCAGCGGGAAATTCAAAACATTTTACATTCGATAAACGTCTATTCACCAAGCATTTTTCATTTTAAAAAATATATTGTTTCGCAAAAATATATAACAAATGAAATTACAGGCCTGAAATCTTTTCCTTTCAAAAGCTCTGATTTAACACAATCATGTAGCTTTTATTTTATTTTTCTTTGTTTTTATTTTGTTGTTTTTTTATTCAGCATTGCGTTTCTTTTCATCAACCTTCGTGAAAACAATTTTTTTTAAATTATTCTCTTTTATCTTTGTTGTCTGCTGAAAGATCATCAAGGTGTCAAAACGAGGCTGATTGTTGACACGGCTGAAATCTGGATATCAGCTCTTTGTCATTGTTTACAAAATTAAAGCTGGATTTATTGTGAGATAATTCTGGCAACATTTTTAGATAGAATCGGGGATTTAGAAACAGTTCGTAACTGCAATGTTTTCAGATCTTTCATCTCTTTTTTTCTTTGTGCATCTAATTCCTGTTTTTTGAATGCGCGAGCCACAGGAAAAGAGTTGTTTTTTGTTTTTTTGTTTTGTTTTGTTTTCGTTTTTAGGTTTTTTGGGTTTTTTTTTTTTTTTTTTTTTTTTGCTTTCTATCTTGTTTAAGCGAAAAAGTAAATGAAAAAGAAAAAAAGATACAAGTATGAAAATCACGGACAGACGAATAAGGAACAGAAGAAATGAAATAAAAACCAAAAGACGGAAAATAATAAAAATAAAGGATCTGAGTGTAAGAAGAAATAATTGACATGGAAAATATTTTATCCAAATATTATTTAAAGGGAAAAAGACTATAATAAGAAACAGGAAGGAAAAAAGAATTTGATAAAAACAGACAATAAAACAGTTGTTCTGTAAAGAAAAAATCACAGAATGAATAAGAAAGAAAGAAAGAAAGAAAGAAAGAAAGAAAGAAAGAAAGAAAGAAAGAAAGAATGTATTACCAATCGCGTGCATTTTCTTTCCCCCTCCATTTTTTTTTACCTTTTTCTTGGACAAATCTATTCTAGAGGGAATCTTTGGGAGATACAATAAAACAAAAACAAGTGTAAAGATAAAAAAGAAAGGAAGGAAAAATTAAGAAAAATAATCCTTAAAAAAAGAACTTCTATAAAATAAAAACCTTATCAAGCAAGTGGTCTTAATTTGTCATTTAATATTTGATTCTTTCAAAAAGGAACAAAGTCTAATTTGATTCAGCTCATTACCGATTACATCTTTTGCGGAAATGTCCGTGTTTTTCACATTACATTTTCCTTTCTTTCACTATATTATTATTATTATTATTATTATTATTATTATTATTATTATTATTATTATTTTAAATTTCGCTTTAGAAAAACAGAACTGATTATTTTAAGAGGTTAAAAATAGTTTCTATTTTTTCACATTTTGTTTACGGCCTGTTTAAAAACAATAATTCTGAAACGATATAAAAAGAATTCTTGATATTTGTAGGTATCTTCATGGGATCGCTAAAAACATAGCATAGCTTGATGCAAAAGACGCCAAAATTGACGAAAACAAAATTTTAGCGTCTAAATGTTTATGTTATTATTAAAAGGAAAGATCAAAGTATTTTTTAATTGTTTTTTTAAATTTTTCCTTCTTTTTAGAACATTCTAAATTTTGATGAAAAAAAACTTGTTTCTCTTTGTATTACCGGAACTGGTAAAATAACATAGACAATTTTCGTGCGTTTATTTATTTATTTATTTTTTTCTGTATGACAGACATTAATTTTGAAAATCTTACAAAAATAAAAATAATTGCCGGGTTTTAATGAAACTTTCAGAAACTATTCACAAATGATGGAACTTATTATAAATATGTTTTCCTTTTTTAAAGTTATGACAAACTTATGGTTATGGTTTTTTTTGGGGGGTTTTTTATTTGGACCACCTCTACCTGAAAATCATCTCTGAATTATAACATACAAAACTCAATAAAACAAAAATATTATTTAATTTCAAAAGCTTTTAATGAACATGGATAATATTGTCTGAAAGCAAAAAGATATTTCGATGAAAAATGAATTTTTAAAGCAATTATTTGTTATTTCTGAAATATTTTATTATTTTTACATTATGTTGTTAATTCTTCTAAAATTAGGGAAAAGTTTGTAGAATTTAACGAATGTTGTTATTAAGTAGATATATATTTACAGATTATAATTTCCAAAGCTTCTTACAAACTAACGAACAACAGTATATAAAAAAATATAATTTATGTCAATAGTAACACTGTAAATCAAATCTACGGAAGACCGGAAGTATCATGCATGCAATAAAAATAACGTCACGTGGATTGAGTTTCTGTCTAGTATTTAACTTAAATACTGAATTTTTAATACAATTATTTGTTATTTCTTTAATAATAATAGATTTTTACATTTAAGTTGTTAAAATATTATAAAACTAGTTAAAAGCTGCATTTAGTTTCGTAAATGTCCTTTTGAGATGTAGATTTATTTTTGCGAAACACGTGTGGAGAAGTTAATTTGATTTTTCAATTTCATCTGAGAAGGGTACCAGTATCATCTTATGAAATTTAAATTTGTATTTTATGTACACTTCAGATAAAATTTAATAAGAAAGGTACCTATAAATTAATTAGATACCTTTCTTATGAAATTTAATCTCACTCTCAACAGTCTTATTTTAATTTCTTTATAATATATTTTCCATAAAGCATCGTGAACGTAACGGTGAAAGCTAAGTTCAAAAGAAAAAACAAATAAAAAAATTAGAACGCTGAAAGTTTTCCTTAAAAATAACGAGGTAAATAATTTGTTCACTTAAATCTAAATAACTTCACTTCTCTTCTTCCGTAGAAGGAATTATCCTCACGTAAGCTATCAAAGATTCATGAATGTCTTTCGTCACCTTATCAAGTGACGCGAATGGTTATGACCTGCTTTGTTCTATTTTCAAAGTACGTCTTTTCGGCACAGCAGAAACTAAGTTAAGCTTGGCTCAAAATATTTTAAATAAACACTATAATTTCTGATTTTCTTAAAATAAGTTTTGAAAAAATTATAATTGATTTTTAAAAGAAATTCAAACTGAGATTTTCATTTTTTTTTATAAATTGGAAAAAAATGGCTGACATGATCGATTTTCTGTCATTTTTGCTGACTCAAAAAGAACAAGATTTGTAACGAAAATTTCGGAAATGCTAGGAACGATTAAAAAATGTAAAAAAAATACCACCAAAATACTTTGATCATGCCTCTTAATAATAACAAACATTTAGATGATAAAGTTTTGTTTTCAAGTTTGGCGTCTTTTTCGTCATTCTATACTCTGTTTAGCGATCTCAGTGTAAATCATTAAAAACGAAATTGTCATTTGCACCATATATATCTTGGTAAAAAGGAGGTTTTCTATTAAATTTTTAGCACATTGATATATAGTTTTCGACCAAAATGTTCAGAACGGCATTGTTTTCGTCAGAAAAGTAGGTATAAGTTTTTATCAAAGTTGTTTTATATTCTATAATTTTCACAGACAATAAATACGATATTAATTGTTATTGTCTGAGATTTTGGTGTAATTTGAGAGGATAATACAAAAGTTATGGATGATTTAGTGATTTACTGCAAAACCCATGGCGGCCAAAATGATCAGAACAGTTGAAAAAATAACAAAATAATAAAAAATGACAGAGAATACTGGAATTATTTAATATTTAGTATGAAGCCCTTTAGCTTCAATCACACTTTGACATCTTCGACTGCATGAGGAGATAAATTTTCAATTTCTTGCTGGGTGATCTTATTGCATTCTTCCTGAAGGGCATTCCATAATTGCTCGGTTGTTTTAGCATTTCTGGCTTTCGAACGTTCTCCTAGAATATTCCATACATTTTCAATAGGATTGAGATCTGGGATTTGAGCAGGCCAATCCATAACAATAACCTTTTCAGCCTTGAGGAAGTTCATGATCACCTTAGCCTTGTGACATGGGGCATTGTCCTGCATGAATTTGGGTGGTCGCTTAGTTGAATTTCTCAGCACAGGCAAGACATGATCTTTTACAAGTTGTTTATAAACTCCTGCATTTACCTTTCCATGTAATCGCACCAAAGGGCCCACACCATCTCCAGATATCATCTAACACTTCATGACACTTCCTCTACCGAATTTAACACTAGTCTTAAGGCATTTAGGCGACAATTTTTCACCTACTTTTCGACGAACGTACCTTTTCCCACCTGAGCCAAATAACATAAACTTAGATTCATCACTGAAATGCACCGTTTGCCATTTTTCTTGAGACCACAACACATGTTCGGTTGCAAAGGTTAGACAACACTTTTTATTCTTGGAGCTGATTAGTTGCTCCACTGCAGGTGCTCTTGCTTGTAGGTCATGTTCAACTAAACGACGAGACAGTTTTTCGAGATAAAGTTTTCTTCGGTACAATGCTCATTTCCCGAGAAACAGCAGCAGCAGTTTTAAATCTGTCCTTTTTAACCAAATTTACCATAGCACGATCTTCTCTCTTGGTCGTTTTTATTGGCCTACCTGTAGACTTTCTTGCTTCATACGAAGCACAATCATCATAGACCTTAAGAATACCGTGAACAAGACTTTTTGACTTATTAACAATATTTGCAATAGACCCAATACTTAAATTATCCTTCTTTCGAAGCTTAATAATCTGCTGACGAATTTGTAACATTATATTAACAAAGTACACTGCAGATATTCTTACTAATGTTTAGTAAACGAACCGTTACGTAAACAAATTAAAAAAATTAGAGTTCGCCGGTTAAATATACTAAAACACGAAGTAAAAGCAACCGTTCTGATCATTCTGGCTTTCGATGGGTTTTGCAGTAAATCACTAAATCATCCATAACTTTTGTATTATCCTCTCAAATTACACCAAAATCTCAGACAATAACAATTAATATCATATTTATTGTCTGTGAAATTATAGAATATAAAACAACTTTGATAAAAATAATGCCGTTCTGAACATTGTTGGCCGCAACTGTATATATATACATATGTATATATATATATATATATATATATATATATATATATATATATATATATATATATATATATATATGGGTCATTCAGCGTCAAGCATAATTCACTTTTGTATAAAGCTTTCTACATGTAGAGCGAATAAACCTGATCTTCTGTCAGTTCAAACGATTTCATATGTCAAATATCAGAATTTTAGTTTATATTGTATGTCAATTGTTACTTATATAAGCACACTTCCCAGAATGTGACCAAATTATCAGAATTTTGGATTTTTGAGGTAAAGGCTTGTTGTATGTATATGCATGTATGTGTATGGGGGTGCCTCTGCACGCGCGCATATACATACGGATGTAGTTAAGGTAGGTGTGTAGGTAGGTAGGTATATGTTAGTAGAAGATATTGGGTGTTAATTAACGGCCTCATCAACTGAAAGACTCCTGTAATTTTCAGGGCCTAATAACCGTAGACCTTTATGATTAGCAGTGTCAGCTGTTGAATGTAGAGTAAGTAATTAATAAAGAAAAGCAATGAAAAATTGAGAGAGAAAATATGAACTGGCTGACCTTCATCCTCCCCCCCCCCCGCTCCGACACGCAAATAGGTGAATTTGTAGGTAAATATAAATATTAGTATTAAAAGTCAAACCAGAAACCTACATTCCAGTTAGACTTTTAATGGTAAAATTTACATTCATGTCGAAATTTATAAAAATTCTTGAATCACTGAGAGGCAATCACTTTCTAAAGCCTAGTTCAATTTTTCATAACAAAATCTTACAATCGAATCAGACAGGAAATTGAGTGTAGAGGATAAAATAAAAATATAATATCAAATTTATGTACAACGTAAATAACGGTTTATTTAATATAGATTCTAATCTAGTATTCTGTTTATTTTGTAAATACTTTTAAATGATGTGCATTTAAAATCTGATCTGATTTAGTTTCAATTGCTCTGTCGTGAGATTAACTCCCTTTGTTTGTCAATTTGTTTAAGTTTGTATTTAGCACACACAAACAGCTTTTAATATGGAGAGGACTTTCCTATTTCATTTGTATTTAATTATATAAATAATTGGTCCTAAAATGTAAATTTTAACAATGTTTCATTATATGTAATGTAGAATACAGTGTCTTTAAATCTGGAAAGAAAACATATTTTATTCTAATATTATTTCGAACTATTGGTCTTCTTATCTATATAGATATTATTATGAACATGACGTTTCTGCTTATCACCAAATGTCAAATTTAGTGTTTAAATAAAGAAAGAATTTCCCTATTTTATTGTATTTAAGTATATTTAAAAATATTGTCTCCGAAAAAAAATTACTTGTTGACCAGAAAGTTCTAACACACTTAGGAAGCAGAAAAAAACAACAAATCTTGATCTCTATCTCATGGAATTTCCAAGCAGTAATGTATTTCTTGCTTGTTCCACACGGTCGCGCCACCAACGCTAAATTAGACTGCGTGTACGACAAACTAAAGGAGTATCCTGGTTTGGTCAATCGAGGTTGGGCTTTGTTTCAGCAAGACAATGCGAGGCCACACATTACCAGGTTGACTTATGGAGAAATTCAAACAGATGGACGGTTTTGAGATTCTTCCACATCCACCGTTCAGTCCTGATACTGCCCCGAGTGACTACGGCCTATACCGTTCAATGGCACACTTCCTCCGCGACCAGCGATTCAACACTTTTGATGAAGTGAAGGAAGCTTGTTTATTCAAACGATCTGGTATCTGGGACAGATATTTGGATGCTTGCTGATTGCTGTCAAAATCGTCTAGAATGATGGACTTCATTTTGAAGAATAAATGATTTTGTTGTTTTCTTTCCGCTTCCTAAATGAGTTAAGACTTTCTGGTCAACTATATATATATATATATATATATATATATATATATATATATATATATATATATATATATATGTCTAGGAAAATTGGATAAAAATGTCTTGAATCTTATTTCGTTATTTTTGGGAATGTTTCACACATACACACATACATACAACACATCGCTCCATTTTGACTGAAAAGCGACAAATAATATTCAATTAAACAAATATAATTTATTCTTCGCTACCCTTTTTAGAAATGAATAACAACGCAACTTTGTTTTTTAAATTTTGTGGAATTTATTCAAAACTGTCTAAAAGAATCTAGATTTAAAAAAAAATGTTTCTTAATTATTTTTAAGTGTTTTCTGTACGGTTGTAATTTTTATATTTTTATAAAATCATGAAAAGCATCTTGTCTAGTAATTATAAATTCAGTACAAAAACCAGTGTCTATTAGTTAGCAAAAATTATAATAGTCTGCAGCTTTTGCCTTCAAATCCCGAATCTAGAATATTGGGTGTTGCCCATTCACACATCTGTTGTCATCATTCCCAAAATGTTTCTAATGCTAGAGAAGTCAGGCGAAAAGGCAATCGATTACAGGATAAAGAGTTGTCTTTGCAGAATAACCTATAGTCTTATCAAAGATTAACTTTTTTCTTTCATCTGTATTTATTGGTAGCTAAGTTGTGTTATACATTTCTTAGTATTTGAGTACTCTTGTCGGGTTACCTCCTCCTAATTTTCGAAACCGCTACTAGGAGACGCTCTAAGAATTATAAATATTCTGCGATATTTTTCTCGTTCTCTTCTCAGCTTATCCGCTTATTCGTCAACATGCAACCTCTCGCGGAGAACGCGTTCCCTTTGAGAAACGCATGAACAATATATAGAGAGAGACACACACATTCACTCACTACACATACTTTGGACCAAAACAGTTTTCACATTCATTTGTTACACATATTATTGTCTTTGTCTTGTATACCTTTGTTGTTAATATATTATCATTTGTTTGTACATATATATTGGTTTTTGTTCATTTTCGTTTATTTACATGGGTTCACATCCCGCGTCTACCATGTTTGTTGTGGATATTTTCAGGACACACAGGTGTTTATCTCTCAACGCATACACCGGCCCGCAACACTCTCAACTCTTGTTATCAATAACTAGACACCGTAGCCCAAAGAGAATAAAGCCACTCCAGACCATCAGCCTTTCTCCAAAAATCTTTTCGAACTTTCTTCATGTGGATTATCCAAAAGAACATTGTAGCATACAGACATATCAAGAAACTGAGAGTTAAGGGGGGGGGGGAAATAGTAGAAACTGAAAATATTTTTACCAAAATATTATTTAAGGGTTAAAAGAATATAATAAGAAGGAAAAGGGAATTTGATAAAAACAGACAATAAAACATTTGCTCTGTAAAGAAAAAAATTAATCTGTAGATCATATTCAAGGTGATCTTTGAGTCATGTGACTTCATTGTGGCTTTTACCCAAATACAGTTTCAGCTAAACTAACACATTTCTACATGAGAATTACTAGCCAAAAACGGAAGATTTTCATATCTTTGAATTACTGTTCATGCAATTGTCTGAATATTTCTTGATCGAATATCTGTTGTATCTCTCACAAATAGCCGCTTAGTCCGCACAGAAATCTTCATTTTCTTGACAATCAGTTTCTATGCTTCGCCATGAGCGTTGGAATTCACGAAAGAATCGTGTATGACAGAGATAGACTGAGATTTTCCTGAGTAAAGGAAGGTTTTGCAGTGAAAGAACAAAACATTTTGGGATTTCCAGAGAATCTTTAAAATTACATAAAAGCATAAAATGCTTAAGTGTTTTTATAACTGCTGGACACTAAGAAATGAGCTTTAGATACAAAACATATTTGACCGTGAATCATAGAATAAAACATTTTACAGGTAAATTTTCAGTTTACTTACATGTACACCATAATCTGAACATAAAGCGACTAACTCACCAAAAAAATAATTTTCACAATGTTTTTATCATTTCTGGACAAAATTTAGTCATGTAAATCGTTCTTATAATTAAAACCAGTATTTTAAAGAATGGAAAAAAGTGCCATTATTTTAGTGATTAGTGTTCAATTAATTACTTAAATAGATTATGGAAATGTTGGCTTGGGACTAAATGAAAATGAAATTGGCGAATCAAGTTCAATTTCCGGTTGAGACGATTTCATGTCCTTGGAATAGGTTTCATCATATCTCTTCTCGACCTCGGCCTCCCCAACGCCACCCGCCCCTCAGCACAGTCAAGAGAATTCGGAATCGCTACCGTAAAATCACAGTGAAACAACACTCTATTTCTCAAGATGTCCTGGCAAAACCTAGTTAACAGATATCCAAAGGAAAGGAAGCTGTGAAGAACCATGGTCACTAATGTTCTAAGCTGGTGGTGGTGTGGTGGGGGCAGTAAACAAAAATAATCATGAAAAGAGCATTCTTAAGCCTTTAACTAAAATGTGATCATCTTGATCATCTTATTTTTTGGAAGATGGGGGCTGGAACTGGGTTGCATGCACGAGTATGCATATATATATATATATATATATATATATATATATATATATATATATATATATATATATATATATATATAAATGATTAATTGCTTAATTGCAATGTAATTCCAATCAAATGTAGAATAATCATCATTATTATTATTTAATAGTGCTCACTATCCTACAACAGAGCCACATGTAGGGTAAATGTTACGTTTTCACGGATCTTATTAAATCATGCCAAGCATATCCATAGCTAAAATGTTCATGAAGAGTAGTAGGAAACATACATACACACACACACACACACACACACACACACACACACACACACACACACACGTGCGCATCCACACATATATGCGTACATATCTCTGCAAATATATGTCATATTATAAAATACAGCTTTACGGTATACGATATGTAATGTATACTATATTATAGGATAGAGCGCGTGTAAGTATTCTGTGTGGCGACAGTCTGTTTCATGCTTAAACGTAATCTTCAGGCTATAACATACCCAGAAGTTTTCTTTTAAACATGAAACAGATTGTCGTCACTAGGTATTGATCTCAGTGCTCACTTTCATATATATATATATATATATATATATATATATATATATATATATATACACATATAAATATATATATATGTGTGTGTTTGTGTGTATGTGTATGCCTCTCGATACATTTTATGAATCTGTATATTATTAATAGTTATAAATTGTGTAATATGTAACGTTTTTCAGTCTTCGTATGATTTTCTTTTAGTAATGTTTAGAATATGTTGAAAAAAAAACTTTTACAAATGCTTCTTTCTTTCTTATATAACTATATCTAGTTTATAACTAAGTCCGAGAGAGATTATTTTTGTATTATATTTTAAAAGAGAATTTTGATTGAATGTGTAACATTGATTTATCTACTTAACCTTTTACTACTGTCGTTATCAGGGGGGAACCAACATTTTCAGGAGGCGTGTTCCTCAGTAAAAATCTCAATTCAAAATTTTTTAATTTTTATATTAGGTTATAGAAATGAGTAAAGAATATATATATATATATATATATATATATATATATATATATATATATATATATATATATATATATATATATATATATATATTTAAATTTAATTTTTTTCTGTTATTTATTTATCGTTTCATTTCACCCCCTGGATCCGCAACTGGATTATGTTTATTAATAAGCGTTTGTTTGTATCGATTCATTTAACAATACTTAAAGTAACATGTTATTTTGTCACTTGCTAGAGATGCCATAAAGAATTTATCATGACATCTCGACAATATTGTAAAAGCAACCAGACAATCATAACAAGCCCTCAACTTGCTTGTTTGTCACATTTTTATGCTTAAGTAACTCCCTTTCGCTGTCCTAGTTTTATTAACTCTCTCTCTCTCTCTCTCTCTCTCTCTCTCTCTCTCTCTCTCTCTCTCTCTCTCTCTCTCTCTCTGCATGTAATAAATATGCTTTTTTTTTTTTTTCGTTTTTATACTTGTGAATTGTTTCATGCTCTATTAGTTATATTTGTTGCTTAAGGAGATTTTTTTTCTCCACGCTTCCCTTTGCTGTCTTTTTTTTTTTACTATTTTTTTTCTTTTTCTATCTTTTCTTCGCATTGCAAAGCTGTTTCACAATTTTTCCTGACACAATAATAAAACCCAGGCTTATGAAAGTAGTATTCGTTGATATATATTTTTCACTTTTAAAAATGACAATAACTGATTCTCTCTGTACGTAACACGACTGGTTTTAAAGAATGAGAAAAATCGCTTCTAACTATTATATTGTTATAGGTACCACCACCAAAATGGATGCGTTTTTTTGGTTCTCAAAAATGAAAGCAATAAAAAAAGGAAAAATTACGTCCTGTTTTTTTTTTTAAATTACCAGAAATCAGGAAATTATCCGACAAACGAAATTTTCAGTATTTATTGATTAGGTTATTTCATTAGAAAATTTTGTGAAAATATTTTGAGGGGTTCAGTTTCAACATTCCAATTCGATATACCGTATGTAGTTTTCTATTCAATTTAGGTGGGTGTTCGCGAAATTTCTTTCGAGTTAAGTAATATAAAGAAAATCCTAAAAGATGTTCTAGGGAAAAAAATATGCCATATCACGTGTGAACATATTAAAAATTCAATAAAACTCAAAAAAAAAGATTTTTTAAGAGTTGGTGCTTGCATAATTTAATAAAGTACATTATTTTCTTTCAGATTGGGCAGGGAAAAATCGACACTCACTGAATATTTATTTTTAAAAAATTACTTGTAATTTGCAGTGCGATTTTCAAATTCATCCCGTTGCCGTTCGTAACAAAAGATTTTGTTTTTAAAGACATATTTGAAGAATCGAAAAATGTTAAGAAAAAATGTTACTTTTGAGTTTTTTAAAAAAAATTTTTTTTTTTTTCTTTTTTTCATCTTTTTAACTGTTTGATTATTTTTTGTACGGAAGTCAAATAAGTCTTTCATGATATTTCCTTTTTTTTTTTTCAGAACTTTCTTCAGCTTAATAAATTTTAAAATCGGAATAATTGAAAAAAATCCTCATTAGGTGCAATTAAATATCTTATGACATCAAACAAGTAAAGAAATACTCAAATAAAAACAGTGAATTAAATTAAAAAGTATCGTTTTACTAGTCTAATTATTTCCTTTAAATATAAAATTAATTCTAATGTTCCAAAAAAGCGTATAGAATAAAAAATATATTCTTAAATTATTGGTTATATAAGGCTAAAGAAAATTTATTTTTAAGCATAAACAATACCAATTTGTAGACTGTAGTCCTTTTGATCCTTCGTGCTTTAAAAATTTTACGCGCGCTGTGAAGGTGGTAGTAGTAAAAAATTGTTGGTCATCTTGCTGACAGCTCATGAGCTACCTTACGTAAAGAAACGTTATTTTCACTATGT
>OZ010608.1:62773439-62822981 GCA_963932145.1 Acanthosepion lycidas
TATGTATATATATACACTGTGTATATTTGTCTATATATATATATATACAATGTATATGTATGTGTATATATACTGTATATGTATCGTATATATGCACTGTATATGTATGTCTATCTATACACTGTATATGTAAGTGTATATATATATATATACACTCTATATGTTAGTGTATATATATATACACTGTATATGTACGTGTATATATATATATACACTGTATATATATATGTATATATATACACTGTATATGTATGTATATATATATACACTGTGCATGTGTATATATATACACTGCATATGTATATACATGTATATGTATGTTTGTGTATATATATATATATATATATATATATATATATATATATATACTGTATTTGTATGTATGTGTATATATAAACACTGTATATATACGTTTGTGTCTATATATATCCGTTGAGGTAAAAGGATTTGTTTTTTATTTATATTGTTCTGTATAAATAAAGTATATGAAGCTTTTTTGTTGAACTTTTCTAAAATTTTTCTATTTCTTGGATCCACTTGGATTTTTTACGTTATATAATATATATATGTGTGTGTGTGTGTGTGTGTATGTGTATGTTTGTCAATGATATATTATGTTATAGGTGTCCGTATTATATGGGAAGTTCAATGTTGGACTGACCATCTTGTTTGTACAAGGATGTCTTTCTTTTGTAAAACCGATGCTAAGTACCAAATTAGTTACCATTCCAAAAATCTGACTGTGGCTCGTTTGAAAGCGAGTGTCAATAAAGCGGTGTGGGGCTGCTGAAAAGAATGAATTACAGTACAATGTCTAATGTGAAGAGTTCAAATCATTCCGTTAAATCGTCCCTAAAAATGTTCTGATTTTAGTGCAGAAAACATCAAGACTGTTTTGAAGATGTTATTAACTAAGAAGTATATAGCGTCTACGAGAGTACACGGAGAAGGACCAGAAATGAATTACAATGAAACCTTCATAACTTGTTATGAGTACTTTATGGGCTGTCCTTCTCTCGGGTAGCTACTATACGAACTCTAGATGGAAAAGAGTTACTCAGAGCTCTAAATCACGTTCTTGTCAGATGGCGAGAACAATTTATCGAACTTTTATTTAAATAGGGCTTCTCGAACTTCTTCCCTTGAGGAAGTCAAATATGGTATAAAAGGCTAAACATATGTTACTGGTCACAAGTTATGGATGGTATTTGTGCTGAGATCTTGAAATATGGAAGGGAAAATCTGATTCAATTTCTAACTAACCTAATACAAAAGGAAAGATGCACCGTTGGTTGTTTTCTATAAAGTAGGGACTATTGCAGACCTTAAATATGCAAGGATGACTAGGCGAGTTACGATGGGATATCTCTTTTTACTGTTACATACAATATGTTGTCTAAGAACCTTATGGACGGTCTTTTCAACAACATCGTTGATGAACTCCTTTCCAAATCACAATGTCGTTTCAGACGTGGCAGGGAGGTCAACAAGATGAAAGAGTAATTGCAAGAGAATATACTGAGGCTTCGTTGATCTAATAAAGGCTTTTGATACTGTGAATAGAAATGACATACAAGATTCTAAAGAAGCGTAGATGTCCGGATAAGTTTGTGTCTGTTCTGAAGGAATGAAAGCACGTATTACTGTAGGTGGTTAACTTTATGATCCAATTTTAGTTGAAAATGTTGAGGGGATATAACAGCGCCGAATATGCGTTCTACTTTATTATGGTATTCCTGATGTCCTTTAAAGGATGCTCACATGAGGTCGACATCGAACAATGAGTAAGACGTTGAATATAAGACGGTTTGCTACCAAAACAAAGCTATTGTCATCACTAACACGTTATTTCCTGTACGCTGACGATTGTGATCTTGTCGCTCATTCGAAGATTGATATGCAACATCTTATTTTTAGCAATAGTTTCTCCAAGTCAAAGAAAAAACATTTTAGGCCTTCACGCAATTTCACCTTCTGACACAGCATAAATTCTGCAACAAATTCTTTTAACGATTGGATCATAATAAAAAATGTATGTCTTGTTAAGCACAGTGAGGTGAAAATTCGCCGACGAAATGCAGTCAAAAGTCGTCAGCATTATTGACGGTTGCTGGTAGCGGAAGGGAAAAGTAATATTAGAGCAGATATGAAAAAAAAGGCACACAATAGTTTTATAGATGTTATAGATTAAGATTATAAAATGCTTATGTAATATTGTATTATTTGTTTACAAAATAAATATAACATAAAAAAAATTGTCAACTTTTGTTATATTCATTATATATATTGTATCCGGTATAAATTAATATTACAAAATTTATTACCGATATCGGGCACAAT
This sequence comes from Acanthosepion lycidas, assembly GCA_963932145.1. Lineage (NCBI taxonomy): Eukaryota > Metazoa > Mollusca > Cephalopoda > Sepiida > Sepiidae > Acanthosepion > Acanthosepion lycidas. Next base: position 62,775,780 of record OZ010608.1, read on the forward strand.
GGGGAAAAAAATTGCCAATACGCCACATTTCTTTTTTTAAGTCCCCTTTGACACAACGGAGTGACTTCCTGCGATCCCTCCCTTGGTTAAGCTAGACATTATTTGTTGTTCCTAGTTAATGTAAATAAGTATTGTTCCTAGCCTGTTTTCCCAGCATTCGCTTTTGTTATAATCCTGGTCGAGATTCCCAATCTCCCAAGTTTGTTTGGGTCCCCCTTTTATCTCGGCCGGATCCAGATTTTTTTATTTTCCCAGTCCGTTTTATTCCCTCCTACTCCATTAGTGAGTGTTCTGCTTGTTTCTGTCTATAGGCAGAATACATTGGCCACTCTTATTATTCTTGAGGGGTGGACGGGTCCTACGAACATATGGTTTAGTTTTAGTTTGAATTTTTGTTGTTTGTATTTTGGGTTCACCTTGGGTTCATCATTAAATGTTTCATGGAATTTTTATATATTTTTGTAAAAAAGAAGAATAAAAAAAAAATAGAGAGACTTTGAACAGTTCTGTGGATATGAGGTATTGTGGTAATTGTAGGAGTGAATGGCGATGGATAAATTCTTGTGGTGACTGCATATATTGTATTGAATGAATGGGTCGTGAATCCGGTTAACTAGGACTAAGATAGTTACTGATGACCAACCATAACCTACTTCCCCACTTACCCCCTTCGGTCTTGTGTCACAATTATGTATCAAATACATAATAAATATATATTCCTTTTTGTATGCTTATTAAGATATAAAAAAAAAACTTGGCATCATACGGGCATTATGTGATACTATTTGTTGTTATCGCGGTAAATAAAACCTAAGAAAGTTTTTTTTTTTTTTTTTATCAATAGAAAGTGTTATGTGCTGAGATACGTTGAAACAAGAAGCGTTAATACCAAAAACCCGTGGGAAGAATTGAGGGTTTAATCCAGACATAAACGACTTGAATTGTATGTCGAGCAGACTTAGGAGGCAGTGTTGATTGACACACAGCTGCAAATGTAAGCTGTAAAGCGAAAATTTCATTTTTCGTAAACAACGAATTTAGAGTTTATTTCCCTGATCAAAAGTTGAGTTGAAATACCAGGAGGGGTGGATAAGCCACCCACGCTCACCGAGGAGATTTAGTGAGAAGTAATAATATGAGAGAGTGGAAGAAGGGAATTTCACAGAATTATCGAATTCTCTTACTTTGGGAGGGGCAGCAAAAGCACTAGCAAAGCCACAGCTTTCCGAGTTGGTCCCAACCGTGTCATCGCGGCTGTTATCAACGCCATTCTCGCATTGACTTCTAGGTTTATATCCATCTTAGCTGAAGACTGTAACAAGGTATTTCAATTTGTTTCACTGTCTCCAGTTACTGACCACTGACTTTAATTGGTTTTCCTGATGGGTTCTTCACTATTCTCATAAGCTTTGTGGTCTCACCATTGATCTCCTTGCCATATAAGGATGCTGTTTCGTTCAGTAACATCTACAGTTTAGTCATGTACGTCGACTGATATGAGGAAGCAGTCTCCCACTCTTCCCTGGGCAAAAATCGTACTGAGAGCCTGTTGGTATGATTTAATTTTTTTTATATTTCTTTATAAAATGTTAAACATTGCAATTGGTTCACATATTGTTATAATCTTATAAATATAAAATTATTCTTGTAAATGAACAATTTAATAAATAAATATTTAATATTTTTGCTGTCAATTCTTAAGAACAAAAATGTATAAATCCATTTTCATTTGCTTGGGTTTTATTAAATTTCTAAATATAACTTAATAAAAAACATTTCCGTGAGTATTATAGTTAAAACTGTGTCAAGTGAAAAGTTGTCCTTTTGACACCATTTTTAAGGGGAGTACAAAGGTTAAACTTTGCCGAATTTGGCTTATGGATTGTGTTTTATTTGAACGCGCGGGAACGGTCCTGGTTTGTATAAATTTGCATTCTATTATTTGATCTTTTTTCTACATACAACCGGAAGTAATGTCCGAATTCTATGCGCAGAAGACATACTTCTCTCATTGCTGTGGAAACGTAAAATCCCAGCTAGGTCCATCAATGAAGCCCTACACTTGATTGCAAACGCGTTGTTGTGTTTTCTGGCCGAATAAATCTTACCGTTTTCTAAATTTACTATAACTAAATGATGTGGCTTTTTAATTACTGTTCCCCATATGGTATTAATTTATACACTTGACATTAATGGGTTTTTTTAATAGCATATCTGCTGGTTCATTTACTTTCCGCACTTTTCACTGTCGCTCCCCGGACACAAAAAGCATCAGAAAGTTTTATTCTGGACAGAGATCACAAAATCAAACTTGATGCTGATTTGCCAAAAGTTTTTGCTCATAATCCTAACGTCTGACCTAACCTATCGTTTGATCTAACGTTTCGTTACGTAGTGTGTTTTATGCCTGACAACCGTTTCAAAATATTGTTAAATTAAAAAAAAAATGAGCAAAGATAGAAAATTGTTCCTCCAAATATTTATCTTGTTTTAGTAATTGCACAAATTCAGCACTTTTCCAATCATTCGTGGAGTTCCATCTTTTGTCATATATACAATATTTCCGAACTAAATGCCAAATTCAAGGAATTTCTTCTTCAATTTATCCGTAATATATTACCCTCTAGTTTTCTCTGAAACTGTCATGAAATTGATGAGTTCCTTCTTCATTATATTTCCAGGAGGAAATCTTGCAACAACTGCTAAACGAACAGTTGTTGCAATTGTCTGTACTTTTATCCAAACAAATTGAAAACATATCTCCGTTTTTCTAATCAAGTATAAGTTGATCCGTTATATCTTTGTGTAGCAATTATTCTCTCTCTGACCGTATTTCTAGCGACTGGCAACTCATTAATTCTTTATTCTGAAGCTGAAAATCTGAGCAGTTCAAAAAGGCCCACTACTATCAAAGAGTGACTTCTCATGGTTAGCGATAGTAGACGACAACTGAAAACTGGCAGCACAAATATTGTTCTTGTTTTTTGATTTTAAAAATCGTTTTGAAATAAATTCATTGTTGTTCTTGTTGCTTTACTGCTCTCCGAATAATTCCATTTTTTTCTTCACACGTCATTGAATATAAATTGTGATTATGGATTTCAAAATAGCTCTTAATATTATATGAGCGTGTAACAATTGATCCCTGGTATATACAGCAAAAAGCTTTTTATTTTGCTCAATAATACCATATTTTTCACTCCACACTTCGTAAAAAAATCTCCCACTACATTCTGGGTTTATTTTTCTTTCTTTGTGGCCATTCTTATGAATTATTTTTATAGTCTAAAAGGAACTATCACAAATGAATTCTGAAATGTTAAATTATCTGAGCAGACACGAAAATAGATGAGACTACGACGGATAAAATGCAAAAAGAGACAAAACTTTCCTACACAACTGTACAAAACGGTTATAAAACTGGTGGAGTATCAGCTCGATGTAATACACAAGGCGGAAACAAAACTTTTGGAAATTGCTAGATTTGATTAGCTGAACCATATTTCATGGCGTCATTTCATTGACTCCATATGGGTCACTAACAAGTTGATGGTAGGTATGTATTTTTCAGTGCGCCCACGTCGCTACCGAATGTGACACAAGGTCAGCTTAGTGGGTTCAACGGTAATATGTGAAAAAATTGCCCAAGAGTCCTCGGCACTTTCTGGAACGACTCAGGTGCCGGGCAAAAACCCCAGCCCTCTTTCGAAGGAGAGGTACTCTCTGGGTCGTTGCCTTAATATTTAAAAAAAAAAACTTCCCCGCAAAGACATTCGCCTACAACAGGTAAGTATAAAGTTGATGGTAGGTATGCTATCTCTGGTCTAGAGATTAATCGTATGTCGTTTGGCATCGCCATATTTAATTCCAGAGGTATTTATTCTGTAGATTGTTTTTATTATTATTATTAATATTATTATTCAAAAAACAATATTTTATTAACTTTTCTATTTCAAGCATTTTGTATTGGAAATCTGTTAATTTATTTCAATAATAATATTTTCTTTATGTTAATGGTTTCCTTTTTCGTTGTTTTTCTTTTCCTTTTTCGTTGTTTTTCTTTTCCTTTTTTGTTGTTTTTCTTTTCTTTTTCGTTGTCTTTCTTTTGTTTTTGTTGTTTTTCTTTTCATTTTCGTTGTTTTTCTTTTCCTTTTTCGTTGCTTTTCTTTTCCTTTTCTTGTTTTTCTTTTTCGTTGTTTTTCTTTTCATTTTTCTTTGTTTTTCTTTTTCCTTTTTTGTTGTTTTTCTTTTCTTTTAGCGTTGTTTTTCTTTTCCTTTTTCCTTGTTATTCTTTTCATTTTTCGTTGTTTTTCTTTTTCTTTTTTGTAGTTTTTCTATTCATTTTCGTTGTTTTTCTTTTTTTTGTTGTTTTTCTTTTCTTTTTTCGTTGTTTTTCTTTTCCATTTTTGTTGTTTTTCTTTTCTTTTTTCGATGTTTTTCTTTTCCTTTTTTGTTGTTTTTCTTTTCTTTTCCGTTGTTTTTCTTTTCCTTTTTCGTTGTTTTTCTTTTCCTTTTTTGTTGTTTTTCTTTTCTTCTTTCGTTGTTTTTCTTTTCCTTTTTCGTTGTTTTTCTTTTCTTTTTTCGTTATTTTTCTTTTCCTTTTTTGTTGTTTTCTTTTCTTTTTTCGTTGTTTTTCTTTTCCTTTTTCGTTGTTTTTATTTGTCGTTGCTTTTCTTTTATTTTTCGTTGTTTTTTTTTTCGTTGTTTTTCTTTTCCTTTTTCGTTGTGTTTCTTTTCCTTTTTCGTTGTTATTCTTTTCTTTTTTCGTTGTTTTTTTTTCGTTGTTTTTCTTTTCCTTTTTTGTTGTTTTTCTTTTCCTTTTTCGTTGTTTTTCTTTTCCTTTATTGTTGTTTTTCTTTTTTCGTTGTTTTTCTTTCCTTTTCTGTTGTTTTTCTTTCCATTTTTCGTTGTTTTTTCTATTTCAAGCATTTTGTATTGGAAATCTGTTAATTTATTTCAATAATAATATTTTCTTTATGTTAATGGTTTCGTTTTTCGTTGTTTTTCTTTTCGTTTTTCGTTGTTTTTCTTTTCCTTTTTCGTTTTTTCTTTTCCTTTTTTGTTGTTTTTCTTTTTTTTTTCGTTGTCTTTCTTTTTTTTGTTGTTTTTCTTTTCTTTTTTCGTTGTTTTTCTTTTCCTTTTTCGTTGCTTTTCTTTTCCTTTTCTTGTTTTTCTTTTTCGTTGCTTTTCTTTTCCTTTTTCGTTGTTTTTCTTTTACTTTTTTCTTGTTTTTCTATTCTTTTTCGTTGTTTTTCTTTTTTTTGTTGTTTTTCTTTTCTTTTTTCGTTGTTTTTCTTTTCCTTTTTTGTTGTTTTTCTTTTCCTTTTTTGTTGATTTTATTTTCCTTTTTCGTTGTTTTTCTTTTCTTTTTTCGTTATTTTTCTTTTCCTTTTTTGTTGTTTTTCTTTTCTTTTTTCGTTATTTTTCTTTTCCTTTTTCGTTGTTTTTCTTTTCGTTGTTTTTCTTTTTTTGTTGTTTTTCTTTTTCGTTTATTTTTCTTTTACTCTTTCCTTGTTTTTCATTTCTTTTTTCGTTGTTTTTCTTTTCATTTTTCGTTGTTTTTCTTTTATTTGTCGATATTTTTCTTTTCATATTTTGTTGTTTTGTGTTCTTTTTTCGTTGTTTTTCTTTTCCTTTTTTGTTGTTTTTTTTTCTATTTTCGTTGTTTTTCTTTTCCTTTTTCGTTGTTTTTCTTTTCCTTTATTGTTGTTTTTCTTTTTTCGTTGTTTTTCTTTCCTTTTCTGCTGTTTTTCTTTCCATTTTTCGTTGTTTTTTCTATTTCAAGCATTTTGTATTGGAAATCTGTTAATTTATTTCAATAATAATATTTTCTTTATGTTAATGGTTTCGTTTTTCGTTGTTTTTCTTTGCCTTTTTCGTTGTTTTTCTTTTCCTTTTTCGTTGTTTTTCTTTTCCTTTTTTGTTTTTTTTCTTTTCTTTTTCGTTGTCTTTCTTTTTTTTATTTTCTTTTTTCGTTGTTTTTCTGTTCCTTTTTCGTTGCTTTTCTTTTCCTTTTTCGTTGTTTTTCTTTTATTTGTCGTTATTTTTCTTTTCATATTTTGTTGTTTTGTGTTCTTTTTTCGTTGTTTTTCTTTTCCTTTTTCGTTGTTATTCTTTTCCTTTTTCGTTGATTTTCTTTTCTTTTTCGTTGTTTTTCTTTTCTTTTTTCGTTGTTTTTCTTTTCCTTTCTCGTTGTTTTTCTTTTCTTTTTTGGTTGTTTTTCTTTTCTTTTTCGTTGTTTTTCTTTTTCGTTGTTTTTCTTTTACTTTTTTGTTGCTGTTCTTTTCTTTTTTCGTTGTTTTTCTTTTCCATTTTGTCATTTTACTTTTTTGTTTTTCTTTTTTCGTTGTTTTTCTTTCCTTTTTTTTGTTGTTTTTTTTCTTTTTTCGTTGTTTTTCTTTTACTTTTTCGTTGTTTTTCTTTTCTTTTTTCGTTGTTTTTTTTCTTTTTTCGTTGTTTTTCTTTTCTCTTTCCCTTGTATATATTTTCCTTTTATTTTTTTTCGTTGTTTTTCTTTTCCTTTTTTGTTGTTTTCTTTTCTTTTTTCGATGTTTTTCTTTTCCTTTTTCGTTGTTTTTCTTTTCCTTTTTGGTTGTTTTTGTTTTCTTTTCCCTTATTTTTCTTTTTCGTAGTTTTTCTTTTCCTTTTTTGTTGTTTTTCTTTTTTCCTTGTTTTCCTTTTCCTTTTTTGTTGTTTTTCTTTTCTTTTTCCTTGTTATTATTTTCCTTTTTTGTTGTTTTTCTTTTTCGTTGTGTTTCTTTTCCTATTTTTTTTGTTTTTGTTTTTCTTTTTTGTTGATTTTTTCTTCCTTTTTTGCTCTTTTTTCCTTCTCTTTTTTCGTTGTTTTTCTTTTCCTTATTCGTTGTTTTTCTTTTCTTTTTTCGTTGTTTTTCTTTTCCTTTTTCGTTGTTTTTCTTTTCTTTGTCGTTGTTTTTCTTTTATTTTTCGTTGTTTTTTTTTCGTTGTTTTTCTTTTCCTTTTTGGTTGTGTTTCTTTTCTTTTTTCGTTGATATTCTTTTCCTTTTTCGTTGTTTTTCTTTTCCTTTATTGTTGTTTTCCTTTTCTCGTTGTTTTTCTTTTCCTTTTTCGTTGTTTTTCTTTTCTTTTTTCGTTGTTTTTCTTTTATTTTTTCATTGTTTTTCTTTTCCTATTTTGTTGTTTTTCATTTCTTTTTTCGTTGTTTTTTTTTTTGTTGTTTTTCTTTTCTTTTTCAGTGTTTTTCTTTTCCTTTTTTATTGTTTTTCTTTTCTTTTTTCGTTGTTATTCTTTTCCTTTTTCGTTGTTTTTCTTTTTCGTTGTTTTTCTTTTCTTTTTTCATTGTTAATGTTTTTTCTATTTTGTTGTTTTTTTTTCTTATTTCGTTGTTTTTCTTTTCTTATTTCGCAGTTTTTCTTTTCTCTCTTTGTTGTTTTACTTTTCCTTTTCCGTTATTTTTCTTTTTCGTTGTTTTACTTTTAATTTTTTGTTGTTTTTCTTTTTTCGATGTTTTCCTATTCCTTTTTTTGTTGTTTTTCTTTTCTTTTTCCTTGTTATTATTTTCCTTTTTCGTTGTTTTTATTTTCTTTTTTCGTTGTTTTTCTTTTTCGTTGTTTTTCTTTTCCTTTTTCGTTGTTTTTCTTTTCTTTTTTCATTGTTTTTCTTTTCCTATTTTGTAGTTTTTCTTTTCTTTTTTTGTTGTTTTTCTTTTCCTTTTCCGTTATTTTTCTTTTTCGTTGTTTTACTTTTCCTTTTTTGTTCTTTTTCTTTTTTCGTTGTTTTTCTATTCCTTTTTTGTTGTTTTTATTTTCTTTTTCGTTGTTTTTATTTTCCTTTTTTGTTGTTTTTCTTTTCTTTTTTCGTTGTTATTCTTTTCCTTTTTCGTTGTTTTTCTTTTTCATTGTTTTTCTTTTTCGTTGTTTTTCTTTTTCGTTATTTTTCTTTTCCTTTTTTGTTGTTTTCTTTTCTTTTTTCGTTATTTTTCTTTTCTTTTTTCGTTGTTTTTCTTTTCCTTTTTCGTTGTTTTTATTTGTCGTTGCTTTTCTTTTATTTTTCGTTGTTTTTTTTTTCGTTGTTTTTCTTTTCCTTTTTCGTTGTGTTTCTTTTCCTTTTTCGCTGTTTTTCTTTTCCTTTATTGTTGTTTTTCTTTTTTCGTTGTTTTTCTTTCCTTTTCTGTTGTTTTTCTTTCCATTTTTCGTTGTTTTTTCTATTTCAAGCATTTTGTATTGGAAATCTGTTAATTTATTTCAATAATAATATTTTCTTTATGTTAATGGTTTCGTTTTTCGTTGTTTTTCTTTTCGTTTTTCGTTGTTTTTCTTTTCGTTTTTCGTTTTTTCTTTTCCTTTTTTGTTGTTTTTCTTTTTTTTTTCGTTGTCTTTCTTTTTTTTGTTGTTTTTCTTTTCTTTTTTCGTTGTTTTTCTTTTCCTTTTTCGTTGCTTTTCTTTTCCTTTTCTTGTTGTTTTTCTTTTTCGTTGTTTTTCTTTTCCTTTTTCTTTGTTTTTCTTTTTCCTCTTTTGTTGTTTTTCTTTTCTTTTTGCGTTGTTTTTCTTTTCCTTTTTCGTTGTTTTTCTTTTTCGTTGTTTATCTTTTACTTTTTTCTTGTTTTTCTATTCTTTTTCGTTGTATTTCTTTTTTTTGTTGTTTTTCTTTTCTTTTTTCGTTGTTTTTCTTTTCTTTTCCGTTGTTTTTCTTTTCCTTTTTCGTTGTTTTTCTTTTCCTTTTTTGTTGTTTTTCTTTTCTTTTTTCGTTATTTTTCTTTTCCTTTTTCGTTGTTTTTCTTTTCGTTGTTTTTCTTTTTTTGTTGTTTTTCTTTTTCGTTTATTTTTCTTTTACTCTTTCCTTGTTTTTCATTTCTTTTTTCGTTGTTTTTCTTTTCATTTTTCGTTGTTTTTCTTTTATTTGTCGATATTTTTCTTTTCATATTTTGTTGTTTTGTGTTCTTTTTTCGTTGTTTTTCTTTTCCTTTTTTGTTGTTTTTTTTTCTATTTTCGTTGTTTTTCTTTTCCTTTTTCGTTGTTTTTCTTTTCCTTTATTGTTGTTTTTCTTTTTTCGTTGTTTTTCTTTCCTTTTCTGCTGTTTTTCTTTCCATTTTTCGTTGTTTTTTCTATTTCAAGCATTTTGTATTGGAAATCTGTTAATTTATTTCAATAATAATATTTTCTTTATGTTAATGGTTTCGTTTTTCGTTGTTTTTCTTTTCCTTTTTCGTTGTTTTTCTTTTCCTTTTTCGTTGTTTTTCTTTTCCTTTTTTGTTTTTTTTCTTTTCTTTTTCGTTGTCTTTCTTTTTTTTATTTTCTTTTTTCGTTGTTTTTCTGTTCCTTTTTCGTTGCTTTTCTTTTCCTTTTTCGTTGTTTTGCTTTTATTTGTCGTTATTTTTCTTTTCATATTTTGTTGTTTTGTGTTCTTTTTTCGTTGTTTTTCTTTTCCTTTTTCGTTGTTATTCTTTTCCTTTTTCGTTGATTTTCTTTTCTTTTTCGTTGTTTTTCTTTTCTTTTTTCGTTGTTTTTCTTTTCCTTTCTCGTTGTTTTTCTTTTCGTTTTTGGTTGTTTTTCTTTTCTTTTTCGTTGTTTTTCTTTTTCGTTGTTTTTCTTTTACTTTTTTGTTGCTGTTCTTTTCTTTTTTCGTTGTTTTTCTTTTCCATTTTGTCATTTTACTTTTTTGTTTTTCTTTTTTCGTTGTTTTTCTTTCCTTTTTTTTGTTGTTTTTTTTCTTTTTTCGTTGTTTTTCTTTTACTTTTTCGTTGTTTTTCTTTTCTTTTTTCGTTGTTTTTTTTCTTTTTTCGTTGTTTTTCTTTTCTCTTTCCCTTGTATATATTTTCCTTTTATTTTTTTTCGTTGTTTTTCTTTTCCTTTTTTGTTGTTTTCTTTTCTTTTTTCGATGTTTTTCTTTTCCTTTTTCGTTGTTTTTCTTTTCCTTTTTGGTTGTTTTTGTTTTCTTTTCCCTTATTTTTCTTTTTCGTAGTTTTTCTTTTCCTTTTTTGTTGTTTTTCTTTTTTCCTTGTTTTCCTTTTCCTTTTTTGTTGTTTTTCTTTTCTTTTTCCTTGTTATTATTTTCCTTTTTTGTTGTTTTTCTTTTTCGTTGTGTTTCTTTTCCTATTTTTTTGTTTTTGTTTTTCTTTTTTGTTGATTTTTTCTTCCTTTTTTGCTCTTTTTTCCTTCTCTTTTTTCGTTGTTTTTCTTTTCCTTATTCGTTGTTTTTCTTTTCTTTTTTCGTTGTTTTTCTTTTCCTTTTTCGTTGTTTTTCTTTTCTTTGTCGTTGTTTTTCTTTTATTTTTCGTTGTTTTTTTTTCGTTGTTTTTCTTTTCCTTTTTGGTTGTGTTTCTTTTCTTTTTTCGTTGATATTCTTTTCCTTTTTCGTTGTTTTTCTTTTCCTTTATTGTTGTTTTTCTTTTTTCGTTGTCTTTCTTTCCTTTTCTGTTGTTATTATTTCCTTTTCTCGTTGTTTTTCTTTTCCTTTTTCGTTGTTTTTCTTTTCTTTTTTCGTTGTTTTTCTTTTCCTTTTTCGTTGTTTTGCTTTTATTTTTTCATTGTTTTTCTTTTCCTATTTTGTTGTTTTTCATTTCTTTTTTCGTTGTTTTTTTTTTGTTGTTTTTCTTTTCTTTTTCAGTGTTTTTCTTTTCCTTTTTTATTGTTTTTCTTTTCTTTTTTCGTTGTTATTCTTTTCCTTTTTCGTTGTTTTTCTTTTTCGTTGTTTTTCTTTTCTTTTTTCATTGTTAATGTTTTTCTATTTTGTTGTTTTTTTTTCTTATTTCGTTGTTTTTCTTTTCTTATTTCGCAGTTTTTCTTTTCTCTCTTTGTTGTTTTACTTTTCCTTTTCCGTTATTTTTCTTTTTCGTTGTTTTACTTTTAATTTTTTGTTGTTTTTCTTTTTTCGATGTTTTCCTATTCCTTTTTTTGTTGTTTTTCTTTTCTTTTTCCTTGTTATTATTTTCCTTTTTCGTTGTTTTTATTTTCTTTTTTCGTTGTTTTTCTTTTTCGTTGTTTTTCTTTTCCTTTTTCGTTGTTTTTCTTTTCTTTTTTCATTGTTTTTCTTTTCCTATTTTGTAGTTTTTCTTTTCTTTTTTTGTTGTTTTTCTTTTCCTTTTCCGTTATTTTTCTTTTTCGTTGTTTTACTTTTCCTTTTTTGTTCTTTTTCTTTTTTCGTTGTTTTTCTATTCCTTTTTTGTTGTTTTTATTTTCTTTTTCGTTGTTTTTATTTTCCTTTTTTGTTGTTTTTCTTTTCTTTTTTCGTTGTTATTCTTTTCCTTTTTCGTTGTTTTTCTTTTTCATTGTTTTTCTTTTTCGTTGTTTTTCTTTTTCGTTATTTTTCTTTTCCTTTTTTGTTGTTTTCTTTTCTTTTTTCGTTATTTTTCTTTTCTTTTTTCGTTGTTTTTCTTTTCCTTTTTCGTTGTTTTTATTTGTCGTTGCTTTTCTTTTATTTTTCGTTGTTTTTTTTTTCGTTGTTTTTCTTTTCCTTTTTCGTTGTGTTTCTTTTCCTTTTTCGCTGTTTTTCTTTTCCTTTATTGTTGTTTTTCTTTTTTCGTTGTTTTTCTTTCCTTTTCTGTTGTTTTTCTTTCCATTTTTCGTTGTTTTTTCTATTTCAAGCATTTTGTATTGGAAATCTGTTAATTTATTTCAATAATAATATTTTCTTTATGTTAATGGTTTCGTTTTTCGTTGTTTTTCTTTTCGTTTTTCGTTGTTTTTCTTTTCGTTTTTCGTTTTTTCTTTTCCTTTTTTGTTGTTTTTCTTTTTTTTTTCGTTGTCTTTCTTTTTTTTGTTGTTTTTCTTTTCTTTTTTCGTTGTTTTTCTTTTCCTTTTTCGTTGCTTTTCTTTTCCTTTTCTTGTTGTTTTTCTTTTTCGTTGTTTTTCTTTTCCTTTTTCTTTGTTTTTCTTTTTCCTCTTTTGTTGTTTTTCTTTTCTTTTTGCGTTGTTTTTCTTTTCCTTTTTCGTTGTTTTTCTTTTTCGTTGTTTATCTTTTACTTTTTTCTTGTTTTTCTATTCTTTTTCGTTGTATTTCTTTTTTTTGTTGTTTTTCTTTTCTTTTTTCGTTGTTTTTCTTTTCTTTTCCGTTGTTTTTCTTTTCCTTTTTCGTTGTTTTTCTTTTCCTTTTTTGTTGTTTTTCTTTTCTTTTTTCGTTATTTTTCTTTTCCTTTTTCGTTGTTTTTCTTTTCGTTGTTTTTCTTTTTTTGTTGTTTTTCTTTTTCGTTTATTTTTCTTTTACTCTTTCCTTGTTTTTCATTTCTTTTTTCGTTGTTTTTCTTTTCATTTTTCGTTGTTTTTCTTTTATTTGTCGATATTTTTCTTTTCATATTTTGTTGTTTTGTGTTCTTTTTTCGTTGTTTTTCTTTTCCTTTTTTGTTGTTTTTTTTTCTATTTTCGTTGTTTTTCTTTTCCTTTTTCGTTGTTTTTCTTTTCCTTTATTGTTGTTTTTCTTTTTTCGTTGTTTTTCTTTCCTTTTCTGCTGTTTTTCTTTCCATTTTTCGTTGTTTTTTCTATTTCAAGCATTTTGTATTGGAAATCTGTTAATTTATTTCAATAATAATATTTTCTTTATGTTAATGGTTTCGTTTTTCGTTGTTTTTCTTTTCCTTTTTCGTTGTTTTTCTTTTCCTTTTTCGTTGTTTTTCTTTTCCTTTTTTGTTTTTTTTCTTTTCTTTTTCGTTGTCTTTCTTTTTTTTATTTTCTTTTTTCGTTGTTTTTCTGTTCCTTTTTCGTTGCTTTTCTTTTCCTTTTTCGTTGTTTTGCTTTTATTTGTCGTTATTTTTCTTTTCATATTTTGTTGTTTTGTGTTCTTTTTTCGTTGTTTTTCTTTTCCTTTTTCGTTGTTATTCTTTTCCTTTTTCGTTGATTTTCTTTTCTTTTTCGTTGTTTTTCTTTTCTTTTTTCGTTGTTTTTCTTTTCCTTTCTCGTTGTTTTTCTTTTCGTTTTTGGTTGTTTTTCTTTTCTTTTTCGTTGTTTTTCTTTTTCGTTGTTTTTCTTTTACTTTTTTGTTGCTGTTCTTTTCTTTTTTCGTTGTTTTTCTTTTCCATTTTGTCATTTTACTTTTTTGTTTTTCTTTTTTCGTTGTTTTTCTTTCCTTTTTTTTGTTGTTTTTTTTCTTTTTTCGTTGTTTTTCTTTTACTTTTTCGTTGTTTTTCTTTTCTTTTTTCGTTGTTTTTTTTCTTTTTTCGTTGTTTTTCTTTTCTCTTTCCCTTGTATATATTTTCCTTTTATTTTTTTTCGTTGTTTTTCTTTTCCTTTTTTGTTGTTTTCTTTTCTTTTTTCGATGTTTTTCTTTTCCTTTTTCGTTGTTTTTCTTTTCCTTTTTGGTTGTTTTTGTTTTCTTTTCCCTTATTTTTCTTTTTCGTAGTTTTTCTTTTCCTTTTTTGTTGTTTTTCTTTTTTCCTTGTTTTCCTTTTCCTTTTTTGTTGTTTTTCTTTTCTTTTTCCTTGTTATTATTTTCCTTTTTTGTTGTTTTTCTTTTTCGTTGTGTTTCTTTTCCTATTTTTTTGTTTTTGTTTTTCTTTTTTGTTGATTTTTTCTTCCTTTTTTGCTCTTTTTTCCTTCTCTTTTTTCGTTGTTTTTCTTTTCCTTATTCGTTGTTTTTCTTTTCTTTTTTCGTTGTTTTTCTTTTCCTTTTTCGTTGTTTTTCTTTTCTTTGTCGTTGTTTTTCTTTTATTTTTCGTTGTTTTTTTTTCGTTGTTTTTCTTTTCCTTTTTGGTTGTGTTTCTTTTCTTTTTTCGTTGATATTCTTTTCCTTTTTCGTTGTTTTTCTTTTCCTTTATTGTTGTTTTTCTTTTTTCGTTGTCTTTCTTTCCTTTTCTGTTGTTATTATTTCCTTTTCTCGTTGTTTTTCTTTTCCTTTTTCGTTGTTTTTCTTTTCTTTTTTCGTTGTTTTTCTTTTCCTTTTTCGTTGTTTTGCTTTTATTTTTTCATTGTTTTTCTTTTCCTATTTTGTTGTTTTTCATTTCTTTTTTCGTTGTTTTTTTTTTGTTGTTTTTCTTTTCTTTTTCAGTGTTTTTCTTTTCCTTTTTTATTGTTTTTCTTTTCTTTTTTCGTTGTTATTCTTTTCCTTTTTCGTTGTTTTTCTTTTTCGTTGTTTTTCTTTTCTTTTTTCATTGTTAATGTTTTTCTATTTTGTTGTTTTTTTTTCTTATTTCGTTGTTTTTCTTTTCTTATTTCGCAGTTTTTCTTTTCTCTCTTTGTTGTTTTACTTTTCCTTTTCCGTTATTTTTCTTTTTCGTTGTTTTACTTTTAATTTTTTGTTGTTTTTCTTTTTTCGATGTTTTCCTATTCCTTTTTTTGTTGTTTTTCTTTTCTTTTTCCTTGTTATTATTTTCCTTTTTCGTTGTTTTTATTTTCTTTTTTCGTTGTTTTTCTTTTTCGTTGTTTTTCTTTTCCTTTTTCGTTGTTTTTCTTTTCTTTTTTCATTGTTTTTCTTTTCCTATTTTGTAGTTTTTCTTTTCTTTTTTTGTTGTTTTTCTTTTCCTTTTCCGTTATTTTTCTTTTTCGTTGTTTTACTTTTCCTTTTTTGTTCTTTTTCTTTTTTCGTTGTTTTCCTATTCCTTTTTTGTTGTTTTTATTTTCTTTTTCCTTGTTATTATTTTCCTTTTTTTTTGTTTTTCTTTTTTTGTTGTTTTTCTTTTTCTTTTTCGTTGTTATTCTTTTCGTTTTTTTGTTGTTTTTCTTTTTCGCTCTTTTACTCTTTCGTTGATTTTTTCTTCATTTTTTGCTCTTCTTCTTTTCTTTTTTCGTTGATTTTCTTTTCTTTTTTCGTTATTTTTCTTTTGTTTTTTCGTTGCTTTACTTTTCCTTTTCTTGTTTTTCTTGTTCGTTGTTTTTCTTTTCCTTTTTCGTTATTTTTCTTTTCCTTTTTCGTTGTTTTTCTTTTCTTTTTTCGTTGTTTTTCTTTACCTATTTCGTTATTTTTCTTTTCCTTTTTTGCTGTTTTTCTTTTCTTTTTTCGTTGTTATTCTTTTCATTTTTCGTTGTTTTTCTTTTTCGTTGTTTTACTTTTTCGTTGTTTTTCTTTTCTCTTTTCATTTTTTTTTCTTTTCCTATTTTGTTATTTTTCTTTTGTTTTTTTTTTCGTTGTTTTTCTTTTCCTTTTTTGTTGTTTTTCGTTTCCTTTTCCGTTGTTTTTCTTTTCCTCTTTCGTTATTTTTCATTTCTTTTTTCGTTATTTTTCATTTCTTTTTTCGTTGTTTTTCTTTTCTTTTTTTTTTCGTTGTTTTTCATTTCCTTTTACTTTGTTTTTCTTTTCGTTTTTTTTCTTTTCCTCTTTCGTTGTTTTTCATTTCTTTTTTTGTTGTTTTTCATTCCTGCTTCGTTGTTTTTCTTTTCTTTTTCGTTGTTTTTCTTTTCCTTTTTTGTTGTTATTCTTTTCTTTTTTCGTTGTTTTTCTTTTCCTTTTTTGTTGTTATTCTTTTACTTTTCTCGTTGCCTTTCTTTGTCGTTGTTTTTTTTCCTTTTCGTTGTTTTTCTTTTCCTTTTATGTTGTTTTTTTTTCGTTGTTTTTCTTTTCCTCTTTCGTTGTTTTTCTTTTCTTTTTTCGTTGTATTTCTTTTCATTTTTTGTTTTTCTTTTTTCGTTGTTTTTCTTTTCATTTTTCGTTGTTTTTCTATTCCTTTTTTGTTGTTTTTCTTTTCGATTTTCTTTGTTTTTCTTTTACTTTTACGTTTTTTTTTCTTTTCGTTGTTTTTCTTTTCCTCTTTCGTTGTTTTTCATTTCTTTTTTCGTTGTTTTTCTTTTCCTTTTTCGTTGTTTTTCTTTTCTTTTTTCGTTGTTTTTTTTCTTTTTTCGTTGTTTTTCTTTTCTTTTTTCGTTGTATTTCTTTTCCTTTTTTGTTTTTTTTTTCGTTGTTATTCTTTTCCTCTTTCGTTGTTTTTCTTTTCCTTTATTGTTGTTTTTCTTTTTTGTTGTTTTTCTTTCCCATTTTCCTTGTTTTTCTTTTCCTCTTTCGTTGTTTTTCATTTCTTTTTTCGTTATTTTTATTTTCCTTTTTCGTTGTTTTTCTTTTTCATTGTTTTTCTTTTCCTTTTTCGTTGTTTTTCTTTTTTCGTTGTTTCTTTTTCTTTTTTCGGTGTTATTCTTTTCCTTTTTCGTTGTTTTTCTTTTCATTTATTGTTGTTTTTCTTTTTTCGTTGTTTTTCTTTTCCTTTTTTTTGTTTTTCTTTTCCTTTTTCGTTGTTTTTCTTTTCCTCTTTCGTTGTTTTTCATTTCTTTTTTCGTTATTTTTCTCTTCCTTTTTCGTTGTTTTCTTTTTTTTCGTTGTTTTTCTTTTTCGTTGTTTTTCTTTTCCTTTTTCGTTGTTTTTCTTTTCCTTTTACGTTGTTTTTCTTTTCGTTGATTTTCTTTTCCTCTTTCGTTGTTTTTCGTTTCTTTTTTCGTTGTTTTTCTTTTCCTTTTTCGTTGTTTTTCTCTTCTTTTTTCGTTTTTTTTTTTTTTCTTTTTTCGTTGTTTTTCTTTTCTTTTTCGTTGTTATTCTTTTCCTCTTTCGTTGTTTTTCTTTTCCTGTCTCTGTTGAAATTGTCGTCTACTTCTTTTACAAAACATTTTACGCCTGGTCGTTTTCTATCTTCTGTTTTTAATTAATTTTTACACGAATAAAAATATTATTTACAAAATAAGTTATATTTTTTGCTTTTAAAATGGTGTAAAGCATATTACTTTTTTCCATTTGTTGGGATTTTTTATAAGAATACTTTATTTTTGTTTTTATTCATTCTTCAATGAGTGTAATTTGTAGGTCATACGATTCATGCAATTCTGAAATCGTAATTGATAAAACCATAAAACTTATTCACTTATAGCTTCAGAGTTTGAATGTCGTTGCAACTGGACGTGACACGCAAGTCATTCAGCATCTTATGTTCATATTGATATGTTCGGTCCATGGCATTCTCTGTTGCTTCAAGTCTCTTCTTCATTTGTGAGGAGATTGTCCAGCACTCACTGCAATATAGGAGGACTGATATTACATTACAGTTCAGTACTTCTTTTCCTGGTTCTTGACGAAAATTTTCTGTTTCTTAATACTTTGCTTAGCTTTTGGAAGGCATCTTTCGCTACCCCAATGCGCCTTCAGATTTTTGTGTCCGTCTTTCTGTCCTCTTTTAAAACACTTTCCAAATATTTAAATTTTTGTACTTGTTTCATTTCGATATATTATATATCTATCCATATGTAGGTGGTTTACTCCTAGTACAGGTTCTGGATTATTCTAATATCCTTCCCAAACATGCCAAGGTTACCTAGCAATTGCAACTGTTCTTTCTGATGTACTTTATGAAATGCTTTCGCCTAATCTACAAAACACAGGTATACATACTTCTGCATTTCTATTGCACTGTTGTTTATTTCATTTATTATGTCTGTAATCTTGTCAGTGCAGAAATTATTTGAGGCTGCCAGCATTTCTATTAAAATTCTGTTTGGTCCTGCTATATTGTTTCTGTTCAGTTTGACCTTTGACTGATTCCAGTTCAGATTTTAATATTTCTGTGCATTACCGATGGTTATTCTTTCGCCGTGGAAGTGTTCTCCGATATATTCGTTCCATCTCGGAAGTATTTTTTCTTTCTCTAATACCAATGTTCTGTCTTTGGTTTTTTGCATTCTGTTGATAAGCATCTCTTTTGTCCGATTAGTTCTGCTACTGAAGCGTTGGCTGTTTTAACACTCACGGCCCGGGCATTGCAAACGTTAGAAAACGCCTCTTGGAATGAGTGAACGTAAGTTCATTTTTTCCATAAGGAAAAACAGCACTTAAAGGCTGAAGCTTCTTTGCGGCAAAAATCGATTTCGGTGTGTGTGTGTGTGTGTGTGTGTGTGTGTGTGTGTGTGTGTGTGTGTGTGTGTGTGTGTGTGTCCGCCTATAGCCTGCCTGCTCAAGGACCTCTTTCTCCGCAAAATCATGTTTGGTTATTTGGATACATTTTAGGAAGTGGGTTGGGCCGGGAACTTTTCACCACATCCTCATATAATATATATATATATATATATATATATATAATGAAAGAGAGAGAGAAATTAATTTTTTAAGTTATTTATTTGTTTTCAAAATAATCTTCCATCTGAAAACGACTCTGATCATTTTTTATTTCATCTCCTCTCTAATGGAATACACGAATAATGATTCATGGATAAATAAATTATCGTAAGAATTGAAATCTATTTCTGTAATATCCAACCGAACGCTGAAACCCGTTAAAGACGCTGTACTTCTTTGGAACATCAAGAAAATGATCTTTTGAGTCTTCAAGCCATCTTTGCTGATTATTTTTCTCGGCTTCTTCGTCCTTTCTGCGCTTATCTTATAAAAATGGAAAATAATCTTTAGCCACATAAACATATTTTGATTTAATTACTTTAAACCTCTTCTTCTCTTTCTCCCTCCTCTTCCTCCTCCTCATCATCATCAAAAGCGGCAGCATCGTCATTGTTGACATACATCTATATCATTTCGTCATTACTTCTTAGTAATATCTGTTACCCTCATTAACAACCTCGTCACCTTCATCAATATTTTACATATAACCATTATCATTATTACATAATTCTTGAAAGGTTGGCTTACGGCCATATTACGTTCAAACACCGTTTCTAGCACAATCATCGAAGTTAAGTAACATCGAGCCTGGTCAGTATCTAAATGGGTGACTTCTTCGGAATACCAGGGACTGTAAGGATAGATATGCGAATGGTGTAATGGATAAAGGCTCAGAATTGGAAATCTGAGAATCGTCACCCAATTCCGAGCTTTTATCTATTTATACCATTCTCATTACATCACTCGGGTTCATCATATTCATGCAAATACCATTGGGAAAGGTATGAATCCAACTCTTCTCCCCTCCAAGTATTGGTTAAATAGTAGGAAATCATTATCACCCACACTCCACTCGCAAAAAATTCTTACAATCTAAAAATATTTTCTGTCTTTAAACAATCTGCAAAAGCCGTAAAAACTAAATCGAACAAACAAACCTTTTTTTTTAAATCTATTTTTTTTAAAAAGTTTTTTCCATACATTGTCTCATCATAAATATTAAACTGATGTACAAAAAACAAAAAACAGACAGAAGTACACTGGACATTTTTCGTTGTCTCCCCTACTTGCAGAAATGAATTCAAACGGATTAAGCGTAATAATCAAAATTATATTTCTCTTATTTACTAGCGGCAGTAATTGTCAACCTTAGTGCGCTCGTATCGAATATGAAGTCTGCGATTGATAGCGGAAGAACTGAATACGAATAGTGAAACTATGCAGCTGATTGTCGCAAAGGATTTACGTGTTTGTCAGTTCCTTGCTAAGAAACCCCTTATAAAAACTGAACATCCGCTTTATTCATCAGGTCTATCCCCTTGTGATTTTTAACTATTTCTAGAATTGAAAAATAACTTGAAACGTCAAAGAATTGCTAACATACGGCAACACATGACTACGTTACTAAAAGGTATTCTGGAAAACGAGTTCCAAGAATATTTACAGCAATGCCACCCTCGTCTCACAAAATGCAAAGTTTCACAAGGGCGAGTAATTTGAAGGTAGCAGATCAGATAAACAACTTTTTCTTTCACAGGTTCATTCCAGGAATGAAATGATCACGCCTCGTGTAACTTAGAAAGGTTAAATTGTGTGATTGAATTGATAGAAAAGATGGAAACGTTGACCAAATGAAAGCATTTTCGTCACAATCATTATTCTTTTTTTATTTTCTCTTATTATTATTATTATTATTATTATTATTATTTATTTTAGTGTCTTTTGATAATTGTTTTATCACTGGAAAGAACTTTTTGATTATTAAATCAACAACAATAAAAGAACATTACCAAGTGAAATAATGATTAACAGAAAGAGTACATGTCTTAAAAGAGTTTCACCTCTCAGCTTCAAACGATGTGACACCCAGCTATGTGGATGTGTGGATGGTATAACGGTTAGGAATTCGAAAAGAAAAATCAGCGAATAGAGTTCAAATTTCAGTAGTATTAGTTACATTCACTTTCGCACAAATACCTGTCTTGCCATCTAACCCTCTCCCAGCTATGGGTTAAATAGCAGGACTGACTGGGAAATCTAGGGGAAGGCAAACTGAATACAAAAAGAGCCCGTTTTGGTGAAGGCACATCCAATGCTATCATAGTGCCCCTATGACCCTAATGGGTTACGAGACTCATAAGCATTAAGCTTTTATTTGTTTCTTTTATTTTCATTCTTATTTATTCCAATTTATTTATTTTCTTTCATGCGTAACGTGTCTCCGGTAAAGTAGACATGTTCCTCTCCAGGTCAGGCCACAACTGACTGATATCCTTCTACTTGGAGGCTCGTTCCGCTCAATAACATATAGTTATTTATTTCATCGGGGGAAACTCTCCGCTCTAGCAATTGACTTCAGTCTTGAAAGCCTTCTGAGCAGTTCTGGATGTACCATGTGCAGATTTATTCTGTAACTGGTTGAAATTTCTCTCTCTCTTTCTCTCTCACTCACACACACACACACACACACACACACATATATATATATATATATATATATATATATATATATATATAGAGAGAGAGAGAGAGAGAGAGAGAGAACAATCCAATGTTGAGACTCTCTAAACCACTTTACATTATCCGCGCAGTTCGGTGCCAGGAGCGATAAACTCAGGAAATATATACATATATTAGGTTGGTGCAAAAATAATGTCGTTTTTTGACGTTCAACTTCAAAAGAAAAACGACATTATTTTTGCACCAACCTAATAATTGCTGATACCCACTGAAGAGTGGACGGACAGGTCCACCTACGAAACTCTGAAGTCGGGATGCTCAAGGTAACATCAATCAGCTAAGTGACAAACTTCTATTTATATATATATATATATATATATATATGTGTGTGTGTGTGTGTGTGTGTGTGTGTGTGTGTGTGTGTGTAATGGAGCGGTTTCTCGTTGCCTCCTCCACGTTGAATTTCTTGAGGAACGACTGTGGGCTCACTAGAGAATTCCAATCAGACAAAAGAAGAGGCGGATAGAGGTGAAAATGGGCTGACAACGTCACTGATTGAACTCGAAGATTCAAACATTGGTACGAAACTGAGACATATGGTGGGGGTCGGGGATCAAGCACACCTACCCTACGACCACATCCGGTCCGGTCATGGACTAATGATGATAATGATGACAATTTATTTTTCCAATAATTTATATGCGTCAAAGAAAAGTTTCGATTTTCCTAAATGGCATACAATCGATGACTACAACTGCTTTGTTTTTTGATAATAAACATTGTTTACTAGCAAGGATCACTGATGTGGGTTGACTAAATTAAAGATCACATTAAACTTGGCCACACACAGCCACAACAATCACATCATAATAAAAATACGAGGCGAAAGTTACACTGCGCTAATCTTTCTTGGGGTCAATTGCAGCAAAAAGACTTAGATCGGATGGCAGCAATTTTACTGCTAAGAGTAAAAGTTGTTAGGAACTTAATTTCTTTATTATGCCAAAAAGACAACTTCCAGATTTAACAGGAAATCGAATTATTCTGAAGTAATGATCTCTGAGTCAACAACACATTTGAGCGGCGCTTGAATTGATACCATCGCAATCTATACTTTACCATCTACTGTTTTGCAATAGTTCAATCTTCTCGCGGCAACTACTACAATATCCTGAACAGCTACCATCACAAACATTAAACCGTTTCCTAGCTAAAATTGAACAGTTCCTTTAAGTTGCTACTCTCATCTACAAATAAATTTTTCTGATAATATCTCGAATGCTGATTTCTGTTTCCTAATTTAGCAATGGGCAATTCTGTTATCGCAGCTACTTTTACCAACCATGTGTTGACTTAAGAACTCTCTCTCTCTCTCTCACACACACACACGCACACACACACACAGTGTGTGTGTGCGTGAATCATTTCATTGCATCCTATTTATGTCGCTATCTGCTCACGTACTCGTCTTTTCACATGAACCACATTTCAATTTCTAAGATAATATTTCAGTACCAGGACCTTTCAGGACGTAAGCGATCATGGCTCTGTGCAGATTGCTTTTCTTTATTATCTGTGAATTAGCATGCATTATATAGAATCCCCGTTGCCTTCTCTATGGTTTAGAATTTCTACTTTTCCTTCTCTTAGACTTTGTGGCAACCAGTTTAACCTGCTATTTAATCCATAGCTCTTGGAAAAGAGCTATGGATTATGATGATGATGAGGAGGAGGGAGGGAGGGAGGGAGAAGAGGTTTCTAAGAGCTATGGATTATGATGATGAGGAGGAGGGGGAGGAGGGTGGGAGGGAGAAGAGGTTTAAAGTAATTAAATCAAAATATGTCTTTAATTTAATTGCTCAGACTCTTTCATAATCTAGACTTTCTAGTTACATTTAAACTTTTTAGAGGAAACTCTAGATAATCCCGTGTGTTAACACCCCCGCAAAGGTGATCGAGAAAAGAAAAAAAAAACTCTTGAAAAATGCTAAAATGGTTAACAGCTTCAGCCACAGTAGACGCTGTTTTTCTCCATACATGGCTCAGTGAATGGGCTATATACTTTATAATAATTGTTTCGCAATGAGTTTTATCAATTGTTCATAACAAGTTTCCCATAGGTAAGTAAGATTTACGTTTTCATTTTTACTCTAAATGTTCAAAATTAAAATCGGTCGAACTCTGTAAGAAGTTCAATAGCCTCCATGAAGTTTACATAATTGGATGAGCGCCACTTCTCCTCATGACCTTTAAATGCCAAACATCTTTCATTTAAAAACTTTTTAACGGCTGCAACTCTTTTCATTATTTCAAAATAAGATCTTTTTTCTCATCTGTTCCTCATGTAATTGATCCACACAAAAGAAAAGATAGAGATCGTACCAAAATGACACTCAACAACTTCAGAAAAAAGAAACAATGTCTTTTCCCAACATGGTTTCGTGTATCGGATATAATGGAAAGGTTACCAATTGTAGTGGCTGCAGTTGGCAATTGTGACAAGATTGAAAACATTCTAAAGAAATGATTTGAACGCGTATATATATTAATTCAAGAATAAAGAAAAACATTCTTGTGTATACAAAAATAGACAGGATTCAGAAAAAGGAAAGAAAATATTGTCTGTAGTGTGTGTGTGTGTGTGTGTGTGTGTGTGTGTGCGTATGTGCGTGCGCGCGAGCGTGTGTGTGCACCACGTGGTTGGTTTAAAATAAAGTAGCCGTCTCGTCATGTGACTAGGTCTTCCTAGAGGTGAAAACTAGACGTCTTGGCGCTCGAACATCTTGTGGGTGATAGAGTAAAAGAGAGGGAAAGTTTATGTCTGTTCCGCTTATACCACTGATGACAGCGCCATATATCGGGTGCTAAGCGAAGTACCTTGGTAAACAAGGTGGGGTAATCTCACAGCTTCGCATGAGTCTGCAGAGAATAGTTCATTTGATTTTGCAATTAGGGCATATGAATACTCAGTGTGTGTGTGTGTGTGCAAATATAGCTACAAAAACAGAAAAAAAGGGAATTCAAAAATATAAAACAATAAAAAGTTAATATAACGTCTCTAGATTTCTCTAAAACCTGATTCAATTGAAAATCTTTCTTGAACATCTTCTCCAGCTATCAATGTGACGCCAGTGAATTGTATTTATTCAAATATCGACCAGTCGCTAAGTCAGTGCCATTTAGGTATGAATATGATGACAGACCAAAGTTTTTATTGGACTATATCGATATAGATATACAGTAGTGTGGGTTGTTTTTCACTTTTTCCAGAAAATCATCATTGCACTCAATGTAAAAGCTGTGTTTTTATGGGATAAATACTGACACCAAAAATTAGATTTATAACTTTTCTTGGTTTATGACCATTTATTTTTAAAGATCGCCACAAAAATGTACAGAAATACCTAATTTCCTCAGGTTTTTACTGACAGACTTCAAGATTTTACTATTTCAATAATAAATTCAAATAAAATTGATATTTTTTCGTATTGGAAGGAGTAAATGAGAAATATATTCAAATTAGAATTCTAATTATGAATCACCAAAAAGCAAAATATGCAATATTTTTATTGTATTTGATAAGTAAAAAATGCATAAAAAATGTAAAAGATTAAAAAAAGTCTACTAAATGAATAAGATTCATATTATTTATTAGATCCTAATTAATAAAAACGAAAAAGGGATAAAAGTGTATATAACACCATAATACTGCTGGGAACAAATTATGCGACAAACTGTTTTAAATTTGCATTGATTATTCAAAAGTTAAATTAATACAACTGCACTGTAAACTTATTACATGATACTATAGCTGAATTGATCAGTGTAACTTCCCTTTGAAGTAAATGAAGGTCTTATTTGATGGCAAAATGATTTAATAATAATGTGTTTGTGCCATGCATCTTGTCCATATACAATTTGTAAAGCTTCAGTAAATTATAAATTTTATAAGGCTGTTCTATAAGGCATTCACAGATCACCGGAATTAAATTCCAACGCTACGATTTTTTAACCTAAACTTTATCTTTAAAATCATCTCCTCACAAAGCGGTAATAATTTTGAAAATAATATATCAGATATCAATATGTCGCCTGACCAAAGTCTTCATTGATATATGTGTCATTCAGATGTCCATATGCCTCCAGACCAAAGACCTCATTGATATATGTGTCATTCAGATATCGATATGTCGCCTGGCCAAAGTCTTCATTGGTATATGTGTCATTCAGATGTCGATATGTCGCCAGGCCAAAGATTTCATTGATATATGTGTCATTCAGATAATGATGTGTTGCCGAGCCAAAGATTTCATTGATCTGTGTCATTCAGATATCGATATGTCGCCATGCGAAAGTCTTTATGATATATGTGTCATTCAGATATCGATGTGTTGCCAAGCGTAAACGAGATTAGACAGACGCGCGGCGTTTTCATGTTGTTGATGAACGTGAAGTTGCAGAAGTAGTGAAATGAGTAAGGTTGCCTCTTCATATCGGAGCACTCAAACAACGCAAGAACCAATTGTTCATATCAAATTATCCGCTCACTCTGTGTGAGTGACAGACTGAGAAACGCCAATTGCATTTGTTCGATTGCCGAGAAAAAGACAATACAGAACACGTGATCTTGTATTTCGGGAAAAGTCAACAACTCAGCCGTCAAGCAAGTCAGGGTCGAATTCATGACCAGGTTAGAGAATAAGGTAATTCAGAACATCTTTTCGTTTTCAATCACTTTTATGGAAGTAAGACATTATACAACGATAAGGTCTGTCTTATGTATGCAAATTGAGGACGCCATTTTTCTTCGCTGGCCTGTTCGCTGACAGACGAAGGTGATGAGATCAAATTCAATAAACAATGGCAAGAGATATTGTTCATTAAGTCATCGCTTTTTATGTTGAAAGCATTTAAAGTAGCATGAAATTCCAAATCAATGTTTTTCACCGCAAAAAGAAGCTAAAATTCCCAGACTAATTTATGGTCACCCGTCGACACAAGAAAAACAATTTTAAACCAAAATTTCGGTTCTAAAATGGATTAAAGAATATAATTTAATAATAAAAAAAATCCTTTGGTCTTTCCTCTTAATAATAACATAGAAGTTTTAACGATAAAGCTCTGTTTTACTAAGTTTGGGGCATTGATAAGAAATAGTTTATCTGAGCGGCGATGGAAATAAAGACTCAAATGTCGAGAGAGCAAAGTAAAACTGCTGTTGTCTTATCTGCCCCCCCACCAGGTTTTCAAGAGGAAACGAAAGCTAAACGATGTCACAAAAGTTGTCTTTACTCACAAATCAGGCTCACCATATTGTAAGAGGATGTGTCTACTCAAGGGTTAGGAATGTATCTTCCCTTAGAGGTGTCTACCCGATTGTTCTGTCTGCCCAGGTGGCGCTCTGCTAATTGACCATAAAAGGTTAAATGACTGTGGGGTCAGTCTCCGGATATTAGGAGGAAAAATAAGATTCGAATGTCGTGTCCACAAATACAATACATTTTTTATGCAAATCGAAGAAATGATCTTCGCAGAAAAGAAAGAAGGCCAAGCTAAATATGAGAGTAACATTTATACAGTCAGATACATGTATTTACATATTAAAAAATGAATGTTCTTTGTTGTGGCCATCAAGAGACCAATAATAGATCGATTGTGCGAATGATTTGTCATAAGTGAATCTGCAAAGTTTCAGTGTTTTTGTTGCAAGTAAGGAAATCAAGTGGTATGGTTCACCGATATGTGCGTGCGTGCGTGCGCATGTGTGAGTGCGTATGTGTGTGTGAAGTACACGCTAATTAGCATTCATTTTAAAACACAATGAACAAAGAGAGGGAAGACAAGACTTATTTTCGTCATGGCACTATATGTAGAAAAACCATCGCTGACCGACGCGTTGTCATGGTAACATGCGTCTAAGCTGTTGATCAATGCACAGTGTGGCCTGGTTTGCTGACTGTCTTTCGCTGATCAAGTCGTTGACTGCTTTTCACTGTGTCGTTGGAGATTTGGTCACTGACCGTTTTTATTGCTGTGGGCCGGCACCGAATCCTATCTGAGTATTGCGCGGGAATCTAGTCAGTAATCCGAGCACTGACCTGCTTCCACGTCATTTGGAGTTCAACCTCGCGGACATCGTCATATTCAATAGGTTCCAGAAACCATTTATTTAATTTGGAGCCGTGTTTGTACAAAATTGTTAAAAAGTTTTTCGTATCTACTGAATTTAGTAAGATTTATTTGTAGGCGTCTCTTATTTTTGTGCTTCACTTATTGGCCGTCAAATATAGGAGTTTATATCTTATATGACCAATGTATATTAATTAGGTAAGAGGAAATAAATTTATCCCAATGGCGAATGAGTAGTGAGTTTATATATGGAAAGTGTTGATGAGATTAAAGATTACACAAATTCTAGACAGGTAAAGATTAATATTCCGGGTTTACTGTAGTTGTCTTGCCAAAAAAGTATAAAAGAAAAAGGTGTAAAGGTCTCATTTTCTCCATTTCTCTTTTCCCACGGATGTTTTAGAAATAAAATGTGTGTTGCGTTCGACGAGCGGCGGAAAGAACCGCGAAGCATTCCGTGGCGGATGATACGCGAGAGTTTTGTTTTGACGATAATAAAAAAAGATCAGTCGCGAAATCGGCTTGTGGGCCCTCAAAGTGGAAAACTTGTACACAGTACGATTTAAGTTTGTTAGAGGATTGCGTTTGGAAGTCGTTGGTGTGTTGACGACTGTCACTGGAGGGATTTTCTGTAATTATAATTTAAAATATAAAGTAATAAGTTTCGACACAAATGTGCCTCGTGCCCCCTCCCCTAAGAAGAATTTCAGTCCCAAATGAACCTAATGTCGCATTGAACGCAATACAGAATATTCCACAGCTTACAAATTCCGTAGTCTTACTTGACTACCCACGGGCAATTATGATTTATAATAATTCTTCCGTCATCGTCGTTGGCTTTATTTCGTATCCAAGAATTTAATATCTTTGTTGATCGCTTCCTTAATGATGATGGCGTTGATGACTAAGTAGACCAATTCTTGCATGGAAGAGCCGATGGCATTTGACTGCATAGTCATGTTGGTGGCGGACGATGTATATTTTGTCGAGCCTTTCTCTCTTGTCATTCATTTTCTGGTATCTTCGAAGTTTTTGGTTCCAATGATGGAATACCGCCAGTTGGTACGGTTTCAAACGATTTAAGCTCAAGCCCAGTGGCTTTCTGTGTTGTTTTAAATTGGTTCTTGTATCTTCAAAGATGCCAACTCCGTGGTATTTTGCTCTGAAGTGAGCCTTCATTAAATAAGACCACATGAAAACCTTCCATTCTTGTTCCTGTCCATTGAAGGGCCCCGGGGTTTCATGATCATCGATTCAATATTTTAACAGTTTGCCCTTTCAAGGTCTTTGGTCTTGGTCACATAGTATTTCCATTTTATGTTTTAAATCGAACGGAGCTTTTTGCTGGTGAAAGCGTCCTAAGTTTTGGATGTCACGACGATAACTAGTCTAGGTTTCACAGCCATACGACAATATCATTACAGACCATAAGTTTTGTTAAGTTCAGATCATTGTCATCGAAGACGCGTTTGATTAGCTTTCCAAATGCCCCGTGTGCAGCTCCAATTCTGTGTTCCACGTCATTTTCTAAGGTGCACTTTTTTTTGTAATAAAAGGCTGCCTCGATATGGAAAATACTCTACTTGTATAAGAGATGGTAATATCAAAATCTGGTAAGATGGTATTTGAGGCTGGCTGTCCAGCATATAAAGAACTCTTCTCAAATGTAAATCTCTCGCAATCTTCCATAGGAATATTTTGTACACACATACGTACAAAAAGTGACATCTCTACACACATTCGTTTAGCCATTTTGCATGCTTGCCATTAAGTTTTGTTCAGACAATAAAATATGATGTTATGATGATGTACGTAGCTGCCTGTATATCAATTCCTTAGTCTCTCTTGTTTGATAAACTGCAATGCGTTCACTTCACTTTGCATTAATTTTATGAAGAAAGGCTGACTTGTGTAAGGAAAAGAAATTGGATGTTTAGAAAGTCCTTATTTAAAGTTTTTGAGCAAGAGGAATTTTGCAAGTGTATACTTTGAAGTCTTTCAAAAGGACTTTTTCGGAGAGTAGGTGGGAGGAGAAAGGATATCACCCCTCTTATCCCCATTTTTTCAATAAGGTGTATACGAAAACAAACAAGACTCAAAAGCCCGATATCAAATTTAAAAGGAAGAAACATTTAACAATAACATAAAAACAATATAACATAATACAAGTTTTACGAATAAGTTTGCGCAAAAATGTTAATCTGTGCCAAAATAAAGGCAAAATTTCAAAAAATAAAAATATTGAATCTAAAAAAGAATAAAAATTATTCAACAAACTTTCAATAATCGAAAAAATCTTGAAGGTGTAAAACAATTCCTTCTTTTTTATTTCTTAAACTTTCAAAATACACATTTTTCAAAAAAGACACAATTAAGTAAGCGAGTCGTAACTATAAATCGAAGCTCTTCATGAGGACTTTAACAAATTTGTTCTTTTTCTTGAACACGCTACGATCAATATTAAGAAATTTTTTACTTCACAGGTTTCACTTGGGGTTTGCCTTCTTTTTCTATTTCTTTTTACGTTTGCTTCTTACTTCTTCGTCATAAAACAGCCCAACTGATCCACTGGTGACACAGCCAAAATTGCTTTTCTTCCTCTGGATTCTCATTACTTGTAACATCCTGGTACATTTTTGTAACATCTGTTTTTAGTGCCTTCTGCTTTCTTCAAAATTTTTATACCTTCTCACATTTTCTATTGTCTTCTTATATAGCCTCCAAATTGGCTCAAGATGGCTGTCAACTTTTCAATTTGAGTAGCTAGAATTCTCCCTTCTGATTGATCAAAAATGCAAAGGTGTATATATTTGTGAATTTGAAAATTAAATCTTAAGCCGCCGGCGGTTCTTTTTTTTCAGCCATTCTCTTTTTAGAAAATTTAAAATGTTTCACATCAAATTTATCTGGCTTTCTATTAATTTTTAAACACTTTTCTTTAAAGCAAGTGTAATAGACAAACCTAGACAGAAAAATATTTTCGTTTTACAACCCTTAGGAGGATCATGAATTCTTTTTTTTTTTTTATTTATTTACTACAGGTCAACTTTGGAAAAATAAGTGAAATTACCTACGTGTGCGGGGTTGAGGTCAGACGTGGAAGGCGGAGTGTTTGCCATGGATTGATTTTCAAAGCGAGCCTGCTCCGAGCACTGATTTTTGTAATCGGAATGAGTGAGATACGCAGGTTTGTCACCTAAGACTTGCCTCCCCTCCCTTCTTATTTATTTATTTTTATTTTATTTATTTATTTTTTGCAAAAGGGTCTTTATGAGAACAGAATCGCTCTCACGTGCTCTCTTTTTCTCACATTATTAATTGATCCCACTATTAATTGATCCCTGACTGAATTTTGGGTCGCGAGACTAGGCAGTGTTTCGCAACACTTACAGTGCCGGACCAGCTTCTGATCTACCCTTTGAGTCAAAAGGAATTTTCGACCCAACAGAGGTTAAAAATATTTTTATATCCACTGACCTGCTCTGCACCAATTTTTATTTCTAGTGGATTTCTCAAGAGCCACATTGAAAACTTTGCACATCATTATACCGTCTTTGTAATTATTATTAATACAATATTTAAAACTAGATGCATTCATTTTACAATAAAATAAGCTTATTTAAAAAAAAAAAAAAAAAAAAATTACTATCTATTGTGCTGAAAACGTTTAGACCCACATTTAGAATCGTAAGTTAAATGGCGTCGTCTGTAACGAAAATCCGATTATTGGCGACGTCATCAGATTGCATATATGACCACTTTCTAAACAAGTACCGCTGCTTAAATAGTTTAGTACAAATCATACCATTGGGGGCTCCCGGTGACAATCGAACTCACTATTCAATAATAATAATAATAATGTACAAAACGAGTTTATCAATGGATAATTCGCAAATTTTTTATTTTTTCAATTTCGCAAATAAAAATCTCGGCAACAGGTTTTCTCCATTAGATGCCAATTTATTTCGAATATTTGATGAGGGGATTTGTACTGCACACACACACACACACACTAGTAACATGATATCTTCTGTAAAATGACTACAAAGTACTAATATGTAATTGTAGATTTGTGACACCTACTGGGACGTTCTGCGGTTGACTTTTAGTCACTGCCACCAATAAGTGGCCCAGTCAATCGTCGGTCATCACTACCAGGCGGGATCCATTGGTCAGGGTACCAAATGGGATGGTCGGTCTATTCTAACGGAACGAATACGTAACTCTTCACGCCAGATGCAACCGGTTCGACACCAGCTCCATCGTTCTCAGCTCGCTTCCAATGACTGGTTACCGAAGTAACTACTTTAATGTGGAATCTCTCAGCTTTCTTTTATACTTTTTTGGCAAGACAACTAGAGTAAACCCGGAATATTAATCTTTACCTGTCTAGAATTTGTGTAATCTTTAATCTCTTCCACAATTCCTGCCTCCGACCTTGCCTTTCTACTAACAGAAAGTCATACTGACAAACGAAGCTAAGCCAGCACTTAAAAACTAAACCAGTTTAGACTCACCTTGCACTACGGCTCCGGTGTCTGATTGATCTTGTCAACCTAACATCAAAATCACAACGTGGGTAGGTTAGACTTGAGATTAAAGTAGTTATTCCTTCTCAGTATACATGGGCCCCATTCAAAAGTATACCCTCTAACCAAGTCTGTATATATTCGCCTCATAGAAGGCTACTGCAGAGTCTGTTACTAAGATAAACTTCTCTCTAGGATAACCATTAACTCTATTGATTATGCCTTTCCATAAATATTTACTGAACATTTGTAAATATTAGCATCAATTTCCTTTCAAAAGCAGAAATTTTTTGTCAGTAATGCCTTTTCTAATTTTAAGAGTATTCATTTTTTTTTTTTTTTTTTTTTTTTTTTAACTTTCTATATGCATCCCAGGCCAAAATGTTTGAAAGAATATTATGGGTAGGAAAAGAGAATTGAACTTCAAACACTTATAGTTAAAAAAAAAAAAAAATGAAGACTCTTAAAATTAGAAAAGGCATTACTTTTTACCAATCATATATATATATATATATATATATATATATATATATAAAACAGATTTATAATCCACGGTTCTTTAGTATTTACTTTTAAAACCAGTGCTTGATATACAGTAGAGCATAATATTATAATATTATTTAAAAATATGTATCCATCGCAAAACACAAATATTAACGTTTCAGAACCAAAACCTAAATCTTAAATTAAACTTAAAATTGAAGTTTTGTCCCATTTTCAAGTGACTTTTTTTAAGCTAAATATTATTATACAATTTAAGTTGGAGGGGGAAGAGATTACAAAATTCTAAAAGGGGTGTTGGCTTTTTTTGGCAAATGAAGATACAAGTATAATTTAAGATGGCAAAGTAAATATAGGTTATGGGTCAGGTGTGGGTTTTTAATTTCTGCTTGTCGATACTGGCTTCCTTATATGAGAAGGTGTCATTACTGTTTTTTTTTTAATTATTTATTTAGGGGCATACATAAGATATACTACAATACATTGGCATTTTCTTAAAGGGGCTTCAAATATGATTATTATTTCTTATAATTTTTTATTTTTGCACATATATATTTTAAATTCAGTATCACCCACTTTGAATTTATATTATTCTTGTTTTTCTCCAGAGCCCATGAAATGTCCATCCAATGTTATTTTTTAAAGTATTTAGTGGGGGGGGAAAAAAAAATTAAAGTCTGTTTAAAACTGTAAAATGCACGTAATGACTTCATAGAAATTTCTTTTGAAGCAGAAAAATGGAAATCTGTATCTTTTGCATTTCTGTCAAAATACAATTATTAATGAATTGCATAGTGAGATGATTTTGATAAAACATTTTGAAAAAGGTCATAAGATTCCAAAGAAAATTGCTATGACAAGATTTCTTCAAAGAAATTTGAATTTTAAGACATTCTAATGTTCATATAGTAACATAATTATAGAAGCTGCACTGCATAATAAAAAGAGCCTATATGCTTGTAGAGAAAAACCAAGTAAATTACAGACCATTAACCTCTGGAAAGCTACTCCTCACTTTTTCAGATTTTGATAAAAGGACAAAGAAAAATGAATCTTTTTGAATTTATTTAGATTAAATCTTATTCAAGGAAAGGTGCGCTATACAAGCGAGCAACGAGATGTCCTAGGGAATACCATGTTTATTGTGAGTTGCTCCATTAGTCACCTTCTACAAAACCACATCACTATTAATTCTTAGAAGTTGTACTAATGGGGGCTACAATTATGTTCTACAGAGCCTTTCTGTATACAGTCAATTATTTGGAATTCTCTTAAAGAGTAGAAGAAAAAAAACTGTAAAAATACACTAAATGGAAATATTCTTTTATAAAAAGAACACCTCTCTCAGCTTCTGACTGGCAAGCATTCAACTCGAATTCCTTTATAAAAGGGCTCCGGTGTTGTGAGACTAAAACAAAAGATCTTTATAACTTTCGTTTTTAGAACATCAGTTTTGGTATGAATTTAAAAAGATTCAATTAATAATATATACACCAGTCATATTATAGAAAGGTTTATACTATCACATCTTGTGTATAAACAATTGCTTTACATTCTATAATTTCTGATTGTTATTCATATCAAAATGTATGTTGAACATAGGAGGAAAAAAAAGAAAGAATTTTGTTTACCTATATAGAAATACCAAAAAGGAGAAAAAATACCAAGGCATTGACCTTCCCATCAATAATGTAAATACTTGAAGTTGATTTTGTAACTGCAACACAAACAGTAGTCTCTAATTTTAAACAATATTCAAACAGTTGTTTATTTTGGATAAAAAGAAAGCAGACAATATTGTCAATAACTTTTATTATTACAGATTTAGTTTTCTTGTATAACAGTATTTTTCATGACCCAACATCCCTTTAATTTTCAGGGCTGGGATAAAAAGCAAAACATCTGATACCAATAGCTTGTATAACTGAGGAGAGACTGCTTCAAACCAAGACATGGTGAGTAGGTAATAGTTAAAAGGATATTAAACTAAAAAATAAATCTAATGAAGAACTTGGTAAGATGATTTAAGCCATATTAAGCAAAATGTTTATAAAAAAACTTTTATATAACATACCTTTATTTTAATTTGTTGAAAAAGATAATAAAAAGCAGTGAAACATTCCTTGAGAAATTATAAGATTGTTCTTTCTTAATATATTTGTATATGTGAATATGATGTATATTTTTCTTCAAATAATAAACAAATATGGACAATTCCCAAATTTTTGATCATGCCTTTTTAATATGGAAGTACAAATTATTTGATGATTTACCAAAGAAATGAACAATGTTTAAAATAATTTTTATATTACTGAAATCATGTCACAAAAATTTATAATTTGTAATACATGGCGCTGAAAAGTTTTAGCTTGATCCACTACCTCAAATCTAAATTTCTTTTGGAAAGGTTTCTAGGTCTACCTCAAATGACATGAGAAATTAAAGGAAAAATGAAAATGCAAAAAAATAGAGAGAAAAGTTTATTATAAGAAATTATATATATAAACAGTAAATACATATTTGAAGAGATAAAAACAATAATGCAAGGCTACAATGTTTCATTTACATTAGAAATATAAGCTGCTGAGAAGAGGAACAAAATGAAGCAGCAGATTGGCTGTCAGTGATGTTAAGGGACAACACGCTTCTATAAACAATAACAATAATAAAAAGAATGGGGAAGACTTCATTAAATTAAGAACTGATTTAAAATAAAAATAAAAAAAATAAATAAAAAAAACACCCCATCTCCAAATTTTATTTTATGAAACTTGCAGGTTGAGTTGATTGGTGGTTGTGAGCAAGAAAAAATGGGTTCAAGATTTCATTTAAAGTATCAAATTGGTGACTATTAGAAATTCTCTCAAAGCAAGGGTCATTTTATCAAGTGGAAAATATATAATATGGATATTTTACCTTTTTATAAAAACTATTCTATAATTATATTTGAAACCATTTTGTTGCCATGGCAAATTAATAAATTGGAAAAGGTGCTACAAGCTGGAATAGATAGAATTGTGTGAAAATGTTTAAAAATCAGCAAATAAAAAGTCTACAAAGAAAACAAATCACTTTACTGGTTCCCATGATTTAAGACATTAAGAAAAAAAAATCACTGATGCTAAAAATAGACAAGATGAAGCACTATTTTTAACTTATCTGCAGGTTGATTGTAAGTAAGCAAAGGCAAACTTAATCTTGTGAGAAAATTTCATTTTTAATAATGAATAGATTTTGTCTATATGAAAAAATAAAATTTAATGTCTTATGATGTCAACAACAAAAAAAGAAAACATGCTAGAAATTGGGATTCATGCTTTTATGATATTGAAAACTGTAAGAAAAAATGTGAATGTTTAATAATAGAAATTTTCATTGTGATTTCTTTTAATATTAAATGACATTCAAAGAAGGAAAATGTTACAAAAATAGTCATGACCCATCACCTGAATTTGCAACATTAGAAGAATTTATGTTGTTAATACAAATCCAATAATTTAATATTATATAAAATCAAAAACCTGTTGATACCAACTAGTTGTAAAATATTTTAGAGTCAGATAGCACCACCATTTACAAGTATTCATTTCATATACTTTGGATGAAAATTATTTAAAATAGGCTTCAAATATAAATTTGATTAAATATCTTATGTACAGAAAAAATTTCTAGTTTAAAAAAAATGCACACAGAAAAAAATATAGAACACTGATGACATTATGTACTTTTAAACATGTCAACATACAAATAGTCTGGAAAATATATTTAAGCTTTGGAAAAAAAACAAAAAAAAAAACAAGCACACTTTCAAATAGAGAAATTATAAGATGTTTGAGTATAAATAAAAATGGCCATATAATGGGGATATTTGGAATGCTTAGCTTTTTCTATGGAAAACCACATTTTAACAGAAACTTGTTTCATGATAGACTCACTATACAAAATTATTTTACCAATATAAAACTAAAACTGAGCAAGCAATTATCATCCCAAAAAGGAATTCATTTTTCTGTACAATTAACAAAGAGTTATAATAATATATTTAAAAAAAACACAAAAAACAAAAATTGCCACAAGTTAAAATATTAAAAGCCTTAAATATTTAAACTTCGAAGATATATTTAACAATTCATACATATGAAACCATATTTTTTTTAATGAGAACATAAAAAAATGAATTAAACAAATTTGAATAAAAGTGCAAACAAAAGATGTTGAGTAAAAAAAAAAATTATTTTTGTTTGAATTGTTGAATTGTTATTTATGGTCAGACCAATCATCATTATCATAATATTTTGACCATTGTCCTTTCTAGCCTTCTTCAAAAACAGGAATTTTGCACCAAACCCTTTATTTAATCTATGGGGTTAGACTATTCTCATTTTATTTTCTATGTCTAGGAATATTTTATCTTGGTTAATTGTTCTTTTAGTATTGTGCCAATCCTGTTTCTACTGAGTCTGAGTATATCCATACTACTTAAACTCACAATTATTATGACATCAAATTCAATAAGTAATGCTTGGTTACTGAATTTTGTGATGGTAATTAATTTAGATTATCCTTAAACATGAACGGTGGAATGAGAACAATCTAATCCTACAAATTAAAAAAAAAAAGAAGTTCAATTCAAAATTCAGGATTGACAAACATCTGAAGAAGGCTGTAGAGAATAACAGGCAAAATGTTTTCATATGAGGACATTATTTGGACTGTAGATAATGTAAGCTATCAAAATAAAAAGAAAAGAAAGGGAAAATCATGTGAATGAATTATATTTTAATAAAATCTTAAACTAGCATAAAAAAAAAACATACTATTATTAAAGTGAATTTTAGAAATTTAATTTTTTGTTTCTAAAATCTTTATTGACACTTAATTATTCTGATTTTATTATCCTCGTTTTTTCATGTTCATTGTCACCAAAAAGCTAGAAATGACAAAATGCAAACAGGACTATAGTCACTGTGAAAAATTCTTTGTCAAGAAAATAAATACTCAATACTTTATAATCTATATATCTAAAAACAAACATTGTGATTGTATGGATATTTATTATTAGTGCAGCCTAATCTTCCTTACTAATGAGATAATTCAGAGGCATTATCCAATGCTAATAAGCAAATATGTTGCTATAACAATGAAATGGTCTTATTTCAAAGGAGAGGATATCAGACTGTCACTGAATTGTTTCATAATTCTTTTGTTTAATGTTAGCTTTCTTTGGATATTTTAACTTTTAATGATCCAAAAAATGGAATTCTTTTTTACATGTGACAAAAATTTAATTTTATCAATAAAAATTCTCTATTACTCACACCAAAAATATAACCAATGTAATTGCAAAATTACTTAAATATTTTAGTAATTGTTTTTAACTGTGGGTGTGTCAATTAATTTTAAAAGGACAAAGTTGTTTGTTATTTTTGTAGTATACTCAGAACAACGATACCATTTAATAGTCATTGAAAATTGATTTTTTTTTTTTTTTTGCATGCATGTTTGCACAAGTCCTTTACAGGTATTGATTATCTTTTATGATATAAACCTTTTTTTCTATTATACAATCTTAAAAATGAAGAATAACAGGGATTTTGGAAAAAAAAATTAATGATTAACGGACATTAACAATATTTTATTGTTATAACAAATCAATTACGCTAAGATCAAGTACTGCAACAATTAATGAGGATAGTTGCCTCCCTTGTATTGAAGCCCACTTAAATATTTTAAAACATTATATGGCAAGTAGCTTATTTTTTAAAGCCATTCAGATATCAGTACTGACATTAACGAAATCATTTATACGTGTATCAAAGATTTTGCAAAATTATCGCTGTTAAAATAAAAAAGAAATTCCTTCGTGATTCATATGAAATTTCTCTACATATGTGGCACATATATTTCCTTGCCTGCTGCTTTACTAGAAAATGATATGTACATAAACTTCTTTATTTTTTTTTAGCTGTTAATGTCATTTCAAGACCATTAAACTAAAGTGACCTTCATATGAGCAAAGTTTAAAATATGAAGTTTAAACTACGACAAAATCCTGGCAAATGTTAAACAGTAACAATACTAAATGAAAGATATAAATGGATATCCATTTTGTATTGTTAGTAAGCAATAATGTATTTTGCAAGAATTTACACAAACAATTACAATGAGTTTTCCAGTAAATACTTTTCAGATATATATAATGAAAAGAAAAAAGGTTTTTATTATTTTTCTGTAGCAATTTCCATTTTATCAATTTTTAGCTTTCTTTCCATTCAGTCTTGAAATAAAAACTTATCAGTAGAACAACATACAAAGTTTTATCAAGTTTTAACATTTCAAATAACCAAATTGACTTCAAAATCAAATTAGTTCATATCTTTCTTAGTTTAGGTTTCTAAATCTCATATGCTAGTTTTGATGTGACAATGAGATTCCAATTTTAAGTCTTGTCCACCAAACAATACTCAAACAAAAAGATGAAGGCAACCCTAAAATCATTGGTTATCAGTTATGACTTCCAACTTTTGTTTGTAGAGCTTCAGTCTTTGTCTCTTAAGGTCACATATTTGATGTGTGATTAATGCTAATGAAATCAGCTCAACAACATAGGGTCAGGTCACTTTAGCAATTTTTATACTGAACCAAAATCTTTATTAAAAAAAACAAATGACTATTTGAAAATGTTATGAGGAAAATGATAAACAAGTCTTAATAAAATCATACCAAGTTAAAATCTAATTTAAATAAATACTTTGCTTAAATTAATTTCCAAGACCAAATTTATTGTGAAACTGACAGTAATTCTTAGGAGCTTGTTAAGACCAAGATTTTAAACATTCTTAAAAGCAATTATCTATGTCAGACTTTATAAATACTGAGTTTTTATCCGTTATCATGATATATATATATATATATATATATATATATATATATATATATATATATGAATATATAATATTGCCCATTGAGTACTGCTGTTACCGATGAGGAAAAAATCTGTATGTTTATTGCGTGTGCGTGGTGTGATATATGGAGAATTTTATATGGAGTATATCTTTGATGGCAAATTAATGCCATTTCCTATTGACTGTAAAATTCAACTCACAAATAGGCATGAATAACAACCAAAACATGTTGGTTACATGAAAAGAATTTGTAAAGAAAATGAAACATACTTTACCCACGCATGCTTCAATGGATTTTTAAAATTGTTTCATAAATTAAAAATAAAAAGAATAGGTTTTATATGAGAATTTTATAAGATTTAATATTGCAAAGATATTTCATTAGCTTTCTGGATACATACAGTTACTATTTTTATAGAAGAATTGTTCTACATCATAATAAAGATGATATAAAATGGCTTGTTATAAAAAGGCTTTATAAAGATGCAATATTGCACAGCTTTGTAAAATAATTTTAAAAATGCCTTATTTTTATTAAGATGAATAACTTGATAATTGGTAGAAAAAGTTTATCAAAAAGGTTTTTTTTAGAAAAAACTGTTTTGGTGTAAATTTATTAATATAATATAATGTACTATAAGTGTAAATAATGAATGACGATAAGAGATGTCCAATTAAGAATAAATAATGTGTAGATAAATGACAAACTGATATTCATAGCAAAAGAATTATTGACAGATTCTTGAAATGAATGGCTATTGAAGTTAAGAATTTACAAATCCCATATGAAGATTTTGATAGTTGAAATTTTCAACCTGAAGAGACTTTATTATCATTATCTAAGTTAAATTTTGTAATCAGCTTCACTGCATAAAAAAAAAAAAAAAAAAAAAAAAATCAAAATTTTATCTTTTAACTTATATTCAACTCAAATGTTCAACTCAAGCTTTTATTGATTTCATTATTATTGTTTAATTGAACTTCACAAGATTTAGTAGAATCTCTTTAAATAATTTTCAAATAAGAATGGAGTGATGAGGACTTTCGAAATAATGCTGGAATAAATATTTTGTAATTGAGGAAATTTTTACAACCACCATGAAACCAAAAAATTAACCAAAAAATAATTTTTATAAAATGAAATCAGATTCATTTATTTAGAAACAGCAGCAATAATTTCAAGCAAGATAATATTTACAATTTTCAACAATTCCATATTGACTTTTTCTTTTGAATTACATCAGGATTCAATAGCATTTAGGAGAAATTTTCAGAAAGATAATTTTAACTGAAATAATGGAAGAGAGTTAAAAAATTTTTAATTATCAAAGTGTCTTATGCATTAATTAATTCTGAAGCAAATTTATCATTTATGAACAAATTTGTCAGTCTTATATTTGACATAAAAGAATTCTAGCAAAAAAATAAAAATACTTAATTCTTGCAAGTCAAGTATGACTGAATTTAAATGCCAGAATTAAAAATTTAAATTCTTATTTGCTTATATTCATGAAGGTCAGGTCTGCAAAAATAGGTAAAAGAGAGAAGAAAAGAAATAAGGAGTAAAAAGTGAGAGGGGAAAAATTCTAAGAAAGAATTAAATTTGTTATTTATCTACCAAAATAAATCAAAAGGGAAAATGGAAACAATTTTTAACAAGAAACTGATATTACTTAGGTAATAAACTTTGATTAAAGGATCATATTAGAAATCCTAACATTCCTGATTAAACTGCATCAATATTTAACAAGAATAAATAAATTACCAAATTGAAAACTTATTTGGTGTAAATAGTTCACTTACAATAATTCAATACTACAAATTACTTCAGCATCTGAGATGTGGTATTATGTACAGTATTTACATTATCTAGACTGTTGTCCTCATCTTTGTCATCATATTTATTATATTTTGGCCGTTGTACGCTCCGTCCTTCTTCAGGTAGTTGCAATGTTGAACTGAACCCTTTATTTCGCTCACTGGGGTAAACTGTTTTAGTTCCACGTGCCAACACCTTTAGCCACTGTGCCATGTGTCCTTGAGGATATCTGTGTATGAATTTTTGGGTATTATAAACCCGTCTTCAGCAACCATTTTTACCAGTGCTTATATTGCAATTTTTGCTGTTATCATTTTATGTTTTTACCAGAGCTCATATTGCAATTTTTGTTGTT
The DNA here is from genome assembly GCA_963932145.1 of Acanthosepion lycidas. NCBI lineage: Eukaryota > Metazoa > Mollusca > Cephalopoda > Sepiida > Sepiidae > Acanthosepion > Acanthosepion lycidas. Next base: position 62,816,466 of record OZ010608.1, read on the forward strand.
ATTATGGCTTTTCTCTGGCAATCCTTATTACTGGTTCCCATATTGTATTCCTTTCTATGCTTGGACAGCTTAGGAGATTTTTTTTGCCTAGCATATGTGCTGATTCCTTAAGTTTACGAACTTTCCAATAGTATTCTTTGTCTATGAACTCAACCTGATCCCAGAGGGCGATGATCTCCCTTTTCTTTCCATATGTGGTCAGACACACCTGATTTTTCCACTCCCTCTCGTGTTACAGCTTTCTGGTGTTCTTGAAGCCTTACCATAAGGGGGCGTTGGTTAGTTCCAGTGACAAGACCCAAAGAGTGTGAGTTCAATACTCGGTTAAGGCAGTGGAGAACTTTCAGAAGGAAATTAACAGGAGATAGCTGATAACTGACATCCATTAAACATGGCATGTGGAACTAGAACAGTCTACCCCAGTGAACGAAATAAAGGATTCAGTTCGACATTCCAACTACCTAAAGAAGGTCGGAGCGTACAACAGCCAAAATATTGTAATAAATATAGCGACAAAGATGAGGATATTGTCCTCATCTTTCTTGCCATATTTATTATAATGAATAATGTAAATAGTGTGCAAATTACTTATATATACATACCAATCAAATGCTAATATAGTGTCAACATAGGCACTTTCAGTTATTAGATAACAAGAGATCAAGATTTTGCTAAACAATTATACTACTTATAAAATATTATTTTAAAAATCATGAAATACATAAAAAATACAGTTAATAAAATAGATGATGTTGATTTCAAGATCTCAAATGAATTGAGCAAAAACTTAAATGCAATTGATTATTTTTCTATAGGGAAGAATATTACATTTCCTATTATTGTGGTGTTTTTGTTTGAAAAATGAATCAATGTTATTTCTGCTACAGAAAGACTTAGAGCTAATATTTGAATGTGTTAATATGTTAGAGAAAAAGCAACTATAGAATATATATATATATATATATATATATAATTTTCAGACATTTAATAATTGTGCTCTTAAAGTAAGACACTAATAAAAAGAAAAGCCTTTTCCACAGATGAAATTAGACAAAAAAAAAAATCAAATTAGAATACAAAATTTCAAGTCTTTTTTTAACAAGTTCTGGTATGGATATGAATATACACAATGCTCTTTGGCAAGCCCTTTTATAAAGATTTCCAGTTTTTGACTAGAGAAAATAATTTACAGGTGTGTGTATGTGTGTGTGTTAGCATCATTTATCTGAGCAATCAAAATTGGAATGTTTATTTTTGGTGTAAGGAAATCTATAATTTTATGAAGAAATGGAACAGTGCTTACCATACATGATGATAGAATTATACAGAAATTTTGTATAGTAACTTTGTAGCTAGTCTTATATCAAATTTCCTAGTTAATAAATGCTTAAGTGATTAGTGCATATATTAATACAAATATCATGAAAGCAGAAAAGGAAAAAATAAAGCTTTTTATGTATAGAGATAAAAAAAAAAAACAACCTTCAAACACTGAGTACAACTGTATTTCTTTTGAAGAAAGTTCTAAGTTTGAAAAATAAAATTAAAATTCTTAAAATCTGAAGAGAATAACTCTGAAAAAAAAAAAAAAAAAAAAAAAAAAAGGTTTGGCAATTAAAAAATAGAAGTAAAAAAATATCTTAACATTTTTAACAAGTTCAAAAAAATATTGGTTAAATAAAAGGAAAAGCTATCAAAAATATTCTCCAAATATAAAGCATGTCATTTTAAGGCACAAATAGATTAGTCACATTTTCTTTTCATAGAATAATAAAACTCTTCAAGTAGGATTTTAATAGAAAAAATAAATTCATCATCTATGATAATAATACAAGTTAGGAAAGAATTATTTCATTTTATTGTCATCATCTATTAACAAAGAGCAGAGAAAATATATATTTTGATTAGATAGTGGTGTTATTTTTAAATTTCAGCATTAATGAAATCGTAATGAGTTTGTTTCATATAAATTTCTTTAAAAACAACTCTAAGATTTTGCAGTGTATACAAATATTTCAGTGTTTATATATATATATATATATATATATATATATATATATATATATATATATATATTAATAAATAATCAAGAAATTATTTACAATTTTCATAAAAAAGAATTCTCTCAAGTTTGCTTTTCTTAAACAAAGTGACAAAAATTAATTCAAAGGAGAAAAGCAAGACAATCAATGCTGCTGCTGCAATGAGGTTTAGAGAAAGCATGACATTAAAAAAAAATGAAAAGATTAATAATCAGCTTTTAAAACTTAAAAAAATTAAACAAATGGAATGTACTGGAAGATACCAAGATAATACAGAAAAGAATGCAGCAATATAGAGAAGATATTAGAAAGAAAGTATAAACTAAAGATAAGTAAAAAATAAAATTGGTAATAGGAAAAAAGATAAAAGATATTCAGATGGTCAAATACTGTGAAGTAATGAAATTTTAAAACATTTGGAAGCTTTCAATATTACATCGCAAAATAAAAATGTTATTTTTTGGGGATGAGACAATGTGAGATTTGAGCAGTTCAAGCAAAATTTAAAAGACAAATTCTTGCTAAAAGTTAATATTTAGTGATGATTTTCAATTATTGATGAAAAACGAAATTGTCTGATATTTGTTTTCTTAGTAAAAACTATAACATCAACTCAAATACTTGCAAACAAATTGAAACAGTGGCATCCAATATTAGAAAATAATTGAAAAATTAAAATAAAATCCCGATTCTACAGTGATAAAAATTGCAATAAATATTCTTAAAAACTTATTCTATACTAAATTTGCATTAAGAAAGTATAAAGAAAGTTATAGCAAAAAATGCAATGCTCAAAATTAGAAAACAATCCTGGTAATTTATATTGATGGATATTTACTAAATAAATAAAATGTAGAAATTCCCAACAAAATATGGCAACATTGCAATGTAGACAAATTTTACTTATTCGTCTGAAACATTGTTTCCCCAAATCATCTCAATGGTAAGCCATTGCAAAGTGAAGAAATCATTCAGTCATAGGCACTAGAATTTCTATTATTGTAAAAGAAGTTAATATATCCGAGAGCAAATTCTAAAATAAAGCTTTATGATTATATTGGGCCCTTTTAAAATACCTAAAACACCTGTGTGGACAAGTAAACTAATTCTTTGGCATTCAGGCAATTCAAAGACCATCCATGGTAGACCATTTTGACACAGCAGTAGGTTTTGTGCATAAAGTAACTGAACTATATGGTATGAAAGTATCTTGTCAGGCAGTCTTGCATCATTTATATGAAGAAACAAGGACTTATGTACATTCTCTTGCCATTAAACTCCTCATCAACAAAAAGAAAAAGCTAAACAAGCACACTGTCTGGGCCAATGAAAATTGGGCAAAATGAATGTGAGTTTAATTTGGTTGGCTCTGATAGCAAGCAGTGTCATAAAGATGATATAAAGGTGAGAGATTGGTTCCCAAATCTGCATCAAAATCAGTTAAATGTTGACCCACTTATTTGGCTAAGTAAATATTGCAGTGTTTAACAGTATTATTGAAAAAAATATGTTTGTTCTTTCTCTGAGGATATCACCTTACCTTCAGGCTCATTTTCACACAAAATAATTCTGTTTGCCATACTCTGCAAAAACAGTAAATAATAGTTCAAAGCTAAAAATGCTGGGGAGGTACAGCATGGCCAACTCAAGATCTAGATCTCAATTCGATTAATAATCTAGAAGATCATTGTTCATAATGACATTGATTAATTTGTAGGAGAAACTGCAAAAGGAATGAGACAAAAACCACACCTAAACAAGGTGACAAAATACTGAAGTCCTGCAGTTGTGCAAAATTAAAAGCCATGGTCTGTACATGTCTTAGTATTTTGTTGATAATTTACAAACATATTTATAATTTTGTTCTCTAATTTTGGATGCTACCCTTTTATACAATAAACAATTTCAGTTTTCAGACTTTCTTTATCCTTTGTTCTCTTTTATGCAAATTTAATTTACCACAATGTAGAACAAAGTATTAATATTTAGTTCACTTCACAATTGGAAAATTAGAAAGTTTTTTTTATTTTTAAACTCTCCTCCTCTAATATTGGATGATATAAAAAAAATACTAGAAATATTATGTAATAAAGTTTTTTTAAAGAATTTCTATTGGAATTTTTTAAAAATGAATAAATCTTGTTATAAATAATTTTTTAAATGCTTTCTTGCAAAATAATAAAAAAAAAATTAGCAAGTTTGTTTCAGCAGTGTGTGTGTATATATATATATTTCCTTGCTCTCATGAAAGAATTTACTTGAAAACATATACATGTATATTCAGATTGATATTTACAAATACCTGATAAGAGGTTGGTTTATCTTTCTCAAGCAGCTTAGACAACATTGTTAAGCAAGTCAAAGGAAAAAATGTTTGTAAAACTTAACACTAAGAGTAAAAAAAAATATTTGATGACATTGAGTTTTAAAACTTGTTAACATAAGTATTGTAACTTGATTTTTATCATTCATTTTTCAGCAAGTGATATTAAAAGGCATAGGAATATATTATTTTGAAGTAATTTTTCCTTTTTTCGTACTAGCTTAGACTCATAGATAAAAAGCAAATAGAGTTTAGCTGATTTGTTGACACCTTATTGTACTATAATGGTTAGGAAATTTGTCTTGCAAATAATAACTAGTGAGTTCAATCTTCACTGAGTTATGCCCCTGTAGCCTTATGCCAAAATTAATCTATGCTTATCAAATATTGAAAGCTTACATGGTCTAGAATTGTATCATAATTATCATTTTGTTTTGCTAGCTTAGCTGTTTGGCACTTAGTTACATATTTTAAGTTTAATTGCATTGATAGATTTAAAAGAAAATGTAAAATCATAAACACTCAAAATAACAGGAATATAAGAGACAATTATAAAATTTAGTTTGAATTATATAAACAATTGTGAATTCTTTTTCGTATTATAAATAGCATTATAGTCATTGAAAAGGGATATGAACAATAACGAAGAAGTTATGCCCCTTATGCAATAAACTAAAAAAATAAATGACAATAAGATGACTTGTTTGATTTAAAATACTACTTTAAAAAATCATTAATTATTAAGCTAAAGAACTTTTCCGATGTAATGAGCCACAACTAAAATGATTATTGCTCTCAATAAGTGAAGATGAGCTTTTCTTTATTCTCATTAGTATGATTAAAATTTTGTAAGACATTCTAGTATCTGGTTTGCCGAGTCCGTCTAAAGGGAATTAAAGAAAGTAATCCTTTCACATTTGTTGTAGACCATATCTCCACTATTTAAATATTTATGTTTAAAAACATCTTGAAGAAATAGCTCAAACTATAATATATCTATAACTATTCACTCTTAGCAAAGAAAAACATAAAAATAATCATAACATAAAATATGGACAAATTACTTAATAAAAATCATGATAGAAAATAAATCAAATTGTCATTAAACAGAATAGTGAAATCTTGCTTCACATTTAACAGTTCTAATAAAAAAAAAAGTTATATGTCAAATGAACTTTAACAATGTAATATCCTTTTTATGGATAAACATTTTCTAAAACTACAATAAAACTGTTAGCAACTGTTAAGATTACTTAAAATATTCCCAATTGTTAGTAAAACTCACAGGGAACTTTAATGAGCACAAAATTAGTGGGTTTAACACAAGTCAAATTATTTGCAATGATTGAAGTTTACACTCTACAAATGATGATAACAACTAAGTTATATATGAAAGAATTTTGAATAATTTCACAAAAGCTGCACACGAATGTAACATTTTATGATTTATATTAAAACAAGTTAAATGTCTCGACACACTTCAATCATTGAACATGAATTTAGCAATTTAAAAATACCATTTAAAATAAAAATCGAACATCATATGGTGTTTACATTTTACATTATGAATAAACAAATATCAACTTAAAACAAAAAATATTAACCTGATAAATGCAGCATGCCTAAATATGCAATAAAAATTATCTCTTATTTTATGACTTGATAATAGTCATTTTTTTTTTGTATTCAGTTAAGAATTTTCATTTTTCTATTTAATAAAAGCATCATGAAAAGCAACAGATCAAAATGTTTGTTTAATTTACACAAAAGAAGAGCAAACTTAGTCATGTAAATAACGTTTGCTTCTGAACTGAGCTTAATGCCAACATCTATAAATGTTCTTTGCAATTTGATTTCAATTTATGATGAAAAGAAATCATCCAGTACAATTGTAAAACTTTCATTGTATTTTGGAGTTTATGTGAAAAATTAATTTTATGAATCTATCTGTCCATATTTAGTTTGGTAATCATTCAAAATCATCTGTAAATTAACAACTTTCTCTATGGCCGCTGCCTGTGCTGACCGTTCTCTATCTAGTTGTTTTTTGAGAAACTCCATTTCTTTAACACTATCTTCATAGAGTTTCTTATACTTATCAAGTTCAGATTGCAAAGCATTCTTTTCCATATGTGCAGCTACCTTCACGTG
>OZ010608.1:62823181-62885681 GCA_963932145.1 Acanthosepion lycidas
AAAAATTCATTGCTCTATGATTTAGACTTGGATTTAATCTGGCCATCGAAATGTCAACTTCAGTTTAGAAACTGTCATTGGTCAAATGATATTGTGAAGAAAATATTTTGTGATTAGGTTGTAAAATTTAGAGAAGTTTTAAACCTGCAGTAATAATTTAATGCCAGATATGAAATGTTTATCATGATAATTGGAAACTTGCTCCGAGGTTTTATCTACTAATTCATAATTTGATGGCTATTATTGGCTACCTACTTGTTTTATCAAATTCATCCAGAACAATAGTAATATAAATGATGACTTATAGATAAAATTTAATATGTATGCCAAGATCAATCAACCAATAAGATTGTTTTTATACACTAGATATTTTTGGAATGTTCTGGCTATTACATTCAAATGGTCATTATTTATTAATTTCACTTTGTGTCCTTGCAGAGAGACTTGGCAGAAAAGAGAGAAAAAACAATTTAAAAGAAAATGTTTTCAAATCATAACAATATTTCACAGGAAAGGAATAATTTGTTCAATGCCTATTGTCTATTTTTCTGAATAAACATTATTTAAACATATTCTGTAGTTAACTTTCAAACCTCATTTGTTCAATTTTATTAAGCAGTCAGTAATTTGGTCATGTTGTCTAATGAAAATCTAGTACTTTCATTAGAATTGGTTGTTGCATTTGACCTTTGGGTAATTTTATTGGTTCTAAGTTCAATAAGATCTGACAGGTCAAATGAACTTGAGTTATCAATGATGTTACAATAACATTTCAATCACTATTCTACAGCTTTCTAATCTATAAGGAAAGGGGAGTGTGAGTTGTCTCTATTTACAAAATCACAAACAAATCTTAGAAGGTTAATAATAATTATTATTCTTATAAACAATATATCCAGACATAAGTTTGAAAAATGTATGGCATTGTTTGATAATTTATGAATTCCTTATATTAAAAATTGATGTTATTTCATAACACTGAGGCCCATGTTTCCTAAGAGGAATAAAGTGAGTAATTTGAAATCAAATTACCTTGTCTTTATAACTGAGCCACAGCTATCCAACAGTCCTTTGTCCACTGTTAAGCTGGCTATATATGAGGACCTTAGGTATTCTGATGTCACTCATCCTTGCAACATGACCAGGCCAGCAAAATTGTGACTGCATTAGGAAAGCCTCAATTCTACCAATGTTGCATTGAGAAAAGATATAATTTATTCAAAAATTATATATAACATAAACATGTTATAACATCACTACAAAAATAGCCATTTTATTTCAACACTTCTGGTGTCTTCTCAAGTGATGGTGTTGAATGTAGAATAAAGAGTTTTAAAAGGTTCAAATCAACCAAACACCCCTCAATAGGGGAAATGCTGTTACATAAGCTACAATGACAAATCAAAATAAAAGTATATGATAATTCAGAAAACTTAACAATGAACCTTGATTATAATTATTAATGCTTTAACGTTAATGTTAGACTAAATCAGAAATCATTGATTAATTTTAAATTTTACTATAAAATTAAAAACAAAAATTTCCAATTTTAAATTTAACCAGTATAAAGTTTAAAATATTATAAAATTATTTAAAGAAGAAACTGAGGAGAATATACATATATTTTATTATTTATTCTGTTTGAATTGAAAAGCCATATTTTCAGTTAGAGCAAATGTTAATCTAAGTCTAGGGAGATTCAAACATTGTAACAACTTAGATACATTTGAAGGAACCTGAAACCAGATGATGTAGGCAGGAGAAGAAATTTTACAAATGACAATACATACACAATCATATAAATATACAAACATATAGACATATTTATTTTATATATATATAAACACGCAAAAACACAGATGAAATAGATGCCCATGACAAAAAAAAAAGGGAATATAATATCACACACATACAATGAAAAGCATTATTTACATTATTTGGACTATTGGCCTCATCTTTGTTGCCATATATATCACAACGTTTCAGCCGTTGTACACTCCGGCCTTGTTCAGGTGGTTGGAATGTCGAACTGAACCCTTTATTCTGCTCACTGGGGTAGACTGTTCTAGTTCCACGTGCCATGTCTAATGGATGTCAGTTATTACTTATCTCCTGTTAATTCCGCTCTCCAAGCTCTCCACCGCCTTAACCAGGTCTTGAACTCGTACTCCTTTGGGTCATGTCACTGGATCTAACTAACGCCTTTATCCACTGTGCCATGTGTCCTTGAGAACTACCTGAAGAAGGCTGGAGCATACAACACCCAAAACATTGTGATAAATATGGCGACAAAGAGGAGGACAAAAGTCCGAGTAATGTAAATAGTGTACATAATACCTCATCTCAGAAATATTGACAAATACTGAATGAAAAGCATATACAAACAATCATACAGACATACATTAATAAAGACATAGGCATATACATAGACAATCCCACAAAGATTGAAGTCTAAAAGCATGAATAAATGAAAGCAAACTGACTATGACTTACATGGGTAAAGATATATAGAAAAAAAGAGGGTTTAATAGATAAAAATTAAAAGGGGTAGAATTGGAAAACAAAGCAAAGAAAAAAAAAAGACATTTAAAAACAAACATACAAAATACAAATATACACAATATATGCATACACACACACACACAAAAAACAACAAAAAAAAAAAAAACGGCCAAATTCAAATGTCCAGGCAAAAGAAAATATAACCGGCATATATAAGAAAACATATTAACATACAAATATATAGATATACCCCATATATACTCAAATACACATGAGTACACAAGAATACATACACAAACATAAATATATATAAATAATTGCACAAATACATGCATACAAACACATAGAAATAAATACAACCCACATGGCTACATATAAAAAACACACAAAAATACACCAATACACATGCGCAGATACAAATATCTAAGTGCATACATCATATAAAAAGTAGAAACATACAGACTAATTAAAAAAAATACTAACAATTTTATCAAAATGACTATAAACAATTCAGAGCCCATTCAATATTAATGCGTAACTAAACACAACTGTTAATTATTAAGTCCACAAGCAATTCTAAAATCGCTAGAGTAGATTATAGGTATATAAATAATCCATTTAAAAACACAAAAATATACACAGACATATACACACACAAACACATATACATGTGCATAAATATATAAACAAGCATATATATTACATCCATAAATACACACACACAAATACATGTACAAATACAAATTATATATATATATATATATATATATATATACACCTGCAAATACACACATGCATATATATATATATATATATATATATAAATACATATACACACATACATACATCTTTACATAAAAATACATGCACACACAATATATACGTATATGTACATGAATACAAATAAATAGGAGGATTAGCAGATAATATAAGTAATAACATACTATACTTACAATAACATTGCATTATCGTCAAAAATATTACTACCCCTCTAGTAGGTTAAATTTTGAGCTATGTTTACAGTTAACAGTGAGTTCATTCCCCTGATTTAAGAGATGGATCTTGTCTTTAAATCTAATGATTTCCAATTTTTCATTAAGACATAAATAACAAGGGGCATATAGAGAATTACATGCTCAACCTCTCTTAATTAATTTCCATTTAACAGTAGGTGTTTTGTTTTTCACCTTTAAACTCCAAAAATACTTGGGCAACGAAGTCTTGTATTCATGATTACTAATGTTGAAAGATTGCACATGTCCACGCCAGCAACTCTTTGAATGTATTCATAGTACTTCCAATGTAAATTTTTTTAATATTGGGGTTTTCAAGTGTATTAATAGTACTAAGGTAAACTAGGGAAAGAGTTAAACAAACATTCTGTAATGGGCAATTACTGGGATTCCTACAATTGATGTCAATCATTATCCGTGATGGAGACATTAGTAAATAAATTTTCTACGTCCAAAGATGCTATTATTTGGTTGTTTGGTTTTACAGCATGAAGAATTTGTATAAATTCATTTGTGGAATTATTTACTTGGGAGGTAGGGAGTAATTAATTTATTAATGGGTTTTTGAAAGGTAATATACTGTTGTAGGTATTTGTGAAATGATAGGTCAGAGGGGATGATCTTCTTTATGGATTTTTACATTTCCATAAAGGTAGTCAAGTTAATTGTCACCTATAATCTTTTGAAGTTTATAGGATCCTGTGTCAGTATTGTTAGCAGTAATAAGTTTATTGATATGGTTTTTTTAAATTGGGAGGTGGTGTTTTTGGTTAACTTTTTAAATTTATTATGATCGATCAAATTTTGTGTGGTACTCATGTTTGTTTAAAATAAAAAAGTATTAGTCTTATCAGCTCATCAGATAGCAATACTACTGTTATTTTTAGTTGTGTGGCTGCTTTTATTAAAAAAAGTGTTTATAATTCCATTCGAATTTTTATGATAATGGTTTTTAATAGATTCGGTTTTAAGTAATTCTTTCAAACCTACCTGCGTAGTAATATGGTTGTCTTGTTCCAATAGAAGTATTCAATTTGTGTTTGTTTAAACATTAAATTAGGTTTCTGTGTGACATGAAAATCTGGTCCAAGATTAAGGAATTCTATATCATTTGGGACGAGTTAGTAATGAAGTTGTAGTTGATGTTTGGTAAAAGTATTTTTCCTTCATATAATTTGTTTAGCCCTTTTTGAATGACTTGTTTATGGGGTTCATATTAGTTGATAACACAATAATACTCACACATGCTCTCAGTAAAAAGAACCTTCAAATATTGAAGGCCATCTACATTAAAATGAAGCAACTCATACTCAACAAAATTACATTTCAAACTAGTCACAACATATTACATTGCATCTAGACATTGGTCCTGTTGCAATACTTCAGTCTATCGCATGGTATGATGTTATAGAACCACATCTTGAACTTATGATCTGTTTGCTACTTCGTGACTGTTATTGTCACATAGCAATTTTCTATGTCAAAATAACAAAATATCATCTTTGATAGTGGATATCTTTGTTTTATGTCTGTATAACCATTTTGAGAATGACTCATGTGAGCTGAAAGCTTAGGACCAACTTTATAAAAAAAATATCCAAATATTGGACAATTTTTGTCTTTATTTTCACCAGAAATGAAAGCAAACATTTGAACATTAGAACAGCTCATGATCAGACATAAAACATTTATTGTCTGTTATATTTAATATGAAGGTTAATTCTAATCCAGTATATGTACAGCCTAATTTCAATCACCCCCTACTTCTGTTATTAAGCATATACCTTCCTCCAGTGAATTTATAATCAGTACTAACTCTTCTAGCAAAGAGGTTTTTAATAAATATAGTTCTTTTTATAATTCTGCCCTTAGAAATAGTGGCTACAAAGGTACCACTATTGAATATAGAAATCCTATTAATTATGATCACAATAAGAAAAGAAGATCCAGGAAGATCATTTGATTTACTTATCCATTCAACCTCTGTGGGTGTGTGAACTGGGGCCAAATATAGATCAGATATGGATTGGAGTTTGACAGAATGATAGGATAATGAACAAATAGGAAGTGTTTATAAATTTAACATTTCATTTTTATTAAAGTTTCATCAGAAAATGAAATGAGGATAAAAGAAAATTGTTTTTTTTTTTTTTTAAATTTTTGTGTTGTTTTTCATTGGTTAATGACTTATGTCTATCCATCTTGTCAATAAATACTGCTTGACAAGACGGAAGCAGGAGGCAAGATCTGCTTAAAAACAAACACAAAAATAAAAATACCAGAATTTTCTTTTGTCCTCCTTATTTCATTTTCTGATAAAGGTTTAATAAATGCAGAACATTTTAAACTTAGAAATCATTTTAAATTTATAAATGTTTCATAATTGTTACTTATCCTTATATATTTTACATGGTTTTCATAAGTTATGAATTTTACTAGCTAAACATTTTTAAATCATTTTCCTTTATAGCACAATGGTATAATCTGTACAGTTTATTTTGATTTTAAATTGTTAAACTATTTTAAGATCATTAAAAAAAGTTAAAGGTATATATATATATATATATATAAATTGGGATTAAATATGAATTAGAATCCAACAATAATGGAAATAAGGAACAAATAGGAAACATTTATAAATTTAACATGTTGTACATTTATTTAAGCTTCATCTGTAAATGAAAATATGAAAGAAAAAGAATTTTGTGTTGTTTTCATTGATCAAATAGACCTCTTATGTATTTGTCTTGTCAGTGTTTGTGTGTATAATTCCTGTGTTTGTGTATCATAATTCCAGTTGGTCTATGCTGAATTTAGTTGATAATATGTGCATATCACCAAATTTTGTAAAATCCATACTTAAAGAATTTAAGATTTGTCTATCCACAACTGGTATAACCTAAATTCTTTCACTCTCACACTAAACATCTCTCCAATCAAAATATAGACACTACCAGACATAAATAAAAAGGTCCTACACACAAATGACAGATGAAAAAATAAAATATTTTCAATATCAAACTCAGAAAAAGAAATTTTTTTTCAAGATTTACAATGTTTTTTTGGGGTTTTTTTTTAATTTTTATTTTAAGGTTTCCTGCTGACAGTATTTTAAGATTTAATTAAAAAAAAAAAAAACTGACTACATTTTCACGATAGTTATGACTTGCAATTTTCTCTAACATGGACATTATTTAACAAGCAGCAATAATTCGTATTTTATTATTGCTATTATTTTTATTCTGGACTTTGGTCTCCTACTTAAAGGGAAGTAGTTGTTCCTTAATGTTATTTTATTTTTAACATCTCCTTATGCTCCATTCCTCTAAAAAGAAATTCTGATCAGATTTTTATTGCTGCAAAAAAACAGGAAGTAACTAAATACTCTAGAAAGAATGAATTCCAATTAAGAAAGAAAAAAAGGGGAAAAGAAAGAAGAAAAAAGTGGGACAGAGTGATAATAGTAAAAGCAGTTTAAATTGTGATGAGGAAGAAAGAAAATCTGTAGAAAACAAGAGAAAATTTATATATATATTTCTCTTTCACTCCCAGTGGGGGCCTGCTGGGAGTGAAAGAGAATGAAAATTATATCTTAGTGGCATTATAGCCTTACTTAGGGTTAACTGATTAACATACTCACATAAAGGAGAGGTAGAGATGGGAAAATTTATAAAAAATTAAGACATAACAAAGGAAGTTTGAAGAAAAAAACAAAATGCAGAAAAGAGGAGAAAGAATGGCAAAAATTGGGATAAAGAAAATATAAGAATAAATGTTATTTATTCAGAAAAATAATAACTAAAATAATGGAGGATATTCAAGAAAAAAGAAATGGACAGTAAGTGAAATACTCAGAACAAAAGTGAAACAAAATGGAGAAAAGGATTAAAGAAAGTAAAAAAACAACCTACTGAAGCTAATTCCAAAATTATATGTGTATTGGAAATGATATGAAGATTTAATCAAAACTTGCTCTTACGTCTTCATTTTATTAGAGTTTGGGATATTCATGCTCAACACTCGGTCATGATAAAAAAAAAAAAAAAAGAAGAAAGTTTTAGTATAGTTGCATAGAAGAAATTGCAAACAATTGCAGATTATCAATAATCAATGTCTGGATTGAACTGAATAGAACAGAGAAATGGTAATCACAGCATAGAGAAATTCTCCAACAAATTATTTAGCACTAGTTTGTTTCAAGTGTGGATTGGATTGAATTAAAACTTATAAATAATTATCATTTACTCATTCACACCATTTATCACTGTTTATAAGAAACATTCTATCATCTGAACACCAAGATGACTTACTTACAAAAACAAGAGAATCATAACCACAGTTTGTAACATTTTTTTTAATATTTAGCAGTCAAAAATTGAATAAACTAAAAATTCAATCTTGAGATGTATCCAGACATTGGGATTATATAGTTTTCTCAGTTTTGAATAGATATGTTTCTATGAACATAGTTCCAAAAAATATTTTTTTTTAAATTCTTAGACACAAAGAAATTGAAGACAGAAATATTGCTCCTTATTAATTTTTAGTAATTCATTGTTTGATACTGTCACAACAAACATGTTACAAGAAATTCTTAACTGCATTTGAGTTACATTTTTAAATACTATAATCAGTAAATTTATATGCCTCATAGGGATTCACACTAATACTCATTCACTATTCATTTTGCCATAAGGCATAGAAAAAAGAATGAGGCCTAAATCACAAAGCGGATGATTAATTATCCCATTTGTATTCTAAGCATTAAAATGTGAACAGACAAAAAGAACAACTGAAGTAATTAGTATAAACTCTGAAAGTTGAAGAGTAAAAGTTTCCTGTCTTCTGGGCATCCTTTCATACTTGGCTATATTACAAGGAGCTCTAGTTGATAATTACTTAGAGGTGATTTCACTCTTAAGGACAGGAAAGACTTTGGGCTTCTGACAAATATATAACACTTTCTGCTGTCCAGTATTAGGGCTGGTGATGATGACAAAGTCAGACAAAAATAGGCAATATGCGAAGTAACATTTTAATACTTTAATTTTAAAAGTAGGTACCTCTACAGATTTGTGATACCTAAGGTTTAAAATGAATTTTAAAAATGAAACATCTTTCTTGACGCTTTTATTTTAGTTTTAATTTCAAGCTGATAGAATAAATTTAATATTTCCAATAAACAAAACACTTTGCTGCATTTCAAATCTAAATTGATTGGAAGGAGTTTTCGTTTTGAAACTTCTAAAAAATTTTGAATTTCGCAACATTTTTAGCAAACTTTTATAAAAATGTAAATCTCTTTATTAAAAATTCTTCCAAAAATAAAATATACTTTTATGAGTCTTTATTTGAAGAATATTAGCCAATTTAAAGTATAGTTAATCTGATTTGAAACAAATATTATTTACTTTAAGTTTAAAATATCACAGAAATGCATTTTTTTTAACACAGCAGATGTTTATTTATATTTATTTATATTAATAGCTCTGTGACAGCTCGATAACAGAGAGATTTTTAACTAATGTTGTTCTAGGAGAGGCTTTAACCATGAATAATATAACACTCAGTAATCTTGAAAATTTAGGAAAATATTCTTGGTAATCTAATATTTAATTGAAATTTAGAGAATTTTGTCTTTAAATTTACTATAGTTATCACTCTTATTATCTGTTAATGAACATCCATATTTATAAAAATTGGCATGTTTATACACATACAAAAACAATTCAAAATTCTTTTTAAAAATACTCAGTGTACTCAGATTGTAATAAGCATTTCAATTCATGATTAGTAAATATAGTTTTACTTAATAACAATATTCCCTAACAATTACACCACTGAAACTGAATTTTAAAAGATTTAAAAACTTTACAAATTATTCTACTTAAAAAAAAAAAAAAAAAATGAAAACAAATATTGTAAAAATTCATTATTCATTGAAAAAAAATTTTTTAAGACAATATTTTCTTTAATATATCTTATTCATAAAAGCAATTAAAAACTTTTCTAATTAAATAATGTCTTAGTTTTATTGCATTTTTTATTTTACAATTCAGAGCAGATTTTTGTCTGATCTTACAAAAAAGAATTGTCGAGTTAAATTCTCCATTGAGTTCTGCTTTTAACTAATATGGTTACTAAAAATTTTGTTGAATTTTGAGGTGGAGTGAAACACAAAAAATATTTTTAGCAAGATCTTCTAAAAGAAATATTTCTAAAATAATTTAATTCATTTGTGAATAAGTCCTAAAAGTTTCAATTAAATCCATCAATTATTTGATTTTTGTAAGAACTTCCAAATTAACAAATCTTTCACCACAAAAAAAGACACTAAAATTTGCTATGCTAATTTATAGTCCATCTGCTGATGTAAGAAAAAACAATTTTGAATATTCTAAATTAAAAATTAATTAAATATTCAAAAAATTCTTTGATCTTTTCTCTTAATAATAATAACAATAATAATAAAGATTTTGACAATAAAACTGTTTTCATTAAGTTTGGAGCACTTTTTTCACCACAGTATGCTAATTTTTTTAGTGATTTTGTGGCGGTACCTAGTTAAAAGTAATATTTACTCATATTGCAAAATAAATAGAAATGATTTAATGTAAAATCTCCTGTTGTAAAATAAGGAAATTATGACAGTTATTTTCTTACCTTCAGTATAATACACAAAGCTATATCTGTTATATGTACTGAAAAGCTCTAAGTCTAACAAAGACCTAAAAAAACAAAAAAAAAAAAAACAATGCTTGGTTATATTTTTTGTAAGTGAGTAAAGCCAAGAACTTTCCAGCACCCTTATTCAGCAACTCCATCATATATATATATATATATATATATATATATATATATATATATATATATATATATATATATATACACACACACACACAAGTTTGTTAGTGTCAAACAAACATTATGTCTAAAAAGATATTAGTTCAGTATGTACCATACTTGATGGTGTATAAGATGCACCCTAATTTCAGCAGGGCAAATCAAGAAAAAAGTAGTAAAATTATTAGTAAATGGTACAGCCTAGGCTATATTTATGAGGTATTATTAAGCCATGATTACAATTAAATGAAAAATAATAGGAAAAAAAAAGAACACAAGCCTATAAAAACTTTATAATATCCAAAAGGTAAGAAAACAATAAAAATCAAGCAATTATTACAATTAAGCATACAGTACAGTTACCATTAGTTTTATTCATCTTCAAATCCCTAAAGTGTTGTCTTCATTATCGAAACTGATAATCATTTTCAATACTATTACTATAATGCGTCATCTAATTTCAGCCGACTATCATGAATTTTAAACATACATATGGCATATAAGACAGGAGAATTTTAAAAGATATTTTTAGTTAAAAAACAAAAACAAAAAAAAAACGTATGCCTTATATGCTGTCAAATATGGTATATAAAGTTTGAACTAACATATTTATATTCTGATCAAATGTCATTTTGTCATCCTAATCTACTTAATTATTAAATTTTTGGCAAACTATTAGATTTCATCTTAATTTTATGTAAACTTGATTTTCATTCTTAAAATACAATTCTAATGTTGAACAAAGTCAGGAAATATTAATGATATTTCTTTTGTTTATAAGTTTTTCAATTCTGCACTTTTGTTAATCAGGGGAGAAAAAAATTCAAGCAGAAGAAAACTACTTGGATGGTAGGAGATTCCTCTGGACTTGCTTAATTTTTAGAGTTTTTTTATGCTTGATCTACTTCTGTTTGTAAAATTAGGTACAGAAGAAGATGCCCATGAGAAGTAATGATACCTTCTATGACATTATAGATCTATAATCACCATATAAAATGAAGAAGATATAAAAACAACCTAGAAATTTTTCTCTACCTATTCAAAAAAATAGTTGCATTTAAAAATCTTTAATCAGAATAAAAACAAAGTCAAAGTGATTAAAATACTTAAAAGTAAATTAAAATGTTTTAAAAATCTGATAATTCCTAAAATGATTGACAATGAAGAGAAAGTTGTCAAATGATTTGAATAACAAATCAGAATATACAGAAATGGTCTGTCTATATTTCTGAAATGAAGTATTATGTACACTATTTACATTATTCGGACTATTGTCCTCATCTTTGTCGCCATATTTATTACAACGTTTCTGTCGTTATATGCTCCAGCCTTCTTCAGGTGGTTGAAATGTCAAATTGAATCCATTATTTCGCTCACTGGGGCAGAAATAAAGGGTTCAGTTCAACATTCCAACCACCTGAAGAAGGCAGGAACATACAACAGCTGAAACGTAATAAATATGGTGACAAAGATGAGGACAATAGTCCGAATAATGTAAATAGTGTAAAGAAATGATGTTTCAAACTCATAATGGCAAAATAAAGGAATAGGGAAAAAAGTATGTACAATTGAAAATAAAATTAAATAAACAAAAACAACTAATATGAGTATAATACAGGTTGTGGCAAAAATACCTCCTACACAATGGTAAGACATTAGTAGCAATGGTGTTATCATCTAGACAATGTTTAACATCAAAAATAGTTCTATCTACCAAATTTAATTCACAAGACTTGGGTCA
Organism: Acanthosepion lycidas; assembly: GCA_963932145.1. NCBI lineage: Eukaryota > Metazoa > Mollusca > Cephalopoda > Sepiida > Sepiidae > Acanthosepion > Acanthosepion lycidas. The sequence goes on from OZ010608.1 coordinate 62,835,281, forward strand.
ACTCATGGTATGGTTTTCAGGCACTTTTCAAGAGTATCACACACTGAAATTGCCTCCCCAGGTCAATAAAATCAAGAACTCACCTTCCTGACAAATCAACCCTGGTTAGATTTGAACCTGGGTCTCATGGTTGGAAAGCAAATGTTCTAACCACTCAGCTACATGTGTGTTGAAGGTTGTGCTAGCATGAAGTCACAAGTCACTGTGACCGAGGGTTCAAGTGTAGTGGTCTTGTTCAGACTGTTGATCATGCCAGATAATGTGCTCTCATCCAGAAACTGTAACTAAGGTCTGTTTAGCATAGTTGCAGTATAAACCAAAAGTGGATTTTGTGGATGTTGAACAAACACAAATGTGCCTGAGTAGGCATCTGCAGCAGGGGCTGGTTAGCTATCCTAGTATTAGGTTGGTGCAAAAATAATGACATAATAATGTCGTTTTTTGACGTATTTTTAACGTCAAAAAACGACATTATTACGTCATTATTTTTGCACCAACCTAATAGAAAGGCATACTCAGATATAAGCAGCTAGCTATTACTTATTAATTACCATTATGTCGGAGGTATTTCTGCTGCACACTGCACATAATCTAAAATTATTATCTCTTTCAATGGGAAGACTATTTTTTTCAACATCAATATACAAATTCATATACAGTGTAACCCGGATATAAGAGAGTTGTCGGGACCGGATAATAAGTCTCTTATATCCGGGTTACTCTTATATCCGGGTTTGGTCTGTTTTGTTTAGGTAAGTATGGCTCTAATTTGGGACCGGAGAAAATCTCTCTTATATCCGGGTTACACTGTAACAGTTTTACCAATCACCTTTACATTTTTTTTATCTTTGCATCTGCAGTTCTCAGAGCTAAATAACTGTTCAAATTGATATAAATCCTTAGGAGAATGTGAATTGTATATCAGAATTCTATTATAAATTAAACAGCATTAGAAAATGAAAGAAAAAACCTGAAAAAAACTTTCGTAATTGTAATTCTACAGAATTATTTAGAATATTGCATTAACTTCAAGTTATCCTTTGTGAAAAAGATACTAACTTAACTTTCATTTTGTAAAGAGATTTTCAGAAAACAAATTACATTTGTGATTTATCAAGCAGAAATTAAAACTGCCATGAAAGGTGGCATTTTCTTTAGATATATTGGAACTGGGGAGGGAGATCTGTACAGTGAAAGTTCCAAGTAGGAATAAATATGACCAACCTGGCATGAAGGGAGTTAACAGTTCTGAGCACCATTAAGAATATAAAAATATTAGAAAAGCTGTTAAAAATCACAGGTGATCTTTTCGTCATTAAGAGTAGAAAAACAATATAACTTGCTACAGCTGAAAACCCTTCTTTTATTTGAGCAAAAGAAATGAGAGTGGAAGAGAGAATGAAACAGTTTTCTTATTTCAAATTGTCTAACCACTTTGAACCATATTGGTTATAAAAAGCACCAAGAAAAAGACTTTCTATGAATGGTCATTACAAAATGCCTTTTTTTCTTCTCTTGAAATGCTTACTTTTATGTGTGTGTTCCACAGCCAAGCCACAACAGCATGATATGATTAATTGGTATAATATCTTCCTTTATTACATCATTTTATTGGGTATCAATGATGTCCTTTGGTCATGTGGATTTGCTGAATATATTAAATTTATAATATTTTAAAAAATGAAATATATATAAATTATAAGTATATTTACCATGTTTCAAACAATCCCGCATATTAATTTTATTTAAAAGAAAAAATTAATAAATTCACTTACCCAATATAAAAATTGAGTCTTACAAATTTTAATAAACATCTGAAATCTTGAATATTAAAATGTTATAGCTGAAATAGAGAACGAGTGAAATAAATTATATTTTTTGATAGATATATTTAGGTACTGCCAGATTTCATATTCCTTCTGGAATAAACCTCTATGAGGCACAACCTAAAGATTTGGGTTATCTGAATAGTGTGCTTTTCTTAGACTGAAATTAAATTTTCATATTACTGTATTACAGACCAAGGCAAAAAAAAAAAAAAAAAAAAAAGAAAAGACAAAAGGCAGAACAAGATGAAACACAAAATAAGGCAAAAAATAAAAAGAAAACAAAGAAAATGGCTAGGTAAAAAAGGAAAACTAAAATGCAAATACATATATTTGTACTCCAGTTTAAATTAAAGTATAATTATTGTTCTTATTTCAACTAAAAATCTCAAAACATTAATCTGTTTGAAAATAAAGGGAAATATCTTACAAATCTTTAACAATGTGTTCATTTTTTAACTTTTTACTTATTTATTTGAATGAATAATTTCTCAATTTATGTAGAAGGTTAATATCACTATCATCTTACATATACAAAGTCTGGAAAATAATATACTTCATCAAAATTATACTTTGATTATTATCATTTATTTTGAGCAATCATTTTTGGTTTAATTTTCAGCTTCCATTATTCAGTTTTTCTCTCAATTTTGTTTTTCATAAGCAAACTTGTAAATTTCTTTATTTCTAATTTAAGAATTATGTATAGTTGTGGAAATATTCTATGACTAAAACAATGTATATGTTGATTGATTGTATACATTCTCACATTCCATTCTACTGAAAATTAGACAAAAAAATGAAATGATTATTGATGTCTATATATTAGCAACAATTCATTCCTTCATGACAGTATAAAAAGAGCTTTGGAATAACTTATATAGTTTTATTTTAATATTATTGATGTTCTTTTTTGTTTTGTTTTTATGGTTTTTCAGCCAACATGAAAGTGTGGTCATTTTTTTTTTCTTTTCTATATTTGTTCATTAACATCAATGAATCAATAGACACATACAGTTGTTTAGGTAATAACATTTGTTTACATTTTCCTATATGGTAACGTTTTTCCTATATTGGTAACAGTTTAAAAGTGGTATCATTTCAAGTAATATCTTTGGCCAACAATGTATTGAGAAAATGTGGGAAATCAGATGGCGAAAACTAGCGCACACAGTTTTTGACTTGTCAATTGACTTTGGTATTGGTATTGGTATTGGTATGTTCAGAAACTTTTCCTTTCTCTACTAGAACCAGTATATAAATAGATTTAGGGCAGAAGTGGAACTGTAAATCAATTTGTGGTACTTGGATATGTTCCAAAGCAATGTTCTTGTAAGGAAGAAATCAAAATATGAAAATGTAAAATAAACAATAAAAAATGCAAGTGAAAAAGTATAAAAACTAAAGCTGCAGTTTTTCTATTGGCTTTTGGTTTATTTATGTGCATAGATACAAAAACATACCTGCATACCCACAGGCTTATATATAAATATAATATGAAACAGAAAAAAAATCATCAGTATACAAGTTCTCAGCTTAATTCACTTGTTAAAATCTGATCAAATGAGCAAACCTCGAAACTGCTTTTTAGAATCCCTTTTTGACTGAGCCAAGAATGTTTCAACATGCTCTTGCATATAATTGTGATATTAAGTAATCACTTATGTTCAAGTATGAAGATAAATCTCTTAAGATACTGCTCTTTTCATAAACATTGGAAAATAGCAAAGGTCATTTTGCCTCAGGCCAGATTTAAGCAAACTTATTAACACTGCCTTGATTTTTGTTATTTAATGATATACTAAAAATGAAACAAAATAACCATTGACAGGAAAGAATGTGGTGAGATTTTGAGTTAAGGACTTTCTTGGTATAATTTATAGAAAATGACAGAAAAGTAACAAGGTAGAAACACTTAAAAATTTTATGGTAACATGTTTTAATCTACAAGCTCAAACAGATGTATATGTACACAAAAGGATTAAGAGATAAATGTATGAACAATTGCATGTATAGTTCCACAAACAGGTGTAGGCTTACAGAGAAGTCATTCAACCATGTGAAACAATTGCCAGAAATAATATATTCTTTTCAATAATCACAAAATAAAAATGCAAATAGCTTGACATTTTTTAAACTTTTTGGAAAGAGGAGAAACTAGAGAAAAACCATTACATAATAATTAGGAAATGAAAGAAAACTTGAAGTCATACATTAAAAACTTTTTTTAAGGTTAAAAATAAATTTAAAAATACAAAAAAAGTTTTCTACTAAAAATAAAATAAAATGAAAAGTTAAAAAAAGTTAATGAGTTATTTACCACATCTTTTAATAAATATAGTAGTGGATGCCAATAAATTCATTGCTTCAAACTTCAGTTGAAATATTTGTAAGGATATGAATATGACCAACTGTAGTTAATGACTAGTCAAAATTTATGCAACTTAATATAGCAGCTTACAAACATTGTTCTACATTTTAAATCAAAAGAGGCTTTTATCTACATAATATAAAGAACAAAACCACTGACACTTTCCTAAAGGCAAAAAGAAAAAGCAATTTTTATTATTTGTAAATATGTCATTTTACAGGTGTGACATGATTTTTACTTGATTCAGTTATATTTATGGCATTTCAGAACTCTTGCTTCCTCAAAGTTTAAAAAATATATATTCTTATCTGTAATATAGCTGCTTGTTTAGGTACCTCCACTAATTTTCAATACCTAAGGTTTAAAATGAATTTTAAAAAATGAAAAACATTCTTAAAGTTTCTTTTTAGCTTTTATTGAAAGCTAAATGATTAAATTTATTATTTCTAGTAAGCAAAATACTCTGAAATTATATTGATTGGAATCGTTTTTTGTTTTTTTTGTTGCTTTCAGTAAAATCATTAAAATTAGACATTTAGACACAGTTATAAACAAAAGTTAATTCTTGGTTTTAAAAATCTTCCAAAAATAAAATATATATTTTTCTGAAACTTTGAGGAATATTAGCTGATTTAAAGTATAATTAATCTGATTTGAAAAAATATTGACTAACTTTAAAATAAGAGAAATGGATTTTTAAAACAAACTGTAGCAGCATTTACATGCTTGTCATCACTTATCAATCACGTAACAAATGCTGATAAAGGTGTTGATAGATTTATTGTTGTTCTTTGGAAACTTCATCTGTTAAAACATAATTTAAGAAAGTGACAGGTGAGTGCCTCTTTTAGATCATTTTTAAGTAATCTTAAAAAATGTTGGAAAATATTCTCTGTAATCTAATTTTAGGAACGTAGACTTACATTATTCGGACTATTGTCCTCATCTTTGTCGCCATATTTATTACGTTTCAGCCGTTGTACGCTCCAGCCTTCTTCAGGTGGTTGGAAAGTCAAACTGAACCCTTTATTTCGCTCACTGGGGTAGACTGTTCTAGTTCCATGTTTAATGGATGTCAGTTATCAGTTATCTCCTGTTAATTTCCCTCTTCAAGTTCTCCACTGCCTTAACCGGGTATTGAACTCACACTCTTTGGGTCCTGTCACTGGATCTAACCAAGACCTTTATCCACTGTGCCTTGTGTCCTTGAGGACTTTCAGATTTTTAATTTCTTCTGGTGAGCAGAGTGACAGCTCTGGACATTTTGTTGCTCCTTTTTTGGGGTTTTATTTGAAGTTTTTTTTTTTTTTTTTTTTTTTTTACTGATTTTGGTTCAATCATAGCCGATATAAATGCTTTGCTACACAAAAGGAGACACTTTTGATATTTCACCATCTAGTGATTCTATAACTATGAAAGTTGGAAATTGTTTTTTTTCCTGATATTTTGTTTTCACTTTCTGTTTCAGAAGTCTCATGTCTCTTGCTTCGTTTATAAGAGATAGCCATATAATTTTGATTTTTGTATTCACCATCTGTGTTCCCCACCCACCTTGGAGTTCCTTCTTAAGGGACGCTATCAGAGGGGGACTAATCCCACTTGCCATGATCCGCAAGGGCTACACAGACAGTATAGTTGTGATGAAAGTGGATACAAGCACCTGCATTCACCCACCATATCTACACAAGTATAGTATGGTGTAAGGATTCGCAGACATATCAGAGCCATTATCTATCATCCCAAATAGCCCTTGCCACTATGTGACTAGACGATTGGAATGGATTGGGCTATTCCACCCACCCGTCATTCCCAGGTAGGGACCGAAGTGACATGTTGTGGAAAGAAATGGTCATTTTATACTAGATCAGGAGTCAGTCAGTCACCAGGAATCACAATGCGTGGCCCCATTGAGGGGAATTTGTAGTTTTTGGGAATCATTTTTGTGAATGTGCATTTTAAATATTGCAATTTGTATTGCTGGTTTCTATAATTCTTGAAAAGTGTGTGTGTGTGTGTGTGATCGGATGTTGTTTATGCATTTCCACAGTTTTCATCAGATTTCAATGAAATTTATTTGTTCAATAGATAATTCTTCAGTGCTGGTTTTGAGTCAAAATTGAAGGTAAAAAAAAAAAAAAAAAAAAAAGATATTTTACACTTTGTGCAAAAATCAAAGGCAAAATTTAATTTACTTTTTCACACATAACCTTCCAATCCTAACTCATGCTGTGTGGGCGTGATTCACACCTCCACACATTGCCCATTGGTTGCTGCTGACCTTGATAATTAGCATGTGCAGCAATGCATGTACATGTGGTCCTGCAACACATGCTGTGTCACACTGACACATGCACTGATGCACACACATGGCCTGCGGAACACAACCTGTTCAAGTTGCCCAATGGCTGCACAAAGCCTCTTTAAATGTCCACTCAAATGTTGCTGTATCATACTGATTGTCTACACAGTCCTAAGCTCATTGCTACTGCTTAATTCCGCAATTTTGCTTCTACATCTGTACGTCCAGCCCTGCTTACACATTCCCTTCTCTTGGCCAAATGTCAATCTCTCAAGTGAGGTTACCTTTTCCATTGCATAAAGCCTACTACTACAGTTTTAAGGTGTTGCTTTCATTGTTGTTTACAGCCGTTCCCAATTTTAATTTTTTATTGTCCTGCTAGTTTTTGCATTGCATTCACCATAGTAATAAGTAAGCTTGCTTTTTTTTTTTTTTTTTTTATTACTTAACATTTATTTTTCTAACCTTTCCTAAAGTTATTCAAGCTTAGTGATTCCTGTAGCTTTACAGCATTCATTTCTGGTATTTACCCATGCATTCCATTTGACAATTCATACTTGCCTAAGAAATGCCACCAAAGAAAAATATCTGCCTAAATCCCGAAACCGCTGCCACCAGGTCCGCCATGTTAACAAGAGATAACAAATCGTCTTTAGAACATTCAGTTCGTCTGTCTCAAAATTGAAATGCTTCAATCAAAGCCACCGAGTCCAAAGATCAACGTAGCCATTGGCTTTCCAGAAGAGCATACCTGAACACTTCTGCACACAAAGCTGAAAATGATGATCAAAAGACTCAATGGCTGAGGAGAAACTACTGCTGCTGCGCATAAGGTCGAAACAAGATTAAAAATGCAAAAACAACCTTTTTCATTTAAATATAAAAATAAAAAGTATTTAGAAAGTAATATGCAAAAAGATAAGAATGGTTACTGAGTGATAACTGTTGAGAAGCATTTGTTAAGAATTTTCTGGAGCATGTCAATAGTACAAGTCTTTCAGGATTTATCAATTACAAATGAAAAAGTAACATTAAATTTGCCCTCAAAGTGTCTAATGTGCAATGTTAGTTTTTCATTGAAATTTTTTTTTTTGCCCAAATTCATGCATTGGGTTAGGACAAAAGTTGGTAGCAATTTTTATGTAAATTTAAAATTTTATAATTTGAATATAGATTTTATTTGACTATGTACATGTCATTTTGTTTCATTACATTTTGCCATCTTTGAGGGTTAGCCTCATGATGCCCATCCCTCCCAGAACATTTCATCTTTCAGGGATCATGAACTGGCCTAAGTGCGGTTCTTTTTGTTTTTTTAAAAAAAAAACAAAAAACAAAAAAAACAACGAACTTCCAGACAAAGTTCAGCCCATTGAGAGAATTTCTTTAGAGATTGAAATAATTGCTAATCTGAATGTGCAAAGTCAGTTGAGTATTGTAGGTGTAGCATAACATCCAAGTTAATCTGTACCAATTTCTAGCAGGTCTGCAAAGAGACATGAGGGCTGGTATTGTCCTTATAGAAGGCAACACTTGATTGGCCAATTCTGGATACTTTAACTGAGAACAGTACTTGTTTGATTTTATAATAGGAGCTCATGATGCACAATGCCCTTCCAAAACCCAACAAATACACAGTCATCTACTGACTTTTCATTTTCCTTAGGACCTTTTGCATTACTTATTGTTGTAAACAATCCATTTTCATCACTTGTGATGATTCACTTCAAAAATGAGTAATTTTTGTTATTGCATTTGAGTAGAAAATTGCAAATGGAATGAAATCTATTAAACATTTTTCTGTTAGATCATGAAGCAACCAAATATTGTTTATAGATATTAAGATATCCATGCATTTTTAAATGACTTACAACGTTCCTATGAATCTTCCAGATCAAAATTTCCACTTCTGAACCTAGAGAATCACCTACAAACAGTACCATCAGCTATGGCACCATGTCCATAAAAGGCACATATTATTTTTGCTCTTGGTACAGGGTTTTTTTTAATTTACAGAAATAAAAGAATATCAAATGACAAAAATTAATTTAATTTTCCTACATTTTCACTTAAAAACCTTTGAAATGCACAAATCATACATGAACCCTATAGAAAGGTTGAAATGTCACTTTTTCAGAATATGTATATATGTCATAAATTTCAAGAATGTGAAAAATGAAATCATGTATTCAAATACCACCTATTGAAAAACTTTGTTTCACTCCAATTATTCACTATTCATTGCTTTTTTCATTATGCAAATAAAAACTCTTAGATAAAAAATAAGAAAGTAAAACGTGAAAGATTTTTTAAAAATCTTACAAGCAGAAGTCAGTTGAATTATAAGAACACATTTCTTTTAGTTGTGTAGACAAAAGAGATTGTAATATATGACACTTAAGAGTTTCTAGTCTAATAGGCTTACATAGCACTGCAAAAGCTTAGACTCAAGGAGGAAGGAATATTCATAAGGTTGCTATTTACTTTGAGTACTTAACAAGTTTTTTTGATGGAACTAAATTGGCAGTTAGGAAGTACATGTTTTTAACAGATGCTGATTCAAAGGAGTGTTTAGTACTCAAATTCTATTAACCTCATCAAATGTAAACCACTTCATGAGTAGACTTGCCTACACTATAGGCATAAATAACCAGGAGATTGAATTTATAAAATTGTAATATATTCTGGAATCTCTTGCTGCTTTTGATAAATATAATCTTATCAGATTTGTTGATAAGTCAATATACTATTATAAAAAAAAAAAAAAAGATACATTAGCCATAAAAGTTTTAGAAATCATTTATCAATCAAGTTACTTTTAATTATTAATTTATCAATCAAGTTACTTTTAATTATTAATTTATCAATCAAGTTACTTTTAATTCATTTTTACACAATATCTTATTATAATAAAGAGTAAGCACATTTAAAAGAATTTTCAAATAAATTTTCCGTTGCTCTTGCTGTTACCACATTTTGCCCAATCATTTCTGTTCTTTAGGTATACAATCCACATAGAAAGAGAAAGAAGGAAATCTCTTCTTGGTAATAAAAACAACAACAACAAAAAAAAAAAAAAAAAAACAAAAACGAAGTCTATTCTAATGAAAATCTACATCAAAACGTAGCACAAGGCCAAAGAAGGGGACTGAAGTAAAATTTAGTTTTTAATCTCTTACTCTTAGCTACATCGTTCAAAATGTACAGCATTATTTCGTATAACAAAGAACCCTTCTATCAATTATAATCAAGAATGGCATTTCAATCATCCATTAATACGAGTTGTTGTTTGAGTATAGAAAAGGCTCCAATTATTGGGCACGGGAAATACAGGCAGAGAGGGGAATGATGCTAATGGTGAACACCAAGTGCACTAACCGCATTGACACAAAACATTCTGCTTTTCATGCCAGCATGTACAAGATTAATCCCCCCACCTTCATGAAATACTTAAGAAAACTCCTTGCATGCATTACATTTCAATGTGACCTAAGATGAGGAAGGCAGACAACTTTTCTCCAATCCCTGAAACCCTTCAAATTCATGCTATTCAAGTCAAGCCTCATTTCCATTAGTCAGTGACACAGTTGAGTCCGATGTTTTCTGGCTATATTCAAGCATCATTCCAGCTGAGGTAACAATCCCACTGACGACCATGAAATAGATTTGACTATTATATTGAAAGACCGTCATTAAGTAATATTTGCTTATATAATTCCAACATGGAAGGCATGATTTTGAAAAGTGTTTGCTTTTAGCATTTCCCACACTTGGAATTGACCACTCATGATCCTCATTACCATTATTAGCCAAGAGATATCAAGAAAATTCCTTTGATTACTAACATCTTTGTACAGATAATTCAAAGATGTGATCACCCTGTTTAACAAAGAGGAAGAGACTTTATTGGATAATTTATTATAGATGTTGATGTATTGTGTATTAGATACTTACATTTAACAGTCTGATATATAGAAAAAAAACATGTCCAATTTCTAATCTGGAATGTTCCAAGGAAATGGATTCATTTTATCTAATTTGCATACAGAAATAATGAGTAGATAAACAAGATTTGTTGGATCATTGACCTCAATTACATAAAAAGGTCACAACCTGTGCCTAGGATCAATTGTTTTGGGGCAAGACATGACATAAGTGAATTGAACCTTGTCCTGGAGATTCTGATTCTTCATTTCAGGAGAAAGTCATGAGTCACCTTTGACACCTTTGCAACAATGGCCAATTTTTATCACATTTGCCCACATTCACACAATTGGAGCTCAAACAACTTTGTGTCACATTTGCCTTCATGGAAAGGCTAATAAATTACAATCTCTTTTGTGTATAAAAAAAAAAAAAAAAAAAATCAGACATTTGCCTTCAACATCAAGCACCAAAAGTGATCATTAGCAATTCTGAGAATCTAAAAATTAAAACTTTGAAGCAATACATTCCAAAGGAATTACTATTCATTCTATATAACTTTTAAAGTAGAAATGATTCCCACCCCAGAAATATGAACAATGTAGCTCCAGGAAGCCTAGTATATGTAAGAGAAGCAGCTGAATTAATTCAAAGGATTTGTGTATATCACAACATCAAGAGGTTTTGAATAGCACAACTGCTCTGCAAAACTTTCTTAATCAAGTTAGTCTCATGAAAGAAGTGGATGACCAAATATTGCCAATAGAAAACCCCCTTTAAGTGTAGAAAATAGTTGCACCTTCAACATTAGACTCCAGTAACAAAGTCATATCAAAAGGTGAAGTGGAAAAGTTCGATATGACAAGGTAAAGATTAAGGTACCCTTAGGTTGGTCATTTTTCTTTACTTTCTTTTGTAAGATTTAATGGCTGGATACTTGCCTGATATACCTCATATGTCCAGTGTGAATTTTATACTGGCAAAAAAAAGGACTGCAAAGTATCATGACATAAAAGAAACAGAGAATAGGTCATGTTACATGTTGTTAGAATAGGTTGATATGACTAGTATAATTGCCACCATTTTTTTGTTGTTGTTTTGCATTACTAAGACACTGCACTTTTTCTATGATTTTTTTTAAATTTGGAGAAGACCATGAAACAGATGGGCCAAAGTGAAATAAGAAAAACAATACAATAGGCCTAGTAGTTCTTGGAATAATAACTCTTCTCAAAATTATAGAAGAGGAATTTGATGAGTTTATAAAAACAATATTTCAAATAAATTAAAACAATTTTCTTTTAAAATCCAGAATCAATTTATTCTAACAATTCCTGTCATCAGTCTATTTTATTGAATTATAAAATAATTGGCAATATTTTGATGTAAATTGCTCCTAATTTACATCATCTCTAAAAAGAAAAAAAAAATGCAGCAGAAACTTTTTTGTATAAATGACCAATATTGATTACTTTCATTGTAATTATAAATTTATAAAATTTATTGTTCAAATTTTAGTAATGGCATTTACAAAAAAAAAAACCCACAACAAAATGTGCCTTTAATATTAGCTAGATCAATAACTGTAATTTCAGTTGATCTGGATGATATACTCATGACTTTTCCTTTTATTCCCATATTTTCTTTCTGATAATCATTGATATTCATTTTATTTCTCTTGAAGAGATGAAAAATTCCTTTGATGCTTGTCAGTATTTGAAATTTCTTCAAATTTGTACATATTTTAAAATATGCTAAAAGATAAATCGTCTGTTTCTAAGTTTAATATCAACCGCCGAACATTTTGTGGAAATATAAATTGTCAACAGGTTCACACTCCTTCCCTGTCTTTTGAACAGAATTAGAGGTTTATCCCTTGTTATCTGTTTAGAATTGGGTTTCCAGTTCCTCCTGAAGTCTTCTCATTGTCTTTCACTCTCAATAATCTCTTGTGTCTTAGTGGCATTATCAGCTTATTTGGTGTGAGAGAAAAAAACAAAAAAACAACCTTTATTCAATCCATGTTCTGATTCTTCTTTCGATGGTTACAGGATATCTTATATCATTTTAATTTTATTTAGTGTGTTTGCCTTTGTGCTGCTTCCACTGAAGTAGAAATTGAAATCACAAATGCTAAGGAACCAGATAGATTTTAATCAATTTTTTAATCGACAAGATTATGTCAGTAGTGTCATTTTTTAATCTTAAACCTGTAGAATGAAGCTAATAGACAGAGAATAAGACAAGTGAAAGAATCAGCACATATGTTAGGCTCCTACAACCTCTTCAGTAGACACAGTATAAAGATAAATACCATGTGAGAACTTCTGATTAAGAAAGACAGGCTACTCAAAGATTCCACCATCTGAAGACAAATTTTACATGCCCAAAGTGTAAAACAGCCAAAACATTGTAAGTATACCATTCTAAATGGAAAGGCATACAATAATGGCTAATACTTAGATACAGAAAAATCTTTTCATAAACAAGAACAGAGAATCAAGACAATAATTAGAAAATCATTTATAGACTTGAACAACTGTAAAGACAAAAAATTGTTGAAAGTTTTGAATTAAAAACTAAAAATATGCTGAAAGATAAAATGCAGAAATGAGGGAATGCAATTTATTTTTGCTCATTTGCTTGCAATAAATTGTCTTCAATTATGCAGTGGAACCTTGGCCATAATCCATTCAAGAAAGTCAGCTGAAAACCAGAATGCACAAAAATGGAGCTAATATTCCCATAAGAAATAAATGTAAATCCAATTAATCCATCCTACACACCCAAAAATATTAATAAAAACTACATTTTATAGAGTATAACTATAGTTTTATATGCGGAAAAGAATAAGATATAAGATAAATGACAAGTAGAATAAATAAAGATTTAACTTCACTTGATCTTTTATTGAAAACACTTGTAAGACTGTTAGGAAGGGAATAGAGGTGTTATTATTTGGAAGGGGAATGAATCCCCCTCCATAAACACTTCAGGTAAGTCTTTTTTTTCTGGGGTTATTTACCTTTTGTCTCTTTGTGCATCTATTTGTGATGGACTGGATCTCTCTCTCACTAAAAAAAAATAAAAATTGTCCAGAAAGATTTGTTTTGTCTGCTTTAAAATTTGCATGAAATGTAACAATGCATTGTTATTAACAGCTTTGTTAGGGTGATATTTTTCAACAAAACTTTGCACCTCACTCCATTTTGAACAAATGTTCTTAATCACTGAAGAAATCACATTCTCCCCTTTCTCCTCCTCCGAACCTATTTCCTCAGCTGCTGTTTGTTGCTGTTCCAGCTGAAGGTCTTGGAGTTCTTCAGTGGTCACCTCTTCTCTGTGGTCCTCCTCCACATCCCCCACCAAGCCCAGTGACTTCCCCAAAGACACACTCAGAAGTTTCTTTGGACCCATGGTGGTTTATTTAACAGTAAAACTAAATTTAAAAAAACAAACAATAACAAAAAAAAATAAACAACTATTTAAAACAAAAATTTTCACACTAATGTGAGGGAAGATGATCACTTAGCGAGAGACAAAAGCAGACTGAGTAACACACATACACATGATGCTTTGTGTAGGAGATTGGCTTAGGGAAATCACATGGCAGCAAGTGAACAGGAATGTACAGGTTTGTAACAGACGGATTTCCTTCCTTGATAAGCAAGGAGATGTACAATTTCCAACATATATCTTCACTGAAAGAGTGAGTGATAACCCGAATTGTACAATAATGAAGGTGCTTCATAATCAAGGTTCCACTGTATTCAAGCCACAAATCTAGGATTCACTAAATATAGAGATGCATAAAAAATCCATTAAAATCATGCAAAGACTTCTTGAAACATGACAAATATATGATTTACTAAAAAACAATTCATGAAATGTAAAAACTGAATTATATGATGGTTGACAAACCCCCATAAAGGGATTTTTATAAAGAGAATCTGGAGAGTGCTTTACCTTGAATCAAATTTAGTTTTTATTTGCCTAGCAAAAGATGTGATAAAACTTCCTTTTTCTTTAGAAATTTATCCTTGATTCAAACTATTCAAAGCAAAGAAAAATTAAAGGCAAGTAATATCAGACACCTATATTTTAGTCTCTCACTTATTTTTTTTTTTTTTATCAGATAGTTAATACATTTCTGATGAGTGCAGATATTTTGAAATTAAAGAGAAATCTATACGAATGAAAGACCATACCTGGTCATTTGATTCCATTATGTCTCAACTATGTAAAGGGGGGGGGGTAATCAGATTTGAACATTACTTTTCAGTTTTCAAAGAAATTACATGAACAGATATTATGCATTGATTTAAGACAAGTGATTCTTTTATGATGGAAATGAAACTTCAGATAATTTGATATAGAGTTTCATTTAACCACTACAATTAAGACATTGTAAACAAAATTACACCAATTGCTATTTCTCACATGACTAGAACAGAAGCTGTTCATTTCAAGTATTTGAAAATACAATTCAATCAGTACATCAAGAAGAACAATGCTTAAGAGATTTTAAAATACTATAAACCCATAACAAACATATCTAATAATTTTAATAACATATATAAATAAAATTATTTTCACTTTGTTACAAGTTTTAATTACTATATATTAATGGGCCATGTTACTTACATGGTTAGAATATAAAGAAATTTTAATTTAGAATTTTCTGGAAAATATTGATGATTGATCATTTGTCATGACATTGGAGAAACAAAATAGGTCTTCCTAAAATATTAGACTACTTTTCTTTTTATTGGTTTCTAAGAGATCATCAGAATCAATAAATCTTCCTTTAAAAAAATAAACACAGGCATATCAAAAATGGTATCCAATAAATTATCACAAAATTATCTTTTGAAAAAGACCATATTATCAAATAGAGTAAAAGTTAAATGAATAGCAAACAATTTTACAACTGAGGAACTCAGTAATTCAGATTGTAGAATGGATGCCACTAAACCACTCAAATGTAAGCAATAATGAACCTATTAGAATAAAACAATAACAATTTAATCATGAAAAAAAAATCAATATGAAATTATCACCTTGATAAACAATAATGACAAATATAGGGAAGTCTGAAAATGTTCAAAATGAAATTTCAGGAAAAAAAAAAAAAAAAAAAAAAAAAAAAATCAATAAACTATATTAATATCTGCCAGCATGTTGGTATTAATGCTAGTAAAATCTTGTGTATCCCTGTTTAAGTTGGGGTGATGGGGAAATAATGGTTTCAAAATAAAAGAATTTAAAAATATTTTTTTAATTTTATTGATAAGCTTGCTAATGAACTTACATGTAAACAGAAAAAAAATGAATAATGTATGTTTGAGCAAATTGATGTCACAAAGATCACCAGACTAGGCAATTATCCAGAAATAAAAATAAGTTACGATGTTTATTTACAATATACATGTGTGTGTGTGGGTGTGTGTGCGCATCCCCATCTCTTATTGAAAGTGGACAAGTACGTTTGTAAAATCTATTAGTTCTTTTTTCTGATTTACTTAAAAAAGAGGCAAACATTAATAACACCACTGTCACTACCTATATAACAGGATAATCAATAAGTTACATGTCCCTAAGTATGGAAAACAGAATGGGGACATTATTCCGCCATGGACTGAATAAAAGTTTTCCAATACAATGAGAGACACCTAAAAGAAGGATAGAGAGTACAACAGCAGAAACATTGTAATTATAACAAACAAAATAAATTTGCTGGTTTGAATAGTAAGGCATATAATGATAATATCTCATCTCAAAAATTGGGACAAATTAGAAGAAATGAAATAAAAAAAATGCTAATATTGTAATTTTGAAAAATATCTTCTGAATTTGTACTTAGTCATTAAATGCTATTTGCAGGATAATGTTTATTCTTTTTTTTTTAGAAAGAACAGTTTATCACCAAATTTTAATAACTTTCAGTTTTATTCAGAATTGACCTGATTGTCAAAAAGAAAACAGAGACGGGTCTATTTTTATCAGATTTTTAAGCTGAGATGGGTCTATTTTTATCATCCATTATTTCTTATATAAAAAGACACTGCAGTTCAATTAAGGAAAATCATCTATCTACCAGTCATTAAAGTTACTTGCACAGAAAATCTTTAAGTATCAATTGACTGATAAAGTTCGTTTTTAAAATTGATAGCAAATGTATCTTAACAGATTTCAGTTTTCCTAAACAAAGAATTTCAGTTCAAAATAAATTGCAACAAAGCAACTGTTGATTACTTTTCTTGCCCATTTAAAAAAAAATGCACTGTAAGTAAATGTTTTAGACAGCCCCCACTCTTGATTTGAAATAAACATGTCGGTAGTTTTTTCTCCATGAAAACCCCTTGTGCTTATTAAACTGATATTAAAAGACATTAACTAAGAAAAAAAAAAAAAACCTTAATAAAGGATTTATTAAGACAAGGTATGTGACATATTCAGTTCTCAAGGTTACAAAACCCATTTGGCTTCACAGTAAATTCATTTTCATTAACAGCATAACAAAAAGGTAGGATTGCAAAGAGAGAGAGAGAGAGAGAGAGAGAACAAACACATTTACCATAAATAGTTATGACATTCTATTAATATTCTGAAGAGAAGAAAGATAAATGGCAGTTCGCGATCATGCTCAATTGAGTTAGATTTTAGAAAAAAAAAAACAAACTTCAACAAATGTTCTGTATGGAAAGGGGAAGGGAATTCTTCTGTGGTGTGTGCAGCAGATAACAAATGGGTAAAAAAGACAGGCAAGTCTATCTCCCTCATAACAGTCTCATCAAAAAAATCTCAACCTCAATGCAATGAAGGATACACACATTTAACACAAACATACATAGACTAGAGTTTCTGGTCTGATCCAATTATCTATACACAAGCTAGCTTAATCTGTAGCTTTAAGTACAGTTCCATATTGTATATTTTCAAATATATCTACATATATGTATGAGATATATATATATATATATATATATATATAAAATATAAATAAAACAGACTAACAATGTAAGTATATTTTTTCTATAGCAATATACATTATATTTATATTAAATAGGAAAAGAAATGATAGAATTTAAAACACAATTTAATAAACAAAAGCAAGAATTGTAGAAAAATGAAAATTCTGAAAAAAAGATTTATCTAATGTTCTTAAAAAATCTGAATTATCCTTTATAAAAGAAAACTGGATGCAACAATCAAGGTAACATGTCAAGAGCTGTTCACTTTTATTGATTTTGAAGGAATAAAGTGACCCAGCCATAATATGCTTATACATGGCTCTAGATGCATGGGTGTTTAGCAATGTGCATAATTGCAAACAAGAGATTCATTAAAATTATATCAGTTAGATCATTTATTTAAAAAAAAGTTAAACCAAATTTGTATACAATAAGAAGTGCTTTATATATTGAATCACTGAAATATCCTATTTGTTTAAAAAAAAAAAAAAAAAAAAGATATTGCTATAAGAAATCGAACTATTATTTTTGAATACAAATGTCTATGAAAGATCTATATGATAAATTACTTGAAAGAAGCATATTTAAACAAACAACATTTTTGTGGCTACACAAAGGCAAAACATAGGTATTTACATATTAATCTGGGATTATCTTTATAATTTTTGAAATGCTTCTTTGAATTTTGATAGGAATCTTCATCAGCACCAAAATAGAGGCAAGAGCTGTTTTAGCAATTTCACATATCAAAAGCCCATCTCAGCAGAATAAAACTGATCTATCCAAGAGAACAGCATCAAGTGTTAAAGATCACACTAAATTTCAAGAATATGTAGGGAAATGAAATAAAACCAATGAATAAAATAATACAAAATAAAAAGTTATAAAGAAACCAGAAAGGGTTTCTGGTCAAATGTGCGATTTTATGACCCCACTTCTGGAAAGGAGAAAATCTTTCAGTTTCTACTCTTGGCTTCAAAATGAGAACCATGTGGTAATCACATTCCCACCAAGGAATGTTAGTTTCCCCAGTTCATTAACGGCTGAAATCTATTCCACTTTCCAACGATATCTTTCGAACATGTTTTAGCAGCCTTAAGTAGAGATTTGTCCATACCAACTCAGCACAAGGCTGACTTGAGCTCAACCATCTTTTACTACTCGTTCTTATCTTTATTTCCCATAAATAATTTCTGAATCAAAAAGAAAAACAGACATACTCAAGAGACATTTAACTTTGTTTCAATACAGTCAGTATAAAAAGAATAAACGTCTGTAGCGATAAAGTTTTTTCTATATGTTTCTTCTATCTTCTTTGTTTATATATTGAACATGCACCTTTGCCTAAAAATACATACAAAAACCACAACGTTGTTAACATCCACAAATATAACTGAAGTTGTGAGTTTTTCACGAGACAGGTTTAGAAATATCCAATAGAAATGTAAGGACTTATATCACATGCATACACATTTTATTTATATTGTGTGTGTATATTCCAATCTATATAGGAATGACTGCAAAAACATCTCCCTTCCCAATCCCCAAATTTATAGACAAAACATACAGACGCATGCTGGGATTTCTTCCTAGCCAATAAGATAGGGCCCTTCTCAGTCTTATCTGCCATATTTCTGTTCTTTCTTGTCTTGAAGTCAGAAAGTTGCTACCACTTGTCTGTATCCCTTAGTGTCTTAACACCATTCTTAGTTTGTAAACTCTTTTCGCCTCATTACTGCTGTTTTGGCTACTTTTGTCTTGCATATATTGTTTGCTTAGTATTAGGTTGGTGCAAAAATAATGTCGTTTTCTCACATATGTTACTATGTGAGAAAACGAGATTATTTTTGCACCAACCTATATTATTTTTGCCCTGTTCTTTTCTTTCTTTTTGCTATTGTTTATCACAAATGTTGTCAATTCTGTTTGTTGAGTATTTTTGCCAATTACATTTAGCCATGGCCAATTACTCTACAGATTACTGGCCCAGAAATAGACTCTTTCAACAGTGATGAATCCAGATATGAACTACAGGAAGTTAATTTTTTTTAGGATACATGAGAATCCAAAAAATAATTCTTGGTACTATATGATCATCCCAATGACGAAGAGTACTGTGAAAAGAATGCAAATACATTTGCCGAATTAATTCAATTTCTCAATGACTGAAGTTTGTTTCTTATTATGAGAGAAGCTCCTAACCATAGTAGAAAAGCACTATAAATTTTGAGAACACTACTTATCAAAGGGAAAGCCAGAAATAATTTCCTTGTATACTGAATTAACCTCTCTACAAAAAGCAAGTGGTGAAAGTATTACGGATTATTATTAGAGCTGAAAATGCTGCAACTCTATTGAAAACATCAAAAGTGATTAGTGACACCTTGCTAACAGCCATGGTCTTAAAAAGCTTCCATCTGAATTTAAACTGTTCACAACTGTTATTAAAGACAAAATAGTAACATTTAGTGAATTTAAAGTAGCATTGTGAAGCTTTAAAGAAACTAGAAAGATGATGGAAGAGAATGACAGTGAAAATACTGTAATTAGCTTCAAAATGCAGAAGCCAAGACCAAAGCCACAAACTAATAACAACCCTTCTTGTTTTACATGTGGTAAACCATGCCAAAAAAGCTTTGACTGTCAAAATAAAATTCTGAATTATTCAGTAAATAATTCTCCCATAAAATGATAGAATTCCAATCCACTCAGCAAAAATATTACATGTCATGTGTGTCATAAAACTGGACATAAAAGTACTAAGTGCAGAAGCAAAAAGAAGGACCATTTCATTAAAAAAAAAAAAAAAAAAAAAAAAATGTTGAATATTAAAATTAATTTCTATTTTCAACTGAACTAGACACCATTTTCCAACAGAAATGGTTTACTTGTTGATTGTGGAGCCACAACTCACGCTATTACTAATGAATCTAAATTTATTAATTTCAATAATGATTTTAATCCAGAAAAATCACTATATTGAATTGGTAGATGGAAGTAGGACAAATAATATTGCCTTAAAAAGAGTAATGCTCAAGTTACTTTAACTGTCACAGAAGAAAATATACAAGATTGCATTTTAAAGGATGCTCCTTATATCTCTACATTTAAACAGTGTGCATTCCCGGTACATGCTGCTACTGAAAAAGGGAGCTTCTGTAAAATTTGTAATTACGCAGAACTTGTATACCCTAATGGTGCAAAATTTGACATAAAAAGAGAAGGACGCTTGTATTATATAAATACTGTAATAACCTCCGAAACAGCTATGCATAGCCTAAAACAATGGCATCAAATTCTTGGACACTGCAATTTGATGGATATTATAAAACTACAAAACATTGGGGAAGGCATGAAAATTACTGATAAATCAAATTTAAACTGTAAAATATGTATCCAAGGAAAAATGGTCCAATATAAAAATAAATTACCTAACACACAGGCAAATAAAATATTAGATTTTGTTAATTGTAATCTAGCTGGCCCAACTGAGCTGAGATCTTTGAATGGTTTCAAATACACACTTTATTTTGTTGGCAACTATTCCAGTCTAATCATGATTTATTTTCTTAAACAAAAAAGGATACATTTCTTGCTACAAAGAAATATTAGGCAGACATCACTCCATATGTCTCTGTAAAATGTCTAAGAAGCAATAACACAGAATTCATTCCTGAAAATTTTGAAACTCTTCTAATCAATAATCATATTAAAACATGAGAATTTGGCCCCATACTCTGCACACCAAAATGACACTGCAGAAAGATCTTGGCAATTTCTATTTAATTGACTCAAAACCAAAATTCTGACATTATTACACCAAAAATTATTACAACTGCAGATACCAGAAATTGGTGTTATAGTCAAAAAACTAGAAAAACAGCCTTTGAAATGTTTACAGGTTGCAAACCTAACCTCGGTAATATGCAGTTTATTATGCCTACATACAACGTGGAAAGAAATTCGACAATAAATGTGAAAAAGCATATATGCCAGAAACTAAAAAGGTCAAAAGAGTAAGATGTGTAAAAATTAATGAAAATTTATTTCCTACTACATCTGACAATTTTTCACTTCCAGTTGAAGAAAATGCAATATGATTTCCCAACTATTTGGAGAGAAATCCTTGTGGGGTGGAAAACAAGAAAGTCAAATTGCACAATCAACAACAAAAAAAAAAAAAAACAATAATACAGGTGATAATCTTAGTGTGGAAATATCTGACAGAAGACACTCCAGCAGGTGCAAAAAAAATGCCTGAATACTTAAAAGATTATGTTGTTCAAAATTTGAATGACATGGTAAATCCTACTATAGACTATTGCTGTTCTGTAAAATATATACCCAATACTTATATTGATACTATTATTGATACTTCAAATGATTCTATAAAATGATGCAAGGCCATGGAAAAAGAAATGTGTTCTAAAAATGAATGACATAAATAAATTAACTACATTCCCAAATGTTAAAACTCTCCTTAGAATTTGGTGGGTCTATACTATTAAAACTAATAAAAATGTTAACAAACAATTTAAAATGACTCATATTGGACAACTTCTTTTCTTTCTAGGTATACAATTTATGTTTAAAAATAATTCCATAGAGATGAATCAAACAAAATATATAGAAAAGATTCTAACCAAATTTGGAATGCAAGATTGTAAATTTTGATCAACGCTTGTGAAACGGATATCAATATACTGGATGAAAGCAATGCTGAATCAGCAGATAGGAAATATTACTGAGAAATAGTAGCATAATATATATTATACCTGCAGCTTGTCCAAATATATGTTATGTGGTAACAAAATTGTCACAATATTCAGCAAACCTAACTATAGTTCACTTGAAACAAGTTCTATGCTATTTAAAAGGAATAAGCACATATTGTCTAGTGTTTAATAAATCTATTAGGTTGGTGCAAAAATAATGACGTAATAATGCCGTTTGATGTTAAAAAATACGTCAAAAAACGACATTATTACGTCATTATTTTTGCACCAACCTAATAATAAGCCCTTGAGTTTAAAAGCATTTTGTGATGCTGATTGGAAAAATTAGAAAGATGCCACAATATTATTACACGGCATAGTTTTCAATTATTGTCAAAGTACAATGATTTCTTGGAAAATGAGAAAACAACCTACAGTAACATTGTCAACATGCAAAGTGGAATATATGATATTAGCAGCAACAATACAAGAAGCCTAAATTCCTTATTCAATTATTAAATACTATGATTAATTCAAATGAAAAGAAGCATGTCACTATATATTGTAACATGCTTAAAACCATATCTACCACTAACGTTCAAAACATAACGACTGAAATCCTAAATGGCACAATAAAGTAGGACTATATTTCATCAGATCAAAATGTCACTGATTTATTTACTAAACTTATCAGCAGTGTAAAATTAAATAATTTTTTTAATGCTCTAAATGGAGCACAATCCTGAACTTCTTGCTTGACACCATTTTGGTTCCCCCATTTTTTCTTACCACTTTTTGTGACTTAAAAAAATAATATTAAAAAAAGATTTAAAAAAAAAAATGTTAAAATATATCCACCCAACCAAAAAAAAAAAAACAAAAAAAAACAAACAAGAAAAAAAATTCTGACATATTCAAAGATTAAAAAAAATATTAAAACAAAAAGAGAAAAATACAAAAACAATTATAATATTTACATGTATATTGTTTGTATTTATTGACAGAAGGGGAGGGAAATGAGTGCACTCATCTATTTGATTGAGGAGGGGGTTTGTTGGTTCCAATCTATATAGGAATGACTACAAAAACATCTCCATCGCCAATCACCAAATTTATAGACAAAACATACAGATGCATGCTGGGATTTCTTCCTAGCCAATAAGATAGGCCACTTCTTGGTCTCATCCGCTATATTTCTGTTTTTTCTTGTCTTGAAGTGAGAATGCTGTGATCACTTGTCTGTATCCCTTCTGTGTCTTAACACCATTCTTAGTTTGTAAACTTTTTGCTTCATTATTGTTGCTTTGACTACTTTTGTTTTGCATATATTTTGTTTGCTTTGTATTATTTTTGCCCTGTTCATTTTTTCTTTTTTCTTTCTGTTATTGTTCATTGCAAACTTTGTCAATTCTGTTTGTTGGGTATTTCTGCCAATTATATTATATATATATATATATATATATATATATATATATATATATATATATATATATATATATATAAAGGATTTTTACATAACATAATCATGTGCAGGTGATGTAATGGTTAGTGACCTGAAACAAGAAATAAGCAAGCCCATTTTGAATTCCAATCATGTTCAGTACATTTGCTTTCAAGCAAATACCAGAGAAAGGTATGAATTAATTCTCGCTATAGGGTAAATAGGCAGGTAGACTATCCATGGTTGGCAACTAGTCTAGAAGAAGGACAACTGAATTAAAAAACATTAGTAGCCCTGGCATAGCACATACTATGCAGTCATCAACAAGAATACAGTGTTCATAATGACTATAATCTCAGCTGCAGTTAACCTATGACCGATTCAATGCATTAACATCATTATATACATGCATACATTGTTGTATATAAAGAGTATTAAGGCAGCAGTTTTTTTTTATTGATTTTTACATTTTAAGTTAACTATTCTTGTATATGCACAAGAGTTTATGCTTATATTCAATGAGTGTAGATATTGTCTGAATGTTTGTAATGGAATGCTTTCAACCATACTTCTGATTATTTTCAAGGTCTGCAGTTACTATAAAGACATTACCTTTCAAATACTTTTATAATGATGTTGGCTATTATACATTTTGGCAATGTCATAGAAAGATGACTGATAAGTGAAACTTTGTTATTAGCTAAATGTATAAATGGTTATTGAATACATTTAAAACTGCAGTTCTAATGTTGAAGGAAATTTTATCTAGTCTTTGATTTGTTGATCTTAGGGTTAGAGCTTTTAATATTAGGAGTTTTACAGTTAATATGTAGTATACCTGTTATACTAGTAGCAATCATATTGTAGAATAATATCTGTTGATATGGACATGGATTATCTTCTAATCAGCAAGGTATCAGATCAACCTATAGGATATAGTAGTTGTTATATGATAGACATGAATTTGATGTTTGCATATAATAGGGAATGTAATTCCCTAGAGAATTCATAGATTATATTGTTGCAGGATTAGCTTCATTAGTAAGAGTTTCAGTGCTTTTAGTTTTTTTTTTTTTTTATAAATTCAAATTGTATATATTAATCTCATTTAAGTGAAGAAGTGTAATGCTTTTTTATGGATGTTTAAATCTCATTTTTAATTTGGTACATTTGGTTGCAATAGAATTTTGCTATTGTTTTCTTTACTTTTCATGTTATTTCTATGGAGTTTCTTTAAAGTTAGTTTTATTTTTATAACAACAACAATGAGGAAATCTTGTTTATAAGTATTTGATGCTATTGAGTAGTTTGAAGAAAAGGTGTATAGGAAGAGAAGTTTCACCATATTGCCCAAATTTTTAATAAAAGGTATTTTATACTGGCTCTGATATTCACTATTATAATTCAAGAGACCAGAATTTAAGCTTGGATTGTTTTGTTTTTTTTGCATAACAAAATTTTAAAAAGTGTGTCTATTAGAAGCAATTAAAATATCAAAGAAAGGAATTCTATTTTCCAATATTGAGTTTGCAGGTGAAATGGTGGAATGCACTAAAAGTGAACTTTTTTTTATATTTCATCAAGGTAATTAAAGAAAAGATTAAAAAAATCTTTGTATCAATTGTTATATGCCTACAAATACAAAAGCAAATCAATAAGTTTGCAGCCTAACAGTTATTAACTGAATATTTATCTGAAATGTTCACTGTATAATATTCAATGCAATTAATGGAGAAATGTTGGGTTAAATACATTGACAAGAAAGAGTATGGTGAAAAATAAATATATTTCTTGGATACAGATTTATTGATCTACCTGAATATAAGCAAGTAGATATACAATTGAGCTGAGTGCTGCTCTGACACCTTTTTGTAGTTGTCAAACTAATTCTTAACACTCACACCCTGGTGAATATTGAAAAGTGTTCTCTTTGTCCAGAGGGGGCAGAATATTATTACTCATTTCCTATATAAAGAAAATAAAATAGCAAAAACGTGGCAGTCTGGGAAAGAGGTACCCAGTGCCACTATTCAGCTGAAACATAATAATCTTGGTTTGTGAATACCTTGTACAGCCTGTTCACCTAATTCTTCTGTTACTTCAGACCTTCGGGGCAGATTCCTTAGTAATTTAGCTACACTAACAACATAACATTTATTCTACTACCTATGATGATGGTAAACCAGGATTAGCTGTAAGAGACCCACCCCATGCAAATATACTATAGAGGCAATCTGCTGCTGATCTGTCTGACTTCTTTTCTACTAATACCAGCCTTTTGGTTTCAAGATTTAAATTAATTTTGCCAATAGTACATCCACAAGACAAAAATAGTCTTTAAACATTGTTACAAGTCAGGACCAATTTTTGTTTTTTAAAGACAATTGAAAAAGATGCTTTGTCTTTCTCTTGAAATGATGAACATGACTTTTAGTTTAAATTCACTGTCAGCATTGCTCTACTGATAGAGTTAATGTAACTTCTTTAAAAGGCACTAGCATTGTGGTAGATTTTGACACAAAGTTCCTGATGGCATTAATTTCCAAGAAAACCTTGCTTGCAAACATTGAATATTTAGCAAGTGTTACAACTAGTACAAGCCTTTTATATTTTGAATTTTTTATTTTCTTCTAAATCAACTTTAAAGTTCCTGCTGAAGGTTTGCCATATTAAGTCAACTGTATGTCTTCTATTTCCTTTTTGCTACTGCCTTCAAGTCAAACTAAAAGTAAACATCTTATTTCAACCAGTGAAACTTTTCTATTTTTAGGACAAATTAAAGTTGAATTTCTTTTACTTGTCTGAATCTTGAATTTTTTTTCAGTATGATGCAAACATATGTGCTTCATACAAGTTTCATTTCTTTGGCCACTCTCAAATTATAACAACTTCTAATTACACTTTCAAACTTAATACATTTTGTTTCTTTGTTGAACTTTTGTTTACTGTTCATGTGTCTATCAATAAGAGACAAAAAGTAATACAATCTGAAAAGTTTCAATGTAAAGATTAAATTGTCTGGAGTGTGAGTGTGTGTGCGTGTGTGTATATATATATATATATATATATATATATATATATATATATATATGTATATGAGAGAGAGAAAGACCTGGTGCTATTTCTAAATGCTGGCTCACACAAGATAGCAATAAAAGTCAATACTAAATTTGGTTCACACATGCTATTTATATTCCATGAATTTTTTTGTAGCACTTAATACATATCCCGAAATATATAACAATCAGCTGTTTGTCATTTCCAACTGGCTCTCAGAGATTGTATTGTTAATTTTAGATATATTGAGAAAAATAAAAACAGCAAGATTTTTAAATAAAGAAATATCAAAATACAACTTTGAAGATAATTTAAGAATAGACATGAATTTGTTGAAACTTACGCAAACTGTTTTATACAATTTCAAGCTTAACCACAAATATATTCTATTTTTCTGTTAAAAATTTCGGTTTTTCAATAAAATTTTTTGCTGACATTTAACCATTTTAGTTAAAATAAAAGCTCATTTTCAAATTTCCATGTTCATTATTTAATAATTCACTCCTTATATCAGCTGATTTGGAAATGAAATATGCTATGATGAGCTAACCAAATCCTTTCTTTCTAAAACTATTATTATTATCATCAATATGTTATTAACTTTAGATAAATTGCTAACCAAAGTATTATATGTTTAATCTAAAACAGTTCCCAAGGAAAGTTAAAAACAGAATAAGCCATAAGAATTGAAAACTTCCTTATTTGTGATTTATCTTAGTTGAGATCTACTATTGTATTGACATAAGCCTCATGATGAGCTTGCATGTCAAACTAAACCAGAGAAGCTATTTAAAATATCTAATACAAAAACAATCCTAATAAGTGATTATGAGATATAAAGGCTATTAGAAACATCAGTAACTATAGCAATGAAGATATTTCTTGTTTTATAAAACTACATATAAAGCAAAGGTGACAAAATACATAGTTCATTTATCACAATCAACTTTGCCAATGAATGAAGCTAACATCTGTTTTAATTTACAATTTTCTTTCAATTTCTTAACAGGAGGAAATGTGTGTACAAGAAATAACCAAAGCAACACAAAACCGTTTTTTTCTTTACTGTTGAATAGATTGTGCATGTTCCATATGAAAAGTTATAACTAATTTTTAATTCAACAATTACTTCAACAGGAATTTTTATTGTATCCAAATGACATCAGCCCAATTGAAAAGAAAGTGGAAATACATTAGTCACATATTTATTAGAAACAACTAAAGACAGTTTTATTAGGTTTAATATTGCTACTTTAGTTTTTAAGAAAAGAACCAAGATGATGTGATATTCTGATGGTTTAATATTTAAGTGGATAACATTGCAAAAAACAAATCTGTACACCTGTTTCTTGGTCTGTTTTTTTAGATATCCTATTGGTCTGTTTATCAGCATATATATATATATATATATATAATAGATTTAAATTTCAGATGGTGTATTCATGTTAATGAATTTATCATGAATATGGCATGAAAGAAAACAGCAGTATGCAATTTCTATGACAAAGGATTCACAAAAATTAAAACTCCATTAAAAGATTAATATCAATAAAAAACAAAATTTTTAAATATGAATTTAAAAAAAAATAAAATAAATAAATAATCAAGATTTTTTGATAAATATAAATTTTCTCTAAATCTTTTAACAAATAAAGCACAAACAAATATTAAAGAGAAATTAAATTGAAGGTCCAAAAATGGGTGGAATGGGGGGGTTGTAAATTTTGGTATTATACACAAAGAGACCATAGATAACAAATATATTGTTTATTTGTTTGCTTTTAACCAATATTCTACTGCCTCTATGTATAAGAGCAATGAGTAAAATATTGAGTTATCATACATTTTGTTATTTTGGAAAAGATATTAACCAATTTTATCCATTTTTTTTTTTTAAAGATATACCATAAAACCATAAAAAAGCAACTATCTGAAAAATATTGGAAATGATGACTCCAATAAGTGTATATGTATATATACATTTTTTTTTTGTAGATAGCAGCTGGTTTGACATTTTTTTTAACCACTATCAAAGAGAATGCTTTCAACTTCCTCATAATTATATACTTTTGTGTCATTTTCATAATTATGTTAAAAATAAAAAATTTTTTGTGTGTGTGTGAATGTTATCACAATTAGTCTTTTATGACTATTTTGTTTAAAGTGTGTGATATGATCCAACTATTAAAGTTATTACTTTTTACTTTATAGACTTTTTGATTTGTAACTGTCTTAGTAGAATTGATAACACTGGATGAATTTATAAATGGCATTTACACCCATAATATAGGTCAGTTGTTAGAAAGGTATATCTTTATTTTGATACTGATCTGGAATTAATTCCTTGTTATCTTTAAAACATGGAGAAAAATGTTTGGAGTCTTTGGTAAATATACCAAGGAATATTATTTACATGGCTTGCAAGTATTAAAGTAGACATTAAAATAATATGCATGCATTTGAAGTCTCAATATCTGAAGCATTAAACTTACCAATATTCCCAAATGGCAAATGGTTATCCAGAGATCATATTAAAAATTTGTGTGGAACTGTAGCTGCATGAAAGAAAGAAATTATTAATAATAATTTATAAAATTAAGAATAATATGAACAAAAACACACACACATATATATATATATATATATATATATAAAATAATCCATTGGTATACAATCTAAGTGAATCCTAATAATATAAAATATTAAAACTGATCCACAAAAAGAGCTCATTGTATTTATTATAACAGGGCATATATATATCACTATCTTTTACATTTTAGTTATTCTTTTGTACCAAATACAAGTGTTTTCTGGAATAATATTGATTCAAATAAATGTCCTATTATAAATTTTTATACAAGTTTAGTAAACATGGAACATAATAGTTGTCCCATGGAGAAAATTACTTGGAAAAAAAAAAAAAAAAAAATATAACCAGCATACCATACTCGATAAGCACCATGCCCATGTGTGCATGGAGTGCAGGGGCAGTAACTGAAAAAATATAATTGAATTTTGCTTGCACTTTTATTTGGTACACAAGCGTCTTTTAGGAAAATGTTTAAAATTGTTAATTGAAAACATGAGAATGTGGGCAAATAGAATTTGGTTTTGAACATCCAACATAAAAGTTATTTCAAATCAAATTATATAATCTTTCAAAATTATGTCCTTTCCACAAAACTTTAAGTAGACTTGCTAGTAAATTTAATTATATATAAACTGAATCTCTTTTTTCTTTTAAGTAGAGCGGAAAATTTTAGCCAGTACAGTCATCAATTTCATCAGTGACAGTTGTTGATAAAAGTTAACAATGAACCAAGGACAACAATAGTTTATAGGTTATTATGCAGTCACTTTAAATTGTTTGAAAAAAAAAAAATAAATAAATGATAATAAATAATAATGCAAACCTAATTGAAAGGATTTTTGATATAAGTGGAAGAGTATTATGACTTACCTAACAGTGGAAAAAATTACTGATAGAAAAGATTGATGTTCAAACCCTGGTGAAAGCCAGGACTTGAAATTTATTTTTCTTTTTTTATAGATCAGTTCTCCCCCATGAGGAAGATTAGTATAACACAAAACCAGTTATACTTAAAGAGTCACACAAGATTCAATATCAGATATTAAGGATAAAATGTACTGTTCATACAAAATTAAGCAAAGTGATAAAGCTGCTTCAGCGTTTAACAAAATACAAAACTTTTCTCAAAAACTAAATATTTAGGAATGCCTTACATAGATAATACATCTTTTTTAAGAGTGTAAAATAGGAATGCGCTAGGAAATTTTTTTTCTCAAGTCAGAACAGAAAATTTCAAGCTTAACATAGAACAAAAAGGAAGACAAAGTCAGTGTGAGTGTTGAAATATATGATCATATCTGCAATTGGTCTAACTTTTCAAAATATGTATAAAATAGTTATGTCTAAACCTAGCTATTCATCCAAGTATATCACAATGAATATTTACATATATTTTTGTTTGCATTTGAAGATGATTAGATGTGTTTGTAAATATCAGGCAAAGCTAATGCTTATGAGAAATCACTCAAACGTATTTTTGCCTACAAAAATGATAAGCATATGTTTATGTGGATGACTATTTTTATTGTTAATAATTCAATCTACATTTGCTACAAGTAGATATTGAGATTTTTTTTGCATGCAACACTGCCTGCAAGACAGTACAGTAGATGGTGACATCTGTGAAAAGGTTAATTCAAATGTCAAAAACAAAACTTTGAATTTCAGTCAGGTTATTTGAAAAATATTTCAATGATTTTTTTTTTTTTTTTTTGTTTAGTTCTTTAAGCCAAATATTATGACAGATGGAATGATTAAATAATCCTGGCTTTCTAATAACAGACATATCTAAACATGTACCAAATTACAGGCTTTTGAGAAGCAACAAAGAGAATTTAAAACATCAGATCTAACAATAAAATAAGCTGTAGCACATGAATAATACTAATCTAGGTACCTCCAAGGAAATATAATACCAAAGGTTCAAAATGAAAACTCTTTCTTGAAGATTTCATTTTAGTTTTAATTTCAAGCTAATAGATTAAATTTAATATTTTCAATAAACTTATTTTCAATAAATACTCTATTTCGAAACTAATTTAAATTGACTTTTTAAATCGCTATTTTTAGCCATCTGTCAGCACACACAACATAGTTCTCTTTACAAAAATCCGCACATTTATACATGCACAAAAAAAAAAAAAAAAAAAAAAAAAATCTTACTTATTATAAAACGCAGATATTGTGTGTGTGTGTGTGTGTGTGTGTGTGTGTGTGTGTAACGTTTATATATTGGATCGGATTTCCTACATTTTTCAACTGATTTCAACAAAACTTCACAGGACTACATAAAATTACCTTGCGGTGGTTCTAACAGCGCCAAAAATTGGAAAAAATTGTTTTTGCACAAAATCAATTTGAAAACACAATTAAGAGGCATTAATGAAAGGTGGACAACTCACATCGGATTAAAAACCCAGGTTGTTTGTGTGTGTGTGTGTGTGTGTTCGTTTATATATGGGATTGGATTTCCTACATTTTTCAGCCGATTTCAACAAAACTTCACTTTTTTTTTGGCAGGTAGTGTTTCTTATTGTCTTGTTGTCTTGCACACTTTTTTCTTTATTTTTACATTCAGAATGCTTTAAAAATTCTATTTTTTTTTTTAATTGGTTCTATTTGAAATTAATTCAATATTTAAAAGAAAGTATTAAATAATTTAAAAATGCCAACGTAAGAAATCTGATTGACAAAAAACAAAAATATTTTGAAGATGATAATTATTAAGGAAAAAACACAGTACTTACCTTTTACCCGACTTTTCTGCTAAATTCTTTTTTTTTTTTTTTTTTTTTTTTGGTTCCTGCAGGTGAGTGTTTTATGAGGGGCTTCTGTATGTCTTACTTAGGGGTTTACGAGAATTTTCGTCGTTTCATCAGTGGAACTCGACTTTTTAAACTTCAATAATTGTCCACACGTGGGTGCCTTTTCGGGCGCCAAGGTCACCCCCCTCCTCCCCTTAGGGACGGCCTCCATTACACGCACTAACGCAACAATATACGCAAGGTCAACCATCTCTACTGCATGACTCGGACGTGCTTTCACACTTTTGCGTTTATTGTTGCCCACGTGCACGTACTTGGCTTACTTTATTCACCAACTTCGGACAACACAAGTTGTTAATTATGTGTTCTAGCTGCTTTTTTGTTTTATAGTTCCAACCCAACCCTACACATGTTAGCCAATTGTACTAAAACCCCATTTCCTTTTGGATTTACCCTTGGTTTACCTTTTTAAATTTCCACTTTTTTAGTTTCGAGTTCCCCTTTAGTAACATCTTACTTATTATAAAACGCAGATTGTGTGTGTGTCTGTACGTTTATATATTGGATCGGATTTCCTACAATTTTCAACCGATTTCAACAAAACTTCACAGGGCTACATAAAATTACCTTGCAGTGGTTCTAACAGCGCCAAAAATTTGGAAAAAAAACAATTTTTTTTGCACACAAATCAATTTGAAAACATGATTAAGAGGCATTAATGAAAGGGGGATAACTCTCATCGAATTATACTTATTATAAAACCCACGTTAGTTGTGTGTGTGTGTGTGTGTTCCTTTATATATGGGATCTGATTTCCTACACTTTTCAACCGATTTCACCAAAACTTCACTTTTTATTTGGCAGATAGTGTTTCTTATTGTCATGCACACTTTTTTCTTTATTTTTACATTCAGAATGCTTTAAAAATTCCATTTACAAGACAATTGTTTATAATAAAATTCTATTCAATCGGTAGACTCATAACGATTGAAAACAATTGGGTTTGACCAATTCGTAAAAAAAAAAAAAAAAAAAAAAAAAAAACTAATTAAGACATGCATGCCCGTCAACCTTAAACATGATGTTAAACATTATGATGGTCGATACTTGATCTACCTCTTACTGTTACATCCCCGGGCTCTACTGCTAGTTCTTTTTAAAATACTGAATTGTAGTAAGTTTTTCCATTTATGATTAGCAAATGTAGTTTTTACTTAATAACAATATCACCTAACCTATGAAAATTAGTATAGAATTTTAAAAGATTTAAAAGACTTTATGAATTATTATAATTAAAGTTTTAAAAATGAAAACAATTCTTGTAAAAATTCATTATTCATCGAAAAAAAAAAATTTTCTTAAGACAATAGTGTCCATAATATTTCTTATTCATAAAAATAATTATTGTCTTAGTTTTATTGTATTTTTTCATTTTCTGATTAAAAACAGATTTTTGTTAACTGGTGGTCCTGTTTTTTTAAAAAAATAAATAAATCATTGATGATTTAAATTCTCCAAGAAGTTTTGCTTTTAATATAAATATTAATCCATACAAAAATGAATTTCTCAAAATTTCATAAAATTAAATAAGTGGGTTTTAAACAGATGTAAAAAAAAAAAAAAAAAAAAAAAAAAAAATTCTAAAACAATTTTATTCATTTCTGAATAAGTCTTGAAAGTTTCATTAAAGTCTGACAATTATTTGATTTTTACAAGAATTTCCAACTCAACGTGTTCTTCACCATGAGACAGTGCTAAAATTTCCTATACTAATTTGTAGTCACTCATTGAAAAAAAAAAAAAAAAAAAAAAAAATTACAAAGATTTTGACAATAAAACTTTGTTTTTATTAAGTTTAGAGCATTTTTTCATTATGGTATGTACATCTTTAAGCAAATCTTTGGAGGTACCTGTAGTAAATGCTTATCTTTTTTTTGACTGAAGTTTGTTGGCCAAGAAATCTAAGAAATGTAAGTTCTTATCACATTAATTACAAATGATGTCAATTACTTATTATAAATGAATATAAATGCAAATTCATGTACACACAAAGGGATGTTGTAAAGTTCTCAACCCAACAAAGAAGCCCTTGGAAACTTTTCAGCACTCCTTGGAAGCACTGGAACTTTTCAGTACCCCTTGTACAAATATGTACATGGATTGCATAAATGTCATTGTATTTTTCTAAACTTGGAAAAATATTTTTTTTTCTTTTTGATCTTTTAAAAAAATATAATTAACATTTTAATAACATTTATAATATAAACTTTTGAAAGACATCTTTGAAGTTTAATTAATAGAGTACAAATCAGTAACAATTAAAAAATGCTAATATATAATTTAAGTAATTGTCTACCAGTGGTTTAAAATGTTTATAATTAGAAAAACTATTTAAACATGTTTTTAAATATTACTTTAGATTATTTCAAATTAAAACAACAGCTTATTTATATGCAGAGAAGGAATTAAAACGAAAATATTTAACAAAAGGCTGATAATATAGAAATTGTGGCAGTAAATGTAAAAATGAAGGACAGTTGTATGAACAACGTAAGAAACCCATAGATTCAATCAAAGAGAATTTACAAAAATAAAAGGGTAAAAATTAAAAAAAAAAAAAAATTCAGTTTAATCTTAAAGAAAAACCTCTTTGAAAAGGATTCAAAGGAAACATGCATTTTGAAAATAATGTTGATGTGTTGTCTGCATACATACACATCAATACATACAATAAATTATATAATTTTTATTATTTTAAAATAGTAATGTTTATCCAAAAGTCTCATTAATATATGGAAAAATGTCAATAAAATTGACAAGTAGGAGGATATGCTTTATTTTTCTCAAAATAAATTCCTGCATGAACCTCTGACAATATTCAAACAGGAATTCTCTAAAATCCCATATAAATTTTACAATATTTTGAAATTTCTCTCACACATTCTAGAAATGAGAGGAAGAAAGAAGACCAAAAAAATAACAGTAAGTAAAAAGTAATTACATAGTGTGAAAATTCAATAATTTAAATAGGACTGAACAAATTTAGTATGTTTTGAAGCAAGAGTTCAAATAACATTTTCTTGAAATTTTAACCTAATCTTCTATGTCTTATTATTGTGAATACTGTAGAACAATAACTATATCTGAATTGCTTTATGATTTAAAAATAGATTGAACATTCTATTCTTTGCTTTATAGGTATTAATATCCAAGAGGATATTAATTTAAGCTAAGATGAACCAGTTCCTGGTTCAATAAAATCTGTTTAAGTCAAGCTAAACCAGACAAGCAACCTTTACTCCACAGAACAAGTTAGAAGCCATCAAGGTCACATTAGATGTAAATTCCATATTGAAATTTGAGTGACTGTCAGCAAAGGAAGAATCAAACTTTATTAAAAATAGCAAATCGAGTGGAACATTAGCATTGAAAGATAAACATGATTCCATTTAAGCCAAAACAGCTACAGAATAAATGGGCTTTTCAAGGAAAAGAATGTAACATCATAAAAATAAATTATATGAATTAAAAATGCAGTTATAAAAATTATATATTGTTGTGTGCACTCACACAAAGATAAATGAAGAATAAACAAAACAGTGGAAACTCAAGTTTCACTTTAGTCAGTGCAGGTTTAATCTTTATCTTGTGCCGCTCGTAGTTTAGGTTTAAATATGGAGAACTCATGGTTTTTTGTTAGCATGGACACAAGATAAATATTGAAGCTGGCCTGACGATTCTTCATTTTTAAAGATGTAACTTGAGTTGCCTCAGTTTTATTATTCTCCATTTATCTTATATTTTATAGGCTCTACTTTATATACAGGATGCGATGGATAAATTGTCGTCTAAATTACGCAAAAATGAAAATAACATGGACATCTCATGTTATCAGATATATTTATTCAATAAATAAAAAAAAAAACACCATTCGCTTCAACCATGGCTTCCAGACGAGTTTGGAATCTCCTACAACTCATATATACAAGAGGCTATAAAACATTAGCAGACAAAGCAAAGATCTAATAAGGATCAATTTACAAAGATATCCTCCTACTGATGTGGTAATTCAAAAGGTGAAGATAATGATGATACTATTAGATAGCAATCTGTGAGTATAGGTTTTGTTTTTTTAAAGTGATTTTTACAAAAGTAGGTTATTAAAAACAACCAATTCAAGAGAAAGTGGCATCCATTTGTCTCATGAGACCATGAATCTGTGCATGAAAAGTCTTTCTCCAGACAGAATTGGTAGAGCAATATCTGTTAGGGTTTTAAAGATCCACACACTAGTAACAGTCATGGATACAGTAACTGCACTTGCATGTGCTGCACTCCAGTGTTGTCGATGTTCTTTTTCATTGAGTATGCATTTTTTTCATTCTTTTTTCAGCCCCACTTGTTCTTTTTAGATACCCACTAAGATCAGGATTTAGAATTTTCTATTGATCAGTCAACATAGGACCCACACAAGGGTGGAGGGAATTTAAAAAATAACATATTTTTCATGGCTCAGGTAAATGTGCATGAATTCTTTCATGACCACTGGAGATAAATTTAAGCCCCTCCCTTACAAATTTTGCATGACTTTTCAGAAGTTCACGTAAAGATTTTACAAACATACAATATTCCCATAGCCCAGTGTGAGACATACTTTTGTCATTGCTTAACGAAAAAAGATGCCCATCCATGTCTCATTACTATCAAAATAATGTACAGAAACAAGCATTGGTATAAATCAAAACTATCACTGAATTTACTACTGACAATATCATTCACATAATCCAATTCCATTCGTTATTCACAAAATCTAATTCCATCTTTTGATAGTTTTGTCATTCCATAATATAATTTTTTGCTTTATTCAAACTTTCATGAGAAAGTAGTAAGTGTGAAATAATAATGAATTCAGAGGACTGAAATTTGTTATCCTATCTGAGATTTTCGCCTTTTACAGAAATTAGCTGATGAGCCAAGAAGGAAAGAAAGTAATGAACATACACAAAATTCTTTGATATAAAAATGAGAAGAAAAATTAAATGAATCAGAAAAGTATCTGAAATCATATGAAAGGTTTTGTTTCAGTTCCTTGCAAATAGCGTTGAAGTACTTGCCAGTGTAAAATTACTTGCCAATTATTGGCAACTAACCAGCACATGGCACTTCAAAGAATTGTCTTTCAACAATTCAAGAAAGCTAAGTATTTCAAACTCTGTTCATCTACTTTTGAACGTATGCAAATCATATCACTTCCGTAAGCAATGAAGTCTCTTGCCTTGGTGTCAGATCATTTAATCTGTTATATGAACATTTCTTCATGACAATATTTCAAGAATTCTGATTTATTTTTCTGAAACAAGCTGACACTACTTGAAGCATGTAAATTCATTAATAAATTCCTTATCTCATTTTGTTAAAATTACCTCTGTGTGCTTCCTCGTCATTATCATCCTTCATTAACCTTCTTGATGTGGGCAAATCAACTGTTTGTTTTAACCCCTAAGCATCACTATAACACCTTACACATGAATTGATTTTGTTTTGAGAGTGCCAGGTCCTGAGTTTCAAACAGTAACCAATAACTGCGTGATACTTAAAGGTGGAAACTGAGACAGGTATGTGGTTCTGTGATCAAATACTCTGCTTCTTGATGTACTTCAAAGTATGAAAAGTTAACAAATGACACCACCAACTGTGATAGTAAATCATGAAAAAAGTCCCAAAATGAGGACCATCACAGGTCTATACTCCCAACCACTTAGCATTGTACCATGTTGAACTGACAGATCTTAATTTCCACATGTCAAATTGAATTGTCACTAAATAGTTTTATAATGATTAGGTTTCACTTTGAAATAGGAATTTATTTTGCGAAAAAACATTTTGATTTTATAACAGACTGTGCAGTTTTAAAGATTCTTATATCATTAAAAATCATCTAGTATTTGAACCTAAGTTCATTACATCAATCTAATCATACATATTAATACTTCATTCAACTTTATGGTCTCATTTTCATGTAAGGGACAAAGGGACAGTTTATTGAAGAAGAATTTAACAGAAATATAAAAAAATAGCTATAATGATAATTAAAATTAGGTATAAAAGTCACATTATGCAATTTGATATCTTTGTGTTTTTTCAACTTTCAAGAAACAGTTACATTTTCATCAGTTCTGAAAATATGTTGTTAGAATTTTTTAAATTAAATAATTCTAAGCAAAAATGAGATTTTACTTTATTTATTTTTTTTTTTCCAATCATTTAAGTATCAATTTTTGATTCCCTGGAAAAAGAAAAAAAAAACAACCATCAGGATGCACTTTTTCAAGTTACTTGGATCAAAACTGATTGAATTATTATAATTTTAGGATGTAATAACATGTTTCCAGAGTATTCAATTTAGGAAAATGGTGAAACCTTCAGATGCATTGAGAATGGTGTTCCTGTGAATATCTAGAGCTAAACTTCTCTTAGTACTTAGTTTTATGGTATCTTAATATCATTAAAAAAATTAGGATAATCTGAGAGAAGTGGTGTTGGGGCCTGGTTGAGTAGACATGAAATGCCCCTTTTTCAAAATATCAACAAATCATGAACCTCTCCTGTAACTATTACCATTAAATTACTTGTTGGTTAATAAATTAAGAAAGTTTTAGTCGAGAACAGCAACAAGTTGAACACAATAAAAATATGCACATATGTACCACACACACACACACATTATATATCATGGTTGTCCTTTGATTCCAAAAAAGAGAGTCAGGAGGAGTGGGAACACTGGAAGTTAGTGGTTGGTGCAAATGTTGCACAGTGGCATGGTTCTCTTTGAATGTTGATTTTTTTGACACAGCTTCTATGAAGTTTGCAGAGATCTGGCAAACAATGGAATACCAATGCAATCAGTTGGCAACACACTCTTTTAGCTTCTTTGGTTTGATCTTGTATCAGTGGCAGTGAGCTTTCATTGTATCTTTGTACAGCCTTGTTGTCTCCTGCCACAACTCTCTATACAACAGGTATTTGGGAATGAGATGTTCCATGCAGATGACATAGACAGTTCATCAAATTGAAGCTTGTAAGCTTTGATTCAATGCTGGTTGAGGTTTCACAGTCCCAAGTTTTAAGGTTGGTGATGCAATCCTGTAAAATGATTCTTAGTATGGAGTGAAGAGAGGACCATTGTATTGTTTACTTTTATTTTCACTGAATAGCATATACAGTGACCCGGATATAAGAGAAACCCGGATATAAGAGATTTTCTCTGGTACCAAATTAGAGCCATACTTACCTGAACAAAATAGACCAAACCCGGATATAAGATACTTCTTCTCCGGTCCCGACAACTCTCTTATATCCGGGTTACACTGTATATTTTGTGCTTGTCTAGCACTCTTTTATGGAGTCTCCCTAGTGACAACTGCTGATTTGAGTATCATTTTCTTTAACCAGAGGATGATCCTAGGAGATTGTGCTACTCAGGTATTTGAATATTTGCAAGCTGGGTGCTATCTATGATCATAGTTGGTGTGCAATTCACACACACACATAATAACAAAGATCTTTAATGCCTAACAAATCATGTCAACCAGATTAATTACTACAGACTAACACATTGAAGGTGAGCATATATTTGCAAACAAAAATGCTCAAGCTTAAAAAATAAAATAGGTCAACAATAGTGAATAGTTAAATAAAAGTTCAAATGACTTGAATAAATTAGTTGGTTTATTAAGATTATGTAAGAAAATCTAATGCCAAATTTATCAAAAACCTATTCTTCATATAAGTTACATCTTTTGAAATTAGTGAACATGGATGTAAGAAAGCCTTCACAAACTAATGTTAGTAACCTAATAACCTAAATACTTATAGGCTCTTAAGCACTTTGTGAATGACTATGTCTCAAGGAACAGTCTTGTTTTTACACTGAAGTTTTACCCTGTGGTATTAGTAATACTAGGTTAGACAATGTTTATCATATCTCATTTTGCGCAAGATGAAACAGGCTGTTTGTGTATTGCAATTACCAGTTTTGTTCTTTCAGGAAAGATAACAACATTCCCCTGTAATAGCTGAATCCTCTATGAGCTGCTTTTCTAAACATTTTCAAAAAGGTGAGATCAGGATTTCTCAGCTTGACCAAGAAACCATTCAAAAAATATGATGACTAGTTATTTGGTCAGTACCCTCTTTAATTTTTCAAAATTAAATGTACCTAATGTCTACTGTTCCAATAAAATTCTCTGTAAGTAGCAGATTTTCTATCATAGACACATCAATTGGAGTTTCAGTTTATGTGACAAACAGCTATATAAAAAAAAAGTTAATGAAGCAAATATTTTGGACAACAGTAGTGCCTACAATATTTTGATAACTAATCAGAGCCAGTAAAGCAATTGAGTGAACAAGACATAGAACTTATTTAGGAGAAATAGTATAAGGAAACTGATAGAAACTTTTTAGAGTACATAATCACAAGAGATAAGATTTGGGTGCATCATATTACCCTAGAATTGATTACATGATTTGGAAGCATGTATCATCACTAGCCAAATTTAAAGTTCATCAGTCAGGGAAGAAATTGAGTTATGTTCCGAGATGTAAAAAATGGGCTGCTTGTGGACTTCATACCACATGGTCAGACAGTAAATGTGGTCAGATATTGTGAAACATTGAACTAAGGGAAGCTGTCCATTGAAAGAGAATAGGGTATTTGTGTAAAGTTATCACCCTACTGTACAATGTTGTTATACACAGACGTGCCCATTTCTAACAAAATAGTATCTTCAGCAATAACATTAGGATGTTTTAAAATGTTCACCATATGATCCTGGCTTGGACTCTTCAAATTATCACCTGTTTGAGATGCTGTTATTTACATTTGAGAAACAGTTCCACAGATGACACCGTTGTTACAGAAATGAAAGGGTATCTCCATTCCCTTGATATCATATTCTTCAAAGATGGAACAAGTACATCAATCTTAATGGTTATGTTTAAAAGTAATATAGTAGTGCTGGTAACATATACATCATATTTTATTTGTATAGTAATAAAACATGGCTGTTCCTCACTTTTTTGGACACTCCTTACACTAATACATGTTTTTTTTTTTTATAATACAGAAGGATTTTAACAAATTGTGATCATTTTTTCCTTACTACAAGGTAAACATTTTTAAGAAAACCATTCTTTTATCAGATGAAAAATAAGAAATAGCTTTTTTCATGAAATCTATACATTTCAGTCAATTCGCTTGGTTATTTTATACACAAAAGTTGTTTTTTTTTACTAAAATCATTTTAAAATGAATTATGGAAATAAAATTAAAACTACAAGTAGGAAAAGTCAATATTTGTAATCATTAAATTTTTAACTACAACTTTATCAACTTATAATTGTCATAGGAGACTAAGCATTTTTTAAAATAATTATTTAAAATGAGTTTCATATATTGATTAGATTGCATATAAAATATACAATGCTAAACAAAAACAACACAATCTATTCATTACTGACAAATTTAAAGATTATTTAATTAATTATTCCCTCTCTGTCAGTTCCATGAAAGAATTAAAACAAAATTGTCAGGTAATTGTTGATTATACAAATCAAAATAAACAAACAAAATCTTTATATCATAAAGTCTTAAATTTAATTGAGAAGAAAATATGATATACAAATGAGAAATAACATATGAAATCACTGTCTGTATATTATACATCTTAATATCCATTTTATTGCTAATGCAACGTAGCACTATTAAAAATGGCACAAAATCATTTACATAACTCAATTAGATGCATTAAAGACTGAATGAATATTAAAAATTATTGGCAAAAATCAGGTTTAAAAGGTTATCAAATATTTTTTTAATTTGTAGAAAAGTTTTTAATATTTTTTCAGAAATATATATTATTACAATCCTATAAGATTTTCTGAATTACTATGATAAGTTGGTAAAGTATCTCTTTGGAAATCTATGAGAAACAAGCATTCCAATAATGGTTAATGTTACAGGTTGGATTTATATTTCAATTTCATCTAATCTTTAATCATAATTGAAATCATTAAATTGGATGAATATTATTTAAAATACTGAAAGAGAAAGATTTTTTGTAATAGAGAAGATTGTTACTTTTTATATTTATTTAATAATTATATAAAATACCTATTAAAATAAAATGCTGAGGTCAGGTTAGCAATTAAGAATAGAGTAAATAGTTTCAAGAATGTCATGACAAATCAATATAGCATTTTTTGTAGCACTCTGAAAGACTAAATTGTAACATTTTAGAGCAAACACTTGCAATCAATTGTAATGTCAAAATATCAGAAAAGAAATTAATATTCCATGATTTAATTTCATTCAGGCAAAAGGAGGAGTCTTGTCTAGGCTATAATAGCTTTCTATTCAACTATTTCTATCTAATAATAAAAAGATTTTAAATTTCTTGGTAAGATACAGGAAAATGTTTCAGTTCACAGTAAACTAAAGAGGACACATTCCCCTCTATACAAATTAAAAGGAAATCATTTTGTCTTCAGCTATGGCCAATTACTTGTTTTCTTGTTAATGAAATTCATAAATTGTTAAAATAATATCATTTGCAACATAATCACAATTGAAAATGATGAAATTAAGCATTGAAGTTATTATCACAAGGGAATATAAACTTATAGATAATGTATAGAAAAGAAATAAATACAAAGTTAATTATTGAGTAGAAATTTAAAATGTTTATCCATATTATCCCTCTCATTACAAAAGTAAGAAAAGAAAAACATTAATGTAGAAAGAAACCTTTCTAAATGATGCATCTTTAAAATAACATATGTTAATTTATATGGCCTGACCTGATCTGTCTTGACTTGTAGGAACAAGCACTAAATGTACTTGGCAATTTAAGAGCACTTTAAAACCAATCCTTTTTTTTTTTTTTTTTTTTAAGTGATTAAAGTGAAAATATTTTCTTCATCACTAGTAATTATATAGAAAATAATAGGTATTTTTATAGATTTTCTTCAACATATTCATTAATAAAATTAAATGTAGGACTTTTACTGTCAAAGAGAAAGAATTTCACTAAAACTGAGCATTTACAATCAAAACAAATAGTATATAATACACATCCAGGTAACTTAATTCGATAATTTAGGAGCTATTGAAAGAAAGGAAAATTTAAATTAAGTTTTATTGACTAATTAAGTTTATAGAGATCACATTTTTCTGCCAAATAAATGGAAATGATTATCTAAAGAATAAAAATAGAATACATCAGTAGAATATTTTCTTAAATCTTGAAACCAGTTTTAAATTTATTTTATAGAAAGAAAAAAAAAAAAAAAAAACTGTATTTTGGTTTCAAGTAAGGAACAAAAAAAAGTAGATTTCATTTATTATTGGTCTGGCCTCAAATGTTTGTTACCAAAATTTTTTTATGAACATTAACTTTACTGAACAATATATTTAGCATTTCTTGTCCCACTTTCTTCTATCCTTCAAGGAACTTTATTAATTCCATCAACTCAAAACATTGTTTCCTAACAAGTGCTCTTGCTACCTTATGCAGTATTTCAAGGAATTGTAATGTTCTTTCATTAAGAGGATTCTATAAAAACAGGAACAAATGGTAAACTGATGGTATAATATTTGGTGAATACAGTAGAAAAATGAAAACTGCCCAGCCAAACTATGACAATTTTCACCTGGTTATTAAAGAATTATGTAGCTTTGCATCCTGAGGAATTTTTCTTTTAACTCATTTCAGATGCTTTTCATGCTTTGTGTAATTAGAATCAGTAATTCTGCTGTGCTCAGAGTGAAAGATTCTCTTCCAATTCCAGCATTAGCATCTTTGCATAAAGACCAGCCTTTGGTACAGTTAGTGGTGAATCATTTCACAGAAAATCCGCTAAAAAAAAAAAAAAAAAAAAAAAAATTGCTCATCAAATACAGTTGTTCATGTGGAAT
Organism: Acanthosepion lycidas; assembly: GCA_963932145.1. NCBI lineage: Eukaryota > Metazoa > Mollusca > Cephalopoda > Sepiida > Sepiidae > Acanthosepion > Acanthosepion lycidas. The sequence goes on from OZ010608.1 coordinate 62,879,220, forward strand.
CCATATATGAAATCTACTAATATAATCAAAAGCTGATACAAATGAGGGACAATGCAAGATTTGGATCTTCTGAGTGTGTTAGGCACTCTTATGTTCATTATTCTCATGTAAAGTTTTCATTTGATTGCTAGCAACCTCAAATGACTATGGTATATCATTTAGTGGAAAATTTCCACTTTTAAGTTCACAATAATTCTTTATAAATTGTAGGGATCAATCTTAGTATTTGAAGCCCTCCTCCTCCGCCTCAAAAAAAAAAAAAAAAAAAAAAAAAAAAAACACCAGTTATGACAAAAAGAAAATAGTGCATGCAGATATGACAGTGGTCACAAGACAATCAAAAGCAATCTTTTTTGCAATGTAGTTAGAACTAGACATGCCTATTGCCATCTAATAACACAAAAGTTTAGAAAAATAATTTGCTTATTCTAAAAAAATTTGTGCTTCTTATAAAATCACACAAAAATAATTTTAACATGAATTTTAAAATATAATATATATCATGAAAATAAAAAAATTATATACAAATGCAAACCAACATTTTCAAAATACTTTATTCAGATTTATTTTATTCTAGAATTATGTTTTGTGAGTATAAATGATTTGGTAATGCTTGCAGTCAGTTTGTGATTTTAGTCTATTAAAAAAAAATTCAAATGGGTAATCACAACAAACAAGAGTTTGGGATATTTTATTTGTTTTTGATTATTTAAAAGCCCAAAAATACATTTTATTAATCAACAAAATCTTGCATTCAATTAGTTGAATAACTGACCAGTTTATTCTACAGAAAATAAAATATATTTGAAGTAATAATAAAAAAAAAAAATGAAAGAAATAGCTAAGGAAGAAAAGTTTGGAAGATCTTTTTTATAACGTTTCTAATAATGCTGCTAATATAAAGTTATTCTTGTACGTTGTCCACAAATCTGGATGGTCATATAAATTTATATTACAAAATAAAGTTATACAGAAATAAATGACCATGCACATGAATATATACTCTATGAGAAATGTTGATGTAAATTCTAACCTTTAGCCAGATTTTTCCACTTAATAGTATATGAATAATTAAAATACACAATGTTCAAGTACAAGAAAATCCTTACAAAGTTAATAAATAAAACTGTTTTCAATTCAATATTTTGAAATTTTCTTTTTAGAAATTTATATCACATGGAAAAAATTAGTTCAATATAGTTTATTTGTGATTGATTAGTATTAATGATAAAAAACAAAAGAAATTACATTTGTTTCGATATATCGTAGTGACCGAACAGTTGAATGTAGTTTGAAATTTTGGAGAAGACGGATATATATGAATAAAACTGACCCACTTGGTTATAGAAATGAAACTACAATACTTACAACTTTCACTTCAGAACTAAGTTACATTAAAAGTAATTTTATTACCAATAAAAAAAAGATATATTTTATATTTTAATATTTATCATAATCATTTTAATAATTTGACTAGATAAATGCTTTAGAGTGTGTGTGGGTGTCCAACTTAGTCTATCCCTGAACCAGATATAAAATCTGTAACTATAGAAAGAATAGTGAAAATTAACATCAGTTGAAACATCTGGACTTAAATGATACCACTTAAAGTTACACATGTTTTGAACAGTAAACAATTTGGTTTTAACCTATTAACCACTTGCAACCAAGATATTAGGTTGGTGCAAAAATAATGTCGTTTTTTGACGTTCAACTTTATGTGAGAAAACAACATTATTTTTGAACCAACCTAATATTTTGTTTATATTCCCACCAGGAATTACCATTTATATTACCATTTAGAAATTAATTTAAATCACTATCTGATTCATTGTTGAAATAATATCCAGGACAAGGTAAATTCTCAAGACACATCTTGTGAGCCACTCTCGGGTGGTTAAATGGAAAAGTACTAAATCTTTATATTGAACTTGTTACTTTGCTAAAAACTAAGTTTTTCTATAGTAGAGAATATATAGATAAAAAGTACATGAGTGAATGTTAGCAGTAAATCTGTTTCTAATATATAAACTGATTGTAAAACCCAGTTTTCTTATATTTGCTTTAACAACTATGAAAAGACTTTATTCTATAACTTTTAAAGGCATTTTGAAGATACAAATCAGTCAAAATTATAATAGCCTATATACAATGTAAAAAAGTTGTTTACATTTGAATTTTGTTCATTTTAGAAATAAAATGTCTTTTCTAGGTCACAAAGCTTCGTTTAATATCTAAATATAGTTTAATATCTTTATCTCAAATCAGCTTTGGTTATTTTAACAATAAATGAAATTTTATATATTTTGCAAATTTTGCTTCTGCATACAAAAAATTCAATAAGTTTCTAAAAATATGTGAAAAGTTACCGATTTAGCTATGGTAACTGGCTAATTAACCATAGAAATTAAAAACGGGAAATACTTAAGGTGAGAAAGAGCTATACTGAAAGATAGACCGAGTGACATTAAAAAGAAGAATTTATTTTATTTACAAAAGAAAGATACTTTTCGCAAAAGACAGAAAATCAGTAAGAAAAAGCAAAACTGTAATTTTGTCAAATTAATTAATGTCACGATAAGGGAGTGATGTGTCAAATGAAACAGAATTCTGAAAGATAAACAAAGCTGGCCGACGCATGCGACTGGGGAGGAAATTTTGGCTTGGGACCACCCTGGAGAGTGGCCATTGATTATCTTGCAGAGATATCATTTAACTTTGATTCCTGATTCCAGCGAGGGAAGCCATCTGATCTATGTACAAATCTTGACATGAAAAAAAGAGAGTCGAGAAGGGGATCATTATTATTGCTTATTCAAACTGTCGACTCGAAAATGAGCATCTGGTGATAAGAGAATATCAAGACAGGAGAAAAATAAAGAATTTAATTGTCGGGTGGGCATGGCCACCCAGTTGAAGGCTGACCAGCAGAGAACCCACATGTCAGGTTTTTTTGACAATGATTAATGAGTCAGTAGAGGTCTGCGCTAAAGTGGATTTGGAATGTGATAAGGAATTAAATGGCAATCTGGGATTTGTAAATGTTTTGGCCGAAGGAAAAGGAAAAAGAAAAAAAATGGATTTTGTAAACATGAATGCCAGTCTAGCCATGTTCACACTGCCGAGAGATCATTGGCTAACTGGTAGCATGGGTGATAGGCGGAGGTGAATGTATGAGAAAGACGGAGAAGTTGTTAACACCCATTGAAGAGATTGGTATGAGATACCAATGTGAGAGAGGAAGAGTCTAGGAGGATAACTCTCCTTCAACCTTCCCTCACAAACAAGGGAGGAGCCCTGCAGTGGAAAGTAAAAACGGGAAGTAATTAATTTTCCTGGCCTAAGAACAAAGAGAATTCCTGTTAGGAATTGAGAATTGTCAAAGAACCCAAACCACGAAAGGCCCCACCCCGGAGTTGGTCGGTATCCATATAAACAAACATCTTGAGGCAGCTGATCAGTTTTTCGGCAGAGTTGCAGAGACATGGACGGAGTTACAGAGTCAGAGTGTTGCCTCGCAGAAGCTGACCAAAAGATTTCCACATCCTTTTTGACTTCCTACCAAAAGTAAGTTTTTATTGATGAATGACTTAAAATACCATAACTCGCTTAAGAAACGCAAAAAGTGTCATGAATCCATAGAAACAGGCCGAGAGAGAAACACACTCCTGTATTCAACAGATAGATAAAAATAATTGTTATTTCCCAACATATTTGAACCCCTTGAGTTTTATTATTTTTTTTTTTTTTTACTTACGTTTGTGCGGTATCACCTTTACCCTTGATTCAGCTTGCACTACAGCCCGATGCCTGACTGATTTCATCTACCTAAGATCAAAATCACAACATGGGTAGGTTAGACTCGAGATCAAAGCAGTTGCTTTGGTAACCAGACATTGGAAGTGAGCTGGGAATGACAAGTTGGTATCAAACTGGGAACGACCAGATCAACCAGGACACACGCTGGTGGCGGCGACGAGTCAACCCCAAACGCTGGTGGAAGAAACCCTACAGCTTCGCGCCACAACTGGGAGTTGACCACGGGCTGACAGTACAGTGTCATATATTGACGTTGTGACCAGTGGACGTCACATATTGGCGCTGGACTGCGATCGCAACCACCAGTGGGTGTCACAATTACATTCTTTTGAATTGTGTAAACACCTTTTCATTTTGCCAAAACAATAATGATGATGATCCATAATATTTGCTAGGAAATGCAACAATTGCATTCCAGTGAATAATTACCAAGAGTTTTATCAAAAAAACATTAAATAATTTTAACATATTAGGACACTTAATAGAAACAACATTGACTGAAAAACAAATTGTGGAAAAATCATGTTACCAGTTTATAAAAATAGTGTATGTATCTGACTTGCTCTTAAAAGCCAGGATTGAAATACAATATGTAAGGATTTGGCTCAAGTGCAATCTGTTGAGGCTCTAAAAATTTGAGTTAGACTAATTACAGGATATACCAATAAACAGAAAACACTCATTTTAAAACAAGACAAAGTTTCCTATTTTATATTAATTGTCATTCTCAGGTTTGTAAAGTTCATGAACATATTCACTTATTGTGAATGTTTGAGAAAAAAACATCACCTTTAGTTAACTTGTAATAGGTTTTATTGTAAATGTGGTTCCAATGAACCTTTGAGATGATGACATCATACATTTACCAATACACACACTAGGAAAAGTACATGTATAACAGTGCATTCCATAGGGTTGCATTAATAAACAAATTAGTCAATTACCAATCTTTATTTTCTAGAAAGTTTTCAAAATTTTCAAGCTGGACTTTTTGTTGAAGATTTTTTTTTTTTTTTTAAATATAAGAAAAATATTTGATAGGATTTTAAAGTTTAGCATATTAGTCTTAAAAAGAGAGAAAGAGAGAGAGAAAAGAAAAATGTTTAATATTACATATGCTATTATTAAGCTAAATAAGTATATGTCTTGAGCGTCAAAAGAGAAGATTTGATGACCAAACCAAATTTGCAATAAAAGATATCATTCATTGCCAGATATAAAGACAACTGACTGTAAAAACTGATTAATTCAAGGGGGAAAAACTAATTGGCAAATGTTGATATGGCCAATTACCAATTATCAACTGATTAATCAACACAACCCTAGCTTCTAACAAAGCTTTCATCAGATGATGATTTGAAAACAATGCATGGTCCTGTACTTGAAAATATGTGGATTTTGTATACCAACACCAAACTTTGTGATATATCAGAGATTGCCAAATCTTTGAAAAGGATACTTCTTTAGTGGATATAAAATAATGTATGTGTTTTTCTTCATTATCCTCCAGCCTTTCTTCGATAGATGCCTTGTGTTTGGAATGTTATCAAATCTTGTTCTGGTAGAACATGCAGATCTCCCATAACATGTTACATCCAGTTTTTGTGACCCTGTATACCTAGGGATCATCCTCTACACTGAACATGTTACAACCCAATGAGCTTTGCACATGCTCCCATCTCTCAGATCATGTCTGTATAATCCAAAATTCATTAACTTCTCTCTCTCTCTTTATCAAGGGTTCCACATACTATTAATATCAATACTCACTTTGCTTATTTTGCCAGCTGAGCACAGAATGGGGACAGAGTCCTTCATTCTCCGTAATTTGCTAGTTTCTCTCTCACATTAACACAAAGATATCATTGTATGTGATTTCTTTGAAATCACATACAATGATTAAAACACCTTGTCTAACAAAATTTAGACAATAAAAAACATCCAAGCCAAGTAAAATTGAATAAAACTTTCTTTACAACCCACATATCTATGTTGCCCAGTAACTCTAATAAAAATAGCCTATAATTGACAGTAGGTGTAATACTGCAAGCAGCAGATGTCTACCCAACCTGTCCTCAGTGTTAAGCAGGAGACAATCAGTGAAAAATAATGTTCCCAGATTATGAAAAACAAAAACAGAATATGGTCATAAGCTCAAGAAAAGAATCTAATGTTAGTTAAAGACTTAACAAGAAAATAATGTGATATCAGGTATTAACCATGAACAGTAATACTAAATCCCCACTTAAAACAGTTCACTGAATATGACAAATTGAATAAAAAGTACACAAATTTTATTAGTAAAGATTATATATACGAGAGAGATGCATGGTTTAACCAAAAAAACAACTTTTATTGATTCATCTTCACGCCATCAAACCACATTGAAATTTTTTACAAAACCAAACAATTTCAGGTTTACATCACTAATGAGTAACCAAAGAAATGGTTTTATATCACTAATGAGTTTCCAAAGAAACACTATTGATAAACATTTATACCATTGTAAGAGAAAACGATTGAACAAAAATATATTAAAAATATTGAATTGACAAGTTTTAGGAAATAAATGTGAAATCTATTTGAAATTAAAAAAAAAAGAAAAAAGGAAATGACATGATGCCTGAAATTTATTTGTTTCAG
>OZ010608.1:62895739-63232876 GCA_963932145.1 Acanthosepion lycidas
CAAATATCATTAGTTTGAGAGACCATTGTTAAGTGCTAGTAGGATTTTAATCTAATTTGTTCATAATATTGCTCAGAGTATCTCAATGAGTGATCATGTTAACAACTAAGACCATATAACAGACTGCTTTTTTTTCCTTACTTCCTGATGCCTTGCCCAAGCTTGAAAACAAAAACAAAAAAAATTCAATATCACACATGTATCCTTCCCACAAATATTTATTTCTTTTCTACACAGGATAAATGTAGACACAAAATCAAATTTTCAAACAATATTCAATCTTTATTTTTCAGAAAAGAATGTGAAGGATGCTGGGGATTTTTGTACAAACCAAATAGTACATGATATAAAATATAAGTCATATGAATCTTAAGAGACCAGCATGCTTTTTTTTTTCTGGTTACTTTAAAAAGAGTTTTGATTCCCAATTTATTTTTCAAGTCATTGAACACTGAACTATTATTCTAAGATAAATCATTCAAGTCTAGTAGTTTGCAATTTTATGCATTCATTTTTATAAGAACAGTTCTAATCTACCTATGTAATTAATTTCTATGTTTAAAATCTATATCACAGCATTTTTATTTAGATTTAAAGCTGTTATTAGTTAAATCAGAACCTATACAGATCAATTACCTTTTTAAATTAACAAATTGAGTTTTTCCTTTTAAGAGATTATATATTTGGATTAAATAGTAGGTCAGTTAATGAATTTCAAGGAATAAAAAGACAACAAAATGATAAAAATATTTCAAGAAGACTGATAATATATATTAGTGGGCCTTCAGACTAAACCAAAGCACAAAGTGAAAGATTTAAAGTCAGGATTTTCAGACATGGCCGTTTCATTTTTCAACAAGACAAGAAATAATCAATGGAGTGAGGGAATTCAGGGAATATTTTTTTTTATTTTTTTATTTTATTTTCTTTCTTCATGTATTACTGTAAGAAATTTCATTTTGGCCTAGGAGTTTGCTACAATTAGGATTGTGTAGCATTCACAGAAGGCTCTCTGTGGAAACTGTATTCTCTAAGTAAATCTTTATTTAATCTGTCAATATGTCATTCCATTTTGATAAAGTGTTTTACTTATGATTTATGTCTTGTTGGCTCTTAAATTTAAGAGCCAACATGAAGACATAAAAAAAGACAAATTAAAAAGGGATTTAGGCTTACACAGAGCTTCCTACAAACACACAACCTTAACCGTTGCAAACTACTAGACCAAAATCAAATTTCTTACAGTAATACAACACAAGAAATAAAAAAAAAAAAAGCATTATTTGTTCTCAAAATAATACAGTGCATTTTTCACATTTTGACAATAAATTTATGTTAATAAATTCAATACCCATTTTGAAACATTGAAAAATTCGCAACTATAAAAGTTCATATATTCTTTAACAGTTTCCATCTGATTTTCTGGGATAATCAGACTAATGTCCTCAGCAGCATTTCAGTCATTGTGCCACATTCATCATTCAGGCACATTGATACAGTTAACTTCAAAGTAATGTTAAACTGAAACACTTTATTTAATCTACTGGGCTAGATTTTTCATATCTAGGAATAATACTTCATTAAAGATGATTAAATTTTGGTTTCTACTGATACTGTTTCCATTAAGCATATCTGTATTGTCTAGTCAATGGATTGAACTCACAATTACAAACGCAAAGAAGATCATGCACAAGAAATGAAATGGAAATGGTAGCAGTGAGAAACATACTTGGCAACAAGGACGCAGCCGGCATCATCAAAGGAGGCAATAAAACAATAAATGGAAATGGCAGCAATGAGAACCAAATTTGACAACATGGCTGCAGCAAGGATCATCAGTGCGAGCAATGAAAGTTAAATGGAAATGGCAGCAGTAGGAACCAAATATGACAACAAGGCTTCTGCATCATCAGTGGAGTCAATAAAAATATAAATGGAAATGACAGCAGAGGGAACCAAATTTGGCAACCGGGATGCAGCCGGCATCAACAGAAAGGGCAATAAAAATATTAATGGAAATGACAGCAGAGGGAACCAAATTTGGCAACCGGGATGCAGCCGGCATCAACAGAAAGGGCAATAAAAATATAAATGGAAATGACAGCAGAGGGAACCAAATTTGACAACCGGGATGCAGCCGGCATCAACAGAAAGGGCAATAAAAATATAAATGGAAATGGCAGCAGAGGGAACCAAATTTGACAACCAGGATGCAGCCGGCATCAACAGAAAGGGCAATAAAAATATAAATGGAAATGGCAGCAGAGGGAACCAAATTTGACAACCGGGATGCAGCCGGCATCAACAGAAAGGGCAATAAAAATATACATGGAAATGACAGCAGAGGGAACCAAATTTGGCAACCAGGATGCAGCCTGCATCAACAGAAAGGGCAATAAAAATATAAATGGAAATGACAGCAGAGGGAACCAAATTTGGCAACCAGGATGCAGCCGGCATCAACAGAAAGGGCAATAAAAATATAAATGGAAATGGCAGCAGAGGGAACCAAATTTGACAACCAGGATGCAGCCGGCATCAACAGAAAGGGCAATAAAAATATAAATGGAAATGACAGCAGAGGGAACCAAATTTGACAACCGGGATGCAGCCGGCATCAACAGAAAGGGCAATAAAAATATAAATGGAAATGACAGCAGAGGGAACCAAATTTGACAACCGGGATGCAGCCGGCATCAACAGAAAGGGCAATAAAAATATAAATGGAAATGACAGCAGAGGGAACCAAATTTGACAACCGGGATGCAGCCGGCATCAACAGAAAGGGCAATAAAAATATAAATGGAAATGACAGCAGAGGGAACCAAATTTGACAACCGGGATGCAGCCGGCATCAACAGAAAGGGCAATAAAAATATAAATGGAAATGACAGCAGAGGGAACCAAATTTGACAACCGGGATGCAGCCGGCATCAACAGAAAGGGCAATAAAAATATAAATGGAAATGACAGCAGAGGGAACCAAATTTGGCAACCGGGATGCAGCCGGCATCAACAGAAAGGGCAATAAAAATATAAATGGAAATGGCAGCAGAGGGAACCAAATTTGACAACCGGGATGCAGCCGGCATCAACAGAAAGGGCAATAAAAATATACATGGAAATGACAGCAGAGGGAACCAAATTTGGCAACCAGGATGCAGCCTGCATCAACAGAAAGGGCAATAAAAATATAAATGGAAATGACAGCAGAGGGAACCAAATTTGGCAACCAGGATGCAGCCGGCATCAACAGAAAGGGCAATAAAAATATAAATGGAAATGGCAGCAGAGGGAACCAAATTTGACAACCAGGATGCAGCCGGCATCAACAGAAAGAGCAATAAAAATATAAATGGAAATGACAGCAGAGGGAACCAAATTTGACAACCAGGATGCAGCCGGCATCAACAGAAAGGGCAATAAAAATATAAATGGAAATGACAGCAGAGGGAACCAAATTTGACAACCAGGATGCAGCCGGCATCAACAGAAAGGGCAATAAAAATGGAAATGACAGCAGAGGGAACCAAATTTGAGAACCAGGATGCAGCCGGCATCAACAGAAAGGGCAATAAAAATATAAATGGAAATGACAGCAGAGGGAACCAAATTTGACAACCAGGATGCAGCCGGCATCAACAGAAAGAGCAATAAAAATATAAATGGAAATGACAGCAGAGGGAACCAAATTTGACAACCAGGATGCAGCCGGCATCAACAGAAAGGGCAATAAAAATATAAATGGAAATGACAGCAGAGGGAACCAAATTTGACAACCAGGATGCAGCCGGCATCAACAGAAAGGGCAATAAAAATATAAATGGAAATGACAGCAGAGGGAACCAAATTTGACAACCAGGATGCAGCCGGCATCAACAGAAAGGGCAATAAAAATATAAATGGAAATGACAGCAGAGGGAACCAAATTTGAAAACCAGGATGCAGCCGGCATCAACAGAAAGGGCAATAAAAATATAAATGGAAATGACAGCAGAGGGAACCAAATTTGACAACCAGGATGCAGCCGGCATCAACAGAAAGGGCAATAAAAATATAAATGGAAATGACAGCAGAGGGAACCAAATTTGACAACCAGGATGCAGCCGGCATCAACAGAAAGGGCAATAAAAATATAAATGGAAATGACAGCAGAGGGAACCAAATTTGACAACCAGGATGCAGCCGGCATCAACAGAAAGGGCAATAAAAATATAAATGGAAATGACAGCAGAGGGAACCAAATTTGACAACCAGGATGCAGCCGGCATCAACAGAAAGGGCAATAAAAATATAAATGGAAATGGCAGCAGAGGGAACCAAATTTGACAACCAGGATGCAGCCGGCATCAACAGAAAGGGCAATAAAAATATAAATGGAAATGACAGCAGAGGGAACCAAATTTGACAACCAGGATGCAGCCGGCATCAACAGAAAGAGCAATAAAAATATAAATGGAAATGACAGCAGAGGGAACCAAATTTGGCAACCAGGATGCAGCCTGCATCAACAGAAAGGGCAATAAAAATATAAATGGAAATGACAGCAGAGGGAACCAAATTTGGCAACCAGGATGCAGCCGGCATCAACAGAAAGGGCAATAAAAATATAAATGGAAATGGCAGCAGAGGGAACCAAATTTGAGAACCAGGATGCAGCCGGCATCAACAGAAAGGCCAATAAAAATATAAATGGAAATGGCAGCAGAGGGAACCAAATTTGACAACCAGGATGCAGCCGGCATCAACAGAAAGGCCAATAAAAATATAAATGGAAATGACAGCAGAGGGAACCAAATTTGGCAACCAGGATGCAGCCGGCATCAACAGAAAGGCCAATAAAAATATAAATGGAAATGACAGCAGAGGGAACCAAATTTGACAACCAGGATGCAGCCGGCATCAACAGAAAGAGCAATAAAAATATAAATGGAAATGACAGCAGAGGGAACCAAATTTGACAACCAGGATGCAGCCGGCATCAACAGAAAGAGCAATAAAAATATAAATGGAAATGACAGCAGAGGGAACCAAATTTGGCAACCAGGATGCAGCCGGCATCAACAGAAAGGGCAATAAAAATATAAATGGAAATGACAGCAGAGGGAACCAAATTTGGCAACCAGGATGCAGCCGGCATCAACAGAAAGGGCAATAAAAATATAAATGGAAATGACAGCAGAGGGAACCAAATTTGACAACCAGGATGCAGCCGGCATCAACAGAAAGGGCAATAAAAATATAAATGGAAATGACAGCAGAGGGAACCAAATTTGACAACCAGGAAGCAGCCGGCATCAACAGAAAGGCCAATAAAAATATAAATGGAAATGACAGCAGAGGGAACCAAATTTGACAACCAGGATGCAGCCGGCATCAACAGAAAGGCCAATAAAAATATAAATGGAAATGACAGCAGAGGGAACCAAATTTGACAACCAGGATGCAGCCGGCATCAACAGAAAGGCCAATAAAAATATAAATGGAAATGGCAGCAGAGGGAACCAAATTTGACAACCAGGATGCAGCCGGCATCAACAGAAAGGCCAATAAAAATATAAACTGAAATGACAGCAGAGGGAACCAAATTTGGCAACCAGGATGCAGCCGGCATCAACAGAAAGGGCAATAAAAATATAAATGGAAATGGCAGCAGAGGGAACCAAATTTGACAACCAGGATGCAGCCGGCATCAACAGAAAGGGCAATAAAAATATAAATGGAAATGACAGCAGAGGGAACCAATTTTGACAACCAGGATGCAGCCGGCATCAACAGAAAGGGCAATAAAAATATAAATGGAAATGACAGCAGAGGGAACCAATTTTGACAACCAGGATGCAGCCGGCATCAACAGAAAGGGCAATAAAAATATAAATGGAAATGACAGCAGAGGGAACCAATTTTGACAACCAGGATGCAGCCGGCATCAACAGAAAGGGCAATAAAAATATAAATGGAAATGACAGCAGAGGGAACCAAATTTGGCAACCAGGATGCAGCCGGCATCAACAGAAAGGCCAATAAAAATATAAACTGAAATGACAGCAGAGGGAACCAAATTTGGCAACCAGGATGCAGCCGGCATCAACAGAAAGGGCAATAAAAATATAAATGGAAATGGCAGCAGAGGGAACCAAATTTGACAACCAGGATGCAGCCGGCATCAACAGAAATATAAATGGAAATGACAGCAGAGGGAACCAATTTTGGCAACCAGGATGCAGCCGGCATCAACAGAAAGGCCAATAAAAATATAAATGGAAATGACAGCAGAGGGAACCAAATTTGGCAACCAGGATGCAGCCTGCATCAACAGAAAGGGCAATAAAAATATAAATGGAAATGACAGCAGAGGGAACCAAATTTGACAACCAGGATGCAGCCGGTATCAACAGAAAGGGCAATAAAAATATAAATGGAAATGACAGCAGAGGGAACCAAATTTGACAACCAGGATGCAGCCTGCATCAACAGAAAGGGCAATAAAAATATAAATGGAAATGACAGCAGAGGGAACCAAATTTGACAACCAGGATGCAGCCGGCATCAACAGAAAGGGCAATAAAAATATAAATGGAAATGACAGCAGAGGGAACCAATTTTGACAACCAGGATGCAGCCGGCATCAACAGAAAGGCCAATAAAAATATAAATGGAAATGACAGCAGAGGGAACCAAATTTGACAACCAGGATGCAGCCGGCATCAACAGAAAGGGCAATAAAAATATAAATGGAAATGACAGCAGAGGGAACCAAATTTGACAACCGGGATGCAGCCGGCATCAACAGAAAGGGCAATAAAAATATAAATGGAAATGGCAGCAGAGGGAACCAATTTTGACAACCAGGATGCAGCCGGCATCAACAGAAAGGGCAATAAAAATATAAATGGAAATGGCAGCAGAGGGAACCAATTTTGACAACCAGGATGCAGCCTGCATCAACAGAAAGGCCAATAAAAATATAAATGGAAATGACAGCAGAGGGAACCAAATTTGACAACCAGGATGCAGCCGGCATCAACAGAAAGGGCAATAAAAATATAAATGGAAATGACAGCAGAGGGAACCAATTTTGACAACCAGGATGCAGCCGGCATCAACAGAAAGGCCAATAAAAATATAAATGGAAATGACAGCAGAGGGAACCAAATTTGACAACCAGGATGCAGCCGGCATCAACAGAAAGGGCAATAAAAATATAAATGGAAATGACAGCAGAGGGAACCAAATTTGACAACCGGGATGCAGCCGGCATCAACAGAAAGGGCAATAAAAATATAAATGGAAATGGCAGCAGAGGGAACCAAATTTGACAACCGGGATGCAGCATCATCAGAGGATGGAAGAACAGGTTCATGACACTAAATTCTACTCACAAAATTGTTGCAGGAGACTCTAAACTTTCAATTATTTTTGGGTCAGGTTAGAAGCATATACTTAAACTCATTGGGAAAAGGCCTAGCAGTAACTGAGCAGTACTCAAATTATAAGTAACTTAAACCTGGAGTGAAGCCCATCTACTGTTGTAGAGTAAATAAAGGCTTCAGTTTGAAATTCCCTGAACCCTTATTGAATCAACAGATAGAGGATGGCAAACACAACCAAAATTTTGCAATAGTGACAGCAAAGATGGTAACTAATGTAAATTATTACAACAAGTTCTCTGGGAATGCCGTGGATATACCAAATGCAGCTGTTGAAATATTATACAATAATACTATTTCAAGAAAGAAATTGTCTTTCTGATTTTACATAAAAAGATAAAGTCTGTAAGAAAGACTGCCTGGACTTGCAAAGTTTGCATAGATAATTTAAACAATTGAAAAGTGACAGTTTTAGTACACAATGCCTGTAATTATCATTGAGAATTCCTTTCTTATCTTTCATTAGTGGGCAATAAAATAACCTTTACTATTCAAACAAATCAATGGTCATGTCTACTGAAGTTAAGCTTTTCTCCAAAAGGAATGTCAATGCCATGAGAAGTACAACAAGAACAGCAATAATAGAAATATTACAACAAACGTTCATGACAGATATGATATAGAGTTCACTTCACTATCTCTAGTTATTACCATGATAAATATTCTGAAGAAAACAATCTATATACGTTGAATTGAATTTTATTAGTAATCTTTCTGAAATAGTCCAATTTCAGAGACATTTTTATGCTCAAATATTTGGAAAACAACATTTGTTTTGATAATAGTTTGAAATAGCCTTTTCAAGTGTGAGTAATAGAAACTATACTTCATTGATTAGATCAGAGATTACATAATATTTTCATTACATAATAATCATTTTTGACTTTAATTCCCATCTTCACTGTTCTGATCATAATATTTTTGAGTGTTGTAAGCAGGCAATGATGCTAACTCTCCTAAGTACAAGATCATATCCCATACAATATGTCAAATAGAAAACTAACACCATATTCAAATGTTTTCTAATTTGCATATAATTAAATGCTTAAATTCAGAGAAAATATTATTGCATAGAACAAAATTAAAAATAATGGTAACAAGGTCATCTAATTTACATTAAGAAAAAACATCTGCAATTTAATAAAAAGTCAGGAAATGTACAAAGTCCTAAAGCGAATTGCATTTTCTTTTTTAAATATTTGGTATATTCTTATTTGATGTCATGAAATATATAAACTGCACTAAATCAAGTCTTTAATTATTTTAAGAAAATTTATTAAATAAAAGAAAAAAAAAAACATGCTGGTGAAAACTGATAAAGACATTGATTGAATTGATGATTGATTACCTTCACTTTGCTTTCTTTCAACTACAAATGTCAAATTATTAGAGACAACTCCAGATATCATACCTAATAATTTTTAACTTTAACCAATGAGGTAATTCAGAATTGTTAAAAAAAAGAAAAAAAAATTCCAATTCGATCTTTCATACAGAAAATATTTTAACAGTTGCAAAAAAGCAAAAATAATTTAAAAAAAATATTTGATGCAAAAATAACATTTTTAAACTTTTCGATTCCTCAACAAATACTTATTTCATTAATTCAAATTGTATCATAATTCCCTAATTTTTGATATTTTTTTTAAAAAACAGGAAAATGTTTTTTCGCTTTAATTTCAGAGAAAACACATCTATTTTGGCAATACCTAGAAGGTCTTCAAAGGATATCAGTCACCTGAAAAAAAATATATAGGTTCAGTAGTTGAAACACTTAAGAAAAAGGAAGACAACTTCAATTGAAAAGAATCCATTGGTCACACCACCACATTGAAATAAAAAATTACTTTTTCAATTTAAAATCATTGTACTATATTTGAACTGGTAAATTTCTGACGTACTGCTGACAATTTTTGTCACAATATAACGATAATTTTAAAAATTTCCCCATCCATAAAGTTATAAAATGTATTTTTTCAGGATATGACAAAAAAAAAAAAAAAAATGATTTCTCATGAAATTTTGTTTGCTTTGTTGTTTGTGTGAAACAAAAAAAAAAATAAAAAAGTTTTAGACAGAGATAAACGGACAAATTACGAGACATATTTAAAAAACGAATACAAATTATTTACATTTTTACACAATTTCACAATTGTTGAAAAAAAAATAGCTTAGAGTAAAAAGTGGGGTAAAGTAATAAACTCTTTTTTTTAACTGTTGATGAGAATGTGATGAACTAGCAAACTAAAATCATCAATGTCTCTACTTCCTACCAATGTTATATATTGCTTTTGAGTTTATTAAACAAAAAACTAAAACAATTATTTTTTATGCATAAGGAAACTTTTGAATTCGATGTTATTGTTCATTCATGGTTTCTCTTTCAGTTAAAAAAAAAAAAAATAAAAAAAAAAAAACTACAACTTACAGAACAAAGTTAAGAAAGACTCCAGAAAGAGGAATAGCAATTTTTATCCATCAAAATTTATGAAAATATCATATTTAAAAAAAGAAAACATTCCCCATTTTAACAATTCAAAATATCAATATCCAGCTTATTCTTTTTTTACTAGTCTTCTTCTTACTTTAACTAGGATAACAGTTCTTTTTATGGTCTAACAAATAATCGACTGCCTATGCAATCATGAGTAATTTAACTAAATAAATTGTAAGAACGGATTTTTATTTTAATTTTTGTTATTGTAAAAATAGTCAACATATCATTTTTAGAACTAGAACAGATATTAATTTTCTACTTCAACATTGCAATGGAATATGGATGTTATTGTTAGCAGTCAATTATTAAAAACATTTTTAATCATTTTTAGTGACAAAAAAAAAATGAAAAAAGCAACAGGAATTCGAGTTTCTAACAAAAGAGATGAAAAAGGCAAGTGAAGTGTCTAAGTAAAAAAAAAACAATTTTAAAAATCCATTTATTTCATATTCTCTTTTTCTCTTTCCCACTCTACAAAAAAACAAACATAAGAAAAAAAAAAAACATAAGAAATCACTGAATAAACAACGTAAAGTGGGTTTTTTGTTGGTGTTACTCAGTTACTGTTATGCGGTGGATATTAATTTAAAATTAGAAAATAGTTGGTTTTTTTTCCTATAATGAATTCGATGAAAATTTTGAAAAAGAAATGTTCTAAATTCAAAATGAAAAGCAAAATAAGTGCGACAAAAATCTATTTCTAAAATTAAAAATGGAAAAGAAATGTAAAACTTTTATTAATTGTACGTACCATTTATTTTTTTACGTTAGATTTTTTTTTAATGAGTTTGTTGGTCTGTTGAGTATGTATCAAATCAATCAAATAAAAATTTGAGTTATTTTTTTAATTTTTTAAGTTTGTTTTTTTTCACCAATAACAACGAAACTCAATTTTCATTTTTTAAGCATTAAAAAAAAAAAAAAAAGTTTACTTACACACAGGATTAAGTTTTTAAAACTGTAGAAAATAAAGAAACGCTTCAAAATTAAAACATTTTTAAAATTTATGTTTCAATGTATTTGAAAATATTGCACTGGCGGCTGTTTTTATAGGGGAAAGTTTATTTCCCTCCTTACAGAGAAAAAAAAACAATTACAATAAAATGTTGGCTGCAGTGCAGTGAAACAAACATTTACACTTAAATTTCTTTAGTTTTTTAGTCAAAAGAAAGGAAGAAACACATTCAAAGAATTAACCGTCATAGTTTCCTTAAAAAAGAAATACTTTTGCTTTTAGTTTTTATCCGCTCAAGTATGCAACCGACTTGCAATCCTAATTTTTTTTTTTTAATTTTTACCTGACAATTTCCATTCTCAATTAAAACAAATTATTGTTTATATTTTTATTTCTCAAGCGTCAACTTTTGTTTTTATGACACATCTAAGATTTAACTAGAGCTAATGATCAGGGATTTGGGGGTTTATTCTGAAGTATAATTAAAAATATAACTTTTGTTTCTAAACTATTTAACTCGTTAAAAGCAAAAACAAACACGTTGGTTGATCTGTAAATAAAAAAACTAAAAGTTTGTTTTTTTTTGTTAAGTTTTTACTTAAATTTTGTAACAGTGAAGTTTTAAAAAACAAGAAAGAAAACAACATATAGATAATGATACTGATGTGCAAAACTGAAATGATTTGCGAATGCATCAAGTGGTGGGAAATATCAGAGATAGGAGAGGAGAATTCAAGGAAGAATCTACTTCCCCCCCCCCCCGGTAAAACAAGAAGCGTTAAGAAGAAGCTGATGATTCATGTCAACAACAGAAATTAAACTTAAAACAATAAAATATTACATCAATCCAGGTATACTTTAATTATTTCAATTGTCTGTAGTTTTAATTTTTTTTAAAAAGAAATTAGATAACTTACATATATATCCAAAATCGACTAAAATAAACCCTGGGAGAGGCGTGTAAATTTCTCGACCCTTGTAAAGCAAAATCGCAACTCTTTCCATCCGGCTATCCTCTCCCCCTCTTTCTTTTTTTTCCCTCCCCTTTCTCTCCCCCTGTATGTGTGTGAAAGGTTAACTGTGTATGACCTTCAATATTTGCAAAGAGTTCACTTCCTGCTATAACGGACGCAGAATTCGGTGACGTATTACAGCAACAACAACTCTTTTTTATTATTTGTAAAAATTTTTATATCTATTAGCAGAAAAATGATATATTCCATAAACTGAATAATTAAAAACTATTGTGATTTATAAAGTAACATAGTTCATCAATCATACAAAAAAAATATTACGCTGAAACTGTTGACGTCACAGGAAGAAAAAGCTTTAATGGTGGCCGTCGCGAGAGTTGTGGAGGCGACTCAGGTAATAAGCAAGACTTTTAGTTAGTGGTACGGGCTACTCATCGTAATCTCCCCATTGGGAACATTGACAGCACGTCCACTCTAGCTTATATGTTCTGATTGTTTGTCAAATAATTTACTGTTTTTGTGTCCAGTTGTTATTTTACGTGATACAGTTTTGGTTTGGTGAATAAGAAGAGTTACAGAACTGAAATGGTGGAGGTGATCGTCGTCGTCGTAGTAGTAATAATAATAGATATCGCTATCTCTTTTCTCTATTGCTTTGGTTTTAGTGCCACTAAATAATATTAGTTCAGTGGATAGTGTATTTTCTCATTCTTTTAATCGTAAACATCGTGTTTGATTTTTCTTTTGTTACTCTGACTCAAAAACTCATTCTATCCTCTTTCATCGCGTTTTTTTTTCTTTCCTTCCTGTTACATTTTAATTTTCGCCGAATTATCGCGTTACTACTGTTTGCTTACAAAAAAATATATATAAAACGATTTTTGTTTAGTTTTTTTTTTTACTTTTTCTAGTCTCGGTTTTCATGTATTTCCTATATATTTATATTACCTGCTGTCCGATTTTAACCCAAAGTTGTAAGTACAAAAACGGAAATCTTGTTGCTTTCTCTTTCTTTACTTCAGTAATTATCACTATGACTTATTTATCAACCATTTATTAATTAAAGTGTCTCTGATTGCATTTTCAGTCAGTACATAACCTGTCTTTTTAACAGTCTCCGCTTTCTGCTCCGGGTTACATACAGTAATTTATATGAATCTTATCTAAAAGGAACGAATTTAAAATTTACCCTAACACGGTCGGGTAGCACCTGATGGTAGTCCAAGGTTTGTAGATAAATTCATCGTCAAAAGTAAAACCTTTTATCAATCACGTTTCAATCTCATTTACCTTCTCTTTTATTCTATTCACTTCTAATAAACAAGCTAGAATATCTTTCGTTTCAGTTTTAATTAATTTCAAGCTAATTAATGTAAAAGGTTCTGACAACAAAATCTTATACCTTAAGTTTTTATTATTTATTTGCATTATTTCGTTTCTATTTGTTGCCCTGTTTTGTTTTTTTTGTTTTTTTTTTTTTTTCATCTATAAAGTTTGTTCCAGGTGCAAAGTCCCCCCCCCATCTCGCTACTTTGTCATTTATTGGTGTCCTTACTTTCAATACTTCAAATTGATTTTAGTTTTTGTGTGTTTAGTTTACCTTATTTCCAACGACGACGAAGATCGTCATGGGACCCTAACTTTAGGTGGTAAATTAGTTGTCAGATTTCTGTTTAGTAACCTTCTTGGTCATTTCAAGGAAAACTGGAATGTTGATCTTAAAATTATGAGATTGATCTGTTTTCATTCAATTTTCCCTGTTCTTTCTGAATTCTTAATTTCCTCTTTAAAAGGCGCATATAGATTATTTAACTTTTTAGATTTCATTATTTAAAAGAACTGTTGAATCGATTTTCAAAATCCGATTGTAACTTAGCACTTTCATTAATTACTATTTCTTTTTGTCAATCTTTATTATTTTCGGTGTTCTGAAAAATTAATGTTTCTTTTATAGATATTACTCTTAGTTTATTTAATATTTGTTCTTTATAGTCGTACCTATATGTACGTGAAATATTTCGACCTAGCTCGGACTTACAAGATTCGAAACAATGTTTTAACATGACAGCTGCCGAGCTCTTATTGACTTAGCTCACCGTACCTTCCTCTTTTTCTCTAGTGTATCACGATCTGTCTGTACACACTGCCTGTGTATCAGCATCTCCATATTTTCACTCTCACTAGAGTAGATTATGAAACCAATCTTATCATCTGTTTAGTTTATCTAACCAGAAAACCTCTTTTCATATACAAGAACCTATTATTACCTATGCGTATTTACCTTCCGATACATCACCTTGATAATACGCAAATAGACTTCTTAGTCGATGCAGACTAGTGAAGTATTTATCAAATAACCGTTTGCGCCAACGTGCACCTTGACGAAACCGTTCTCATAATTAACACAATCAAATTAATTTGACATTAACGCTTTTTTCTTTCTTTTTAAATTTCCTTTTCTTTCTTTCTTTTTTTTTCTTCTTTTAATCAAAGATATTTTTTTAAATTTATATTCATAAAACAACTGTTTATTTTAACTTGTCATAAAAATTAGTTTAATAACCAACATCTTTTTAACTAAAAAAAAATCATATCTTCGTCTTTGGTTTAAAAAGAAAAAAAAAGAAGTCAAGGCAAAGGCACACATGTTGCTAGCGGTAACTGGTGAATAGTGACTATTTCGTCTTTTTTCTAATGAGATAAAACAATGTTACTTTTTTTTCTTTTTTTAAATGACGCTTTTCTTATGATCGTTATCTTTCAATTTAATCTCCAAATTTGATTTATTTTTAAATATTGAAGTTAATCTTAACTAGTCTTTCAACGTCTTTTGTGTGTAAGAAGATTGAAGAAGAAAGTTTAAAAAAAAAAAAAGCTGAAAGATATTGAGAATGAATGGCGTGCTGCTGCGCTGCTTTCGGTGAATTTGAATAAATGTATATTTTATTTTATTGGTAATTAACATACAAGGTGACTTGTTTTTAACATTTTCTTCATGTTGTCAACTGTCGCAGATGTTTCGGTAACATGCCACTGCTGAAAAGATTTATCGTCAGGACGATTGTTGCTGCTTGCACCCGTTTTACTTTTAGTTTTAAATTGTACTTCCAATGTCCCACTTGAAAGGGAAACAAACACTTACGGTTGCATTGATTGAACTAAGTAAAAATATGATTCCTTTAGTTTATCTCCTTTAAAGTCTTTTTTTTTTTTTTTTTTTTTTTTTTTTAATCCTTCACTGTCAATTTGTCACATTGCTGTATTTTGTGCGTTTGTATCATAATCCCACATGATGGATGTTTTAATGTAAGAAGGCATATCTACTGTATGTCTTTTAAAGGTTGCAGTTTCAAGTTCGTAGTAGTGCTAATATTTGAACACCACTTCCTCCTCCCTCTCTTTCGCTTTCTCTCGTTAAGCTGAAAAGCTGATGTTATTTATCAATATTAATTACGATTTTGTTATTTCGATTTGATTTTTATCAATTTTTGATTCCTAGTCTAAGGAAAAAAAATGATGTATTTTTTTGTCTTTTGATATATAAACTGACACTGATTGCAAAAATGAATCCATGCAAGAGGTTACTGATTTTTCTTGCTTTCGCTTTTTTAGTACTGAATATATTTCCCTTTACTTAATCAATCGTTTCTCATTGTATCTGATATTTTAAACTCTATTGAACGTTTAAATTCTGTTTTTGTGGGGGAGGGGGGTTGTTTCTGTTTATAATCTGTGTGTTTTTTTTGTTTTGTTTTTTTTTTTTTTTTTTTGTGCGTGTCATTTACGACTACGAGTGTTTTTAATTTTTTTTCCCGCTTAATGAATATGAAAATATTTAATAATTGTAATAATGACATTATTTTTATTTACTTTGTATTCAGAATGTTTTTATTTGTATTGCATGTATGTATAAAAAATTGAAATTTTTTTTTTTTTTTTTTTTTTTTTTTTTTTTTTTTTAATCCGATCTTATTCAGCAAATCTACATTTACATTTTTCAAGTGTGTCAGTAACTTTTCAGTGTTTTCACTATAAATTATAATTCAATTGAAATTCACTACTTTAGTTTTTATTTTCTTTTGGGACCCATGACTGGGCAGACAAATTAAAAAAAATGTTAATTGTTATATTTTAATTTTAAATAAACTTTAAAATGTTTTTACTTGGACTTTGAATTACCCATTTGCATAATCATTTTATTGTTAATTGACATGTTTCCTGATTTTTAATAAAACTTAAATTAATTATTGTCTCCAGTCAAAATTAAGTTTCAATAGTTTGTCAAACTCTAAATTGGTTACTTTTTTTTGTCCCTCCCTCTCATCTTGGATAATGTTGGAAAATAGTTTGACATTTTTAACAAGATAAAAAACTTACTACTGTTTCATTATTTTTTTATTTATTTTTCCATGTATAGTACTTACTTACTTTTCTATTATGCTTGATTGATAACCTTGTAGTTTTTAACAATATCAATGATTTGTAACGCAGTCATTTTGCTTCAGGTTATTTAACATAGTTTCGTAATTGTTACTAATTGATTAAAAACAATTTTAAAATTTAATTAAATAATAATGATACTGTTAGTGTAAATAAATTAGTAATTCAAATACCAAACTGAAATTGAGTAGTTGGTTCAGTCAATCTTTCTATCATGATAAAAGAAAATGGTATACATAATTTCATATTTATTTTTTATGAGGTCTTTATGCATTTCTTTGAGATTATGCTACAAATTAACTATTACTGCACTTAAAAATATACTTTGCCTTTTTTTAATATTAAATAAGTAAATGAAAATATTTTTTGTGGTAAATAAACTTTTGTCAAGTAGTAGTTTAAATGTTCATTATTTCTTAAACAAATATGCTTAATGTTATGAACTGCATACCAAAATGTTAACATTATAAAGATTTTTCTTCAAAATTTGTTTTTATTTTAAACTTGTAGCATTGTTTAAACAACTAAACAAATGTCAAATTACTGTTGTAGCATTGGCATAATTCTTTGTTTGCACATATGTAGAATTGTTTTTGAGGTTATAACGTAAAATGTTTTGACTACCAAATATCTTTAGTTATGGTGGAATTATTTTTATGCATCCAGTGTTTGGAATATTTGTTCAGTGAGGAATATTTTAAATCCTTTCCTCCTTTTTCAGTAACAGAAATACAATCATTCTTTTGAAACTTGAAAAATCTTTTAATATAAAAAATGATACAAACATTTCCTGGATAACCTTTGAGCAACTATCTTTTGGGAATGACATAATTTTACTGAATGATTGATATGCTCTTTGTCATAAAGCTAATAATAGTGAATATTCCCCTCTGACCCACACTTTTTTTTTTTTTTTTTTTGTCATATTTACTCCTGTAACAATAGATGACTTACATAATCTCTCCTGAATCTATTTATTTTTCAATTAGCTGCTGTTATGATTTTGATTAAATTATCTCTAGCATGACAGCACATATATGAAACCCATATTGAAGATTGAGCTTCTTGTCAAATATTTACAAATATTTATTAACGTCAAAAAACGCCATTATTTTTGCACCAACCTAATATTACCATGTATTTTTTCCCATTTCATTTGCATGATTGGTTGAGAAAACTAGTAAAATGATATTTTATTCAGATATAAGATATATTTTTGGTTAGTACAAAATTGGTGCCATATGAAATTGTCATATAACCAATGTAAGATTCATCATGGCCTTAAAATTCTTTGTAAGCAGTTCTCTTTTGTTCTAAATATAATTGGAAATCTCATGCACTATAGTATTTACATTATGCGGACTATTGTCCTCATCTTTGTCGTCATATTTGTCACAACGTTTATCCACTGTGCCATGTGTCCTTGAGGACATCTGGGTATGAATTTCTGGCGTTGGTTAGATCCAGTGACAAACCCACAGAGTGTGAGTTCAATACCCGGTTAAGGCAGTGGAGAACTTTCAGAGGGAAAATTAGCAGGAGATAACTGATAACGGACATCCATCAAATATGGCACGTGGAACTAGAACAGTCTACCCCAGGGATCGAAATAAAGGGTTCAGTTCGAAATTCCAACCACCTGAAGAAGGCCGGAGCGTACAACGGCCGAAACGTTGTGACAAATATGGCGACAAAGATGAGGACAATAGTCCGCATAATGTAAATACTGTACATAATACCTCATCTCAGAAATATAGTCACTCATTAAAGATTGAACTTTTTACACAAGTAATAGTTTGTAAAATGAGTTTATCACTCTATAGCAAATGCTAAAAACAATTGTATCATAATAGTTGTTATATTTGCGTATTTATTTTCTGATGATTGAGATCACTTAAAAGTGATGTTTATATATCCTCATGGCAATAGCATGTTGATATGTAAACTTGAAAGTAGTAAATTCCTTCTTTAACATGAAGGATCTTAAAGTAAACTGCTCAAAGTTATACAAAAATTGCAGTGTTTATATATTTTAGCAGATAATATTAATCATGAATAGGAATTTAAGATGTTCAAAATTTCTATAGAATTAAACATCAATAAACAAACTTCAGTATAAAAATTGGTTGACCAGGCAGCATTAAATGTAACTAATACTATTTTAAATAAAAAAAAATGCTTAAATATGAATTATTTAACACTTCTGCTGCTGTGGACATGCCTATATACCTTTAAAAATTTCCTACATAAATATGTTTTCAAGACAAAATGTCAGTCTGCAGTGTTTGTTTTAAACTAACTAGTACTTAGTGCTACCTCCAAACTAGCTTTGATAATAACCTGTTTTCTGGCATATGTATATCTAATCTGTATTGCAGAGTAATCTATCGAAACCAAAACCGTGGCACTACCCATGAGAAATAAATGTCAGCATCCTTGTAGTCATTTATCTCCAGCAAATGACAATTTCCTATTGACAACCCCCCACCCATAATGGATCTGCACATTCAACTAACAATGCTATAACACAGTGAAAGTGTTAATTGCTTCTCAAAATTAACAGTTCCAAGTATTGAAATTAAACTTTCATTCACTTTCTTTTTATTTTTTAATTATAAATGTAAGAACTATTTGGTAACCAATCTTCCAGGTTAAGTGCATTTGACAACCATAATTTTTTTTTTTTTTTTTTTTTTTTTTTTTTCACTGTTGCATTCACTTTCAGATAAATGCTTTTGGGAAAGGCATGACTCTAAGAGATGAGCAGTGTAGATGGGGTTCCTGTAACCTTGTGTAGCAGTCAGTCTAGGAGGGGGATTTTGAATTCAAAACCACACAGTAAGCAACAGGTGTGGTTCCAAGGAATTAAAGTCCCAAGAAATTCAGATAAGGAACCAGAATCTGTGGAGAGCCATGATCTGAAAACAAATGCCATACTTTATATGTGGAAACAAAAATAATTTTATTATATAACATGGCATTGTAATCCAACCACAAGCAAATAAAAAAAAAATTGTAGTTAAATGATTAAGAGACACTTTATGGTGCTTCTAAGCACAATTCTTGAAGCCTGTAAACACTATAATTTTCTATTCAAAATATTTACCATTTCTTGTATACAAAAGATTTTGTTGATAGTAAAAATACTCTTGTAAATAATTATTCCTATTAAAATATTTGCTTATTTAAAATTATATACAACAACAAATACATGTCAGTTATTGTTCACTGCTTTTTCACAACTTTATTATATTTCTCCAAATGTTTGACCATATGTTATTAAACTCATAAAAATGCCTTATTAATTATACAGTGAAATATGCTGTGGTGTTGATGAAGGGATTAGTATTTCCAGGAGTAACTAGACTTGTGAGCAACTTGTATAAAAAAAAAACAAAAAACAATTGGGTTATTTTAGATCTTTACTGGAAACTAACTTTTTTTTTTCTTCTCTTTAATGAAACCTTATAATTTGTTAATTTGTATGAGCATTGCTATCTTGTCATATTCAGTTTTACTTTTGTGAATTATACCATAATGAATTGCCCAATGGAGAATAGTGCCTGCTATTGTGAATTGGTTATGAATGACTTGAATCTTAAATTTAACAACTCTGTGTTTAGGAGTATTTCATCAATGGTAATCGCACTGGCGTTACTTTGAAACCTATCTTCTAAATTTGAAACTTTTTATTTGAGTAAAAAGCTGTAAAAATATGACATTACAGTAAACTTTTCATACTCTTTCAAACATGAATTATTCTCTATAAATTGTTAATTTTATATCTTTTAACATGTCATTAAAGAGAGGACATTTTCTGGATGGTCTTTCTCAAATCTTTGTTACCCAAAGATAATTTGACCAACATTCTCTCGTACTTTCGACATTGGCAAAGGATTACTATTTGCAAAGTTGAATAATAGATAAAACAATGTTATACAGTTATCCTTAAATATTTTTAACGCTATGTAACAGATATTCAAAATGTAATGATCAACAAAATTTCATTTGCTTTTCATTGCTTTGATAATCATTTTCAATGTTACTATCACAATCTTATATCTGCTGTTTGATTTTTACATATATTTTTTTCTTACTTAATGGTTTTGCTTGACTAAAATTGGTGTGCATTTAATATTTTATTAGAATATTTAAAATCCTACAAATGTCATTATGCACATTATATAGTTATATTTTTCCAATTGATTAAAGTAATTTGATTTTTGAGACACTATAACAAAGTTATATTGTTGAAAATATTAAAATGGAATTCATGTTAAATTTTGAAAGACTTTGTGTCTAGAAACCTGTTTCATGAGAAAATTGATTTTTTTTTTTTTTTTTTTTTTTTTTTATTTATTCCATCATTAATTCTGATTTCAAGAGTGTTTTATTTCTTTTAAATAACCTTTAGTGTAATAAACTACTTTCAAGTTATTTGTTCTCCTTGTACATTCTACTTTTATTAGGTTTGTTACAGTTTTTTTTTTTTTTTTTTTTTCTCGGAACATGAACTATTGTTGTACTGACAGGAAATGAATGAAAGTTGGTAATTTTATACACAAGCTATTGTCTTATGAACTAGTATCAGGCTCATGGCTGTAGCAAATTAGCATCCTACTTATTTGTTAAGGTTCAACATTGTAATTAAGGTCCATTTTAAAATTTAGATGCTTTAATAAAAGCCATTCCATATCATTTGCCAGAAACTTTAGAATTCTGTATTTGTATATTACAATGCTTTCTGCCATATAATGCAAATGTTTAACTCTTGCTTTGTTTAGAAGCCTTTACAGCAAACAGATGTATAAACACTTGTCATCATCAGCCCATGGTTTTATAGTACATCATGCAAGCCAATGTTTCTTAATGACTTTAATATTAACATCTTCAGGATATATTTACGAGTTGTATATCTTGAAAGTTCCAGTTTTATAATTTGTTCTTATTAAAAATACTGCTGATGAAATTGAAAAAAATTATTGGTATTTTGAATATGTTAGGTTTCATTATACAAGCATTACAAAATAAATTTGTATCATTTACACTATTTACATTGTTGAGACTGTCGTCCTCATCTTTGTCATATACAAGGTACATACTCCAATGGATAAAAACATTGGTTGAAGCAATCCAGTGACTTGACCATTGACTTGTGAGTTCAATACCTGGCTATAGCAGATGTAAACAAAAACAAAGTTGAGTATAAGGAAATTAACTGAAACTGAGGCATCCAAAAAAGGCATGGAACTAGAACAATCTACCCCCAGTGGACTAAAAGGGTTCAGTTCAAAATTCTAGTGAATATGACAATAAAGATTAGGACAACAATCTAAATAATGTAAATTGTGTAAATAGTTACAATGCTTCATCTCAGTAATATAGACATAAATTTGTCTTTATAAATGGTCAAAATATAGATTATTAGAAGCATTTAATTAACATAGTATCCCATAAACAGTGAATAAATTTTACATGTTAATATGGGTTCCTTGGAATTTTTTATCCTTCATCAATCTTTCAATCATTGAAGTTACACACACACTTTTTATTGCTTTCCAGATATTATCTGTGCTTGAAGATTGTCTTCCATTCTCCTGTACATTTTGTTTTGTATTATCATCCATTAATTTGTTGTCTTTGACACATCTTAGCAGAATTAACTTAAAGCTTCTTGGTTATGACTTGTCTCACTCAAAAAAATCTTGTCTGAGAATTTAAAAATAATTTGCTGTATTTATTCTGATGCCATCATCTATAATTTTACTATCTATAACACTAGCCCGAAACATTACTCCACTTTTCCTCTGTTGTCTTATAAGTCCTGTTGATTGACTATTTTCATGAGACACTTACTTACTCATCAGTTCCATCCAATGTATCTCTATATCAGTAAAAATTTATTGTTGAAAAATTAGTTTTCATATACTTTTTCATCTAACTTAGAATTTTTTGTCTTGTCTTGCATAATAAAATCTGACATATTGTAATAGCCACAAGCATTTTGTAAGCTTTATTTTGCAGTGGTTGGGACAGTACAGTTCCTTACTTGCTGAGGAAAAGCAAGCTTTGTAAAATTTGAATTTATTCAGAAATTTATTTGTTCTAAATTTTTCAACTCCACACTATATGAAGGAATGTCTGCATGTGGCAGTTTTGCTAACTAAATATTCATATTAATCTCGGAGTTTTATGTCTGCCATATTCAGTTGTTAAATAGGCTTTCAGAGCTTGATAAATTAAATTTTGCTTAATTTTAGATATTCATTGTAAATTGTTTATTGTTAAAATATCATATTCACTAAAATTTCTATTGCCAGATCAGTGAAGAAATTCCTATTCTGAGAAGTACTACATAAAATTTTATTAGGGCTTTAAAAAAAAAATGGACATTTTTAAGAGTGTGTGTACATACCTCCTGAGGAGTGGATAGGCAGGTCCTCCTACAAAATTCTAAAGTCAAGGAGTATCAATCAGCTAAATGACAAATTTATTTTTACTTACAGTAATTCTATTAATGCTCTATTTTTATATTGGGCACTTTATTTGAAAGATTGCTTGCCTTAAATGTCTTTTCTCTCAATATCCCATTGACTGTCAGCATTTTGGACTTCATACTATTTTTGACATCACACACACACAAACACACACACACACACACACATGTATATATAAAACAAACAAAGGAGAAGACCAGGTAATAAACAGTATGAATCACAGATTGCATTTAGACCCAGGAACTATTCCTTTTTACAAAGAGAAGGCTGTTAAATATAAATGGTCTGAAGATTCTCTGATGGTAATCTGAATGTGTGCTCTACTGATTACGGTGAAAAACATCTCTCAATTTTTTTTTAAGCCCTAATAAAGTCAAACTTATTTTATCAATCTCATTAAAAAAATTCTATTGGCAAGGGTGAAGTAAATATTTATAAAATTAGCATTAGCATAAACTTGCATTAGCTTTTATCATGATGTACATCCAATATTGTTTTCTCTTAAATAATCAATAATATCAATAATCTAGCTCACTTGGTTAACAATACTTCAACAAATCAAAATTTAATGTTTAATTCTTGCAGTAAGAGTCTTCACTTGCAGTAACAATTATTCTAAATCAAAGTCCTTACATTTTCATAATTGAAATCTACATTATCATATTGCTATTAAATCTTGTGTTTCTTATCAAGTTTCAGCATTTATGTGATTGGTTGAATATCACTTCATAATTTCTAACCTTTCTGTATTTATTTTTTTGTAACTTCACTAAAGATTAAAGTCCTGTGTAATTGCTAGTAATGAAGATATGATATCTGTTAGGGTTTTGTCTTTAAATACACCCACGTATACATACACGTATGTATATATTAGTGGGTAAGTGAATGACAAGGGAGAAGATCTAACTTATTTCATTTCAAAAAAGAACTTTGGGTTAATAAGTTTTACTGATGGATTCAGTCTTACATATGAATAGTGAAAGTAGGATACAACAAATACCAGTTTTCATTGAAACATTAAAGATCTACTGGATTTAATTTAAATCATCTCTGTATCTGGATGTATAACAGTTGATGTCATTCAGTATTTAATCACATTTGTTCTTATTGTTTTTAATTGCCCCACATGGCATCAGAAGTAGTTTCATAAAGAAAGTAGCCATGTTCAATGATATTTGTACATAAATTTTCCATAGACGATTCCAAAATGAGTGCATCTTTGATGCATTTTTGCCCTAATAATTTTCTCTTTTAATGAAAACATCATTGTTAAGTGATTTAAAAGCTGAATTAGGTAAGCTTAGTTAAACATCTTTATACATCTGATATCAGAAATTTAAAGTTGAGTGTCTCTGTCTTTAATGATTTGATGTAAACTGTAACTTCATTTCCTACCACTTTGTAAATAAGACTAATTCCATCAATAAAAACATTAGACTGAAGTTTCTTCTCTGAACAAAATGCATCACTTAAATTTTTTTATTTTGTCACTCTTTTATCCAATACTAGTCTGAGATATATATATACAAAATTATGAAATGGATTAAGTCTGACAATTATTTAATATTTTCTGTTTATATGTCATTTTTATAGATCTAATTTAAGTAAATTTTTTTTTTTTTTTTAATTAAAACAATATTAATTACATTTACCAGCCTGACTGTTAGAAATTTTGTAGAAAATATGCGCTCACCAACAGGAATCGAACCTGTAACCCTTATAGCCTCATTCAGCCACAGAGAAGCATGTGTGTTTGCAAACAGTAATTTGGACTTTGCTAACCAGACACTTCTCTGTGACTGAATGGTAACAGCACGACAGGCTATATGTCAGTTCCCATAAGGGTTCAGTTTAAAAAAAAAAAGCATTTACTTAAATGTTATCTATGAAAATTTCTTGGCTTACTGAGAAAGCTCTTCCCCAAAAACTTGTGATGTTTAGTCATTTTATTAAATTTTATGAATTGCTCTCCCCACCAAAAATCTTTTCAGCAACATCAACATAGTTGATACTTTTTGCTTTATTTATGACTTGACGAATTCTAAGGATATTTAACCAACTTCACAAAGTGATGATTTATTGATTAAGTGTAATTTTATGCTAGTTTAGAATTTCCAGATAAATTAAAAACTCTTAGTTAGACAAGTTGTGTGGCCTTTATTAAAATAATTTTGAAGTGAATTATCTGTTGGACTGGTTGCTTGAGTGCACAGTCTTATCCTCTGTCCCAACTTGGTATTCATTTGTTTTTTTAGCCTACCTGCTCTCTACTGAGTTAGTCTACTCTTTGATTTATGGTTTAGAACAAAAATTGAAAATACCTTTCTAGCATTCTTAACCATTCCTGAGTAGGTACAGGTTTGTGGTTATTATGTGTTTGTAAATGCATTTACACATGTTTAATATATAAAATTATTTTGAAAATTTTTACTTTAACATGTTTTGCCAATGAGCCAACATATCAAATATTTTTTTTGTTTCGCAATAACAAAATTTACATTAATGAGTCTAAACTTTATTTGCACTAAGCATTTGAATGCTTGATCTTTAACTGTATCATTATAGAAATTTGATTTTTTTTTTTTTTGTTTTAAATAATTTCAATTCAACGTTTATATATTAGGTTGGTGCAAAAATAATGTCGGTTTTTGATGTTAAAAATACGTCAAAAACTGACATTATTTTTGCACCAACCTAATACTTTTTTTATGGCTTATCTATCACATTGTTTCAGAATTAATTTAGTAAGAATGATGTGAGGTACATAAAACATTACAGAAAGTTTTTCTAGTCTTTAATATTCTTTATTTGATTGATGACTGAAAAATAATACTATTTTAATCCCAAATTGACCTCTAATGACCTTGGAGGCTAGCATCACTTCTGTTATCTTATTCTAAGTTACTACCATGTACCAATTTACTTTTGAGAATACAACTATTTGACTGCAATCCAGATCATGAAGACCATGTATTTTATCCCCAATGACCTCTGGTGACTTAGTAAATTGAATTTGAACACATTCATGCCCTACCATCTGTGAGTTCCAAAAACTTTTTTTTTTCTCTTCATAAGAAACTCAATATCTCGTTCCATTTGTTTAGAAATGATTTTATGCTCTTTTTGGTGACATGAAATGACCTTTGAAGTCAACCTTGCATAAGTTATATCCCAAGTGAATGTCTTGTGAATCTTTGTGCAAAACATTTGATCAGTGTAATCTTAGCACACACATACACAGAACCCTCTAATATTAATATAGAGGTGTTGGTTTTTCCATGCACACATTATTCTATTGGTTATTCTGATATCTAAAAAAGAATTTATTCTATTGCTATCATGAACTATATAGATATTCTGACTGAGTTCAAATGATCTAACTGGACTTGTACATCTACCTGATAGGGTCAGGGTCCACATTGCTAAGTCAGATTGAAGGTTTCACTGGAATAGATTTTAAGACCAGTACCTCAGATTGTAGAAAGCATCTGGCGAAGTATAACAAAAAAGAAAAGAATGAATTCGGCAGTCTGAACAGCTCTTGGGTAGATCAGAACTATTCTCAAAATGTCATAACATTTCAAAACAGAAATTATTTAGCCAAAATCCCAAACACAGTATGTGACAAAGTCAACACAGCAAATCAGCAAATAGAATTTTCACTGTTTAGTATTGAGGTGGTTCTGTAATGCTTTGGAAGTTTTTCTATTTCACAAAGTGAATAGGGAATAGGCAATAAAATATATTACTTGATTCTTGAGAAGAATATCTTCAAATTGGCCAGAAAATTCTATTTGGATCTGTGACAAATTACCTGAAACTAAAAGAGCATGTTGCTTTTTATGTAGATGGCCATTTGCAATGCAGAAAGTGTGTGTATACAATCCTTATAATACCATCAATTGATGAATATTCAGGAGTTCATCATGTATTTAAATATGCACTTTAAGAGACACTAGTGAGAGATTGCAAGTGGCAACTATCTATGGTGGATGATGCATTCCACAATTTATGTTGTTGGAATGAGTTACTTTTCTTTCCTTGGCAGCAAACCAGTTTTAAAGTCTCTGTGTTTTCATCACAGAATCTGTTCACTTGCTATTACAGCCTGGATGGCAGACAAGAAGATTAATGTAGTTTCTTCTGGAATTTGATGGCTCAGCATACATGGGAGTTGGTGTGAAACCTTTGTGGAGTGAAGCATGTTGAACTAGTCTTGGCCCTTTATCTGACAAGATAAGTGTTCTCCATTAAGCCAGGAAGAAAACTGAAATAAAGATGCTCTGTTTTCACCACTTTCAATGGACTCCTTTATAAGGTGTATAAATGAGAAGCAACATTCTGTGCGCATCCTCCAGAATGGATAAATTATCACTCAACCAGCTGCTGGCTCAAACCCAGGCAGTTATGAAGAACAAACCAACAATGGTAGCTTAGCAACTAACACAAAATATTTGAAACTTCCCCTGGCATGACCCACACTCTAAAGTCGCTTGCTATAAGTGCAATGGTCTATACCATATGACAAGAATGTCTGAGCAGAAAGGGAGCCCTCTCATGTGCTCCAACATTTGGACACATGGCTTGTGGTGTCTTGGGAAAAAGAAGCCATTACAAGACATTGGTTCAATTCACTTCCCCCAGTCATCCCTGTTTATATCGACGGGGCACCATGTTTGGCTCTTCTGGATTCAAGGTGTTCCTGCTTTATAAAGAGTACAATGCTGTGTTGGTTTTGGTTCAAGAAAGATGTTATAGTCTCTACAATAAATGGGGATGTGAACTTTCTGCAGAGTTAGCATTTGTACAGAATTTTTTTTTTTTTTTTTTTTTCATTTTATTTATTTTTTTGTTTTTTAAAATCATTTCACCCCCAAAAAGGTGATAAAGCTACTAAGACATAAGGAGTTACTGAATGAAAGAATCTGAGATAAAAAAACATTAAAAGGAGAAAGGAAAATACAAAGAATTAAGGAGACAGATGACAATTGACATTGGCTTTAACTTTTTGAAGATCAAAGTTGACTGGAAAGCAATAAGCCAGAAGAGTTCTACAAGCAAAAAGTGCAAGGCAAGAAACTATTAGCATAGAACATGGTTACATCTTGCAATTTTAACTATAAAATAAGACCTAACTGCCAATCTGCTAACTTAAATTTGTAAAGTTGATGTAGCAAAGAAAAAAAACTCATCAAAACAATTACCATGAAATTATTTCTGGCAAAGGCACTGGGAAGTTATGTTATGAAGGTGGGAACGTGACTAAAGCCAATATGCCAGGTCAGGAATTATAACGTTTCAGATTTTTCTTTGGTTTTTAAGAATCTCTAAATACATAACAGAAGCACCAGGCCAGATATGACAGTAATA
The DNA here is from genome assembly GCA_963932145.1 of Acanthosepion lycidas. Classification (NCBI taxonomy): domain Eukaryota; kingdom Metazoa; phylum Mollusca; class Cephalopoda; order Sepiida; family Sepiidae; genus Acanthosepion; species Acanthosepion lycidas. The sequence continues at coordinate 62,923,903 of OZ010608.1, forward strand.
TTCAATGTATGGCCGAATAATAGACTCATAATGGTGTAAGATAGATTCTGCCGAGAAAAATTGTTTGAGATGACACAATAAACCAACCTTCCTAGCAGTAGATGTAGCAAATGATTCAATATAATCACTCTGCTTCATGTCAGTAGAAAACATTAACCAAAGAAGGCATATTAAGTCACTCTCCTGAAGGTTAGCATCATTACCTGGGAAGGTTGCTGATGAAAATTAGGGATAAACTAAGTTCAAAGATAGAACCATGGGGGAGACCTGCATTCATGTAAACATATCATTGCTGAAATTGATGTGCTGGTAATGTGCAAGTGGCTTCTAATTCATATTTACTATTTGAAATTGATTCTATCAAAATGCATAGCCCAAAGGAGACATGAAGTTTGAGGTGAGGAGTCATATCTGCATGGCACTCCTCCAAGTCCAAGGGTCAGACTTCCACACAGAATTTGATGAACAGGGCACCATCTCCACTGCAGTGTGAAAATGGACAGTCTTGTGAGCACAAAAAATTTATGAATAAGTTTTCGAAATATTCAGTGTTCTGTCAACTAAGAGCAGAGTATGAGGGCAAACTGCAATCTTGGCAAAATAGAGGTTAGTTTTTGATGTATCCCTAAGAAGAACTTAGTCTATCCAAATGGCTTATGCTGTTGATGACTGTAATGCAAGAAAACAATAGAAAAGTTAATCTGGTAATTAACTTTGTGGATTGACCTGAGCCTGAAGAGAAGTCATGACCATACAGTGTAGGAGATTCTGTTTAGGTGAAAAATACACAAGACTGGTGCACATCAAAATTCAAAAAGGGCCACATCACCATAATCAGAAGTTAACAGATGAAGGATTTGTGCCCTTATCTGATATCAACTTCATTGGTGAGCAGTAGTAACAGTACATTGGAAAGTGAAAGGATGAATGAGCTGGACTCCAGCATGTCTGTTCATTCCTCTGCAGTTGTCAATTCTGTGGGGTTTTTTTGTTTTTGTTTTTTTTTTTTTTTTTTTAGATTTACCAATTCAAAATGTATCTTAAAATTTAAATTAACTTTTAGTGCATAATATTCTATGCTGACATCAATTGTTCTTTAATTCAGGTTAAATATTGAAAAGTATTCTGAAGCGGAAAAATTTTATTTTAATTTTTAACATTGATAATTTCCTGAAACACTGTATTCTGTTCAAAATAATTGAGGGTGTGTGGTGGATAATTACATCATATATTGTTCCTGTTGTCACTGCTCAGCAACCATAACATATTTGGGAAGGACATTAGAATAATCAGGAACCTATACTGACATCAAACTGCCTGGATATGGATAGAAAATGAACTCTGCAGATATACAAAATTAGAGATGGATGTAAGACAAGGGTGTTTCTTCTCACCAGACTTATTTAACCTATGCAGCGAGGCGATTCTGAGAGAATTAAAAGTCCTACCAGTATTCATTATTGGCAACCATAATCTTAACAACATAATGTATGTAAGTGACACAATGTTGATAGCAGACATGAAAAGGAAACTGCAGATGGTAGTGAAGGAAAGCGAGAAGAAAGACTTAAACATCAACTGCAGGAAAGGATGAGCCCAAAATGCAAATTAAAATCAAACAAGTACAAAAATTTAAATATCTGGGAATTATTTTAACAAAGGACAAAAAATATGATAATGAAATCCAAAGGCACATTGGGATAGCGAAAGATGCATTCCAAAAGCTAAGCAGAAATAAAAAAAAAAAAAAAAACTTTGTTAGAAACAAAAAAAAAAAAATGAGAGTACTGAACTGTCACATGATGTCTGTCCTCTTATATGCTGGACAATCTCATCAGAGATGAAGAAGATACTTGAAGCAACAGAAATGTGGTTCTACAGCAGAAGGATGCTGAAGATACCATGGACCAAACATGAGCAACAACAGTTTTAGAGAAAAAAAGTAAACTTATATTTAACATCAGAAAGAAAGTTTAAATTTCTAAGGAATATACTGAGGAAAGAGCTTGGAAAATCTGATACCCAAAGGACAGATTGAAGGCAAGAAGGACAGAGGAAAACAATGCATGACATACTTAGTGAGTTTGAGTAAATGAATGGCGGAACAGGGTTTAGGAGAAATAGCAAAAAAGAAAAAATTTATTTAGAGTTACAGAAGACAGGAATTTATGAAGAGCCATGATTGCCTACATCCTGAGGGGACACAGCACATAATGAAGAATGCATGGAAATAGATCATTAGATATAGGATCAATCAATTTGAACACTTCTAAATTAGTGGTAAAAGAACTTTATCATAACACATGTATCCTATCCTCAGTACAAAGCAGTAATGCTTGCTTAAATTAGTATATGCCAATATGAAACTTAAAATATGTTAATAAATAAAGACTTAATTTGAACTTTTTAATAAATTCAACATGGACTCAGAAATTCTACATACTGCTCCATTTGTGTATTAATATTTATACTTTTATTAAGACTGATACTTTGTCCTCCTGACTCCAGCTAAACATATCAGCAATCAAGTTTTTTCTTCATTGTAACCAAACCAGCTTTCTACAAGTACTAGTTTCTTTTAAAAAAAAAAAAAAGATAAATCTTGATTTTTGTTAAATTTATAAGTTGTTATTTTTTTTTTTTTTTAATAATTTCCGTAAATCCTTCACACACCTTGTTTTCTTCTTCTGAGTTAGGTTCAGTGGAGATGCAGTTTCTCCTTAATTATTGACAATTCAAATACTGGCCACTAAATTGTTTATGGGTATTTGGTGCAGATCAAACCAATTTTTAAACCATTTTGTAATGTTGCTTGTATTGCAGCAGCATTTGGCATATGCACAAAATTGTATTTAACTTTCACTAAATCTCTCTTAGTAGAAGTAATTTTTTTCATTGTGAATAATGCTTTTGGCAGCTTAAGAATGATAACTTTTTGTAACAACTATTATTTATTTCTTTTTCTATTCTCACATACATGAAAGAAGCCATTCATTTTACCACTGCTTAATTCTTTTTGTCTCTTAAAACTTTCTTTTTCTCTATTCAGAAAATAAAGTATATAAATAATTTTAACATTCATTACTGTAGTAGCCTAATGCAGGTAATTTTATGACTTGTTGCACAAAAATATTCACTGCTTACTTTTTCACTGGAAATTGTAATTAGATGCTGTTTGTAGGCACAAAAGACACAATTTAAGACATTACTCTGACCACTGCTTATAAGTAAGATTAGAAATTTTCATTTGTTTGCTTACTGAATTAGAAATTTAGTTATCACTGTATTTTAGGGCAAGTTATATATTTATCATTTATCTATTTCTGTATAATGTTTCCTCTCAAGATTTTATTCTTCTGTAGATTTTCAGTTTTGTTTTTTTATTTCATTAATGAACTTCACTAAACACTGAGTATATGACTTGTAAGCTTATTTGACCTTCAGACAATTCATACTTTAACAATTAAGATGTGAATAACTCAAGGAAATCTATTACAAAATGTGTGTATAGATATAAAACTTGCAGCAATTAACATGTCATTAATAAAGTGCCAATCCAATATAATGAAAATAGAACATTTCTTTTCAGTTATGGATATGAAATAATTTGCTCAGAATGTTTGAAATATAAATATGTTGGAATTATAATCTGTCAACATATTCAATGAATTACAAATTAATGAAGTTAAATTGATTAGCTATATGGGAGAAGTAATTGGAGAATTACCATGCTGTTATCAAAATTGGAAATTAAATTTCAAATGCACAAATGAGTATGTATTTATTAATAAAAGAAGGAAATATTAGGTTGGTGCAAAAATAATGTCGTTTTCTCACATAGTAACATATTGTGAGAAAACGACATTATTTTTGCACCAACCTAATAGATGAATGGAACTCGAATGTCCTTTCAAAATGATATTTGTTAAACTAAATAATTTCTAACACATGGCCATAATGATACATATTACAAATGATATACAACATTCACTCTCTTATGTTTGCCATCTGATAGGTTTTCTGTGGAAAGACTTTAATTTCCCACTGATTATCTTGTGTATAATTCATATCATTACAGACATGCACACAAGATTTTGAGATATTATTAGACTATCTAAAAAGTTGGCAGATTATGAGAGAGAAAAAACAAAACAGATGGTTGCTAATTGGCACTTTTGGCAAGTCTTTTGGACGATCATTGATTTGTCATTGATCTTAACAAAACTGCAATGTTTTATTTGACCTGTCATTAATACTCTTAATTTCCAGGGTTATTTTAAATTAATGATGCTTTTTAAAGTTAGATAATCAATGACTATATGGCACATTTCTCTATAAATTCATAAAAAGTAACAAAGAGACAGTTTTATTTACGTTACATTTATTAGTATAAAATATTATATAAAAATGTGTCCATTCCAAAGGAAATTTCACCATTGATTTATTCAGAATAAGTCTTGAACTATTGGGTAGAGGATGTATCAGAGTTGCTTTGAAAATAATGCCTCCTATTTCACTATGCTGATCCATAATTTCAAAGGCATATGTTGGTGGTATGGCAGTAGAGTTTGAACCTTTCCACCAGTAACCCTTTTTTTTTTTTTTTTTTTTTTTTTTTTTTTTTTACCTTGTTAGAAATAAGTCTGGCAAAATGGCATCTGACATGAAAGTGTATATGAAGGAGAGGTGTATCATTAGATTTTTTCATGTGGAATAATTGCACCCTTTTGTCATTCATTGATGTTTATTGAATGTTTGCATAGATCAAACAAAGGATTTTCACCCAGTTAGGCAGTAGGTAATCTATTTAATCTGTTGGTAACAGGAATGTCACATTCCTGACTACACAACTGTCCACTCACAAAAATGCAAAGCACTTTATAAATGTATATCCAAATATTGGAAAAGATATAGTTTTGTAGATGAAAACTAATGATATTATTGTATTCTCTGTATCTATAGTTTTATATGGAAATAAATAGGAAACATTACATTAGAGCATTCCTTGTATTAGTAAAGTGGGGGTGGTGGGACAAAATCTAGACTTACTCTATCAATTGGATACATATCTAAACTCATAAAGAACATATTTTGAATTGTATGAAAATAAGCAAGAAACAAATCTATTAACCTTTTTATAGATTTCTTTAGACTACAGAACTATAAACTCAGACATGTACTAAATAATATAAAAATTTTGCATCAATATCTGCAAAATTTTATTTTGTTTAGCATTTCTCCCATTTATTTTAAAGTATATTGATTATGTGAGACAATAATTTTAATATAATTGGAATTTCATGTTATCTGCATAATCACTATTCTGATTTGAATCCAAATATCCCTTTCTTTTGGTGAATATCTTGTTATTTATTTTATAAATATATAAAATATATTTTTCTGATTTTACATTTATTAAAAATTATCACATTGATCTAAATTGAATTTCAAGATTAATATATAGTTTATAAATTTTTCATAAATCTATTCTTGCTAGTATTTATAAAACTGTTGAATTTATATTTTTTAAATATTAATTCTATTTTTATTATTTTCTATGAAGTGGAAAGCTTAATGCTATCTGAAATTATTAAAACAACTTTTTACAATAAATGAAAATATAAACTCAAATAATTTCTTAAAATTTGCACCAGAAACTTGGCAAGTGGTTTTTGAATATGAAAACCATCACTTTTAGAAGGCATCATCAGTCTGAAAGCATAATAAAATTTATTTCTCATCAAAAAATATATAGGTTCTTTACAAACCAATTAAGCCATTTTTTTCATAAAGTATACTTGTTTTGCAAGTATGATGAAGCACAGCTAATTGAGATTAATTGATCATTAAAGGTTCATGCTAAATCAAATTTAACTGGTTTTCATATTGGGCAAAATATACTGCAGAATATACCATCTTAATTCTTTCCCAGAATAAAAGATTGGGTACAAAAAGAGGAGCAAATATTTTAAGTGCTTGCTTTGTGAAAAACAATTTCAAAATAGGGCAAAAGCATATTGTAATTGTGTAATCAGATTGAGTTATGAAAAAGCAAAAATAAAAATGTTTCCAGAGGAAGTTGGAAATGAATGAGGTATACTATCATATTGGAATAAAGATTGATTGTTATGACTGAACTTGCTTTTAGTTGATGTAAAACATGCTTACCATTACCTAAATATCTTAGGTAATTAGTTTCTGCTCAAGACTTTGCATTGATCAGGAAGGAAGGAATTGTTGATTGGCTTGGATATAAAAAAAAAAAAAAAATTGAACAGTAGACAATTTTTCTTTCATCTTTTGGAATCAACATATGCTTTTCTCATAACCTTAATTAGGTTTCTTTCCCTTCTTACCTCATGGCTAAGATAATTGGATATTTCGCTCACTGGTGCAAGTGGTGATTGTTTGAACCTCAATATGAAAACTTACAAGGTGGACAGGCCCTCCCCACTTGGAAGATTGGACTATACCAATCTTCCTATTCTTTCTTATTTGATCTTGTGCCAGAATAAATTATACTTAGTAAATTTCATTATTAAATTTTCATTGCCACTTTTTCTCAGTTTTTGTTTCTCTGGTCAGCTGTTCTTTACTGTCAATATTTTATTGACCAAACATCTTTCTATATTTCTCAGATGAGGCATTATGTACACTATTTACATTATTCGGACCATTTTCCTCATTTTTGTCACCATATTTATTACAACATTTCAGCCGTTTTACACTCCTTGAGGACACATTGCACAGTGGATAAAGGCGTTAGTTAGATCCAGTGACAGGACCCAAAGGAGTACGAGTTCAATACCTGGTTAAGGCGGTGGAGAACTTGGAGAGGGGAATTAACAGGAGATAACTGATAACTGACATCCATTAGACATGGCATGTGGAACTAGAACAGTCTACCGCAGTGAGTGAAAAAAAAGGGTTCAGTTCGACATTCCAACCACCTGAAGAAGTCCAAAATGTACAACAGCCAAAACATTGTAATAAATATGGCGACAAAGATGAGGACAATAGTCCGAATAATGTAAATAGTGTACAAAACATCTTGTAATGTCAATTTTGAGCACTTCTTTATACCAACATGTTCTTCATTAGAATCCTCATATTTATGATATAGCATTGAAGCTCAGTAATTTTATTAAGCCAATATATTAAGTTTTAGAGAAATAATTATGATTTACTTCCCACTTCCTTGCTATATGTGCATATATGAAATATGTAAATTAATGTTGATCAACATGATTTTAACTTTCTGCTCAAATGTTATCTTTAGTGCTTTTGTTAGTTTAGCCACAATGTTTTTATCATATTACTTTGTGTCATGTTTTCTCAATATTGACAGCATATCAGGAGCCTTCTCACTGTTTACGATATATCAATAATTTACCTCATAAGAAACATTTACCTTTCAAACATGGAAGTTAGCTGTGACAAATTATCACTAGGTTATTAAGTGGGCTTACACATAACTAATGATGATAACTAGGATAAGTATTTATGGTGAATACTATTAGCATGGGATAAAAAAAAATCAGATATAAGCTAAATTTATGCTAACATTTTAATCATTACCAAATAAATGATACTCATTTATCATAATTTATCTAATAGAAAATGACCAAAATTATTATCTTCTGTATCATTTGTTATACACAATTTGTCTTTCTTTGTATATTGCATAAAATAAATGTTGCTTTCTTCTAGAATGTGTCACAATCAATTTATTGAATTATTGTGATTATTATTAAAAAGCATAGATTTTATATCTTAATTTTTCTTTCTATACATAGACAGTTTTTATGGCTGAAGAAACTGATGAACATGTTTACCTTTACTATTAAAGTTTACCATTGCTTAATCTTAGTTTATTTTTGCTTTTAATCATTAAGGAGTATTTAACACATTTAGGCAATGTCTTTAACATAAATAATCCTTGTGCAATTCTATATTTTCAGGCAAAATTGCATTCACTTCTCATAACATTTGATTAGCATTCGGTTATCTTTCAGATATTTCTAATCTGATTTTGATCCTCTCTGCTTTTAACAATCAATATTTAGTCTAGAATTACTATCTCAACAGTCCTTTTTGTTCAATTTGTTTTCAGGAAATGCAATAATGTCTTCTAATGATCTGCTTTTTTCATATATATTTCTTTTATCTTGCGCGTGCGCGCATATATATATATATATATATATAAGTTGCTGGAAATTTCTTGGTTTGAGCCACTTCCCAAAATCAATATTCCAATGACCAAATATCAGGCTTTTGAGGGGAAGGGTTTAAAAATCTTGAATGATGCACCAGAAATAATGTGTTAAACTGCAGGGTGAATATGTGGAACAGCATGTACGTTTCATAGCTAGAGGTCATACTTGTTTTGGGCCTTGAAAGCTTTTCAGCCCTCCCTTATGCATGTCTTTATTTTCAAATTTAGTAAGTATTATTTTCTCATGCAATTTTTACATCTTACACTTCACACATGTAAACTTCTTTTGTTCTTTTTATTTATATTTCATAGCAAATTCTTATCTACTTTTATGGATAAATGCGTTAACATTTTACTTATAATTCAATGTCCTATATGTATAGCTGTTATTATTGTCAAAATCATCATTATCACATATTTTCACACTGCTATTTTTTTTTTTTTTTTTGTATAAGATATTTGATTTTCCTAAAGCACACATTATTTACACTATTCAGACTATTGTCCTCATCTTTGTCGCCATATTAATTACAACGTTTCGGTTGTTGTACGCTCCGACCTTCTTCAGGTGATTGGAATGTCAAACTGAACCCTTTATTTCGCTCACTGGGGTAGACTGTTCTAGTTCCACGTGCCATGTCTAATGGATGTCAGTTATCGGTTATCTCCTGTTGATTCCTCTTAACCAGGTATTGAACTCACACTTCTTGGGTCCTGTCACTGGATCTAACTAATGCCTTTATCCACTGTGCCATGTGTCCTTGACGACATCTGTGTATGAATTTCTGGGTATTATAAACCCAATGTCTTCAGCAACCAAATGAAACATTGTAATAAATATTTTATCGACAAAGATGAGGACAATAGTCCGAATAATGTAAATCATGTACATGATACCTCACCTCAGAAATCTAAACAGACACATTATTTAATCTTTGTCTAATAGATTTTAATAGTTCCTTAGTGCATATTTCTTTTCTGATTTTTTTTTTTTTTTCATTTCTTCAATCAAAAGACTATAGAATGAAAACAAAACCACAGGAATGGTGTACTAAGACAGTGTTTCTGTACCTTTTTAAGTAATGGCAAACCTAGGTGCAAATGAAAATATCATATCACACTTATCAAAATTTTTAAAGGGTATACATTTAAATGTTATGAAAAAAGACAGATTAAAAAAATACACTAATATGAACTTAACTTTATTTCAATGTTTCTATTCAACTATTTGTGCAACTTATTTAGTGTGAAACCTGTGCCTCGTGTTTTTTCACGATTTCTTCAATGTTTGGTTGAATGTGTAGTAAGCAGACCCTCATTTCTTCTTCAGTTGAGCGTAGTCTTTCTCACTTCTTATTTTTGATGTTATTTATTGTTCAGAAACTTTATTCACATAAATAAGAAATAGAAAATTGCAATTAAATTGAGAAAGCCTTTTTAGCTAATGTGAGATAAAGTTTAATACCTATTCATTTATTAAAATACTAATGCTGTACCATTAATATTTACACACACACACACACACACACACTAACAATATTTCACAGCACAGTGGTTAAGAATCACTGTGCTAAGAAATGATCTCTTGCTGATCGATGGGTCGTTAAGTTTTAAACATACAAACAAACAAACAAACACTGTGCTAAGATCTTGTGTTCATGTTAGTATGAGAACAAACAAGATTGGAAAAGCATTCATACTTTTCATTAATTATAAGTGTGAAATATCAGTCACTATCATACTTATTGCTACTACAACTATTATTGTTATTTTCAATAGTGTTTTTAATTGAAGAATTTAAGAAAAATAATTGTAGCCTCTGATAAATTTCAAGTCCATTTGCAGCGATTTAAAACAGTCTATTGAGTTAGTTTATAAATTTCAGTGCTGGATCAGATTTTTTTTTTTTTTTTTTTTTTTTAAGTGTTTCACCACAAGCAAGGCAAGAAGCCACTAGGACGCAAGGGATTACAGAAAATTTGGAGGAAGATCAGATAGGAGTGATAGAAGAAAGGATGAGAAGAGTAGTGGATAGATCAAGGCAACTGGAGATGTCGATTGACATTACATTTGAATAGCTGTAGATTATAGCTCTCAGGAAAACTAGAATAGGGAAGGGAGTTCCACAGGCGAGAGGTGCGAGACATGAAGCTATTGGAGTAGAAGAGACAGCTACATTTAGGAGTTTCGACAGTGAAAGGGTAAGAGCGGGATGCCAGCCTCATAGGGCGCTTGGACTCATGAAGTCTGTGAACCAGCGAATGCAGCTCCTCGGAGCAATTGCCATGAAAGTATTTGTAAAACAGACAGAGAGAGGCAACGGCATGTCTGTGAGAAAGTGACTGTAGATGAGATGCGAGAGCAGGGTCAATTATATTGCATATCCGCCTCTGGAGTCTATCAAGAACCATGAGACAAACAGAAGGGGCTCCAGACCATATATGACAGCAATACTCCATGCAAGGATGAATTGTTGATTTGTAGATCTGGAGGATGGATTCCGGGGAGAAAAATTTCCTGGCACAGCACAGGGAGCCAATTTTCCTTGCGGTGGACGAAGCAATTGACTCAATGTATTTGTTCCATCTCGGGTCAGCAGTCAACATGAGACTGAGCAGCCGCAGAGAGGTGCTCTCGAGAAGTTGAGCGCCAGACATTCTAATGGAGGGCAGGGAAGGATCTCTGTGGTGATTAGTAGAGAGCAGTTTTGTTTTTGAAGCGTTAAAGTTGACCAACCAATTCCTGCCCCAGTTCACAACCGATTGCAGGTCCTTTTCGAGATGCACAGCCAGGTTAGTTTTGTCAGTGACACTAGATTTGTTTTTGAGGCAGGAATAAATTGTGGTGTCATCCGCGTAGATGCCAACTTGGGAATTTATGGCTTCAGGAAGGTCATTTATGTAGATAAGGAATAGAGTGGGGCCTAGGATGGAGCCTTGAGGAATACCTGCATTCGTGTGATAGGAACTGGAGGAGAATCCGTTGAGAACAACCTTCAATTCACGGTTTGACAGGAATGATTGTATTAGGTCAAACAATGCCATAACCCAGGAGCTTGCGAAGAAGGTCGGCATGCCAAACCCTATCAAATGCTTTGGAGATGTTTAGAGCCATGGCACGAGCTTCTTAATATACAATCCCAAATTCTGAAAGTTCATGAAGAATTCAAAATTCAACTGTAAAACATTTGTCATATATTTATAAATGCAAAGTATTTTTTTTTTTATTATTGACAAAGGTTACCTGATAAATAGATTATCATCCAAACTCCTAAACTTATTACCGTTGATTTTTGCTCTAACACTAATATTCATGAGGCAATTATTCTGTTATTTTATTTCCAAGGTCTCCATTTAGGAAAATGTGAAAATGTTTTAAATTGGTATGGAATTTTATTTAATGATTGAGAAAATAATTTTATTATTGCCACAAATTTAAAGTACTTTTTTTTTCAGTATGTTCAAACTTATAATATCCTCTAGAATTGTGTTGCTTATGTATGATTTCATGGATAAAAATAGCTTCATTATTAATACAAATTTTTGTAAGTATTTAATTGGTCAATGTTATTGTTTCTCACATTTTCAAGATTGTTTCAATGATAAACTGCCAATTTCCTTAAGGTTGTTTGCAATTTGATTCATACATTTTGGATTTTTGGAGTATAAGTCACAAAATATTTGTACTCTATAATGATTCAATTCCACTTTATGGTTGGATATAATATAGGAATTGATCTTTTAATAAATGCAATTTAATAAGTAAAAAGTATCAGTTTGTCATCTGGTAATGAAGCCTCTCCATTTATCTCAATAGGTTATAAACATTTCATATTAACATCCAAATTTTTGAATGAATTCTTTTGGGTCAGTCTTCAACAGCATAAACAACCATCTCTTTTTTTTTCCTATCATGTTATTATTGTCTCATGGCCAATTTGGGAATTTCTCAAATCTGTTACGATTAACTTATTTTTGTGGACATAACATTCTTTATTTCTGCTGTTCTATTCCTGTAGGTTAATAAATTTAATAAGTAAGGGTTTGAAGTTTCTTACAAAAACTTTTAGGTAAAGGTTTTTTGTTTCATTTCATGATAATTATCCTTATTATTATTATTATTATTATTATTATATTTTTTTTTTTTTTTTTTTTTTTTTTTGCATTATGGAAAATACTTCAAATCATGTATTGTTACTGAAAATATTGTGAAAAAATGTGAATGTAGAACTATGACAAAAAATAATTTATATTTACTGATTAATGCTATATATTTTATTATTTCTTCATGCTATAAATTGTTATATTTTACAGCAACTAATTGCTGGACACTACAAAGGTTGGACAAAATCTTTTGACTAAGGTATGCTTATTTATAGCAGTTGGGTTTCATGGTTAAAAATAAAAATGGTCTATTATCTCTGGCTGCTGAAACCAATTCTCTTGCTATCTACTGTCCAACATATGTTAAAGAATATTATTAATATGGCTAACAAAATATATTCAGATATAATACTAACATTTATCACCTTTCCTTTTTTTCCCTCTTGTCATGACGTCTGAGTTCTTCTCTTCTGTTTATTGTATGACTCTACTGCAGTAAAATAGCTATATTATTATTATTATTATTATTACCAACTATCAGCTTTTTCTTCTTTGATCAACTACCTTGTAAGATCTGAAGAGTATTTCCTTTCCAATTACCATCTATTTACAGCTTTCATATTCTTAAAGATATTCTTTATAATTTGTTTTCACTTGCTTTTCACTTTCATTATAACATTTACAGTGATCAGTCAATTTTTAGTTGTATTTCTATGATCTTATTTGGATGAAAATAGCTTATTGATTCCCCTATTTTATACAAATATCATAATGATGGTGACAAGAGTAACATTATTGATTATATTAACATTATACATTTAGTATTCCTTAAAAAATACCAGTAATAAACAAATACAAAAGACGTCACTTAAAGTATTGTTTTTGTAGACAATTCCTCTATGGATTAGTTTTTATAAGTTTTGTTTATTTTATCTATCAATTAAAGAAGTGCTAACCCTGTCTTGTGTGTTTACAGCCAAATCACGTGGAAAAAAAACAGTTCCTATTTGATCACCAAAGTAGTGTTTAACTGGGTTAGTACTTAGGAGGACTGCTTAGGAACACCTGGGGTACTGTAAATGACTTAGAATCTAAAATACATTTCAGTTTTAAATAACCCACAATGGGTTGATTAATTGGAAAAAAACAAAATTAATCAATAATTAATCTGTTTTATACATTTAAAATTTTTTTTTTTTTTATTTTAAGTAGGTTTTTTATTTTGTATTGTTTTTGGAAAGTTTGACTTAACCATTTTTATATACTTACAAGCTTGTGATTATAAATAATTACTTAAATAATTAATTAAATTGTGTGTATATATATCTATATATATCATTTTGTACATGTATACATATACGAGTTATATATTTGAAAAAAGAAAGAATTAAATTAATTTATTCATGTATAAAGAATTTAATTAAAATGTATTTTATGGAATAGTTAAATAGTCTCATGAGCAAATTAGTAAAGAACTAAACATTTACTCAAAGCTTTTTTTTTCTTTTTTCTTTTTTTTTTTTTTTTTTTTTAAATTTAAAATATTGTTTAAAAGAGAAAGAAAAAAACAACCCTAAGCTATATTCTATTAGGTGATCAAAAAGTTCATTCAGTTCAAAGGAAAATTATTTTTTTCTTTTTTGACAGTAACTTTATTGTACAACATATTAGCCATTTTGTTCCACACTCTTGCCATCTTTCAGGAAACCTCAAAATTACACCCCAACACCCAGAATGTTTCAATGTTTCCTCTTTCAGTACACAACTACTTTAGGTAACTTTCACAGTCTTCCAGAGAAATTAATTTTTTTTTTTTATTAAGAAATTCTGGAAAAACTGAAATATATAGTTTCTCAAAAGTGAATAAGACAGATGAGTAAAAACTTCGCAGTCAAGATTGAGCAATTTTTTCTTGGTCCCTTATGATCCTGATGGAATATTACACCTTTCTCTTAACTAATTAAAGCTACTTTTCATTGGTTTCAATTAGTCAATTGGTGCAGTACTTGTTTGGTTCAATTAGTTGCTTCTCCTGGAGTATCTCATAGTGAAAAACTCTTTTCCAATCCCAACATCTACAGCATCACTTTCTCCTCCTTCTTTGGAGCTGGCTTTTGGCATGGTTAGTGATGCTTCATTTTCTTTGCCTCTCCAATCTCTTGCATTTTGTGCTGTTGTAGCATATCTATTGTTCATCAGCTGTTAAAATTAAAAAGAAAATAATGAATATTATTATATTCATTATAATAATGAAGCAAATTAGCATTTGGAATTATATTCTTGTAGGTTGTTTTTTTTTTTTTTTTTTTTTTTGCTTAAATTATAATGAAACCACACCGATAAATGACTAACATAATCAATCTGGTGCAAATAATTTTCAAGGTTTGACTTGGTTACTTGGAGTATGCTTGTTATCTCCCACTAATATCACATTGGTTATTTTCAAGTAATTTAATTGTTATCCCAACTGATTTACCTTCAATGAGAAATCTCCATTTTTGACGCATTCAATTATTCACAATATCTTCTCCATTTGCTGCACATTTTTTGAATCTGAGCTGCATTTTTACCTTTTTTTTAAAATAGAATAGAAGAGCCTGTCAAAAATGTTGCTAATTTTCCCCCAACTTCAATATTAGAATGAATTCTTTTCAAATACCTGCTGATAATTTTTTTTTTCAACAAACTTCTTAATGCCAGTTAACAACAAACAATAATATTTTAAAGAGTTGTCACATTATACTCTGTTTAAGGATTTTATTCTTAGTTCATATATATTTAGCAAAACCAAACAATATTTAAGCAAACTCTATCATTTCAATATTTCTATTAGATGCTTCCTTGGTTGCATTAAGTTTGACGTTTTATGTTGGAAAAAAAGCATTTATTTTAAACATTAAATAATTTTTTCAACATAATCTCCTTCCTTGTCAATGCACTTAATTCAGTGATGAATATAATCACATACATCAAACATTATACAATGAAAATTTCAGATTGGGTTTATTGATGCACTCTCATATATTTATTTTTGAAAACCATGTGAAAACCTAATTTTTATAGTTTGCTATTTTTCTTTTGGAAATGAAGTGTATGTATTTTTCTTCATCTTATGTTTTTATTTTAACATAGCAGATAAAATTTTGTTCAGAATTATATCTTATCTCAATTAAATAATATTGTATATTTTGTACAATGTAGAATTATTACCGTTTTTGGTTTATATTATATAATTATTTTATTTTTCATTTCTTTATGATGGTGATAAATCATTGAAATAATCTTATTGTGATTCTCACTAAATATATTTAAATGTAGCAAATTTAAAAAAAATATATTTTAATGTATATCAGAGAATCCTTGCTAGCTTAATTCTTATGTTGAATACTAATTTTTAGAATTCTCATTCTTGAAAATAGGCGTAAATGATGCAGGTAAAACATTTTTATTCTTTTTTTTAAGGTACAAACTGAGTCACCATTAAAAGGGAAAATTCAGGAATATCAGTTGAGCAATTTATTTGCTGTTTTCTGTATGCAATCTATTTTTCCTTTGTACTTCTATATAAATATTTTTGTATTTAAACATGTATTGGTAAACATAATTGGATTAAATCAATATTTTTACCAATGTTTGAGCCTGTTCATCACAATTTATGCCAACTATATCTGTTTACATAGTCTACAATATCTGTTTTTAAATTGTAATCCATTTAGTAATTTAGTTTCACAAATAATTTAGCCTTGTTCTTTAGACAAGCAATATTGTGTTTTGATGTTACAGATTATTTATGAAGTAGTCATGCTATTTTTGAAGACAAGAAAAATAGAGTAACCTAGGATTTGACCAACTTTTACTTAAAATATATTTTCTATATTTCTACTTATTGTTTTTGGAAGTAAAAACACCTGATAATGCTTTGTTCTGTTTTTACTCTTTATCTTTTAAAATTAATGTATAAATCTTTGTATACTTAAGAAAAATTCCTTTAAATTCTTTTTTTCAATTTCAATTTTCTCTGACAAATTTTTTGGTTTGTACAAAACTTAGAAAACATTTAGAAAGTATGTCTAGTGTGTATTTTTATTTCATTCCTCTATAAAAATATGCATATGAATATATAATTGACATACATAACAGAATTGATTTTTACTACGACAAAATTTAATTTCATAAGTTAAAGACATTTGAGTCCAAATTGAAGCTGATATTGGATAAGAGATATGGTTCTTGGAAACTTTTTTAATGAATTAAAATTGACTCATGTATGTGTGTGTGATATATGCAAGTAAATAATGAAATAACTACTATTTCTAAATACTACTTCTACAACTCAGAGTGCAGATTGGAAAAATATAATTTAATGTTTTAATTCGATAGCAAAACAATTTGTGTTTGTAAATTTTGTTCAGACAATAGAATTCCTTTGTGTTCTTAATGTAGCAACAGTAAACATTTTGTATGTAAGAGATTCATGAGAACAGATCAATTGTCAGCATCAGCATGTTTTTTCATAGTAAAATCACTCCCTTACAAATGTTCGACAAAAGGTTGAAGTTTTAACATTTTATGCAAATGTAGAAAAGCATATAAGGATCATCTTAGTTGGACACATGAGGCATAAAAAGTCATGTGTGTGCGTGAGAGAGAGAACTATTTAGCCTTTGTGGAAGGAAATGACAAGGAGCACTGATTGATAGCATTGGTTTCATCTATGGATTGTTGTAATGTATCGATGATCGGTGATTGTTTTTAATGCTATTTTCTAAAGAAATAAGTTGTTTTTTGTTTTCTTTTATGAATTATACACCTGATAAGAAATTAGGAAAGGATCAGTTGAAATATTGTTCCTCAGTTATCAACAATTTATTTCAATTTTTGTAATTACCTTTGAGACTCATGTAAATTTTTTTTTTATAGACAGAAAAACAAATGTTTTTTTGTTTGTTTTTTTTTCATTGTTTTAATACATTTTTGTTTCTTGAACATCTGAATAAATGTAAATAAAGTATAGATTAATGAGACTTGTGTCACCTTTACAGCTGTTGCAATGTATTCTCTCTAAAGGATAAGATATGAGTTGCAATTCTTTAGAAAACTGTAATCATATAGATTTTGTATACAATGAAACAAGAGCAGAAGGAATGTTGAGAAATCAAATGACACCTAACCAGAAACAAACCAAGATTTATATTCATAGTCCTATTGAACATTGATGGAGCTTTTTTTATCACATCCTTAAAAACCTGTTGTGAAATCCTTAGTGTTTCCACTGACATTGTTAACTTTAGTATTAGTTTCCTTAATAAATCTCTTTATTCTTATGAGATCTTGTATATTAAAAATAGGAAAATATTCGTTCTAGTATAATCCCACTGTCATTAAGCACATTAAAAAGGACTTTATATATTACTAAATACATATTCCAATAGGTTTCTATTAGTGGCACCATGACGTAGGAGAAGAAATTACTCAATCAACTTTTGTATCATAAAATTCAAGTCAGTCATGGAAGGCTTAAAACAATCTAAATGTAATATTGCTCATAGGGAAGACATCTGAATGAACACTGACTTATCTTTCACAAACCTTCGAGAATTTTAAAGGGTTTTTGTCTTGCAATAACCATAATGACATCTGATAAACTTTTTCTACACATGATTATTTGTGTTTAACCATTTTGTTAAATATCTTTTCATTGTTCTAACAAGCATAACTGATGATGACCATTGAAATGATTGATATTCTTGGTCAACATTGAACCAGCCTGAAATCTACACAGAGCTAACATTCTTGTCTCTCAATTGGTATAACATTAGACTTTATGCTTTGAATATCTCAAATTTACTAAATTCTTAAGATAGCCATACTATTTTCTTTCTTTAGGTATGCCACAAAATTTCAAGAACTATTACATTTTTATTACTTATCTGTTGGATTAGTAGACAGCTTTTGATTATAAATTAAGATGCATTTTAAGTTTACTGGAGTCATAAATTTGAAAGGTGACAATATATTGATCTGAAAATCTACACATAATGACATTATTTCTTCCATCATTTATTTTAAACTGTTCAGGATTCTGCTTAACTATGCATAGAGTAAGATTTTTTTTTATAATTCTTTTCACATTTGAGAGGACTGACATATTTCCCTAACTACTTGTGCTAGTGTTTGTTCATCTCATCTTGTGATTTACCTTAAATCTAGCCTTGTAACAATAGCAAATACGACATTTATATGCTAGAAATTACTGCTCTTTTGTCCTTACTGTTCTTGAGAGTCTAATGTATGCAACAGTTGTCTTCTTTTATTTTTATTTTTTTTACTAATCATTTCACCACAAGCAAAGCAATAATGCCACGAAGATACAAGGGGTTACTGTGGGTGAAAGAAATGAGAAGATTTTAGATGAAGAAACCAGAAACCCAATCCTAAACAGGAAACAAGGGATAAACTTCTCCTCTTCAAAAGACAGGAAATGAGTGTGAACTGGGCAATAGGAAAATCTATCTACTTCTATTAAATCCTATTTGATCCATATTTTTTTTTTCTACATACTTTTTGTAATACATTTATCTCTATTTGCCGAATTTCTCAGTTTATTTTCCAGACCATGCATTAAACCATCATAGAGTTCTAAATCAATTATGAATGTAATGATTCATTTTGATCATATAATCTTAATGGTTTCCTTAAAATTTATATAGACTGTAAGAGGATTGAGAGCACCAAAAGAGAGTGAGTGTATAATGTTAGGATAATTATCAAGAAAGAAAAACAGGTTTTGTTTGTTTTAAATAGTATAATTGGTTTGTCAGTTCAAAACCAATATGTATGTGTCATTGGTGCTGTTGATTTTTTCTCTTAAAAAAAAAAACTATTATCTTACAGTTTCTCTTTGCTGTTTTCATTTACTAGTTTTTTCAAGTTAATCAATAGATTTCCTGCATGGCCTTAAGTTATCTTTATATATTATAATTTTCACCTTGAAATGGTAAAGAGGAGAAAATGCATTCATTTCACTTATCAAAACCTCACTGCAATTATGGCTTGCTTATTCTACTTTCCTATATTAACTGAATCTTTGGGATTTTTCAGCCTAATCCTTGCTCAATGGATATATGGTTATGTTAATGTTTAATTGAGCCAATGTTTTTCTCATCATTCTTTAAATTTTCTAATTCCTTGTCAGTTCAGAATGTTTTGGGACTCTTTACTAAGGAATATCTTATCTAATTTTAGATTAGTGATTATCTAGTTTTATCTGAACATGGGGATGTCAACCAGTTCATAGAAATAACATATATTTTCCCTCATAGTGTCTTGGTAATTTTACTCAAGCAAAAAAAAAAAAAAATAGCATATTTGTTTCTTATATAGTGAATTGACATTTTATTCAGCATGTTTCAGCAGCTGTCAGTATAAATTTAGTCTGTAATATTTTTATCTTTTACTCTTAAATTTCTTACAACATAATTCCTTTTTTGCTTGAAATGTTTGAGGTTTTTTTACATTTCTTTTTATTTTTTATTAATGAGATATTAAAATTAGTTATTGATTATAACATATTTTCAAATTTATGATCAATGACATTTTTTTAACCCATTTTATTTCTTTGTGATTTTCTTATTCTAATTTCATAAAACCTTAAAAGGATGCGGAAATTCTATTTTTGAAGATACTTTCTCAGTTTCTCTCTATATGTATCCAGACTTAATAAGATTTTTTTTTCTTTTTGTTCATCCACTTTCCATTCTGTTTCTGTTTGATTCTTTTCTATAGGTTTTGGGAATGGCTCATCAGCATTGACATAGCATTAAACAGAATTTAACCAAACCAATCTACAAGTTTTGCAATATATTACTAAAGATCTATTTTATTAAGGTGCTGTCAATTATATCTTATTAGTTAATTTCTGAAGTGCAAAGTGTCTTCTTATACTTAACCATTTTGTTACATTTATGACAAAGTAGATAGATATATCTTTATATACTATCTCTATAATTGGGTATTGATACATGGTACCAATATCTTATAATCCCTACATGCCAATGCATATATCTGCTTACAACAAAGTACACAATAATATAGCAGTTGATATCTTAAACTATTTTTTCTTCAATATATCTAAAAGCTTTTCATGTAGACATAGAGCTTGACAAAACATGAAAAATGTTACCAAATTTATCTTGCTAGCTCAATTGGCAACTGAGTTATGACCACTGAGTTTCTTGGATTTTCCATCTTGAGTGTGATTGGGCCAGTGTATATGTGATAATGCAGGCTTCAAACAAGTTAAAAATCATCATAAATGCAATGTCATTAAGTAATAAAAGAAAGATAATGCTAATGGTATTAATAATTATTAGATAGGACCAGCCTAAATGGGAGAGTGGGTGGTACATCACATTCTGTCCTAAAAACAGTGCAAAAATAACACAGGAAAGCAACTTTGGCCATTTATATAAATTTAAATTCTACAGTTAAATCATCGAAACTTCTTAGTATGTTTCATAGTAAGAGATTAAGCTAAATATTTTTACAGGTGTACATCAGTAAAACAACTCTTATTTCACCATGTAAGTACAGGAGGAAGCAAAAAAGGGTAAAAAATATAACACCTTTTGACACTGTTTACATCTGGTGGTGTAACCATGTTTTAGTGGTCTGGTCCTCAGGGTCTTGGAACAATGTTTTAACCACAGCTAGCTGGTCAATGCTGATGCTAGTCCAAGCTGGTTTATGTGTTGTTGGCCACTTCAATTCACACCAACTCTACACACGCTGTGTTCTTGATCTCAAAGAAGTGGAAAATCTAAGGTCATAGTTTCACAGCACTGTTTCAAGTTATGGTACATTTATTAAAAAAAAAAAAAAAAAAAAAAAAGGTAAAAAAATGTCTTCATGGTGAAAAATAAAACGAGAGATTTGTGGGATTAATCTTCAGTTGGTTTATATAGCTCTTGGTGCAACAAAAATTAATCTTTCCCGCATTAATCTCAAAAGTGACACTGGGCCTTGTCTAAACTTCTGGAGGAGCTGGGTTCAAAGCCTTGAAATCAAGAAATCTGGTGGCAGCTGATATAGATTTTAGAGGGACTTGATGCAGGTTCTCAGCCTAAAGTCTCTGAGCTCTCCAAAGTCCTCTGCGTAGATGCACTTCAGCCCAAAAATGGCATGGTGGCCAAAGGGTTTTAGGGATTCAGTGATTCTACAATTTTCATTAATTCCAATAAAAAATTTTCTTTGTTCTCTATTTCTGCTTTCTTAATCAACTTTGCAAATTTGGAAAATTATCCACCTTCCTTGGGAATAGTCACAGGGATTGCTCCTCCCTTAACTCCAACCTGCTTCACTTCAGATCACATCTTTCACCTCTTCCTGCTTCCTTCTCGGTATTCTAAATCTGCCCACTTCTCAGGGCTGAGAACTGTCTTTGTGACAAATCTCATTTTTAAAGTGCATAGGAAGAAGGGCACAGTTTATTCTCCCCATTAATTTCAAATCTCTGACGCCTTTTCTGGACCCACTTGTCCAGCAAAAACACAAACCAGTTCACATTCTCTTTTTAACCTTCCAAGTAATAGATAAAAATTATTTCCCAATTTTTCATCAATGAAAGTATGTTTACCTAAATTCTCAACAAAGAGACACGCTATTTTCCATCTTTGGGTCAGCCACTGTCTTAGCAAAAACATAAAACAGATTACCTGCCAGTTATGATGGATTGATTTTCATACTCTCCTAACCCTCACAGCATGTTCATTCCCAGTTTTCATTTCTCAATTCATTTTCACTAATGAAAATATAATTCTGATTTGCTTCTCTTTTCGCCAATGACATGTGTTTTTTTAATTTCCCAATAAAGATATAAAGCCATTTCCAAATTTGCTTTCCCTGTATGCCAGATTTTCGATAGATAAAAAAAAAAGTAAACTTTTGGTGTTTCATTCCAATTCATAGGAGTGAGGCAACTTAGATGGCCCTTTCTTTACTTTCACATTACCAGGAAAATATCTTACATTCTATCTTCCAGTGTGTATTTAATTTTGGGCTTAGTCCCTTTTTCTGCTTAGAATTAATATTTAACCACCTCACAGCCTCAATGTCACTATATAACTTCTTGGACTTGCTGTAAAAAAAAGTGTCTGGTGGAGATACAAGCCTGAAACTTTGAAGCCTTACTCTTTTGGGGGTGAGAAATTCAACAAAACAGTTATTTTGTCTATAATATAACTTTCTCTCATAAATATATTTGATTTTTTTGAAAATTTTGTAAATTTATACAATTTTTGATTTTTTACCAAAAAGGACTGACAACATCCAAACTTTGAAACTTGTTATACAAAAGGAATTGGTGGTCAATATTTCAAACAAATGCTTATTGTAACGCCTTAAAACTCAAATTTTAAATAAAAACAAAACAAAAATTGAAATAAGTAAAACTACATTTATTGGAACTGATGAAAAAGACTTTCTGAGTAGTTTGAAAGGCTATTCTGCACTTCCTTTCCTAATGGTGATTTGCAATCTGAATTTCTTCTATAGGCTTCTATAACCAATATTTCTGGAACATTCCAGATTCTACTATTACTTGAAACTAGCATCACACCTAAGTCTCATCTTAAGACAAAAGTTGACTCGACCTGTGCAATGTCAACCACTTAAGGCCATCGGAAATAATCATTTCTACCCTTAGTTGGAGCTAGAAACTTGATTATTGCATTGGTTGGAGATGTAATGTTAATGACTTCACAAATGTAGAAATTGGAATCATCGTATATGGCAACCCATTGGCCTTGTCTCTCATATCTGAAGATCCCTTTATATAGTTCTTTTTCATCACAGCTAACTTTAGTGACAGTGAGTTCATCAGCTACAAAACAGCATCATGGAAAGAATCTAAAAAGGCTCTTAAGTCATCTTCGTTAGTGGCTAAAATTGTCTTGGCTGTGTTTAATGTTTATTGAACTTGATTCATTAATTTTTCACTGTTCCATCCTTGTATTAGGATAGCTTGCAGAATCATGTAAAAACATGCAAAAACTTACAATTCAAAAGAAATAGGAAAAAAAAAACAAGATTTTGTAAAAAGAGATTTTTTTTTTTTTTTTTTTTTTTCTTTGGACAAATATAAGTGTGTGAAATTTAATTAAAATATGTATTTCTGTTTTATTTTTAATGCCTATTTACTTACACAACTTTAGAATAAACATAAGAAATATAAGAAAAAGATTTAAACTCACTTAGAAACTGAAATGGTCATCGATGAACCAAGTCCAAGTGTCATCTTTTCTTTAAATGGGACTATTTCAATCTGTGTTCAAAACATAAACATAAAATTCTCTGATTTTAAAATGCAGAAAAAGAAGCGCCTGTCATTGAAACATGACCTCATCTAAAGACACTTGAAATAAACTAATTATCATACAACAGAAAAAAAATTGTATCTTTATAAAGAGAAAACATTAAATTTTCTTTACATATTAAATTTATCAAAATAACTTTGAAAATACTCAAGATATTGCCAATTGAACTTGAAGGAAATTCACAATTTTGACCATTTTTGTGCTGTAAACTAGACCAGTTTGGGATACCTAATAACAGGGTTTCTTTTAAAGTATCATATACTGTTTGGTCTATCACAATCTTACATTTATCATTATCATGTGTCCTAGAGGAATTGACATTTTTGTAAAATGAAGATATTGGTAAAAATACACTCTGCCTTTTTCTTTTTTTTTTTTTTTTTTTTCTTTTTTTTTTAACTCGCTGTTATAAATTGTTTCAGACATTAAGAATTGTCATTTTCATAGTTTCTCTACAACCTACATCCTCAAGTTGTCAGAAACATGTTGAATGTGTTGGATATATTATGTTTCACTATAAGAATATTGTCTCTCCAAACAATTGATTGCATCCTCTGCAGCACAACTGACATTAGTTGTAACACCCTAGAGGCAGTGACCTAGCTAAAAGGCATAATGTTAAATTGACATAGATCTTTATGGCTTCTTCTTTGTTAGGTTCATTTAAAGCTATTTGTCTGTAACCAAAGATCAGATTCACTGATGTAAAACATTGAGCTTTTCCTAACAAAACCAGTACAACAATTAATAGAACGGAATATGCCAGTGGGTTGGAGAGGATATTTTGCATGCTGAAGTGTTTATTACATTTGTTATTATCAAACATTGTAGGAAAACAATCAAACAAGATTGTTTGATAAATATTTGTCTCACAGTAGTATTTATTAATATTTTATTTGTATGTGTAATAGTAGTAGTAATAGGGTTACTTATGTGAAGTATAATCCTTTTTGTCAATTTTCATGGTTATTTGCCATCACTTCTTAAGAGCACTTCTGTTTGACATTAATAATTTCTTCTCAGTTTATATCTTCCCTTCTTTGAATGCCTCAATTTTTCTACTGTCACTTTTCACTATCACTGACTGGTATTTACTGCACCTCAGTAAATTTAATAGAATTGACCAGATTCACAAATACCAGAGGATTTTTCCCTTAGTACATTTTGCTTTCCCACAAATATTCCTGGCTGATCTCCAGTTATTCTCTACTACAAGTACAATCTTTAAATCTATTGAAAGCAATATGATTGTATGTATCCAGACTAATTGTGGCTTCAAGACTAATGCTGTCTTTGTTTTAATCAATGACATGGGGATTTTTAAAGTTCTATCTCTATTCCTCTTCTTTGTAATACAGTCATTTCTTTTAAACAGGTCTAAACCAGAACTTCAAAATAATCTCTTGTTTACTCAATAATAATTTTATAATTACTTTTGTATTTTACTTTACATTCTCTTGATATTTTCAATTTTAATGTTCATGTTCTGGAGTTAATCATTTAACTACACTGTCTTCTCATCAACAACACTATTACCCCATTATTTATTAGTTTTAATTATTTTACCTCTTTTTAAACTACTGTTAACTACTGTATATGTTGGTTTCCTTATTTTATTATACACTTCAAGAAAAGTCACTAGCAGTGTTATGACTTCTTTATTTCTAAACTTCTAATTATTACTCTTTATAAACAAAAACAAAAAATTCAACACAATCCTTTCTTTCCATTGGATCAGTTTGCTTTTGTTCATTTGCATTGTCTAATTGTGCTATTGTATCCCTTTTAAAATACAGAGTGTAAATAAAATAATTACCATATTTGAAACCCAAAATTGAAGGAAAAAAATGATATACAGCATGCATGTCAAACATGCAGCCCTTTACAAGCACACCTGCAGCCCACACAAAAGATATTAATTTGGTCATTTAATGAGTTTTTATAATTTAGAAATCGCAGTATTTAAGAAAATAAATCAGTTTTTTTTCAGTTTGGTTTATTTTAATAGAAAACCAAATAAGAATACTATTTACTGCATAAATTTATTTAAAATAATTTTAATATTAA
This sequence comes from Acanthosepion lycidas, assembly GCA_963932145.1. NCBI lineage: Eukaryota > Metazoa > Mollusca > Cephalopoda > Sepiida > Sepiidae > Acanthosepion > Acanthosepion lycidas. The sequence goes on from OZ010608.1 coordinate 62,949,660, forward strand.
GTTAGGATGGTAATTAAGCTATTATTTTAAAAATTGATATTTTTGGTTGCTGAGAAAATAGTGCAGGAACAAATTCTCTCTAATAGATATGCTACCAACCATCACACTACAAAAACAATATGGCAGTTCATTAACAGTTGTAAACAAAAGTTTCTTTCAAAATTTCAAAAGTTTTTGCTTTTAAAGATGAAATGTCAAGTAAAAAAAAAAAGTTTTAGAGGCATTATCAAAATTGCTTTATCTCTTTTTACTGTTAACTGTATTTTAAATGTACCAGTAATTTTTCAGATTCCATGTCATCAATTTTGAAATTTTTTTCTTTCCTCTACTACACCCTAAAATGACTAGTACGCCATCAGCTAAAGAGAAAAAGGAAATTGAACAAAAAAAGTGCAAGTGTTTCAAGAAAAGTAGGAATTAGAGTATTTTTGCACAATGGTGAATGAAAAGATACATTGTTCAATTTGCAACCACTCCATCACCGCACCAAAAAAGCACAACCTGAAAAGACATAAAATGATCCATCTATCTTATGATAAATATGAAGGCCCAATGCACATTTCAAACCTCAAGAAATTGGCTTACTTGACACATCAACAGACTTTTTTATGAAAATTCAGAAACAATGTCACTTCCATTACTGCAAGTTCATACTCGGCTGAATGATAGACATTAGTGGGAAATCTTACAATGAAGGATATTTTGTTAAGCAATACCTTTTAAAAACAGCTGAAATTGTATGCCCAGAGAAAGCACACTTATTCAAAGACATTTCATTAACCAGGAACACTATTGCTAAATGGATTGATGAAATTTCAGGTGATTTGAAACAACAGTTGAAAGTTGTATAATCATGGTTTGAACCTTTTCTCTTGATATTACTGGAATAACACAGCTTGCAATCTTCATCACAGGATGTGACAGTGAATTTAATATTTATGAAAAACAGATTGAACTGGTCCACATGCATGATACTACAACAAGCCAGGATATCTTTGAGAGTTGAACAGGTTCTGCATGACTATAGTTTTGATTTGAGGAAACTTGCATGCTTATCTACTGACAGCGCTAAGAATATAGTTGGCAAATATAATCATGTTGCTGCCAAGTTACAAAGAAAACTAGAAAATTTGCATCCGGATTCATCATTTACACATTTTTATCAGAAAAATTTGTGTTCTAAGATTTTAAAATTGGATCATGTGCTTAGCTTGATCACAAAGACAGTGAACTATATCAGAGGACATGCTCTCAACCACTGTCAGTTCAGTCAGTTGTTGGAATATAGGGATAATCAGTTCACTGATGTTCCATTCTACACAAAACTCTGCTGGTTGTCATGTTATAAAGTGCTGAAAAGTTTCTATTAATTGTTAATAATTGTTTTTTGGAGAGGAAAGATAAAAACAGATGAAATAAAATATGAAAGTTGGCTCCAAGATCTGGTTTTTGCTGTGGATATTACTGCACAATTAACTGATCTTAATTTGAAAGCACAAGGTAAAAACAAACTTATCACACTTCATTGTATGATGGCATCAAGTGTTTCATAACAAAACTAAGTTTATGAAAGATACAGTTGTCAAATGAAAATTCAGTTCATTTTCCTATGTGCAAAGAGCTGAAAAACATTGTACTTAGCTTTGCTAAGTATGGCAGTCTGCTAGAATTTTTGTCAAAGTAATTTTTTGTCATCCTTTGAACATCAGTTTGCATTATTCTCAGCACCATTTATCTTTAAGACAGAAGAAAGCCTGAAGATGGAACTATTAGAAATGCAGTTGGATTCTACACTCAGAGCAAAGTATCTTGAAGTAGGAATACCCAGGTTTTTTTCATACCTTCCTGAAAATTTTAAAAAGTTTTCCACAAAGATTATGGCAATGTTTGGTTCTACCTATGTGTATGAACAATTATTTTCCTTCATGAAATCAACAAAAACTTCTCGGAGAACAAGGCTAACTGATCAACATTTGTCATCTCTGATCAAAGTCAGAATTACACAGACATTTCAGCCAGACATACCAAAAATTGTCGGCAAAACGAAGTGTCAAGCCTCAGGACAAAAAACTAAAACTAACTGAATAGTGGCAAACAAATGTTCAGTGTTGAACTGTTGTAATTTTTGTACAATGTATTTGTTGCTGTTGAAAACTGCAAGTATGTGTTTAAAATTTTATTTTTTTATCAAACTACTTCATTACTTTGTATATATGAATCTTGCTAAAACATTTGTATACAGATTGTGTGTTTCTAAATTTAAGTAACAAAAATATTCTGCAATAAATTTTATTAAATGACTCCAGTTGTAATATGCACAATTGGTTGTTGTGTGTGGCTCTCATGACAACACATATGTGATCATGTGGCCCTCAGGGACCACTCAGTTTGACACACCTAATATAGAGGACAATTTCAAAGAGTAAGTGTAAATTAATATTGCTCAACAGATAAGCCACCATTTTTAATGTAAATTTGCAAACTTCCAAGAATGATGTAGCTTTTCCAGTCATTAGTAGTCAGTCATAATTTCAATTAGATAGTCCACTCTCTCCCAATGAGGGGGTGCATGGCTATCTACCATGTGACAGTTTGGTTAGATAGAACAAGATCAAAGGCTAAAGGAACATGGAAAATAAACTACGTGGTATGAGATAATAGGTTTGAGGTGAAGTCAATGAATGGAATGGAAATGCAGGACTTTGAGGAGAATTTAAAAATATCTGACTTTAAGAAGTCCATTCAAAGAGAAAGTTACAATGACACAAAATACAAATTTTACTTTCTCTAAGATATATAAGTATGATATAGATGTGTCAAAATCAATAACTGGTATTGTGGCAGGCAACTTTCACCTGGTTAAGTCATGTTGCACATGTTCCTCATTGAGATCAACCTCTTTAACAGAGCCTACTTCCAATAAGGGTAGCCAAGTTAAGGGACATTCAAAATTTGAAAAGTATTTCTCTTTTGAGGCCCAGATATTTATTAACAATCTACAGGCAACAGAAGATAGAAGAAAATCAGACTTTGGGAATAAGTAGTCAAGTATGCCAGTCTAGTCTCTGTAGTCCTTTCAATATTGATGATGATGATGATGATGAGTCATACTCTGTTCTTACGCTCATAAGACAGTCTTGATTTCTTATGTTCAACAAATGTTCACTTTTCTTTGAAATATACAGTTTTCTCTTGTTACTACTTTCATTAAGTTCTTTAATCATAATGACTTTAAGGCATGGCCATATTAAGATGGTAATTTTCTTGTCATTTTAGCCAAGTGTATGTCCATAAATCCTGTTTAAAGAATATAAAATAAAATTATAATTAATGTCTATGTTGGAAAGTAAATGATTCTGATTTTTTTCTTTCTCCTAAAAGAAATATTTTGTGAAGATGGGTCCTTTGAAATTCAAAGCATCAATTCTGTTTTATATCCTAAAGCTGTCTCTCACTATTTTTAAGTGATTTTTGGTTTTTGCCATCTTCATATCTGATATAATATTAGTAAATGTATAAACAATCTCATCTAGCTGTGACTGCTAAATCTGAATATATCTTAGTACAGATATATGGATTATTTTTATGCTAAATCTATTATCCTTTATAATAATTTTATCATTGATTTATCAAGACCCAGTTTAATTTGTTCTCTATATCTGCATCTGTCTCCTGAATTGAATGACTATTTCTTTTAATTCTTACATCATCAATGTTCATTACTGATAAAGTTTTCTATATTATTAGCTATAGTTCTATGCATGAAATTTTAGCTTTATCATGCATACTAAGTGCAGTATAAATTTTTGCTTATAAATAAATCCTAAAGATATAAATTGTAAAAACATACACTGTCAGATTCTATTATGCAGGTTGATGTATAAATTTTTCACAATTTCCAACAGTGTTCTTATCATTCAATAACATTACCATATCTTGTTTCTCTTTTGAGTTTGCCTTATTAATCATGGAAATATTTATATATTTTTAATTGGCAGGAACTATGTTTAGATACATTTATTTCCAATATAATGAACAATGGCTAAATTTCATAATAAAATCTCAGACAACCAAATAAGTTATTGAAAATATTTCTAATAAAATCAAATATAAGACAAAATTTATTATATTTATCAATATAAGCATGAGAATTTTGCCAACATTGGTTGATTACATTTTAGTTTTGTTATGAAAACATTTATTTTCATAATACATGACCTGATGTCAAAGGATTATATGAATTGAGTATATTGGAAAAATAAAAAGATTTACTGTTTGAAGACAATTACACATTTAGATTCTATGAATGACTTTTTAATATTTTTTATTTTTCATGAAATGGATCTGTCTGATGCGAGTAATTAATGTCTCTGAAAACTTCCAAAATGGAACTGCTCAACTTCCACTGAAAAGAGTTGACAGATCATACTTTACTATATTTTGATTTAGTTTACATAAGTGATTACTAAGTTTTAGAATAATCAATCAGTGACTACATGAATTTAATTTCAACAACTATTATAATATTTATATACTTATCTACAATATTTACAAAAAAAACAAATTTCTGATGCAAAAGTTCTTTTTTAATTATTTTAATTTTTGATATTAAATTCAATTTTAGTTTGTATATTATATAAAAAAAACACTGTTTTAATCATTAAAATGTGAAAAATATTTATGAAAGAATTCTCATTGTTCCATGAGTTTGTTTCATTCTGGTTGGCTTTTATCAGTTTTAACCTTTCAAGGCATATGATTTTAAAATATCCATTTTATTAAGTAATGGTTATCAACTTGTAAATTTGATATATGCAGTTTATTCATAATAACTTGTTGTATACAATCCCTTTTTCCTTCGAGCAGGTATTATAATTGAAGAATTATAACTGATTGTTTTACTTGAATTGTAGCAGTTTATACTTTGACCAGGAATTCTTTTTTAAGTATCAGTAAAAATATTACCAGTTTATTAGAAATGCTAAAAAATAGCTGAAATTATAATTTTTATAATTGAACATGCAGTAAATATGTACATTGATAAATCATATTTTATAAGCAGGAAATTTTTTAAATGCCTCTTCACTGAATTTTTGCAACACATTAATAAATAAAATTTTTCTTCAGCTTTTTTTTTTTTTTTTTTTTTTTTTTTTTTTTCCCCCCACTACTCCTCATAAATTAGAACTTATTGCTTTAATTTGTATTTTTATTAGTAGTCATTGTGGCAGGGGTGTCAAATGGGTAACCAGGTACTTTAGGGGGGGGGACTTTAAAAACAGCTAATTTTTCCTTTCTAAAGGCATTTTCTGTATCCCTATTTTGTTGATACTTGACTGACACCTAAACTCCTTTGTGATGTCTATTGCTTTGAAATAGGTCTCTTTCCTAATGTATTATTCTATGACCAAGTCAGCACTGGAAACTGCAACTCATACCACTTAGCATTTGTTCTGTAGTTGTACCAGTAAGTGCTGTAACCTCTCAGTAAAAAACAAATCAGTTGATAAATTTCTCTATAGAAAATGAATTATATTCTTTTGATGTAATAGCAATATATTGTATATCATGTATATTTATATAAGCTCATACAAACTTATATATGTTAAAGTACTCAATATCATGGATAGAATATATGTAAATATAAACGTGGACATTGAAGTCAACACCCAGAGGCAACAGTCTGTTTCATGCTAAATGCAATTGTCAGGCTATGACGATTACACTTAGCATAAAACAGACTGTTGCCTGTGGGTGTTGACTTCAAAGTCCACTTTTATATTTATTTTTATATATTAGGGTTATTAAATTTTATTATTGTAACCTTGTGTCATAAATCAAACTTTTGCTAAAAACCAATTTGTCTTGGTTCTTGAAAACATCACCCCACCCCCCCAAGCCAAGTGAAAATTTGATTTTACTATATTCACAATAAGGGTAAAAAATCAAAATATTTCAAAGGCTTTATTTTTCAATTTGCTAATGATGTAATTGGATAGTACTTAACACATTTGACAGTTTATATTATAACATACAAACTTAAAAATAAACAAAAACAAGTTCCAGAAGGTTCCATAAAGTCATAGTATTACTATACTTATATATGATTTTAGAAATTTTGTGTTTAAGGTGACATTTTTTTTTTAATTTTTTTAAATAAACTTAATTAAACCCTTATTATTCTTGAATAAAAGTTCATTATGATACAGGAAATCAATTATTTTACAAAAAGTCAAAGGCATAACCCTTATATTTTTATTAATTCAACAGATTTTTATCACTTTAAATGTTATTATTAGTGGATACTTGTATTTGAGTAGATGCTTCATTTATATATTAAACAGTATATTTATTTATTTTCACTTACCAGCTTGAAATTTTGAGAAATCTTATTAAAGGAAAGTTTGTGCCTTTCAACAGGAATTGAACCAGTATCCCTCAAGGTAGAGAGGGCCACTGTTTAGCCTTGTGCACCTATACTACTTAGGCCATGAAGAGACGGACAGGCAGGCAAAGCAAAATTTAAGCTATCAAGCAAAATTTCTTTTAACTTATTATGGATTATTTTTTTCATTACTTGATAAGTATGTGTGATAAGTGTTGGAAACTTAGTTCAAAATATATTATGATTCTTATCTTCCACAGTTTCATTAAGTCATACTTGTTTATATTTTTGGATGAAGGATATTTCTGAAATTACATTATGTAAAAAAGAAATTCTAATTTGGATATTAAGTTGAAAAGATTTTTATTAAGTTTTGTAATACTTTTCTTGGTTGCTTCAATGAGGATTTCAGAACCTGTCTCTGTCTATAGCTTTTAAAGAATCTACATAACTAACCAGTAATTCTGTTTTAAATTTGTCTTCAGAGCCCAAACTTCATTGCTTAAGGACATTGGCCTGAGACTGCTTTTATTTGCAAATTTATTTGCTTGCCTTTATTTTCAATTGACTTAAGATTCCTATATCAATTGCATTTGCAATTTTAAATAGATTATTTTCTTTCACATAAATATCCTTCTTACATGCTAATCTTTCACCTGATAGCAAATTTATAAATGTATGATTAGGCTACAATCTTATTTAAACTAGAAAATAGATTGCATGTATCATTTTAACAACACAACGAAATAATGTATGTGACAGCTTTTATTGGTAAATTATGATTTATTTTATGAATGACTTTAATTTTGGGACTGTTTTCTGTGAATTTAGAAGTAGAAATATTGATAATAATGATATAGTTAATAAATATTAATTTAATTCTGATGTTTGTCTCTGTTGAATAAATTTCACAAACTATAATCTTTTAATGTCTTCTAGTAGGTAACTGATGTCTTTAAGTAATTCTTACATTTATTTCCTCCCATCTTCCTACTCAAGAAGATAATATTGTTATAGAACATTCTATTATATATTCAGTTCAGTAAATGTTTTAGACTAAGCTTTTTATTTGCTTTCCAAATTATAAATAAATATTATGATCTTAGAAATAATTAATGGCTATATATTAGTGTTGGTATTAAATAGATAAAGTAACCCACTCTGTTATGCATTTTTCTTCACATGTATATACAATGTGGTGCTGAAAAATTCTTGGCCTGACTAAGAAGGTATTTTAAAAAGAGAACTTTTCAATACCCCCTTTATATTTGTATATATTAGCTTAAGTAAAAATTTGATATGATAACTAATGTATATTTTCATGGAAACGAAATGAAAGAATTATGAACATTGGCGTTTTCTCTGTACACTATAGTAGTAAGTTTTCAGAAAATATTTAACATGATGCAAAATGAAAAAAAAAAAAAATGGATCTCAGTAAATTGGTTTTTAGTTTGCTTTTAACCCTTTAGTGTTCAACACATTCAAACCCACCCCAGTAAATATTGGCTGGCTCTCAAAGTTTCACTGCTTGCATGACTTCTTGCATTATTTGCAATGAGGTCATTATATATTATGGCACAGTATATGTGGGGTGGGTTACAGTGGGTTGAACATTGAGAGCTGATATTTACAGGGCATGTTCGGGAAGGTTGAATGCTAATGGTTAATTCAGAATAACATTGAAATGTTTTAATTACATATTGTTTATAATTCTGAGACAAAGTACTAACAGTTTTAATTTCAGTCATCTTAAAATTGATAAGAAAATATTTTTATTACATATACTGTTACAAAATTAACATAAATATGTTTCATAGATTTTTATGAACTAATTTTAGATGAAGTTTCCTATCAAAATATGCTCATCTGAATTGTCATGTCTTGTGAGTATTTAAAATCAAAAATAGAACCATACCCTCCATATGAAACTCGATTATACAGGTTTTAAACAACATTGACTCTCTTGCAAATTGAAATAAATATGCAACAATGTTATGCATTTCATCTTTGTTTTATTTCATATGTATATATCAACTGATGATGTAAAATTGTGGAAAAGCAAATTATTTACTTAGTAAAAAAAGAAGCCACATTGTTTTAGTCTTAGTAATACATATTTTTATCTTTAAAAAAAATGTCTTTTAGCTTAAAATATTCATTAAATCAGAACTTGAAAATAGTTTTAAAACCTTGATCTCACTAAAAATTAAGACAGATGGACAAGGGAAAAGATCTTTGTTAGAGATTATATTTTTTACGGTGTACAAAGTAATCCATTATTTTGGCTTCTACTTTTATTAATTAACCATTCTGAAACTGCTATGCCTGCAAAGACATGCCTTGTGATCTAATTAACCAATTTGCTAATAAAAAAAACTGTTGCTTTTCATATTAACAATTTTATTTTCATTTTTGTTAATACTCTATTATACTCTATACAACAAATGGTAAATGTTCAGTGAATTATTCATAGTTTTATTTGTTTTTTCACTTTTTGCTCTTTCTCTTTATTTTATTCAAATTTTAAGTTTTGTCCCCATCTTATTTTTTCCTTTTTTTTTTTCCATTATCTTTTCTCTTGTCTCTCTTTGAACCTTTTGTTTCTTTTTTTTGTATTTTTTTTTATTTGATCTTATATATTTGAAGCAAAAAATAAAATGCTCATCTTAGGTTTCTATAGATAATTTTAATTTATTTTATTTTCCTTTAATATTTCAGTCTGATTCACATCCTTTCATTTCTTTTTTTACTTAGAAAATATCCATTTATATTTCCAAATCATTTTTCTTATCAACATATATGGTATAAATCTTTGCTTGATTGCCTTAAACACTTGCTTTTTCTTTCTCATGTAACATCATGTAGCCTAAAACATTAGTCCTAGATTTTTATACGATAATAACTACAAATTACTTTTTGCTATTTTATAAAACATTCATATTAGACAAATGAAATAAGATCTAATAAAATATATACAACTTTGTACAATTAATTATCTGTTTAATTTTTTGTTTTCTATTACCTAATCAGGCTTTTACTTTGTTAAATTTAATTGCAACTGAAGAAAACTAATCTTATTTGTCAGGAAAGTTAAAAAAGAAAAAATTGTTGATATATCAATTCATATTTATATTGTTACATTTTTTCTAAGTTTATTATTGGTCATTGAACATGTTAATATATTGGGTTTTCAAGTTTACCAAATAATTTTGATAACTTCTACTATTTGCTTGAGTAGCCATAGTTAACTATGTGTAGTAAATTTCATCTTCCAGATCACCCATTAGCCAACATGTTTAATTACTAATTAATTAAAGAGATTAGAATATAGGGTGAAAACTAATGTTCCTATTTGAAGTATATTTGCAAAAGAAACTAAATGAAATGATCTGTTAATTTTCTTCAAATTGCTACAAAAAATTATAATTTGTAACAGTGACATTATCTTCTCTTAGATGAAATAATGCCTAGATGAATTTTCTTAACTGTGTCATATTTGATCAAATTCTGCATGCATTTACAAAGATTTATATAAGTTCATATTTTGATAATCTCTTGTAATAGTGAAAATATGTATCAGTGGTTTGTGAAACCAATGCAATAAAAGCTGAAATGAAAACATAGACTGTTTCTATTGTCCAATTGCCAGTCATGAAGCCAGAATGTCTTTCCCTCATCTGAATCAATGTCTTTCCCTCATCTGAATCAGTGTCTTTCCCTCATCTGAATCAATGTCTTTCCCTCATCTGCATTAATGTCTTTCCTTCATGAGATACATAGCCATTTTTTCATCGATTATATTTTCTGATTTTTTTCTCTTTTTGTTGCCATCATCTCTGGCTAACTATTGTTCAGCACAAATACAAAAGTAGTATATTGATTCTATATTAAGAAGTACAATTTAAACTTTTGACAATTTGCTATTCTTTCTGTATCATTTCCCAAACATGTGTTGTTGCTATGGCAGATGACTAGTGTTTTGCCATGTATAACTGAAAACTTTTTTATGCTATTGTTTCAGGATTTTTATATTTTCTAAGCCTAAATTAAATTATCAGCCTTGCCATATCTCATAGTAAATAAAAAAAACCTAATTTTCAAGCCTTCATTTTGAGTTTTTATTCTGACTTGTGCTTTTGTTAACAAATGACATTTAATTTCCATTTGTTAATCATAGGTCTAATATTTTAGTTTTAAATTAGAGATTAAAAACATACCTTAGTGACTGATTATCAAAATAATTAAAATTTATATTTAAGATGCCTGATAAAAAGTAATTAAAAAACTAATACTGATTCAGATACAAGCAATTTTGTGTTATTGCTAATTTTAAATCTATGGCCAATTTGCTTTAAATTTGCACTAATGTGCCTATTTATCAAAGGATTTAATTAAAAACAAAAAGGGTAAGGAAGAAGGCTCAGGGGAAAATAACTGATAAATCAATCTGAATGTTATGCTTCGTCTTGTCACTTGTCTGTTCCTAATTTACATCTATTGTTTTTGAAGAGTGAATATTTTATGCAATACAAGTTGGATCAGTGTGGGATCAGGTTAAATATTAAATGTCCAGAAGCCAATAAAATATATATCTTTATTCTATTGAATCACCACATTGGTGGTACCTTGATGGATAGTAATTCAGGACTTGTGAGAATTACCCAGAGGATATTAATAGAAATACAAAGCATCAGATATTATTGGAGGCTTCAAGAAATTGAAGATTGTTTATGAATAAAAGACTAGGGTAACTACATTTAATATAATGTCTGTGATAGAATAATAATTATACATAAATATTAACTGTACAAGACAGTTCTGTATATTCTTAAGACTATGATGATTAGAGCACTGACATGACTGCCAAATTTTTCCAAAAGAAATGAACTCTAACAATAAAAAACAACATAAAAATGATTAAAAAGAAATTGACTTAATAGGCAATTTTCTTTTTAGATTGTGTATTTAACTTTTCAGTAAAAATTATTGATTTGGGCAGGGTACAAAAAAATTAGATCATTGATCATAATCCATAATGACATTAATATTTTTTTTAAATATTTGAAATGTGTTGTCTTAGAACAAATAGGTTTGATAGTATATAAGATAGAACACAAATCTCACAGTTTGATTAATAGTGTGTGTCTTGACAATTGTTAAAGGCTTAAAACCTAATGGTCATCTTTTATAAAATTGTTAATTTAAAAGGAAGTGGAATTACTAATTCTATCATAGAAAGTCAACTTTTCTTTGAAATAGTTTTTTTTTATCATTTTTGTTTGCTGCTTAATTCTTTAAATACATGTATGAATTAAGGATATAGACACAGCATTCAGAGTTTTATCATATATTTACTATAGTCTGGCATATGCAGTTTATCATATATTTTAGTCTAGCATATGGCCATGAAATTGGAGCACCAAGTATAGTGTATATTCACTTATTTGCAAGAATAAGTTTGTAATTATTACTCTATAGCAGGTGCCCATATATTTTATATGGTCAGAGAGGTTTTTTTGGTGGAATTTATATGGTGATATGTTGTTCATTTTCTTTTTACATAATCATTTTCATAGCTATTTCTTTTGTTATAATAAAACAAAATTCTGGTTCAATTGTTTTATTAATGTTAATTCAGAGACAAAAAATATTTTATGTACATATTTTTGTTTGTTTTTATGAAAGAAATTTGAAAATTTTCATTCTTTTCTCTTATGAGCTAAATACTTAAAAGGATCAAGGACTATTTTGGGATAACATTTAGGTAAACATTGATTGGATTTCAATTTACATTTACTGTTACAGATGATCACAATTTTTGTTTTGTTCATTGTTTAAAAGTTAAGGAAGTGCATTGTCTATTCACTCGCCTTTTGCTCTAAATTGATTTTTGATTTGTTAAATCAATTTTACCACTTCATTTTGAACTATCCTGTTTTGAAATATTTTGAATCCAGTAAATGTAATTTTTTGATGGGTTTACTTAAATGAAGTGAAGTTGTAAGCACACCACTAGTAAAAATAAATAAATAAATATTTTAAAGTCCTTTTTTTTTCTCTCTCTCTCTCTCTCTTTTCTTTTTTCTTTTCTTTTTTTTTAACAGTTTTTTGTTTTTAATAAGCAACATTAGAACATCTCAGTGATGGTTTCAAGAGAATTGCCAATAAATCTTATTTGAAAAAATACTTTTTAATATTCTTTTCTCACTTGAACATTTGGCTTCTGAATAATTTAACATCAATTTGGTTTTGTGTAGCAAACTCAGGAATCGTGTACCATTGCACTTTCCAATTCCTAATATCTACATTCATGAATGTAAATCATAGGAAGAAAATTGTAATAAATTACTTAATTTGTTTTAATTTAAAATTATTCAGTTATAAATACATACCATCAATGTATATCAGTAAAATTATCACACAATTTTTTTTAATCATGTCACCCCAAGTAAAGCAATAAAGCCACTAAGCTTTACTGAGTGTTAGAGAATATGAAAAAAAATTCTATTAAAGAAGGGATAACAATAAAAGAACAGAAGATAACAATTGACATTGGATTTAAATTTTTGAGGATCAAGGTTGACTGGGAAGCAAAAGGTTAGAACAGAGTTCCACAAGTGAGAAGTGTGAGAAAAAAAAACTGCTGGCATAGAACTTAGTTACATTGAGCAATTTTAACTAACATTTGGCAGAAAAAATTTAAAAATTGTCTTAATTTTTAAGTTTAACTTAGTCTGAAACAGAAATTAATCATTATTATTAATTATTATATAGGACTATTAAGGCATGTGGATACCTTAAAATGTTTATAAAAATGAACACAGCATAGTTTTAGTGTCAGTTTTGTATATTGTCTTGAAGCAATACTCTTGTAAAGTTTAAAACTTGATGTCAGAAAAGAAAGTGGGAAGTCACATCAGTTTAGTTTAACCAAAGCAATCTGATGATGTTATAAAAATAAAATTACTTTTTAATATGTTATAGCAAAATATTTGAAAATTATATGAATAATTCTATAAATGTTTAAGGATTATCAAAGCCTTAATCATCAATTTTAGTTATATAAAGTTATTGTTTAATAGCATATAAGTCTTGCTCTTTTGAAATATATTTGATTTTACTCATAAATATTAGGTTGCCCAGAAAGTCCATGGATATATATATATATATATATATATATATAATAAGGTAAATTAAAAGACAAAACAAAATTATACTATTAAATTCAACTAAATATGAACTACAAGCTTTCCCCATTTTTCCTTCAACATAAAGATTACGTCTTCCCAGAATTTTGGTGTTTTTTCAGCAAAGAACTCATTAAGGTGTTTGTTTTTTTGTTTTTTTATGACATCCAAAGAATTAAAAATTTTACCATTGAGATTATTTTACAAAGACCTGAATAAATGAAAATCCAAAGGAGCAATGTCTGGTGAATATGGCATGTGAGGTAACACATCCCAACCAAGCTGCAACAATTTTTGCCAGGTCACCAAAGGAACTTGAGATCTGGCCTTTTTCTGATCAAAAACAACACCTTTCCTGTTTTCCAATTCTGGGCATTTTTCTTGAATTACTGCCTTTAATTTGTACAGTTGCAAGCAATACTTTCAAAATCAATTTACTGGTTACTTGACAGACACTCATAGCACAGGATTCCTTTCCAATCCCACCAGATACACAGCATGACTTTTTTAGGGTGAAGACCTGTTTTTGAGGTGGCTATGTCACTTAGCCCAGGATCTTTTTCACTAAATATTGTTGTAAATGATCCATTTCTCATCACCCATCACAATTTGTTTAAAAAAGCGTGGGGTTTTATTACATTTATACAGCAAATCACAGGTGAAATGCAATCCAAAAGTGTTGAGTGTCTAAAAGGTACCTTATAATCTTCCATTTTCATAGGGATGCAAAATTGACATGAATTAAGGAATTTTAAACTTTCTTTCTTAAGAGTTTGAAGAGTGCTCTAATTAGAAATGTAAATATATTATACCTGTCAATAAATTTGATGTGTTCTAACATGAACAATAAAATATTGGCATGAACTTTCTGGACAACCCAATAAAACAGGTTTATGAAAGCAGTCATTTATTCATATATATATATATCAGAGAGATAGATTAAGTGCAGTAAGAAAAAAAAATTGTCCAAATATAAGAAAACACATATTGTAATAAAGGATTATCTAATTAGCAAAATATACTAAAGAATTTAAAGTTATGAAATATTAATAAAACAGGTTTATTTAAAAGTTTGAATTTTTTTCCCAAATATTATTGTAAAAATAAATATCTGCCTTCGTATGCTGTAATAATTTTTCATTAATTCATTTTTAAGGCTAAATTTACCGATTAACTTTTTAGTTTTAGTGATTTAAAAAGATAAACCATTTTTGTCTTCAAGACTAATCTCTTTGTTTAATTTTGGACTTTATTTTTCTTTTTCATCTCAATTTTGTTGCAATGCTCAGATTGTTTTTACTTTCTTTAAGTAAGCAACATGAATCAGAAATAAAGTAAGTAACCTTTCTATATGTATTAAAAGTAAATTTCAATTTAATTTTTAATGCTGCTATTTCTTGTTTTCTACAATAGTTCAGTGGGACGTAGCAATAAGCTATCTTATTTTACTTTAAAATTCTTATTACATGTCTGTTTTGCAAGTAGATCTTTGCAGTTTATTCTGTTTAGATTTATCTAAATTTGCATGCAACAAGTATGTTTGTTGGCTAATATCAGAGTTCATTTATGAATGATGAACTGCTTATTGTAGTTTCTTAAATTCCTGTTGTGTCAAATTCAGGAAACCTGACAGTTATCTCTCAACATTCATTATAAATATCCATTTGTTTTTATTTTAACTGTTTTCAACTAAAACAATATGATTGAAAAGTATTTCTCAATTATCAGTGTAAAAACTTGGACCATCTCTGTATTTAAAAGATCTTTTGACATTTTTTTATGCTATAATTTTGAGATTCTTTTTTTTTTTTTTTTTTTTTTTTTTTCTTACATTTACTGCTATGCTTTTGTTAAAATATTTTACATAAAGAAAAATAAAGTTTTAATTGTCAATAATATATTTGTGCAATTTTTAAATAGTACATTAATCTTGAAAATAAGAAAACTTCACAAAATGTTTACTGGTGAAGGTATGATACCTGAGTAACAAGCCCCATCAAGTGGATTTGCTGTTGTTTATTTAATAAAATACAAAGAGCATTTTTAACTTTATAAATGTTCAGAGTTTCACTTAAACTTGGAAAACTTCATACTAAAAATAAAACCTTACAATAATATAGCAATAATTTTACATTGTCTCAATTTTCAACTTCAGCACATTTTTAGTTTTCTGAAAAATATATTTGTAATTTTTTATGTTTGTTAATGTTAAATAAGCTTTTGAGTTGGTCATATTGGAGCATTTCACCATGACTCGAGTAGGAAAAGATTTTACAAATCAGGGTATGGCACAGTACTCAGATGTTATTCTTAATATACATTTTCCATTTGTGAATATGTGCAAGTTGGAATGAAGATTTCATGTACCAATTTTAAAACCCTGATAAATAAATATACTTTTGAATTA
This sequence comes from Acanthosepion lycidas, assembly GCA_963932145.1. Lineage (NCBI taxonomy): Eukaryota > Metazoa > Mollusca > Cephalopoda > Sepiida > Sepiidae > Acanthosepion > Acanthosepion lycidas. The sequence continues at coordinate 62,965,642 of OZ010608.1, forward strand.
GTTATCACAGTTTAAAAAATATCCTTCTTTTCTCTTTAAGAGATTACATCTGTTGGATATAGAATCTTAAATAATTTTATATTATAATATTGTGAATTGTGATTAAACAAGAAAATTTTTAAAATTACTATATTTAATGGCATAAAAGTTGCACAAGCAACTGGACACATAAAGGAAAAATGTTTTTTGTGTATTTAAGCATGTAATGTTCAAAGCATTGACAAAAAGCACTTTAAATATAACAGAAAACATTACTGTATATAAAAAGCAAGCTGGCAATACAGCTGAACATAGAACAAGCTCCAATAGTGAAAATATCCTACATGATTACAATAATTATTGGAAGAGAAACATTTTATAAAAAGCAAGCTACCACTTCAGCTGAAGATAAACCAAAACACAGTAAGAGAATGAAGTAAAAACATTTAGTGTTCTCTAACAAAAATCTCAATCATATTCAAAACTAGAAAAACTTCAAAGCCTAAAAACTATTGCTACTACCAGTATCTTCAAACAACGTATCATCTGTTCTATCAAGATCATTACTAATGTGACACTTAAAAGAATTCACAATTTCAGTTCTTACATTTTCCCCAATATTTCTTCACTCACTCACTTGTGCAATAGTGAACTACTTCATTCTTCTTGTGGGCATGAGGTCAGGATTTGGATGTTCCTTTGTTTTGCTTAAATGGCTTTTCTTCCCAAATATATTTAAGGGCTGCAAGGGGATTTTGACATGGTGTAATGGTTAGTAAGCTTGTCTCACTAGATCAATTACGATTGAGTAGTGAGTTCAGTCTGCACTTGGTGCTCCATACTTTTGGCCTTGTGCCACAGTTAAGTTAGGCTTAGAAAATAATTTAAGGCACTTCAACATGGTGTAAGGATTAGCTTGTCATGCTTTTTTGTTAGGTCATTGGCTCCCAAATGCTTACTACTGTTCTGTTTCCATGATCATTAGTGTAGTCTATTAACTGTAGTTTGTAGCAAATGGAGTACTTAATCTCTTACCTCTTGCAGCCATATTCTTAAGATTAAAACACTGTAAACTCAGTCAGTAACGTTGGTATCATGGCTACAAATAATAAGCAGTCCTACTGAATGCACTCTCCACGTAGAAACACAACCATCACTTCACCATTTTCTTTGCTTATATCTACATAATATGACAAGAATCTTTCTCTGCAACCTTAATGTTATATCTCCCAGGTTAGTGTTTTACCATTATCCATATTTCCTTTTAGTTAGAACTTTCTACTGTAGCTTCCAGCTGGTTAATGATAGCATGCAGAGATGAGGTATAATAGATCAGCTGGCACTATTAAACACCACTGGTACTTTATAATAATTTGATAATTTCTTTTACAATAGTGGTGGTGGTAATAGTAGTAGTAATAATATTATTATTTATTTAAGTCTGATAATATTATGGAATAGGGCTAGATAAAAGTGACTATCTGAAATTAAAAAAAAATTAAGGCCTATAGTAATGAGTGTTGGGGATAAAATAGCTTGTAGAGGTCATTTACTTGCATGCAGACAAACACACTTTTTTTTTTTTTTTTAAGTTATTTCATGACTTTATTCAAGATGCCCTTTGGATTGCTATTCTTAACCTTGTTATTGAGAATTGTGCCACAGAGGTTTCTTGAGTTAAAGCCAGCATTGATGCTTTTGTACCTTCTCAAAAATATCAGGTGAAACCACAATCTTCTCTTTATTTGACACCAGCCAATTCTACTAATATAGCCCATAAGAATCACTTTTTCAGATGTACCAGCATGATAATTCTGATCATGACAGATGCCTATTTGTGACCGTTTGAATTAATTGTAAATGTGTCCTCAGAGGCTAACTCTTTGTTTCCTGATAGAATGAGGCATCATATAGCTTCTAACAAGTTTGTTTCTCATGACTACTGGCGGCTCTGTGTTAAATAAGAGGAAGTCTTCTATTCCTCCTTCTCTTCACTCAATTTGAGGTGTTACCATCTTCTACTGATAAAGCAATGTTTTGCTTATAAATTCTCTTTAACCTTCACCCCCACCAGAATTGTTTCCCCTGTCACTACATTTTTTTTCTTTTTTTAGGGAGCAAAAAACATGAGCATCTACTGTTTTAAAATTGTTATGATGTTCTTTGCATTGTGTGCATAGACTTGATTTTTTTGTATACTTGTAACCCTGTGTCCCCAGTGTTGGTCTTCAGGCTCCTTCAGACCACTGTGGTTACCATCTAGCTGACTCCTCACTTGTTAATATGTTGCTGGTGTGTCACAGGTATCATGTTGAAGCCAGACTCTATCTTACATATTTATAAGTCTACCATTTGTCCTTGCTTTGAATATTGCTGCCACATCTGGTCTGATGCTGCTGCTGCTATATATTTAGAGATTCTTGATAAAATGCTAAGAAACTGCAATGTTATTGGTCCTGACCTTGCATCTTGGCTTCAGTCCCTTTCCCACCACTGTAACATAGCTTTCCCATGCCTTTACAATAAATAATTTATAAATAATTTCATGGTAATTGTTCAGATGAATTTTCTGCTATGATTCCTAAACTTTATGAATTTAAGTGCAGATTGACAGCAGGGACTCATCATTTTACAGTTGAAATGGCTAAATGTAACTTTAAGTTCTGTGCTAATAGTTTCTTCTATTGCACTTTTTGCTTGTGGAACTCTCTTCCAGCTTCTTGTTTCCAAGTCAACTTTGATCTTCAAAAATTTAAATGAAATGTTAGTCATTATCTTCTTAATTCTTGTTCTTTTCTTGTTCTCTTCTTGTTCTCTCCTTAATATTAGGTTGGTGCAAAAATAATAACGTAATAATGTCGTTTTTTTGACGTAAAAAATACGTCAAAAAACAACATTATTACGTCATTATTTTTGCACCAACCTAATAGTAGTTTTTACTCATATTCTCTAACACTCAGTAACTACTTGTGCCCTAGTGGCTTTATTTTCTTGCTTGGGGTGAAATGATTAAAAAAAATACTTCAGAAAAATATTTTTCTTTGACTTAAATATTGTTAGTTCTCTTTAAAAAAGAAAAGATTTTAAATCCTTCTTTAATTGTCTATTAATTCTTAATTTGTTTTAATGTGTTAATTTCCTGATGTTTAGATTGGGAGCTATTGATTTAACATTTATTCAGACCACTTATCATTTATAGAAGTATCCTTCCTATACAATGGCTACATTTCTTGGCCATTGTTTCTGATTAAAATCTTAATTGCTTTAAATAAATGGAAAATAATTTGAAATTCATTTAATTCTAATTTATTTAATTTATATTGACTTATTTTTTTTCCTTTTGTTTAAATTTATCATGGATATCTTGTGTATAAAGCATTTTTAATTTTTATAAAGTATTTTCTATTGGCTTTACTACTCCACATCGACAACAGTCAGCACATATTTTGAAGATTGATTGTAAACTATTTCCATAATGTAAAAGAAAATATATTTATTAATTCCAATTTAATTCAGTAAATTATTCATACTGTTATTTTGCTTGTTTGTAGAACATGACATTTTTCTACCTCAGATCAGTGTAGTATCTGGTTGATTCCCAGCCCTTCTAATCTGGAATCACTTCTACTCTCTGAGAAACCCTAGATAATAATATTAATTGGGGAAGGATGGGGAATAAGAGAAGAATTAGAGAGAAAGGGGGAAAGGCCTCCAAAGACAGGGTTGCTGGCTGGATATCAAGAGACAATGAGCAAAAGATTCCTTCTTTGGGAACCTGTTCACATATTGATCTGTATATGTGATCATTTACTGTGTTTGAACATTTAATCCTGAATGAATTAAAATACATATTCAGGGTATTACAATTTTATATCTATGTTAGGATTTTCAAAACATCCTTCTTGCAGAAATGAAGCCATGGATTGATAAAATTGTTTTTGCTTTGGAAGTTATTTGAACTTTTGGATTAAAAGTTGTGATCTTCATTGTTTATTGCTTACAGGCACTTTCTCATGAAAGGGTTAATTGTAAAAGAAAATATGAACATTTGTCAAATTTAATGTCATTAATTGTAGTTAAAGCTTTGCTTAGTCTGTCATGGTTGCAGGGCACCCAATGAAACTAACCATACAAGTGAATTAATCTGCCACACTAGATTGTTATAGTATGTTACCATGATTTGGGTCAAGAAATTCCAGCGATCATACATATGAACTTGAAGATGATATTATATACATCATAGGTACCTCCATAAGATCACTAAAAAAGAGCATAGCATGACGAAAAAGACACCAAACTTGACGAAAACAAAACTTTATCGTCTAAATGTTTGTTATTACTAAGAGGAAAGATCAAAGTATTTTGGGGGTATTTTTTACATTTCTTAATCGTTCCTAGCACGCCCAAAATATTTGTTAAAAATCTTTCTTTTTTTTTTTCTTTTTGAGTCAACAAAATTGACAGATAATCAATCATGTCAACCATTTTTTTCCATTTTATGAAAAAAAAATGAAAATCTCAGTTTTAAATTCTTTTAAAAATCAATAATAATTTTTTCAGAACTTATTTTAAGAAAATCAGAAATTATAATGTTTATTTAAAATATTTTGAAAAACAGCATTATTTAGTTTCTGCGCCAAAAAGGTGTAGTTTGAAAGTTAAACAAAGCCGGTCAAAACCTTTCACGTCACTTCACAGGTGATGAATTCACGTATTGATGGGTTATGTGAGGATAATTTATTCTACGGAAGGAGAGAAGTGAAATTATTTAGATTTAAGTGAACAAATTATTTACCTTGTTATTTTTAAGGAAAACTTTCAGCACTCTAATTCTTATATTATAAAGAAATTAGAATAAGACTGTTGGGAGTGAGATTAAATTTCATAAGAAAGGTATCTAATTAATTTATAGGTACCTTCTTATGAAATTTTATCAGAAGTGTACATAAAATATTATAATTTTATGTACATTTATTACATTTTATGGTGTTTGTATTTCCATTCATTTTATTATTTTGATATTTCATTTATGGAAAAATGTCACAATTGAGATTAATATAAAAATAAGATCATACAAATTTCATAAGATGACAGGGATTCTTGTAGGTACCCTTCTCAGTTGAAATTGAAAAAATCAAATTATTAGATTAGTGCAAAAATAATGACGTAATAATGTCGTTTTTTGACGTATTTTTTAACGTCAAAAAACGACATTATTATGTCATTATTTTTGCACCAACCTAATAACTTCTCCACACGTGTTTCACAAAAGTAAAGGCCTTAACAGCGGAGAACAATGCTTAACTCAGATAACGCAACTTAATTGTATTGGTCTTAATTGTTGGTCTTCCATACTTTATAATTACAGCCCAATTATAAACACAAAATTACATTTCTTAATTATTGCAGGTCTTCTGATTAGTCAAAAACGATACAATTTACAATGTGGTAAAAAAAAAGATCTATCTCATAAGGACATTTATGAAACTGGATGCAGCTTTTAACTTATTTTATAATATTTTAACAACTTAAATGTAAAAATCTATTATAATTAAAGAAATAATTGTATTAAAAATTCATTTTTCATCGAAAAAATTTTGCTTTCAAAAAATATTGTTCATATTCATAAAAACAACTAAAAGCAAATAAAAGCATTCGAAATTAAATAATATCTTTGTTTTATTGAGTTTTGTATGTTACAATTCAGAGCTGATTTTCAGGTATGGGGGAGGGGTCCAATTAAAAAAAAATACATGATTTGCATTCCTGAAAGCCTTGTGCTTTTAACTATTGTAATTACTAAACTGTATTTGATCGAATTTCTAGAGTTTTCATAAAATTAGTTTTAATAAATATAAAAAAAAATATTTCTGCCATGACTTTAATAAAAGAAAACATATTTATAATAATTTCCATCATCTGTGAATAATTTCTGAAAGTTTCATTAACATCCGACAATTAATTTTATTTTTGCAAGATTTTCCAAATTAATGTCTGTCGTACAAAAAAAAACATGCTAAAATTTGTATGTTATTTTGCTATTTCTGGGTATATAAAGAGAAACAAGTTTTTTTTTTTTTTTTTTAATCAAAATTTAGAATGTTCTAAAAAGAAGGAAAAAATTTTTTAAATAATTTAAAAAAATCTTTGGTCTTTCCTCTTAATAATAACATAAACATTTAGATAATGAAATTCTGTTTTCGGCAAGTTTTGGCGTTTTTTTCTCATCATGCTATGCTCTTTTTTTAGCAATGTCATGGAGGTACCTAACTTAATATATTTAAAAAATAATTCTTTTTAACTGCTTTAGGCTAAATAATTTAATTGTTTTTCAGTAAAAAGGATTAGTACTTTATTATATTCTATCATAAGTAGTGTATTTGATTCATCTTTAGTTCATAAATGAACTTGCTATTGAAATTTTGTTCTTATTTTAATCATACACAAAAGAATTGACATTCCTTTTATCGAGCCCTTCTGATCTTTCTATTTACTAAATAATATGACATTAAAACTATTTTAAGCATACTGAAATTGCTCATATGTTCATTTTTTCCTCTTTAATGCTTATTTACACTGAAATAAATACATACATACATATATATATATATATATATATATATATATATATATATATATATATATATATATATATATGAAACAAATATCTTTATCATTTTAATCTCCATTAGAATAATGTACAATTGAATAATCCACAAATGTTTATTCATATTTTAATAATTTCTTTGACTATATTCTGCAGGTTAATCTTCTTTATCTGGCAACATGTCACTTTTGTTACGTTGCTAAGCGGGATTTATTATTCTCTAATTGCAGGAGTTTTTGTGGAAGCTCTGGCTTCATCAGATGAAGATTGATGATATTGAATACATAGTGGATAAAGTACTGCCTGAGGAGGTTAGATTTGATTTTATTTTTAATTCTCAATTTTTATTTTTAATTACAATAATCCTTTGAAAATGTTGTGTTCTTGCTGGTAAAGTCAACTTTTCTTACCAAGATTAGCTATCAGTTTTTCACTTGAACATTGATCTTTTCTTTTTTCCATTAAATTTAAGAGGCCTCTAGAAATTTATTCTCGGTTTTGACCTTATATAGACTGTAACAAAAAAGATGCTCAGTGGTGTAATACGGATTCTTGGCGGTGTATTGGATAGAGTTTAAATTCATTACATTCACTAGTGTGCAAATCTATCTTTTCTTCAAGAGACAGATTGGACCCTATACACTTTTGTTGGCAACTTGTTTAGGAGAAGAAAATCTCAGAATTCAAACCAGCCTGGAGAGGATTAGGCTCCGTTATGCTACTTTACCCAAGACACACTGCTGCTGTTACTACTACATTTCCAGTATATGTGATGACCCAATGATCCTAATGGGTTACATGACTCTTGATTATGAATTAAAAAGAGAACTGTTAGAATATTTTATTCAAAACTACATTCTGCATTGAGAAAAAGTAAGGACTAAATTTAGGATATCCAAATATTTAATATTTAGAATTCAGGTGACCAAGAAGCTTGTAAAATCTGTACATTTGGTGATGCTTTGGAGTCAAGTTTATTAAACTGCATTGAGCTTAAATGTGTAACATTTAGTCTTGTATAATCATTGATTTATTGTATATCCTCATCTTTGATTTCATCCTTTTCGGGGGGTTTTTTTTTTTTTTTTTTTCAATAAAAAATTTTCACTTGAGGACTTGTAAATCCCTAATAGAAAATGAAATTATTTGGAGAATTATAAAGAAAATGTCTACAAGGAATTCAGAGATGTCAAGTACTTAAAAAAAGCTTTATTTGTAATCAGATTAAAATTTGAGCTTTGTCTTTTTTTTTTTTTTTTTTTTTTCATAATTTAGAACTGATTTGTTTTTACTTTTATGAAAATATCAAAATTTCTTTATTGTAGATATGACAAGATCTTAGTGTGGCCACTGTCAGATTTTTATGTCAATTTATAATAATTTTTTTATTTTTTTTTTTTTTTTTTTTTTTCTTCACACTTCAAATATTTTGAATTAATGCATAAACAAAGTTAAAAAGTTTAAGAACAATTTTTTTTTTTTAAATAATCATGTTATAAAATTGTAATTTCAAAAAAGAGATCTGTCATGGAAGGGAGAATATGATACAGTTATATGATATATGAATTTCTATATATCAAAACAATATTTGGTAATAGAATAACAAAATGGAGAAAAAAAAATGATATAATGTGTTTTGTCCTTTAATAGGACTTCACCAGACTAAAATAATGTTCTCATTGATGGAATTATTTATTTATTCTGATGTCAGAGTAAACACGTTTTTTTTCTCATTGCTCAAAGAAAACAATGTCATATTTTTAAAAGAAAGTTAGGATTATTTTTTTTTAATTATCTGTTATTCTTTTATTTTTCTTTGTTTATTATATTATAGTATTTGTTATATTTATAATATTTGCTACATTATTATGTATTTATAGTATTTAATATACAAATTCTTATATTCTTTTATACATATTTGTTTATTTTTAAGGTAAGTCAAAGTATGCAACAATTTTTTTATTTCAAAATAAGTGGTGTTTTAGCAAGTGTAATTTATTAAGAATATCTCGCTAAGACTTAATGCATTATATTTGTTTTATTTATTATATAGTGGCATGTATAATTCTATATTCTAATCTATTTAAATTTAGGTGTAACATTTCTTATTTTTTTACAATTTGGTCGTAATTTTTGAAACTGGAGGAAAGCATTTCCAGTTGGTATTTCTGACAGGCTAATGTCTCTGCACTTACCTATCGGTAGGAATAAGCATGCCACTTTACTTAGTTATGCTTCTACCATGGACTTTATTGAGAAGGTAAAAAAAAATCCTTTTACTACAACCTTTGTGAACTTCTAAAGCAGACATCATTTTGTGACAAACTTTATGTCGGGAGGACTTCAATGCGACACACTATCCTGGGGTAAAGTCATTGGAAAATATGACATCGGTAAAATTCTAACAGGGTATTGCTGCTGTCTCTTTGGAGTGAATTTGATCTTGTAATCACCAACACAATTTTCCAACAACCAACTAGTTTCAAAACTACATGGTGACATCCAAGATCAGGGCACGACCATTTCATTGACTACATCATCGGTCGTGGTGACCACGACATAAACCTGAAATGATCACTATCAATCAGTCAATGTTGGTAAGATCACAAAATTGTTTGCTCACATACAACAATGCATTTGAAGAAGCCTGTTAGGAACAACAGAGCAAAAGCACCAAAGAAGTTAGACATAACAAAAAGCTGAAAGACAGGCAAACATTAGACTCTTTCCAAACATTGTATGACTCAAAACTTCCACTTCTTTTGATGTAGGTAATGAAGTTGAATTGGCAAAACATACTGTATGACTTGGCAAAAGAAACACTCAGATATATTCAGTGAAAGCATCGACTGGTTTGATTCGATCCTGAAATTAAATCTCTCCTTGAAAACATCCATAAATGTTATCAGGTCTGGATGGCAGACAAAGTATGCCTATCAAAGAAATGGGTCTTTAAATCAACCAAGGGAAAGTCTCAAGCAAAATTGAGGGAGATAATGGAGGGCTAGTTGACAGCAAAGGCTGAAGCTTTGCAGGAGGCTGCTGGCAGATGTGACTTTAAATCATTCTACCAAAACTTGAAGGGTGTTTTTGGTCTCATTTCCAGCAGTCTATCACCAATCTTTTCTTCAGATAACACTGTTTTGACAGACAAAAGCCACATTATCAAATGATGGGCAGAACACTTCTCCACAGTCCTAAATCAGGATTCATCTGTTGATGCTGAAGCAATAAACAATCTTCCTCAGAGACCTGTTATACAAAGCCTTTCTGCTAACTCTTCAACCTTCGAGTTCAAAAAAGCCATCAAACAGCTTTTGAATGGAATACCCCCCCTCCCGGCAAAGATGGAATTCCAACTGAAATATACAAATGTGGCACCAATCTTTTGAGATGCAAAATTTGTGAATTTTTCAACCTTATGTGGGGAAAAGGGAGAAGTGCTACAGCAGTATAAGCATGCTTCAATTGTCCATTTGTATAAGTGCAAAGGAAACAGGTGTGAGTGTGACAACCATAGAGGTATATCTCTTCTTTCGGTTGCTGGCAAAATCCTTGCTTGTATCATCCTGAATAGACTTAATGAATTTGTCTCTGTATCAGCATTACCAGAGACCCAGTGCAGTTTTTGATCCAGTAGAGGAATTGTGGATATGATCTTTTGTCTCCGGCAAGCTCAAGAAAAGACATGAGAATAAAACAAGGATTTATTTGCTGTTTTTGTAGACTTCACAAAGGCTTTCAATACTGTATCTCACACTGCTCTTTGTAAAGTTTTGTCAAAATTAGGTGTTCCAGAAAAATGCTCTATATTATTATCTCTTTTCACAATGGTCAGGAAGTGAGCAATCGGATGCCTTTTTTGTCTCAAAAAGCAAGGTACAAAGCAAAGTTGCATTCTTGCTCCTCTTCTCTTTGCATTTTTTATTTTCTGCTATGCTTGAAGGAGTCAATGTTGAATTCGGAACAAGTCGAGGTCTATACAATCAGCAACGTTTTAAAGCACAATCGAAACTTGGTCTGCAGCTGGTATATCTTCACTTTGCAGACGATGCTGCTCTATTAGCACACAGTCTAGAAGACATTCAAACTACCCTTGATAAATTCTCTGAAACAGTGAAAGCATTTGGACTCACTATCAGCATAAAGAAGACTGAGCTAATGTACTAGCCAGTACCAGGCAATCCAACTTTCACCAATCCTTCCGTCTTCATTGATGGTACAGCATTAAAAACTGTTGAGACATTCACATATCTTGGCTCAACAGTCTCTTCTGATGGAAAAATGGACAAAGAGATCCAGTCTAGAATAGCCAAAGCCAGCACAGTATTTGGTAATCTTAAACATAGGTTATGTAGCATCAAAGGTATATCTCTCGGAGTAAAGATCAACACATGCAGATCAGTCATTCTATCAGCCGTTCTCTATGGTGCTGAAACTTTGACCCTAGACTACAAGCACAACTTTATCGTCTTTCACATGCGCTGTCTTCGTGCCATATGTGATATAAAATGGGATGACAGGGTCAAGAATAGTGCAATACTGAAGAAATGTAACATCACAGGCATTAAAACTATTCTAGCAAAGATACAACTTAGGTGGGCTGGTCATGTTGTGAGAATGGATGAGCATAGGCTTCCAAAAAAGGTGCTGTATGGACAAAAACCAAATTTCAAGCATTTAGTTGGACATCCACTCTTATGCTACAAAGACAACTTGAAACGTCTCAACTTTGATCTGAAAACCTGGGAAACCCATGCATCAAACCGAAAGGAATCTCATAAGACATGTTTCATTAAGTTAAAGGATTTTGAAGACAGTAGACTGAAGCACCATGATCAGCTTCATCAAGATCTGAAACAGACACTCCATCAAAATCTTGTTTTAACAAATTTCATCTGTCAGTGTGGCTTTGTCACCCACAGCAAGACTATGCTAGTATTGCACTTAAGAAATCACAAATGAAATAGTTCTATCCTTTACCTGATTTTCTCCACAATAGCCCCTGCTAGTATACATAAGTGTAAAATGAAAGGCCCTCATTTATCATTCACAATAAGAGTATTATCTATATATATATATATATGTGTGTGTGTTTGTCTTCAAGTGAAGCAAAGGAAGCACAATAAAGTAATGGATTATTTACATTATTTGGACTGTTATCCTCATCTTCATTGCCATATTCAAAATGTTTCGGTTGTTGTACACTTTGGCCTTCTTCAGGTGATTGGAATTTCAAACTGAACCCTTTATTTCATACACCAGGATAGAGTGTTCTAGTTCCACATGTCATGTCTCTTCAGGATGCATTAGTTATTTCCCTTTAACTCAATTCTCCAAGTTTGGTAGCCTAGTATTGAAGTCACAACTCTGAATAATGTAAATAAACATAATGCCTCATTTCAGAGATATAGACAGATATTGCAGGGTCAGTATGGACCCGATATACCAAAAATACAGAGGCCCCTGAGGGCACGTGGTCTAGTGGAAAAAGGTGTTGGTTAGAACCAGTGACTAGACCCAAATTTTAACAGATATATTTACCAAAATTACACAAAAATATCTTGAAATACTAGAGAGTAAATTTATTCAATAAAATCACTATTGGCTTCAACTATGGACTCCAGATGACTTAGGAATCTCTTGCAACTGTTCTAGACTTTCTCCTTGTTTAAGTTAATGAATACTGCCATAATCCTTACCTTCAGTTCATCTTTGGTGTTACAAGGAGTTTTGTTGATCTCACTCAACTGCACCCCTTCACATAATAATCAAAGGGGGTTGCAGGCTTGGAAGTTAGGTGGCTAGATGTAAGGAGTGATGTTGTTGCAGAAATTGTCTGACAGCCATGACTTCTCCTGCTTGTGTGGCATCGTGCCGTGTCCTGTTGTCAGACATAGGGTCTTCCAGCAGCCACCCTCTTGTCCTAGGGCAACACTACCTTCTCAAGTCACTTGATGTAGGCCTCTGTGTTGAGTCTGTGAGAAGATGAATGTAGGCATAACATCACTCCAAACACCTTCATCATCGCCATTAGACTCCTCCAACTCTTTCCGAATCCTCTGCACCATCCTCAGATTGACACCCAAACACTCTGAAATGTTTGTATTGGAGCTTCCGGCACAAATGCCAAGCAGTACAGCATGCTGTTTCCAAATTTTTAGCAGAGTGAATTGCATCATGTTGCTCTTTTTCTCACAGACATTGCCCGACTAACTCTACTGTGCAGTTGACAAAATCAAATGCAATAACACACATGCACAAAATTAAAAATATAAAATGTCACCAATTTACACCTCACACTCTCTGTATATAGTCCTGGTGAAGCACATACTGTGCAGCTAAGGAAAGGATCTTATGTAGTGACTCGATAATCCCAACTATGGTCAACTCCTTGTTTGGTGGAAGATGGAAAAATATCAACAAAAAAATTGCTTATAAATATGTACTGAGAAGAAACACTGAAGATATAGGAACACTAAATTTTTATTTTATTTTATTTTTTATTCATCTTGAATCAAAGTTTTAATATGCAAAATATTGTGTTCTGTTAACTAATGTAGACTCCTTATACAAGGCGTGTCCTACAGATTTGTGCCCTCCTTCCAAAAACCAATACACCTGACCAATACCTGCTTCTTATTTATTACATGTTTGCTATACACAGCAAAAACGTCTGTGGTAAATTTCAATTGGATTTTTGCCATTGGCTAAGTAGTGCATGTGTTTTCAAGAAGACAAGTTCTCTACATATTTTTTTCCAGAAACATTTTATATTTTATAAATCCTTTCGATGCTGATACTGATAATATGATGATATAAAAATTATTTTCTGAAATTTTTCTTCAACTCTCTTCATCTGAATTGGTTACATATTCTGCTGAGCACCTTTCCTGATATAAATCAGAAAAATATTACTGAACCATAATTGAATAGTGAAGCATATGTCAATTATTTTTTACAAAGTTTTCTCAAGCAACATATATGTTCTTTCTTAACCTGAAGCACTTATGATAATAGCCTAATTGTGCAATATTGGACACAGGCTCTAAAGGCTTTCAATTATGTTGAAAACTGAATACTAGTAGAATACAAGTTATCTAATTTGTAACCTGATTCAATTATGTCATTAGCATACAAATTGTAAAATAATTTGAATGGTTTGTATACAAACTGAGTAGCAGTTGTTTGAGCAACAATTATAAATACATGCTTGTTTGGATTGGTTGAAAATGATGAAGGGTTGAGCAGTGTTATAGTTTCCTTGCTTGAGGCAATTCACCATAAATTTTGTGGGACAAAGAATCTGTAACATTACTTAGTGTAGTTGTAGTCAAGAGGAACAAGGAAATTAAAGCTGTTTTTGGAAGCAGCAGAAGCTGATAAGCTGTCTACAAAGAAACGAATGTATTTTTTCAATAACATTCATTGATCTCTTAAGTTAGTGCATATCATAAAACACAGATTCAGACAGACTTTGCCATCTTAATTTACCAATTCCGTATGATAAGAAATCATTGTAGAAAATTGTTGATGTGTCTGCTTATTATGTCAAGTGGATAAAACAAAATAAAACCATTCAGTTCAGTTATTGAATTTCTATTGACAGATTGTGAAATGAAATCATTTGAAAGTCTTTAAAAAATGATTTGATTAAGGCATCTATACAAAGAGATGAGAATATTCCATTACTTGTTGAGACTGATGCATCAGATTTTCACGATAACAAAGTACCAACCACTTTTGAGTTGAGGTGAGAGGCTTGTTGTCTTTCACTCGCATTTATTTCAAGAAAGTCAGTTGAGGAGGAGACACAGGCTATAGTAGAATCCAATACTCACTTGTCTCTTGCTAGACATTATATTCTTACCACAAATCAACATAGCATAACTTATATGGATGATCCAAAGTATTCAAACAAAATCAAGAATGATAAAAAAAATACATTTGAGAGATGAGCTCTCTCTCCTTATAGTCATGATGTACGTTACAGATCTGGTAAAGAGAATGTTACTGCTGGAATATCGCAAGAATGCATCATTTTGTCCAGTCTTGTAATACTTGTATACTCACTAGAAAAGCATGTTGTCATATTTGTCAAGTGATCAAACCAAAATATCATAAACCTGACTAACCTAGCATTTCAAATGATTATCAATAGATTTTAAATGATATCTTCTATCTACCAAACATCTATCAACAGTTATTGATGAGTACTCTCAATTCCCATTTGCAATTCTTACAAAGGATGTATTGTTGTTTGTAGTTATCAAAAGTTTAAGCAGTGTGTTCTCAATTTTTTGAAGTCTGTTCTAAAAACCAGAAATTTACCTGTTGAGATGAGAGGGAATTCTCCCTGGTGTACTCTACTTGATAAGACATCTCTTGTGTACTTCTATTCATTGCACACTACACAAGCAGCTATGCAACTTTGATCTGTTTCCAGAACAATCCATTCCATCATGGCTAAGTAGCCTTAATTTAGTTCTCATGAAAAGAAATATGTCAAAGTAAATATGCTCTACATGTTGTTAAGATTGATCTTTTTCTAACAAGCATGAAATACACTCTTGTTTACTTATCAGATGGTTGAGAAACCACTGTGTTCATTAAACAGCTTTCATGACCCCATAAGTACAACAGAATCTAGAACTGATGGATTTAATTTTTTCAGATTGTCTTAAAAGCAGTTCATAGTGGTGTTGATAAACCATCTGAATTTGGAATTACACTTCGAATGATTGAATTTTCAATTGTAACTCCTTTTGTGGAAGAAGTTCTACTTCATAAATCACAGCATTTATGTAAACCTCCAGTACATTTAGAAATGTTCTTCTATTATATTCATGAATGTCTTTAAGCTTAGCAAGAGGAGAATGTAATGATGAAATGATTTGAATAGTTCTTATAAAGAATCTCTGCAATACTTGTTGTTTAAGCAACACTTGTAAAGATAAATGCACATTGGTTCAGACATAGTTGCAAATGGTGGAGGACTAAGCAATGTTTTAGTTTATTTGTATGACAGTATCTATGGTAAATCATTTTTCTTTTCGAAAAACATGTTTGTGTATTTTAAATCGGTCATCACTTGTTGACATTAAAAATGTTCATGGCAAGTAATATAATAATAATTTCTTGAATATTCTATATTGGATATTGTACCATTGAGAAAGAGAAAAGAGAAGGAAGAGTTATGTCCTAACTGGTTTAATGATCCCTTTTGGACAATTGTTGTAAAGTCAAGGTTAGCAGGTTAATTTTAGAAGCTGTTACTAGTGAGTTCAATTCTGACTTGGTGCCATATTCATTTGACTTTGTTAAACTTTGATACACACTTAATGTCTTTATCCTATTTCCACTTTAGGAAACAAGTTTCTCATTAAAAATAATTTTTTTTTTTTTTTTTTTTCTTTTAACTCTCTGGTCAATAACCAATTCATATAATAAATAGTTTGGTAACTCTCTTATTAGTGTTGGTTTTGGTGCTATAGTAGCAGTATAATGGTATATTCCTGGTATTTGTCAGTACTTTCTTCTTCTGGTTAGAAGTAATCCTTATGTAATGCAGTTAAGATATTTAATTTTTTTTAATATCAGACAATTTTATATTGTTATTGCAGCAGATATTTTAACTACACATTGCTCAAAGTTAACATTACAAATTAGAATTAAAATTTTAGCCAATGTTTCAGCAGTTTTAGTTTTTATTTACAGCAAGCTTACAATCATATTTTCTGTACTCTATTCAGATTTTTAAAATTCATTTTCATTTTATTTAAGCTTTAATTATTTTTAATGAATCATGGAATGGCAAAATTTCACCCATATACTGAATTTTTCTTGAAATGTTTCTATATCATCTAAATTGATGTTACTTTTTGCCTCCTTCCCCAAGTTTAATGTTAATATGAGAAAAGATTGTTATAAAAAATAAACTATTTGATAATATTGGATCGGGTATACAATTTCATTTCCTGTTGAGGAGAGATAGTTTGTTTTCAGTTCATGACAAAAGATCCAACCAGATGAAGCACAAACTTTGACTGAACATATCTCCAAGATATGCTCAGCCTCCTGAAAGTAAAAAAACACTCTTCTTTTCATCTGTCCATTTATCTTTAGTAACCTTTCCGCACAGTTCATTATGTCAAATATTCAGAACTGTTTTCATTATTGACACAAACTCTCAATGAATTTAATAAATCATGACAATTTCTTAATATCTTTTTAAATATTTTTTCTAAGCAATTTTTAAAGTTATTTTTATTCATGTGTTGAATTAATGTTATATTTTTCTCATTTATATCACTAATGTATTATCTTGTTACTTTTTCTACATAATTTGGCAATAACTGCAATATCATACTGTGACTTCTACCTTTCAAACAAAATTGGTGACTTAAAGAAAATACAGTTAACTTGGTCTGATTTTTAAAAAAATAATGCATATCATGAGGATGTTAGTAAACATAAAAATTTAGTGTTTCACTAATTATTGTAAAATGATTGAAAAACTTATGTAAATAATTTTGGTAAGTTTTCATTTATGAACATTCATAAAAAATTTCTTGATAAAGAAATCAGCATGATCACCCAGTTTTACCAAGCAGAAGAGAAATATTTAAACAGCTGAAGAAAATCTTTATAGATGTGACAAATTAGTTACAGGTAGGTTACTATGATTTTCTGTAAACCAGCTTTACTTCTATTATTTTATTCCAAAATTTAAAAAATGCTATTAATCCCAACTGCTTATAATATGTATTATCTTAATTGTTTCAGTTTTAAAAGTAATGTCTGAATGTGGTATTTAAAGTGCAAGCAACTACTACTGTATCTTCAATGTACTGTAATTGCAATTCACACATAAATTGTATCAGTAAATGTTTTTACTGACCTAAAGCATTACTTTAACCTCTGTAAATCTGTTGACCTTAAACTACTAATCCTGATTATATGCTTGGCGTTTTATATATTAATCCATTTTTAATCAAATAATTCTATGCTTGGCAATTAATCTAATGTAGCTATTTTTGCTCAGAGTAAATGTCTCTGTTGATGTTTGTCAGAATGGATTTAGGTGCAGGTAATTTGTTTCACTCTTAAGCAATTGCTATTATTTTAATATTTCTTTATTTGCATCTTTTCCTGTTAGAATATCAAATTTTATTTAACCTAAATATTTGCTCAATTCTAATTTATTCAAATTTCTATTTATTTCCAACAAGCCTTTCACATTAAAATAATGTGTAAAACATTTCCAATGAATTCAATACAAATTTATTCATAGTGATTAGAATGCAATTTAAAAGACCAAATTGTAATTCATTGTTATGAATATCATTGACAATATTATACTTCATGCCAGCATCAAATGTTGGTCAATTATGTAACTGATAACTGTTAAGAAAGTATGAACAGTTCAAGTCCAGTATTAAAAGAAGCTTATATTAAGTATTGAAAAAAAAAGTATAACTTTTAATTAATTTTTAAAATACTAGAAATTGGCATATTGCTATGATATACAGTTATCAAGCAAGTGTTTAAAAAGATATATGTTTTTGTTTGTTTTTGTTTTTTTTTTGTTTTTTTAGAGCAGCCTCTCCCTAAAATCAGCCAGGAAATTATTGCAGCTGTTTTCTATTCAATCTAAACTCAACAATTGTACAATTGTAATGCAGGAGTAGGAAGAGAAGATAAATGAACTTGAAACATTTATAACCATAATACAATGCTCTGCTAGATTAAAAAAAAAAAAAAATTGGGGCTTTTTCCTTTCTCTCTCTCAATAACTAGTGTTTGTAGAAAGTCAGACTGCCTTGAACATTTTGTCTGTTAAAAAAGAGTTGAAGGAATAACTTATTGCAACACCAGTTAAATCATTTTGATTTCATTAATATCAATTATCTGAAGGTGAATTGCATCTCTTTACTACCTGTGAATAAAACTGGCTAAAATATATCTTGTCTAATTTATTTTCTTAAATTAGAGCATATAATTTGGATCAAAACTTTTATACCAAAATTGATTATTTCATCTCCAGTTTTATTTTGTAGCAATGAGCTAATTTCATTAACAAAATTGGTAAATATTTTTAAAATATTTCTCATGAAGAACTAGTTTAACCAAGAGTTTATTTTTAGTGATTAAGAGAAAGTAGTGACAAATTTCAGTTCTAATAAGGATATTAGTTCACTTCATTGCTTTTATAATATGATATCAGGAATTTTCAAATATCCAACTGTGAATGGATGTAACTCATCAGTTTTGTTGTTGTTGTTGTTGTTGTTGTTTTTTTTTTTTATATAATATGGATTGATTGTCATGGAACAGGTTAGATGTGTGCAGTGTAGCTGTTTCTTAATTTACTTTTTCTAATTTTGCTCATTGATTACTCCATTCAATTCACAATTGATTTCCTCTCTGTTTTTTTTATGCTTCTCTCCTTCATCATTTCTCTGATTTTTCACAAATCTTATATTTATCTACTTTGTGCATAATCTCTGAAGAACAAACTCATTGACATAAATAATGGTTCTCATTTTTAATTAATGTTTTACATAAACTCATTCATATGAATATTTATCAATTGACACTTTATCTAAAAAGTATGACAAGCAAGGTATAAATATGCATGCATATATGAGGTTTGTCAAATGTATCAAGTCATTTAATATAAAAGAAAAATAGCATACCTTAGTCCACTTTAAAGTACTTCGCTTGGAATCTCACATCTCTTATATTTTTTAAAACAATCTACAAAATCCTCTTTAGGGATTACTTTCAGATGCCTTGTCATAGACTGTTTGAAATTTTTTTCCCTTTCAACGTTGACTTTAGCTCTGGAAAAAGTAACAAGTCACAGTGAGCAAAATCTGAACTGTAGTGAATAATGACTAATATGAATGATGCAATGTTTTGAAGTATAGATTGGCACATTGTCATGAATTTACCAGTCACCACTTGTAACTGTTTTTGTCTTTTACTGAATTCCTCAAATGGCAAGGGAGTTCAGTGCTTATTTATTGTCTGGCTTGAAAGAGCATGCCCATATTAGATAACTCTTGGACCAAAAAAAAAAAAAAAATCAACACAACATTGACATTGCTCTAGCATTACTATGTCTTCTTTTAATATGGAGACTTGGTGACTTTCATTATGAAAATTGGGTTTTTTCTTCAGGATCACTGTCAGACCCATGACTCATCTCTGGTTATGGTGATTTTCTAAGCGTAGCTTAGATGTGACACAAGGCCAAAAGTATGGGCACCCAGTGTGGATTGAACTCATTACTCAGTCATAATTGTTTTAGTGAGACAAGTTTGCTAAACATTACACCATGTCAAGATGCCCAACTCATCTCTGGTTATGACCTTTTTTTGTTTAAATCTGATTCATTGTTAGCAGTTTCCAGCAAATCTCATGCAACCTGAGCATAGAATTCCTTCTGCACTTGTAACAGAAGCTGTAGAAGAAATTTTGTTGCAATATGTTTCCTATCAAAATCCTGTGTAATCTTTGGACCTTCTACTCAATCATGGATTTCCTTCACATGTTTAACATTTCCAATTGTCTTGATTGATGAATCTTCCAGAACATTAATCACTTTCAACAAATTATTTGCCAAGATTGAAGTGTTAGCACCAAAATTTTGTTTGGGCTTTGTTCTTTGAATCATCCCCAAAAGCCTGTTTTAATCATTCAAATAGTTTTTGTAACTGATTGTCCAATTTTCAAGTAAAACTTGGTGCATATTTACTCTGCTTAGTAATTGTGAGTGCAAATGGTTCGCTCAGTGATGCTCCTTATCAACAGAAGTGACTATTCACAAATGTGCAGTAAAGGTTTTCTTTGATTGGTTGCCAAGTTATATGACAGTGTAACCAGTTCTCAAGATATTCAAAATAACTGGATAGTTACCAGACAAATCTCATCAATGTATCTGTTATAATGATCTTAGCAGTATCACCAACCCAGCAAACAAGCACACAAAAATGGAGCATATTATATATTGTTATATATGACCAATGGTAAAACAATGCTTTGCCATGATATTTACAGCCTATAAATATAAAATCAAATTGTCAATCTTAACAACAGAATATTTCTATTGTTATGTTGTGCACTAAGAACCATTCACATATCTGTTATGTACCGGAATATTTTTTAAATTAAAAAACATTAAGAAATATGTTCCATTTAATTCAGAATGTGCATATTTTTATTTCAAAACCAATATATTTTTAAACAATATTTAAACTATGATATACTGTAATATAATTTTTCAGTTGGTCTTTTCTTGAAATGGTTCTAAAAGAAATGATTTATAAATCATTGAATAAAATAAAATAAGAATATAATTTAAACTTGCTGTATATTGGCAGTGTAATAATTATAAAGTTACATGCCTACTTTTTTCATTTCATTGTAATTTAATGCACTTCACATTATTGCAGCTGAATATTACAATATTGATTTTTTTTTTTTTTTTTTTTTTTTTTTATGAAATAGATTTAAACAAAATGAAAAAAAAATGGTTACTATTTGCCATTATTCATGTAATAAGAATATAAGTAAAAATTATTGTTAACTGGGTTATTCTATAATGCAATTAATATTTTGTTTCATTTCTATTAAATTTAGAACATCGTTTATCTAAATAGTAATCAGATAATTAGGCATTTCTTTACAGTATATGACTTTACAATTTATATATTTTAAAAAATTGATCATTTATTTTCTGTTCATATCAATGTAATATGCATTATAGTTTGGTATTTTTTCTAGATACATATATTTAGATTTGGGAAATGTCTTATTTATTTTTCTTACGATAACTATTTTAAATATGCTTTTTGATGTTCATTGGTCTTTGTTTATATGTAATATTACACCATTCACTACCTTTAGCTTGGCTGAAGGGCAGAATAGTCCCTGTTCCAAAAAAGGGCAATCTAACAAGTGTGGCAAAGTATATGGGTATAGCTCTCATACCAATTGCAGCAAAAGTTTACAATAATCTTCTGCCAAATAGGATTGTCCCTACTATCAATCCACTCCTCCACAAGAACCAGAATTGATTGAGAAGAGGCAGGTCAGCAACTGCTCAAATCCTTTCCATTCACTGCACACTAGAAAAGATGAAAAATTCAACAAAGAGGTCATAATCTGTTTTGTTGACTTTTGCAAGGCATTTGGTTCCATCAGCAGAGATCTCATATTCAAAATCCTCCAACTCTATGGTATACCCCCCAGAAATGTTAAGGCAGTTAAAGTTCTGTACAGAAACACCACTGCCACCATTGCCTGATGAAGAAACTGATTCCTTTGAAGTTAAAGGAGGAATTCTACAAGGTGACACTTGCTCCTTTTCTGTTTTTAGTTGTTTGGACCATGTTCTGTATATTCCTACTTCTTTTCAAACCTCTTCAGTTGAAGATCCCATGCAACACTTAACACAATTTGCAGAGAACTGAGGCCAACCTCTCTTAAAGTCAAACAAAAATGATTACAGTTTGCCAGCCACTGTCACTGATCGGACAGGGAAATCATCTCATCCTTACTCCTATGGCATCCTTCTGGAAGTGTCTTCTCATGAAAATTCATGACTTTCCCAGACACCATAGCTTGGGTTGGACGTTTGAGATCTAGGGACACATACAAGACCGAACAGTGTGGAAAGGGATTGTCAGTGGAGTTCCAACCAACCATAGGGAGGTTGAAGGATGATGATGATATGTAATATATCATAGTTTCCTTAAAATATTATCACATCTGCTTTTGATATTTAAGAATGTTGCAAATTTGATTGGTTGTTGAGCCAAAGTAAAAGAATAAAAATAAGTGGTAATATGCACATGGTCATTTGTATTTTAATTTGATAAAATCCAAAGAAGAATCTGCAATATTATTGGTCCTGACCTGGCATCTCGGCTTCAGTCACTTTCCCATCGTTGTAATGTAGCTTCCCTGTTCCTTTTCTAGAAATACTTTCATGGTAATTGTTCTGATGAACTTTCTTCTATGGTACCTAGACTTTATGAATTTAAGTGTAGTACTTGATTGGCAGCAAGGTCTTCTTATTTTACAGTTGAAATGGCTGCTAAATGTAACCATAAGTTCTCTACTAATAGTCTCTTCTATCACACTTCTCATTTGTGGAACTCTCTTCCAGCTTTTTCCCAGTCAACTTCCATATTCAAAAATTTAAGAGCAATTTCAACTGTTATCTTTTGCATTCTTAATTCCTGTTCATAACAATATATTCTAAAAAATAAGGAATCTTTTCTATTTCATATCTTTATTTGCTTTAGGGATCAATTCTGATAATTTTTTTTTTCTAAATTCTTAATCAATTAGTTTCATTTAAAGTCTTCTAAAATCTAATTAAGTTTAGAATTATTTTGAACATCATCAGAGAATGAGTTATTTCTAAACAAGTGCACAATTTACATGATACTGTAGGTAGCAATAATATTCTACTAAGAGCATTAATATATTATCTTTAAGAGTCATTAACTTATCCAACATTGTTTAGAGCACAATATGTTATGAAAGTAATATTTTTACTAAAACTGTAAACTCTTTTGACACTAAGAAGAATTATGAAAGACACATTGTTAAAGTATCCTACAGGTTTATTAATTTACTCGAGTTATTATTCTCTGAATATAATAATGGGAGTAACATTTTTAAAGAAAGCCATGATAATACTTGATACTGTTAATACAGATAATAGGAAAAAGCCTCTGAAGAAGAAAGACCTATTTTGGGATCATACATGAACTTACAAGAGGTCAGTAGAACCAAATTTAAGAACAACTGTACTATAGTTTCATTCTCTCAACACTTGGTAAGCCTATCAATAGATTTTTTCCATCATTCACTCCTCAATTAACCACCATTTCAAAAATAGATTTCTCTTCTGATAAATTCTCTTAAATGAGCCACAGTTATAATTGTGTTGCAAATTATAGCAGTATTTGGACTTTATAGTTTTTTTTCTAAGACTTGTTTTATTTAACATAAGACAAGTCTTAGAAAAAAAAAAAAAAACTTGTTAAACCATTACAGACAAAAAACATTTGTTAAAAATGTTTGTTTGTAATGGTTTAACAATTATTCATTACATTCTATATCTGAGCCTCATTCCTTTTTTTTTGACTTGATGCTGCCATAATTTAAGTTAGATAATTGATTCAACAAATCATAGTGCCATTTGCTACACAAAATTTAATTCAGTTCTGTTTTAACTGTAAAATCTTTCCACTGAAGTTAGAAATGTTTCATTGTGTTTAATTTGCCATTATTTTTGCTTTCTTTTGAATATTGAAATTTAAATTTTTTTTTTTTTTATAAAAAATATACAAAATCATTTTATATAAAATCATCCTGAATGATTTCTTTGAATGTTTGCCTTCAAGTTTTGTGAATAATGTAAAAAAGAAAACAAAAAGTATAATGATGCAATTATATAAAGATTTAAAAATGAGCAGTCATTTTTTTTCATTTTGTGGGTGTGTGTGAAATACATTCTCTCTCTCTCTCTTCTCTCTCTGGTACTATAAATAAATATTGACTTGAATAAATGTTTACATTAAATTGTCAATTTAAGACAAAAGGTTGTATTAAAATATACAAACCTTGCAAATTTTGAAATGGAAAATTTTGTATAGATTATATACTTTTACCAATGTAGTTTATTGCATTAGAGAACATCATGTGAAATGAAATGATACTGATTTTGTATTGTCTCTTTCTCTTTAGAATATGTGTCTAGCATAAATATTTTATATAGCATAATTTAAATAATATTTAATTTGACTAAGGAAAATTAAAGCATGATATTAGAGAACAGATTTTAAAGTTGAACTGTTTTGCCTTTATAATTTTACATTTGAAAAGATGTTGAATAATAATCTTTATGTATTGATTTTATATATATATATATATATATATATATATATATATGATCACAGCTGTTTAAAACCCTTGTTTTTGCCAGTAACATTTTAAACACCTCATAGTATGTAAAGTTCTTAAAGCAAACCTGTGCCAAACTGTTATCCTGAATCCTTGATGACTTGGATGTCCAAAAATGACAACATCAAGATGAAATAATGGAAACTGACGAGATATATATATATATATATATATAAAAACGTAATACATTCATGGAGAGATCAATAAATCAGATATGACATAATTATTAGGTGAATTTTGAATTGAAATTTTCACTTTTGGTTTCTGGTGGTCAGGAATTACAGATAAATCTTTCACCTTTTACTAAAGATTTCCTTGGCTGAGTGTCAATTTTTTTTAACCCCTGGCAGTCATATAATTGAAAATTACCAATGCTCTACGAGGGAAAGGTAGAATCCAATACAGTTTGGAACTGGTGTTATTGCAGGAGTTTCCAGAATGAAGCTGAATGTAACATTGAACTGTCATAGGGACTCCAGCTCCAGATTTGTCCTCAAGGTTTACTCCCAATGTCTTTCCAATGATTGGGTATAGCCATAAAAGAAGACGAGGTTTAAAGTCAGAGTTTTTCTTGTCTTTGTTTGAAAATACATTGTCAAATATATGCTTTTTGTTATTATGAGGCTAGAGACATGTTGCTTTATTTACATACATGATTATGAAGTAAATAAAACAAGCTAACACAATTGTTAAAAAAAGAATACTTGATGTCTTTGATGGTATTGCTATAAACATAAGCTGTTGGTTTAGAATGCTTTAATTATATGGTAGTTTAGAAAATAAATCCAAATTAATCACTGACTGGTATGATCTCTCTCTCAAAATGTTATCACTTTCAGATTGTCCTTTCATAGTGTCCCAAAACTTCATTTAAGATCTGGAAATTGTATTTTTCCATGACTGTTCTTCAGAAAGGAGAGTGGTTTCCTGTTGGCTTCCCCATGGTTTTGAATTCAGTTATCTTTTTCTAGACTTTTTATCAGCCAAGGCTAGGGAGCTCAGTTTGTTCTGTTATTTAACTCATAGCTGGGGAACTACCATGCTAACTAAGCAATTATGTTATTTAAGAGATTTTCATGGAACTAATTAAAAGGGGATGAAACATGAAACCTTAATTACAATGTAATGCAAAAAAAAACAAAAAGTAAACATTACACTATTGTGTTGATTTTTCAATTGAGAAATATATATTTTAAACTATTTAAAATTTCATTAAATTCAGCCAAAGCCTTTTACTGTAATAAAAAAAGAATAGAGAAATTGATATAAAAACTGATAATAATAAACATCATAAATATTATAGTGACAAAAGTAAAAGTCTGAAAATTAGGATTAAATTTCAAATTTTTCTAAATGATACAAATGCAATAAAAGAATGAGTTGAGAAAAAACATTCAATTGCTTATTTTCTTTGTTTCTTAAATTTTACAGGAGTAAAAATATTGATTGCTGATATCTTCGTTTTTAGAAGTGAAAATGTGTCAAGTTATATTTTTTTTTTTTTCAAACAGATTTACATACACAAAATAAATTCATAGTTAAAATATATTTTAAGCTAGTTTAAAAAATGAATCAATAGTTGATCATCAAAAAAGAAATGTTGCTGAATAATCATGTATTAATTATCTCTAAGCATAATTTATAAGTTATTCTCATCTTTTAAGCTTTTATGAGAGTGCTGAATAGTTATTGGCCAGACGCCCCCTTCCCAAAATCTATTTTTCTAAATCCTTTCTTGTTTGAGCTGATAATTATTCAACAATCCATAAATTGTCTGATAAACAAAGTATAGTTCAAAATATTAGAAATGAAAAATATAATATAGATGATAGAAATAAATGATTATAAATACAATTATCTATGTTTTATATATATATATATATATATATATATATATATATATATATATATATATATATATATATATATATATATATATATATATATATACAGAAAGCTTTGAAACAATAATACAAATAAAAAACATTATATATAAAAAATAATTGAATAAGTTAAAACAAACTTTTTCAAGAACTAAAACAAATTAATGCATTTTTCATTACTGATAAACAAAAGTTCTGCGATTTATGACACAGGAATATCGGGTTACAAAAAAGTTATAACTAATATATATATATATATATATATATATATATATATATATATATATCACAGCTGTTTGAGGTTTCCCCACTAAACTTAAAGTCAATTCAGGTTTGCTATGTTAAAAAAAATTTTATCCTAAGTAAAAATCATCACAAAAATAGCAAGTCATTTTGTCACAGCTTATTTCCTCTGAAAAAAAATGGATTTTCATACTTTTGTAGGGGTAAAATATTGAAAAATGACTTTTGTCTTCATCTGAACAAATATCAAGGAAATACGTTCCTTCATTCGAGCAGCAAATAGTGACTTAGCTTCATTGAGGACGCGCTTACACTTAGGCGCAGAGGCAGAGAGGCGTCTATTACAGTCTCAGACATATCGCTACAATAGAGGTGGAAGAAGTGGTTCCTATAGGCAATGGCAGCTGAGCAAGCAGCAGAAAACTAAGGGGAGGAGCGTGATTTGACCTTAAATTTCCTTGAGGGGATGAAAACGTCAATTCCAGCTTTGACCCAGGAGTAGACCTCAGAAGCACATTCTTGAACGGGGAGCGTAAAGACAACATCCCAGGGGACATCGTGGGGGAAATCATGGAACAAGTCCCAACAAGTGCAGGGGGTGGTGTTGTAGGAGATGTTGACCGACATTACAGCATGATCGGAGTTACCGAGAGGGTAGAGCTGTGAGGCACTACAAGACTTGGGTATGGAGGTAAAACACAGATCCAGAAGAGAGGCCTTACCGTCCTGGTTGTAGGCAAAACGCGTGGGGAAGTCAACTATCTGCTTGAGGGATTGAGAGACTGTTTGAATGCCAGCAAGCTCAGTAGTAGCATTCTTAAGCCACTTGGTATGATGGGCGTTAAAATCGCCAAACACCAATATGTGAGCAACCGAATGGAGATAGAGCGAGAGTGCGCGCCTTGTCTATGCTGTCAGAAATGCTATCGATTATTGCACAAAGGAAGAAGAGATAGCTTACAGTGTTGAGAAGAGATAGCCGGAGACACGAGTACGAATAGTCTGGCAATTCGAGAGACAATTCTCTAGCCAGTGGGAGATGGTCCTTGATGTAAACACCAAGGCCATGCATGTGGGTTTGATAGCTTTTTCTAAGGAGAGGGAGGTAGCCAGGAACCGAGAGATCAGAGGAGGGCACAGACGGGTCATGGTTGGTCTCACACAGAGCAAGGATATCCAGGCAGTTTGCAGTGAGGAAGGATTCCATGCTGCAGAAACTGGTTCTAATGCCACAGAAGTTGGAGAATGAAATGTTAAAGGGTTTAGGTGATTTTTGAGGGGCTGGTTTAGGTTTACTTTTTCGATCTTTGTAAGTCATCATGTGGAATTCTGGTTGGAAGATGAG
Organism: Acanthosepion lycidas; assembly: GCA_963932145.1. NCBI lineage: Eukaryota > Metazoa > Mollusca > Cephalopoda > Sepiida > Sepiidae > Acanthosepion > Acanthosepion lycidas. Next base: position 62,993,684 of record OZ010608.1, read on the forward strand.
AAGGCCTGAAGTAGAAGAAGCAGACGATTATCTACCGTGGCGTGGGCAGAGAGAAGTTGGCAAAGCCTGCATCATAATGTGGCCTCAGGGTTGCCCACCGGAAATGACTGCAGGGACACCTTTCCATGCGCGATTTGGCACTACAGACACCCTGGTATTATGCAACTGCTGATCAGAGCAGCCGCTCAAGACGCTACACAAGAGTTAGGGCTCCTAACTACCAGTCGGAAACAACAACCAGGAAACTGTCAACCATGTACCTTCAGAATGAAGAGGTATTGCCACAGACTGCACACATCACGGGAGAAACACGGCAGCACTTGTACAGAGGCCAGCGAGAGGGAGAAAGAGAGAGAGTTCCGGGAACCCCATCCTAAACAAGGAACAAGGTGTGAGCCTCTAAACTTGTCCAATGGATTATATTAAACAACTCCAAGAATGAAGACTCATTGCAGAATTTCAAACACTATTGTTGGTTGTATTTTAAATTTTTTAATGAGCTTCCATTTTGTAGATAATTGTAAACTTAATTTGAAACCATCTCTCCAGTTTTTATTATTGAATTAATTTCTTATCCAATATTGCTAAAAGTAATCTTTAGTTCTTTCTAATGTAAGTTCTTGAAATCCTTCAAAATTATACTCTTTATAAGAAAAAATGTACTTTGAAATTGAAGTTTAGTCTAAAGAAAAAAATATTAGCTTAAAAGTATTTGTAAAAAGAAGTTAATTAAAAATTTATTGTTTTCATTTACAATATTAGGGATTTTACATTTTTTTAAAGAGGAATTTTGGAAACTTTATCGTTAAAAATCAGGAGAAATTTGCATTTTGCAGATGAATTATTTGAATATTCTAATTTTGATCTGATCAAAACAGAAATATAACTACATTCTACTCAACTTTGATTTGTTGTTGTAAGATAGGCTCTAATTTTGGAAAATGCTTTTCTAGACTATTTCAGTTATAAACAGTAAAATTATACACACATGATAATAAACATGATTTTTCATGATAAAAAATGCAACCGTGTGCAAGAGATGGCTCCCTTACTTCAGTAAAGAAAAAAATCAGTTTATAATTAAATTTGTATGCTTTTATATAATAGTGGATGGTTCCTGAAAGAAAAAAATTTTGATTCTCTTTTATCACCTGTCTACTGTTTTTAACAACTCTCATTTTAATGCATCTTATTTCATTTAAACAATTGAACAGAGACAATAGAATGTAAATGCTAATTCTTATGTGAAAGTTACCATATTTAATGACATATAAAATGCCTGTGTTTTTTATTTCTTATAACTCTTTCAAAAATATTTCCTGGGTCTCTCATGTGAAATTGGGGTATATGGTAGGCTGTTGTATGTAGTCTCACTTTAGATCACTGTAATATTAAATGTAAATTGGATTGGAAGTTAAGTTTTTCAATTTAATACCACCATTCTTTCTGTATCTCTCATTCTTATATGCGAACTGTATCATCAATTAACATGACTGAGCTATAAGCATTGTCAATACATCAAAAGTATTTGTTATATACTTGTATGATTCATTTCAGTTTCATATTTTACCAAAAGTTCATTGCTAATTGACAATGACTGCTTCGATATATATGAGAGCACAGGCAGAGGCCACACTTGCTTAGGATTATTTCATGAGAATCAATAATGAATCCAATCGATTATAGAAAAACAACTAATTACCTGATGTTAACAAGAACAAGTAGGAAATGACTGCATAATTTCAATTTGATGAATTATTTGAAAACTCAAATTCTTGTATGAAATATGAAAACAGTAATAAAAATAAATGCCTTGACCCTGAATAAAAAATATTTTCTCTGCAGAAAACGTGTTGATTAGTTGCCAAAATAATGTTGCTTAGAAGAACTGATGCATTAAGTGTGAGTGATGTTTCAAACTCTTATAGGAATTGAACTCATAACCTTTATCAATAACCATTTTTCTCTCTCTTCAGTAAATATAAATATGCATCTCTTTATCTTTTTATCAATGCCTAAATAATGTTGTAGTTTGTCTTAACATACAGTACTAAAACAGAGCAAAATTCTGAGTGGGATGCTGGTTTTACCTTTGATTTGAATGATAAATACTATTGTCACTAGAAATTATTCTAATGGCTGAAGATATTTGAATGAATATAAAATAGAAATTGACATTTGGTATGCTTCATTATCACCAATATTGTTTATTATCTTTGGGTCTCTGCCTAGAGGAAAGAATAACCAAGATGTGGTAATGGATAGTCAGTGTCATTTCGTTATTTACTGAAAAAAAAAAAAAGCATATTAGTCCAATGCTCTATTATACTAATCCTATCTACTTTAGCTTTTGGTAATTTGAAGGAATTAGTACTGTAGGTGTTTCTTCTATTTTTTTTAACAAATGTATAAAGCTTTCATTTGTATAGCCATAAATTCACTACTTTCATCAAAAGAAAGTGATGCTATGTCATTTTTTTTCCTTCCATATTTCATCATCTTCACTAAAGAATTCACAAATTCAAGAAAAAGTTTGTGATGACCTTATAAATTAGAATCCAGTCCATGCATATTGCAAATCTCTGTACAACTGTAGATGACAGAAACTTGTTACAAAATAATTTTTGTGCCAGAAGTTTCTACTGTGAGTTCCTCAAATTTTGCAGTTAATCAGTTAATTACTGTGCATTAATATAGATATGGAAGACTTCAATGTCTGCCATTTTTACTTGGTTCTTATTAGCAGAAGCTTCCTATATACTACTAATCACCACAGTTGTTTGATTTTATACTATTTTTATTTTTTTACAAACTCCAATGTTTCTTCCTTCACCTTAAACATGTTTATTATAAAGTTCCTTATTTTAGGCAAAAATTTCAAAAGCAATAATCTACTTCCTTTTTATTCCAATTTTTGGTAGAATATTGGATTGTGACTCTTCAAGTTCAATCTTTGATCAGAAGCTGATTTCTCTTATAACCAAAATGGGCCCTACACTTTCATCCCTTCATAATTTGGGAGTCCACATGCATATATGCTTACACATGTCACATAGAAGAATATATATATATATATGCACATTTAATTGAATACAACAGACAAGATGCTTTTATTTAGTTTTCTATACAATTTCTCATGCGATCTAATTTTCTTTTCAGATGATAAATTATATAAAAACTGTCCGAAGGTTCTTTTTATCCGAGCACTTTCAGCTATACATTTAGCCATTTTCAAGGATTAAATATTTTAACTGTTAAATAAGAAATAGTTTGTTGTATGTATGTTTTATAAAATGTTTTCATTTTTTCAAAACACAGTCAAGATATTGTGTCTATGTTCAAAGTTAATATTATTAAGTTTTTTTTTTTTTTTATTATTTTTAGCCTTTTTTTGCATGTAGATGATGCTATTATATAAGTGTTGTCAACAAGTATGTTACGAATAGTGTCCAGTAGGTCCCCATGAATATTTAAGAGATCTTGAGTTATGGTCAGAAAGGTATAGAGTGAATCTGCGTGTGAAACATGTTGTAGTGTGGCCTATATAATTATTTACGAATTTTGATTGATCAGGAATACAATTCCTTAATGGGCATTTAAATTCATAAATAATATTTAATTTTGTTCTAGGAGGTGAATTATTATTTTTAACTATAAGGTTAGAGGTTTTAAATTTTGTGTAATAATTAATCTAATTTTTTTGCTATTGTCAATTGGTATTATGCATTTTTTTTATAATGTTCTTAATTCTGCATTCTTATTTTTAGGTTGGTGCAAAAATATCGTTTTTTCACATATGTTACTATGTGAGAAAACAACATTATTTTTGCACCAACCTAATATTAATAATTATTAGATCACATTAGAAATTGTATAAAAAAACTAAATAAAAGCACCTTGTCTGTCGTATTCGATGAAATGTGCATGAAAGAATGATTGCTGCCTAAATATACAAATATACATATTAGATATCACTTTGCCTAAATATACAAATATATATATATATATATATATATATATATATATATATATATATATATATATATATATATAAGATATCACTTTCAAACCATTTCATAAAGAAAATCAAACTCTTATTTATATTCATGCCAACTCCAATTACCTTAAGTCAATAATTAGTTAAATCCCTAACACTGTAAACACCAGAATTAATAGATTATCATCGAACAAAAAATCTTCAATGAGAATAAAATAACTTATAATAAAACCCTTAAAAAAAAGTAATTTCAGACAAGAATTAGTTTGCCAGGAAACTTTGAAAAACAATACAACTAATAAAACCAAAAACAGAAAAAGAAAGACAATATGGTTTAACCTACCTTTCTATAAATTATCTAATATAAATATTGTCAGATATTTTAATCATAACAACCCTTTAAAAAGAATTTTCAATAGAAAAACTCTAAAAATCAGTTATTCCTGCACTAAGAATATACACAGTAATATTAACTCGCATAACAACCTATTATTAAAAAAAATTTATGACAGCAAAACACAAGAAAATAAGCCTCCTTGTAATTGTAAAACCAGTTGGGGGCATTTGTAATTTATGGAATGAGTGGGTTATTTGACTGGATAAGAAAATTTGGGTTTACAGAGCTGTTGCACTTGCCATCCTTTTGTATGGCTCAGTGTCGTGGACTCCATACAGATATCATATACGCCAGCTAGATGTTTTCCATAAAAGCTGTCTGCGTGCAATCTGTGGAGTTAACCTTCAAGATAGGACATCTACCATAGACCTGTTTAACAGGTGTAATATTGGAGGAAAGGAGACTTTTCTCATACAGTCTCAGTTACGGTGAACTGGTCATGTCTTGAGAATGTCTGATGACAGGATACCCAAGATCCTAATGTACAGCCAGTTAGATCAAGGCTACAGGAATGTAGGATGACCATGGCTAAAATACAAAGACAAGCTGAAAAGCAACTTGTCAGCAGTCAATATACCACATAACACACTTGAGCGCTAAGCCATGGAGTGGGTAGAATGGAGATCAACATGTTTTAGTGGACTCAGCAGTTTTCAATCTGCTTGTCTGAATCATCTTCAAGAAGCAAGAGCAAGATCTAAAAGGTCAGGCAATCTAACAGTGATCTCATCTCACAATCCTCACATTTGCTCCATATGTGGCCTCCTTTGTAAATCACTAGCGGGTCTTAAATGCCACTTAAGATTATCGCACAAAATTTCATAACTGAATCAACTAAGCTGTCAGATCCTCATACGTCAAAACGGCGGGTCCATTATCATTATTTTATATATATATATATATATATATATATATATATATAATATATAAACTGTCAATTATTAAAATTCAGAGATGGATGTGTATTTGACAGATAATTAAATACTATCTCCACCAACACAATTTTTACCAGATTGCCAAGTTTAGGCATCTGTATCAACTGATATGATTTGTTAAGGGAATGTCACTTTAAAACAGAACATAAACATTTCAAAACCCAAACAGAATTCAGACCATTTCATTTGTGTGCTAATAGTTGGACTGGATAGTATTTGTTAATATTGTCAACTATATGACATCTAGTGAGAATCAAACTTGCCATATGGTAGTAACAATCAACCAGAATACAGACTATCTTGCTAACCATTATTTCATGCCAAGGCACCAAACTTACATTCAAGTTAACATCAATAAACTTGGGTATTAGTGTCACTTCCTGATTTGCTATGTGTTGCAAAGGTGATTGTAAGAGACTGCTGGCATGAACCAATAATTTTATGCTCAGTTTTTTGGTAGATGACATCGAATAAATATCTATATCTATATATATATATAATATATATATATTATTTTAATTAAAAAGGAGAAAAATGTTTCACCTCAATGTAAATCATCATCTTTGAAAGACATTTGTCACCAAATTGACTGGGTTGACTCTAATCAGTTTTCTTTTTCTCATTATACTTTAGTTTTATTTCTGTTTTACCAGATTTGCTTCATTTTTTTTTTTTTTTTTTTTTTTTTTTTTTTTTTAATTGTAGTTGCAAAATAAATTGTGAAATATTCACTGCAAAAGCTTAACATCAAAATTAAAGTCCATGATAATTCTGAGTTTCTAAGTATTCCAAATTTCTCTTTAGAGGTTTATCATTATTTTTCATTGGTTCTCGTCATAATTTTTGTCTTTCCCTATGTTTAACCAAAATATCTGTTGCCTCAACGAGATTCTGTACTGAAGTGACCTTAATTTATTTTGTCTTATTTGTTCAAGAAATTTTTCATGCCTTATAAAATTTGAAAATAAGAGAATAAAACTTTTGATAGTGATTGGAGTGACGTGGAATGGTGCTGATCTTAATGCATTCCATCACATTCAGTCTTCTGTTTTTATAGTGTTGACTGATGAACCGGTTCTGTTTTTTCTCAGTTGATGTCATTAGGAGGATTTAGCTTTAATTAACTTTGTTAAAAAATATTGCTTTTGATTGATTCTATTGTGAGAGCTGTCATATTGGCATGCATTTTTTTAAATAATTTGTCAAAATTGACATGTTTTTGTTTATTTTGACCCTAAGATGAAAATAAACAAATCTTGCAGTATGTACTAAAGACCAACTTACATCCAAGAAAGGTGATGTTTTGTATCTGATTCTGTAAGAAGGCAATTGAATACTCTAAGCTTTTTCTGGAGAAGCAGTTGATTGATTTGAACAAGTACTGCTCTCACACCAAATGAATACAGCAATCTTTTTCTATCTAAATAAATAAATGGCAAATTTTAGTGATTTTAAGTTTTTAATTTATATTGAGTTTAAAGTAACATAAAAAACATTGGGGATTTAAAAAAAAATTTGTTTTAAATTCAGTTTAAAATATCTCCAAAACTTTTTGAAAGGAGGAAATCAATTTTATTTCTTCAAAATGTGACCTGTGGTTTTGAAGTTCCACAGAGTTTGGGATTTGTAGAAGTCAGTTTTTTGCCTAAGTCAGAGTTTCAACCCAAATTCTTCAAAAAAAGTTTTTTTTTGTAAGATGGACCTGAAGTCTCTTTAGGTTTCTGCACAGAGTTCAGGATTTAATCTGGTAAGAAATAAAGTGTCTGGAATTAAGAGAAAGGATGTGATATTTTGTTAGATAATTCTAGACCACAAGTTTTCTTTGATGACACCCCCCCCCAATACACACACACACACACACACACAAAATTGCTACAGTTTAGCTGTGAGATTTTCATTCATCCACTATATTCATTACTTATCATTCTTTACAGAATTTTAAAAATTTCCTAAAAGAGTGTAAAAACCACTTAGCATTTGTTTGTTCAGAATGATAAACTAGGAAGAGGAATTTCCAGAGAACAAAGAAAATTCTTCTTTTATCCTTCAAAATTAATAAATATAATTAATGTAACTAAATAAAAATCTCAAAGATTAAAATAATCTGAAAAAACCTAGAATAAGAAAAATAAATTGATAAAACTGTATCTACCTGCTCCTTTTAAATCTTATTACAAAAAAGTCTTCAAGTTAGGTTAAAAAAAGCGTTATTGTTATTTCAACATGAAATTAATTCCCTCTGGTCGCCAATGTTGATAATAAATCTCAATACTTCCATATTTACACATACATATAACATGGCTCTTTCTTTAATATTTTATTGATTCTATATTGATAATGAAACTGTAAATATCAACAAGTACTGTTTTAGCTCCCATTTTATGCCTAAGCAATAAAACTTGGAAATTTTATGAATATCAAATATCTAGTATTTAATATATTTATTTTTCAACACACATTTTCCTGCACATATTTTAAGTTTGTTAAACTCATTTTGTACGTTTATGAAAACATTTAAATTTAAAATGTTATACTGCAAAACTATCTTTTCATCTGCATGCGTCTGTTTGATTTGTTTTGTTTTATGGTATATCAGCCTCGATGACATACGCCTGTGTTTACAGCACCTTACATTATGTGTTCTTCCATGGTATTTTCATAACCCCAATATTACTTATTTTTTTGTATTTGACTACTTTAACAGTTTTTCACCATTGCTTCTTTTAATAGTGATGTAATTGATTATATCATTTTGTCCTTTAAAATCAATAATGTATTATGCTTGACCTGATGAAAAAAATAATACTTTGGCTTATGCCCAAGTCTTAGGGCAAATATTTTAACCTTGGATTAAATTTGATGTTTTGTTTTAAATTCCAACCTGTCTTATTTGTTTTCTCATTCTTAAATATTAAATATATAAGCATGCAAAAGCAAGCTTTGTTTTTTGGGGGATTTTTTTTTTTTTTTTTTTTTTTAGCTTTGTCCAGAAGTTCAGTTATTTGCCAACTTGTTTCAAAATTCTGTTTCACTTGTGAGGTATTTTTACATATTTATTTTAATTTCCTGTTATATGTCATTAATGGTTAGCTATCAGCTCATTATTCTATAATGATTACTTCTCATACGAACAGCAAATTCTATTTATTGTGACTACAGTAAGCACTACCCTACATGTGTATCTCCATAAACAACCAGAGTATATGTGCTTAGTATCAGAAATTATTGCTTTTTCACTCTGTTTTTATATTTGATCTCTATTTGGTTGAAATATTGATCTTCAATCCTTACACAAAAGTCTGTGCCTATTTTAATGGTATCTTTCTCTCTCTCTTTACTCATTTCATGTGGAAATAGGATACCTTTCAGAATTACCCTAGATGTTTTTGGTTTTGCTCTTCTAAATTCATTGTCTAATGTTTGTGTTTTAGATGTTTACTTTAATACTTTCTAGAAAATTACATGTGTCCTTCACATTATATTTGCTGAATCAATGTTTATTCTAATGCAAATTTGAACTTGTAATTTTACATTTAGTTAGAGAAAATGAAATGGCTTGGTAGAAGAGAAGTGAAACGGATTAACTGTAGTCGACTTGACAAATAGAATGTACTGAAAATAACATGACTGCAATTTTTAATTTTTACAGTCAAATATTTTGTTAAAATAATTTAATATTCTCAGTTTTAATTTAATTTAATTTTGAATTTAGAATGGCTCCAGTATGGGATTTGTAATCTTATATAATTCTTATTACTGTAATCATTATATTTAGTGTATATACATCTTTGAGTAGAAAGTGAAAATAATGTCTACATTCCATAGATACACAGATTCTATACATATATAGAGATCAAAAATTCTTAAAGAATATGTGCTTCCTAACAGGAATTGAACCTGTATTCCCTTTAGATATTATTATTATTATTTTCACTGTTAAACATGAAACAAAGAGGGGATGCCTAAACACGTCGCCACTAAATATCATTTCTATAAAGTAATAAGAAATAATTTCAGATTACAAAAATTCCATTAATTGTATAAAAAAATTCTATTTATATAAAATAGAGGCATAGACTTGTATTTTAACAAATAATGTTACAGACTCTTCAAAATTGGATATCAAAAATAAAAATTCTACTCAAACATATGACTTTAAAAAAAAATTGGTTTCTAAACACTTTCATAGATTTGCCCCAAAGAGATTTGATACTAACAGTTTTTTTTTTTTATATATGTACCTTTGAATCTGCCTTGGGTACAATGATTATACAGGTATTATCTTTCTCAGACAACATAGCTTGGGACTTATTGGGGATCTGGGAACAACAATGCAAGACTGAACAGTCTGGAAAGGATTTCAATGAAGTTCTGACCAACCATAGGGAGGTCGAAGGATAATGACGATTATCCTCCACAGGTCACATTTTTAACAAATATATTACACTATATTTACACTAATAATCTCTTTAGTAATAGATGATTAAGTGTGAGATAATATTTTATACAAGCATTATAAATAAAAGTTTTGTTTTAGAAGAAATGCTAATTGGTAGTTTCAAAAAAGAACTTGGCCTATGTTACTTTATAAATTAAAAATCTGTTTTTCAAAAAATAAAGAAAACAGATTTGTTATTAGAATCTATGAATTAGACTTGTGATAGTGCCACTTCATTTTTGTTTTTATAATCTCAGCTACAGCTTTAAACTCAAATATTGTAAATAAATATGGACATGTTAGAAGTGTTTCTTTGTATCAAATTTAGTCTTTCTAAATTTTAACACAAATATTTATTTGAAGCAGTTGCATGATTTTGTTTTTAATATAATTATCAAATGCTTGAATATAGATTGTTTGTCAATACTCACTTTCATCAACCTAACTTGTCTTCATATTCCTCCTTTTTCAGTCATGCCCAGCAATTTCCCTTTTTTTTTTTCTTTTTTTTTTTTTTAATCATCAGCATTCATGTAAAGAGGTGTCACATATTGAAAGTTTTTAAAATTATTCTTTGCTTTCATAAATCTAAATTGAAATAAAAAATGTAACTCTTGCTAAGTTAGGATTTTTTTTAATATCAACTCAGAAATCATATCTCACTAGCACTAGAAAGAAAAAAAATTCTAACAAAAATGTGAAAATCATTTTATCTTGTGCAACTTTTTAACTAGCTTCTTTTTTTTTTTTTTTCTTTTTTTTTAAACGTAATTTTTTAATGCTTCTTTGTACTCTTTAATTGATAAGCTGTTATTTCACTCACAAAGTAGTACTTATTAGTCTATGCTAAGCATCTTAAAGATTGTCCATTATGCTTGGTGTGTCTTTAGCGTGCATATGTAAGTGTACAAATTGAAAGTCATAATATTTTATATAACATTCTTCTATAGACAATATTATAAAATGGGTCAAATCAAAATGTTAAAAATTCATTTAATCATTAGACAGTTTAACAGACTTCAGTTTTTTATTTTTAAATATAAATATCTACTTCATCTAAAAAAAATTATATATAAATGATGAAATTATGGTTTAATATTTAAAAACTTGTCTTATTATTTGCTTATATATAAGAGGGTACTTGACCAAGAAGGGATTTCGAAAGTTGTCTGATTATTTGATCAGATTTTAAAAAGTAGGCTGGGTGGAGAATTTTTCAGCACCCCCTTATGTGTCATATGTGACATGCCAAGGTTAGTCTTCCTGTTATTAAACTATTAAAGGTAATCGTTCATCTCATTCTATAAATTGTATGATAAGTTATTCCTGCTCTTGGTTTATTTGATTATTATTTTTCAGATGGAACCCATGATTACTATTTTTCAATAATTACCCTCACTCCTGACCAGCACCAACTATTCTTGTGATAGATATTAGGTTGGTGTTTTTGACGTTAAAGAATATGTCAAAAACCGTCATTATTTTTGCACAGACCTAATAGAAAATATACAGGATTAACACTCAAAAGCAAAGGTGAGGATAATAGCTAAATAAATAAATGTTAAAGTAAAATTTTTTTACAGATTTTTTAAAGTTATTTCAAAAATACATTTATAAGCCATGGTTCCAACAAGTTATAATTACTTTTTTTTTTTTTTTTTTTTTTCTGAAATATATTCAAAAAAAAGATAAAAATTGACATTTTGCTATGATTTCTATTGGCATTACTTATTTGAGCCAAATTTCTTAACCAGGAAAAGAATATGTTCAGTCTAAATATAAGTATTTTTAAATTAACAAAGAATAATAATAAAATTGTACTAATTTAATCAAAATGCAATAGTTTTAGGTTTTAAATTGAATATTGAAAATTGCTTATTATTAATTTGTTTGATATTTGCAATTGTTTCATATTTAAAGCATAATATTTTTGTTCTCATTTATTTATTTTTTAACACTTTTCACACATTAGGAATCAATATAACTTTGCAAGAAAATACAAAGTTGAGTTTGGAGAAATAATAACGATATATATCAACCAAATAGTAGGTATAAGGTGTTACAAAATCTTATTCACTAAGTTATAGAATTGAATAGATACATTAGTTAAAGATTTAAGGAACTCTTCAGTTTACTGTGTCTTACTTAATTGTGAGCTATCATTGCTTGTATACATCATGTTTGATCAGATTAATATCTTAAATTTAATGGATTCATTTTAAGAGCGGTTAGGTAGCTTGGATTATTGCGTAAAATACATCTGAGGGCAGAAATGGTAACTTTATTCACTCTATCAAAACTAAAATGTCAGTTATTATTAGACTGTATTATATTTAAATATTGTTGTGAGTTTTATATTTTATGTTGCTGTTTTTATATTAATTAAGATCATATTTGAACATTTGTAAAAAGGAAAAGATCAGAATCTGATGATAAACCTGCAAGTTTTTTTTTGGGGGGGGGGGAGATTTAGAGAGAGAGAGAGATGTATGTGTGTAATACACACACACACACACACACACACCTGGGTTCAAATCTCACCATGGTCGATTTGTCAGGAAGACACCTTCCTTCATGATGATATTGGACTGGATTGAGGTTGATCCCAGCATCCGGCACCTTCAGAAAGTTCCTGAGAACTATACCACTGGTTGACCCAAGCCTTGTCAGTGAAATTGAGTAGACTGAACTCTTGTGGGCTGTCAATAGCTGTGCTAGCACTAAGCTACAAATCATCATGGCCGAGGGCTTAAGCGTGCTGGCCTTGTTCAAATTGTTGATTACATTAGATAACACACTCTCTCCCAGAAAGCTGTAACTAAGGTCTGCTCAGCATAGTTGCAGTATAAACCACAGGTGGGCTCTGTGGGTGTTGCACAAACACAAATATGCCTGAATGAGCATCTACAATAGGGATTGGCTAGCCTCCCTAGTAGACGGGTATCCTTGAATATGAGTAACCAGCTATATATATATATATATATATATATATATATATATATGAAAAAGCTTTTTTCACTTAACTCATTTTTACTTCAAGGTTTTGTGCTATATAGGTATAACCACTTATCAGAACAGTTAATCTAGTGTCATTTCTTGATTCCCTTGTACTTTTATTGATATGAGTGTGTTCTTTATTTCAATTTCATGGATGTTGATTACTGATTTCTCTTTCTTCCTCTTTTTAAACTTGTATATTTTTTCTCTTTAATTCTTTCCTCACCTTGTTCATTGATCTCTGGTTTATTGTTAACTATTTAATTTTCATTATGGTTGGAATTTTGTGTGTATATGTTTGTGCAGGTGTGTGTGTGTCTGTGTGTATACAAGTGCCTTTATATGTGCATGCATACATACAAGTATGTACTCACACACTCACCCGCACATGTATATTTGTATGTTTATGTGTGTGCATGTTTGTGTTAACTATATTGTGCATTTGTGTTTCTTGTTTGTGTTAACTGTATATGCTTTGTTTGTTTTTTAATATATTTTAGTAGGTTGTATTATTTAACTTAGTGTTTGATACTTGTGTTTAGTTGTGTGAAAGAACAGTTTTTTTTTTGTTGATGGTGTTAAAACAATTGTTTCTTTATGCAGATGTGTATGTGTGTGCACATTCATGTATGGGGAAAATTTTTTTTAATTATTTTGAAGAATATTTTTCCTACTTGATTTATTTTCATTTGTATATTCTAGTTTGTTCAGAAGTTTACTATTTTTAAGTTAGATTTTTCTTTTCTGTAGTTTTGCCATTGTAATTTCTTACAATTATTAGGCCATCATCCCTGTACAAGCCTATGTCTTTTTGGTTAATGATGTGTGCTAATTTATTGATGATGTATATGCCTATGAGTTCACATATTTTTTACACCATCTTAGCTACTCATTGTTACATCAAAGGTATCATTGATATTGGCATTGTTGATATTTTTGTTGTCACATTGACTTTCTGCAGTGTTTGATGATGTTTAGATCTTCATTCAGGATTATTATGTATTGTTTTTCAAGGTCTAGTGCATTGTTTAGTGTGTTTTCATTGAGTGATGTGTCTCCTTCAGATAGGAAATTATATATAAAGATGAGTGCTTTTTGAAAAACCGTATAATTTTCTCTTATGAAGTAGCTAAAATTGTGTTTCTAATTGAAGATAATTGATTTTCTTACAAGTTAATTATCTTCTTTATGTTAGATTATTCTTTTTCATTTTGTGCCAAATGCATTTATCCCAGCTAATCTACTGTGGCCTCAATATTTAACTTTAAATTAGACAAAATATATGCTAATCAACCACACCAGGCTTGATTATTTCATTGGGATTGATTAGTCAATTTTGGCCATATTTTCAAGCAGTACATAATATCAGAATATATACTACTCTCTCCCTGAAATTAGATATGTTTCCTATTTGTATTATTACACTTAATGAATATAAATATCTACTTTCAGGGAAAGAGTAAGATATATTCAGATAGTTGATAGCACTGATTGTAAACATATCTCCTATGTTTTTTTCTTCTTCTTTTTACTCAAATTTTAAAAAGTTCTACTATAGCCATCTGATATATGTATATTTAACACTGATTTTTATTTTTGTTTTTTGGGAGGGGGGTCACTTTTTTTAACATATTGAATATTTAAGCAACTTTATTTAACTTTGAGTTATCAATATCTTGTTTATTGTCTAAATGTTTAGAAGTAAAAAAAAAATGATATTTTCATGCCAATGGAAACAATCATATCAGTGAATAGAAATAAAATATCTTAAAGGCCATAATTAACAACATTAACAGTAAGTCTCTTTATGATCCAGAATACTTCCTCGTTTTCCAAAATTATTGTGCATATGGATTAATTAATTTTATTATACATGAAATATATTATTTACTATAATGTAAAATCTGTAAATCTGTAAGATATGCTTACAGGAGAGATTTTGTTTAACAGTTTTTATATGAACAAAGAAAATAAGGTTGTATATTATTTATTTGAACTGTCTTTGTGAAAGTAACAAAAGCTGTTTAAAAAAATGTGCCAACACTGATTTTGGTTATTGGCTACAGACAAGGACAAGATTACTCGAGATCAAGGCACTTGTACTTCAAAGTCAGTATTTTCTTTGTGCTTTGCTGATTTACTACTATTAACAGACCTTACCTATTCAGTTGTTAGCATTCAACTGCAGCTATTGTACTCTAATGATTGGGTAAAAGTTTAAATGTACATTACATGTTGCTAGTTAGTTTAAAAAGAGGATAGAATTAAGTAAAGACGGTCATTAATCTTTTCTTTTTCTTTTTTTTTAAATAACAGCTTTGAGATTTCAATAACACTATTTTTAGACTACACATCTTTCATTTTAATCAGCTGTTTTCATGTTTATTTATAATTTCAAAATCTTAGTTTCTATTTGATTTAACTTGATATTAGTTTTGCATAATTTAACCATTAGCCCTCTGAAATTTTAATGAGTATTACTTCTCTTTCTACTGTATATGAAGACTTCTAAGCTGTAATAGCTTAATTCTCAATTTCAGTCAGTTTTTTTATTGTTGTAATAGCAAGACATAACATAACTGCAAAGTTCAAACACACTATCATTTGACAGTTGGAGTCACTTGCAGTGGTAGGACAAACATCTTTTAGTCAAAAAAAGTTAAGTTAATTTTAAAATTCAGTTTTTAATGATGCTTAAATACTATAGCTTATTTACACCTTTAGATTAGTTAAGACAATTTAAACAGATTATACAAAATTTGTTATATAATCAAAACTATTTCATTAATATTAATATAAAGATAATAGATTCTAGTTCTGAATGTCACAGTTGAATAACTCTAATCTGCCAAGCTTTTACATCTTGCAATAGCATCACTAGGTAATTGTACTAATCAGCCAATGATAATAATATTGTTTATTCCTTATGTGATGCATCTCTGGCATTTTGAAACTGAGTGGTATTCAGTCTCATCTCCAGCCTTTCTTTCACCTTATTAGTAATTCTTTTTTTTAAATCTTAAAATGGTATTACTGTCATTAGCACTTCACTACTTGCCAATAGAAGGAACAAAGACTGCACCACTTATGCATTATAAGATATTTAATAATTGCCACTCTTGATATATAACTGGAGGAATACAGCCTTGGAGACATCTTTCCACTTCTTCACTCATTGGAAGTTGTGACTGAACTACTTGTTAGCATTGGACCTTTTTTTTCTTTTTTCGTTTTTGGCTCAGTGGAAGTTGTGACTGAATTATTTATCAGTATTAGACTTCTGTGTCTGGACAATTTAGTAGCACTGGATTTCTGAATCTCTTCAGTCATTGTGAATTTTGTTTATAAAAAAAAGTTTCTCTTATTTTTTGTTCAACCAATTTCATTACAAGTTATCTTGGTGACTTTAAAAAGATATATATTGATTAAAAACTGATACTGGAGTTCAGCAGCTCTGATGTAAATATAGCTGAACTGGTATGTAATCTACAATATAAATACATTTTAGGGAGTCATTCAATTTATCTAGCAGAGTTTTCACTGTATACCAAAAGTGAATATGAGGAACTCACTGGATTATAGTGATATACTGAGAATCCTTAAACACAACACTTTTGCTTGCCATTGAAAAATTGTTCATTCATTTCCATGTGGCATAATATCAGTATATCACTCATAATATCAATATCACTAGATATATAACATCCTGACCACTAAGATGAAATTGAAGACTAAAGCCACTATGAAGATGTTAATAAAAAAGACAGCCCAACAGGAGCATAATCTGTTTGTTGATGTTACTCTGAATATAGGAATTTATAACACTTGTGTTAGTGTGTTGCTTAGCCCCAGTAAAATAATGGACATCCTGGAGTAAAAAGAACTCTTTATTTTACCAAACTTTAGTATAAATGGTGGCCATTCAATTAGTGATCAAGAAATTCAGACCCCACAATCTATAGATTTGATCCCAGTACATTGATAGAAAGTAAAATTAGAGCTAAATGACAGGTGTCATTTAGCTCTCTCTAATATCATACGTTATGGTGGCTGACATTACATGATATTTTGATGACAATCATGCACATTTTTCAATTATGCAACCATTATTTTGACACTCTGCAAGTGCTATACATAAACTGGAGTCTGTATCTTTTGGTAATCTTTTGGTATATATATGTTTCATCAGGGAAGTTGAATAAGAAAGGTGCCATATGAATCGTTTGCAAGAAAACAGTCTTATACTTAATGTAGTGTACTGATAAATGTAACATCAAAGGATGATGTTTCACTCTCAGTTGCTCCTGCCAATAAGATCCACAAACATAAGGTGAGGCATGATGTGTACGAAGTAGGAGGGAAAAGATATCTGGCTGAAAATACATTAAAGTCAGTGCATATCACCATTAGGATTGGAGACAGTCATTGGGATCATCAACCCACAATCCATCAAGATTTATGGAATTCCTAAGCATGTCAAGGATATTCTACCCTTGATAAATGTATCATAAGACATCAAAAATGTATCCTCCATAAGTGAAGAGGCTAATATCTCGCTGAACTTTTCAAAATTTCATGAAATTCAAGATGTGTTATGCAATTGCTGATGAGTGCAAAATTGATGAGGTGGAAGAAGCATTACATATCAAGAACCTCAATACGCCACATGAAGGAGCAATAGAGAAAACCACCTTGTTGTTGCCTTGATCAGGATATAGGCACTGTCAGGAGAAAAATGAACAGGACATGAAACTATACCAACATAATTAGGCACTTTGAAATGACCGCTTGAGATATAACTGAAAAAAAAAACAAAGTTTATATACTTTGTTTGTACTTCTTCACTCAATGGAATTGGTGACTAGAATATTTATTACCATTGGACTTTGATGATGATGTTTTTTTTCTGTTTTGCTCACTAGAAGTTGTGACTGGATTATTTATGACTACCGGACTTTTGTGGATAGTTCATTACTATTGGACTTCCAAGCTTCTTCATTCACTGAAAGTTTTGTTTGTTAAAAAAAAAAAAAATCAACCAGTGTCACTGCAATTACTGATAAACTGATAGACTTTCTTCTTCAGTGTCTTGTCTTCAAAAGGCTGTTATTAAAAAAGAGATGCATTTATTTGGTTATTCATTGAACAAAGTCTTGCATATGAGAATGCAAATAAATTGTCTGAGGTTCATACTGGCTTGAAACTAAAATCTGTCTAATTATTCACTTTTAGCAACTGTATTGATCTTTCCATGCTAGCTGTACTTGTTTTGCAAGAAAAATATAATTGTGATTTATTTTAGTAGCCTTTTCATTCACTTGCTTTTTTTTATTTTAATACTTCCCAAATCTACTATTTTATATATTATTAAAATAATAATAATAATACATATTGAACAGAAATCCAGCAAAGTACAGCCTTGCTGTGCCTAAAATGTTCTTAATATGCTTCATTATAAATAGCCATTATTGTTTGGCAGATTAATGTATATCACCCAACCATCAAATATAATCTGATTCTGAATATTAATTTTGATTAAATATTACTATTATATTTTAATAGACTAATATTTTGTTACCTCAGTAATAGTCTACATTTTTCTATAATTTTAAAACCTAAAGCTTGAAAACAACTATAAAAACAAAAAAAAAACTTACATCTGTTTTTTATGTTTTATATTCTGTTAATGATATGAATGTGTATTGTAATATTTGTAAAAATTAACTCCACTTTATTATTATTCACATTATTTTTCCATTCTCAAAATTTCTATGTTAAACAAAATTATCATAAAATTATGTTTTTTAGCATTGGAAGAATAGTAATTTCGACAATTTGGGGTGTACAAAGATTTAATATGAAAAACAAACATCTCATTAATTTTTTTTGAGTATTTACTTGCATCTTAGTTTTTAGTTGCTTTTATACACAATTTTTATTCACTCCTTCAATCTACAAGAGTCATTAGAGAATGCAAAAAGCTTTTAATGAGTTTTGAATGTGTGTCCTTCTTCTCTGGATTAATGCCCCAACTGCTTTAACCACTAAATTATGAAAATTTAACAGCTTTGCAAAAGACCAAACATATTTCTTCATTCTATGATTTCTATCAATGCAATTTATTTTTAATTCTGCCATTAATTTACAGTCTGAATGAAAGTTGTGATAAAAAAAAACACAAAAGTAAATACATGTCAAAAATTAATGGTTGATTGTCAACATGTTTTTGACATGTATTTTATCTAATAAAACTAATATAACACTGCTTCCAAAATATTGTAGTTGACTTTAAAATATGCACATAGGAACCTGTACTTTTCTCATCTTTTTTTACATGTAACTTTAGTGTTTGGGCTGTTGATAAACTAGTAAATACAGTCATCTTAGAATATATGCTATCCTAAGAGACTTTAATTGACAAAGAGTTTATTTTAAAAAGTAGACTATCAGTTTTACAGAATGTGTATTGGTAACTTTTAAAAATTATTTCAATTCTGGTTATTGCATAATTTATAAAATATCTATGAAGTAAACATTTGTTTGAAAAGGGATCTTTGAATCAATAATTCAATTTTACATATGCTTTATAAAATTAAAGATGTCAATACATTTTACTAACCTTCTTATTTGTTTTGTATACTAATTTCTTAATTTAATTGGTGCCAAATTCAATATCTTAGTTTTTTAAAATAAGAGTAGGAAATTATTAGTGTAAATATGGTTTTCACAAAGATTTAATAAGAAAAATACCCAAAATCTAATTGAGAGAATCACTAATTGTATAGTTGATTATGCTGTGTTTGACTGGAAAGAATAAAAGTTAAGACATGTTAGGTTTTATGTATTGAATATGCTATTGAACTACAGAGATTAAAAAAAAACTTAGAAGATAGACTTTATCAGTGATAGGGAGATATAATCTAAAAATTTTCCATATTTTGCAGTATCTATTTCTATAGTAGAAAAGTTATTTGCATTAATTTTTGTTGCATTTTTTATGTCCTTTATATAATATCTTTTATGTTTGTATCTGTAATTTCATAATTTATTACAAACTTTTTTCTTTTGTAAAAGAACAAAGAAGTACTAAATGGTTTAAGTAAAATCTTTTTCAAAATTTTTAGTCCAGATTTGTAATTTTTTCATTTAGCAACTTGCATAAAATTTAGTTCCAGAATAGTGTATAATTGTTATTTCATTGATAAAAAAAAAATGAATCAAATAAGTCTTATTACACATTTAATTTGCCATTATCATTATCAACCATGCTTCTATTATGTGGCCATATTGCAAAATAACTTATGCTTGCTTCTTATTTTCTAGTTATGCAGTATTTATTAGGTTGGTGCAAAAATAATGTCGTTTTTTGACGTTAAAAAATACATCAAAAAACGACATTATTATTTCATTATTTTTGCACCAAATTGTTGCTGACAAATAATTTAGTTAATTTTATATTGTTCTTTTTTGGAAGTGTAAAAAAATTATGATTGTTTCAAACTGAAGCAGATTACAATTTGGAAGTAAAACTAATCTGCATATGATTATTTATAGTCAGCTTTTATGTATTATGATGTCAGTTCATAAAACCCACTTTTCTTTTTTTAACCATAAAAGAGAGGCACAATGTACCAGAACATTTCTTTCTGATATTTGAGTACATCCATGGTGTCATGTGTATAAAAGGAATATCTAATGGAAGGCATTACCACTCACTGAACAGTGCAGTGACTGACCACAGGACATTAATGATTGTGACAAGGGTTATCCACTAGGATACCACTGTTAACACCATAGCACTAGACATAGTGACTTACCTAGGCTGCTCATGATGTCAATAATAGAACCCCAGAGAACTAGCAGTATATGATGTGGCTTGACGAATCACAGTTCCACTTGTTTTGGGGCTGATGGTAAAGTTCAGGTGTGGAGCTAGACCCTATAAAGCCATTGATCCCAGTTGTCAAAGCACCATGCAGGCTGAGAGTAGCATTCTGGAAACTTCTGGTGAATAGTGTGATCATCATATTTACCCAAAATGAGTTCAGTTAAGCATAATACGGTATGAAGAAATTTCTTCATACAGAAGATCCTATACTGACAAATATCTGGGTGATATAGACATAACTGAACATCTTTCTAGAGATTTACTATTTGTGGAAGGGAAGCCATGATAGTTGCTGCCTGGGGAGTGGGGAGGTTTTACATGTTATTAGGCATCTATTCCATGACTTTTCACACACACACACAGATATATATATAAGCAAATATGTGAATATAGATCCGACAGTATGAAGAAAAATATGGAAAAACAAAAATCCGAATATGCAAGTATGCTGTTTTAATGTTGTTTCAATGTCGACGTCAGACATTTCGGTCTAGTAGACCTTCTTCAGGACATAGTTATTAAAACATAATTAAAATTAGACGATATTCAAGTCAACATGAAAAGACAGTAGACACAAGACTAATCAAAACAAAATAACTGAAATTTTTTAAGATCAGCGTTCCGTTTTGCAATACGATCATGTTGGCGTCACATGGGCGATATTGTGAAAACGTATTCCTAAAATAGAGTATATTTTAAATGAAAAAGAATTTTATTTTAATCTAAAATTTATAAGTACGTTTGTCCAGCATTAATCTTGCCAGAAAACGGGAAATATTAAAGAAGCCGGGTCTTTAATATTTCCCCTTTTCTGGCAAGATTAATGTACACAAATGAATGCCTTAAAGATAAAAAGTTGCACTTTTGCCATATTATTTCACTCTATAAATTTTAGAAAGAGTAAATGTCAGAACTACAATAAAAAAATAAAAAAAAATTCAAAAAGTTTATTTGCATTATGCACCATCTCTTCAGATGGTCAAAAAGTGGTTTGGCTGATTTCATTAGAGTGTTTGCCATTGTGGAGAATAAATCAAAGATTTTGATGAAAGAGATTGCTAAAAGTTTGAAAATAGATATCTCAACTCCTTTCACACAATTTGAATAGGCTTAGGTTCGTTTCCAAACTCAACACACAGATGTCACATTCTGAACAGAACAAACTTTGATCATTCTTCTGTGGCAGTTTCTTTACTTTTACATAAAAAAAAAAAGGAGCCATTCTTGGACAGAATTGTCAAAGGTGGTGAAAAATGGATTGTTTATGATAACATTCAACACAAACAGAACTGAAAATCAGCTTGTGAATATGCAGAACCCATGACTAAAGCATACTTGCAGCCAATAAAACTGTCTGTTTGATAGGATTGCAAGATCATTCACTTTGAGCTTCTTTCAGCCATCAAAACAGTAACTGCAAATAAGTATTGTGATGTCAATGTCAGTGCAGCTATTTAAGAGAAACAGCTGATTTTGGCAAATCAAAAAGGAGTCATTTTTCACCACAACATGAGACCTTAAAGAAGCTTAAAGAGTTAAAATGAGACCCCACCCTCCAGCACTCACTGTATTCTCCTAACTTGGCTCCTTCAGATTTTCATTTATTCCAGTCTACAGAACAATTTAAATGACAAAAAAATTTGACTGTGTATACACAGTCAAAAACTACCTTACAACCTTCTTCCAACAAAAACAAAGTTTCTACAAAAAATGGTATCAACAAGTTTGTAGAACGATGGGAGACAGTTAAAAGCAGTGGAGACTATAATTTTTACAAGAAATGTATATGAGAGGAAAGCATTTAGCATGAGGTTTTATTTAAAATTTGATATGGGCACCAGATTTCACTATCAGCTTCTTAAGCTACCCAGGAATTTGTGTCAACTGATTTCACCAGGAACTCTTATTGTATGGAAGATATAACTTCTTGCATTCACCCTTCAAGTTCTTGATTTGGTATAGTAGACTTACTCCTTTAACCAACCCCAAAGAAAAGTCACAGAGTTCTTTAAGTCAGAACTCCTGACTGGCCACTCATACAGACCACGATGACCTATCCATCTCCCGGTAAAGTGGGCATTCAGCCATTCAAGAACAACAATAGCAATATGTGGAGGGCACCATATTCTCCCAAACACTGGTAATGGAATAGATTTCATCTTTCAGCATGGTAAGGTACCTTTTGGCATTCATGTTATAACAAAGAATGAATGCACCCAACCCACAATCCTGTCTGATGTCATCTTGCACCATGCCATTAGACACCCCTACCCTTATTGTACTCTCTCTTTAATAATTTTTTTTTTAATTTTTCTTTTTTTTTTTTTTTTTTTTCTTTCATATTCTTTCCCACTTTGTAACCCTTTGCTTCTTAGTGACTTTATTCCCTTGCTTGGGGGTGAAATTGAAAATATCAGTACAGAGGGTTTTTTTTTTTCTTTTGCTTATATGTTTTCTCTTACACTATTTTTTTTATACCTTATTTATAACTAAAAGAGTAAATTAGTACTTGATTCTTATTAAGATAAAGCATTTTTTAAAAAATGTTTTGGGATCATCTTTATTTTATATTATAAAAGAAGCCAACATCTGTCAGTCAAGATGTCAACACCTTAAACAGCTACTGCCATGTTAAAAAATTCTTTTCTTTAAGTTTAAAGTAACTTAAAGTAATATTTGTTTCAAATCAGATTACCATATTTGATGGCATATAAGACCCACCCCAATTTCAGCAGGGCAAATCAAGATAAAATTAGTAATTAGTAAAATTATTATTAAATGGTACAGCCTAGGCTATATTTATGAGGTATTTGGTTAAACAAGCCATGATTAGAATTAACTGAAAAAAGAACATGAGCCTATAAAATCTTTATGTCCTTTATATGATCTGTTCAACCTGCATCTTCTAAACATCTTATTGGAATAATTAGGATATAAAAATTCTGTATTTATACATTGCAACCGGAAGTTATTGCAAGAAAAATATTAACGAAACAAATATATTTTACAAATATTTAATTTGAATTTATTGCATATAATTTTAGTAAAACAAAGTACTAATATCAAACATGATGAAATTAATATAATGAATATTATCAATGATAACACTTTTAATCTGTATAATAGCCTTCTAAATAATGAAGCTATATAAAAGTTACTCTAAAGTCTAAACTAATAGGAGTTGTCAGGTAGCTAATTTTGACCGACTTTCATAAATTTTAAACCAACATGACATATAAGACACGGGAATTTTAAAACTTATTTTTAGTAAAAACAAGTGTGCCTTATATGCCATCAAATACGGTAATTGAACTTTAAATCAGCTGATATTCCTCAAAGTTTCAGAAAAGTATATTTTATTTTTGAAAGATTTTTAATAAAGAGAATAAAGAGAAACATTATATAAAGTATTTTGCTTATTGAAAATATTAAATTTAATCTGTTAGCTTAAAATTAAAATAAAAACTTCAAAGCTTTTTCATTTTAAAAAATTAATTTTAAATCTTAGGTCTCACTTTTCTTTGGAGGCACCTCAATATGAATTTATTTTATTTTTTCATTAGAGAGTTCTTCCCTTCCTTTCAAATGTATATAAACAAAGTTAGTACTGTAATGTAGTACTATGCACATTAGAAGGAAATCAGTTATGATCATTAAAAATAAAGAATTTTATAAGAACTTCAGGTTAAAGATTATGACTACCTACAATGAGTGAACAGGATAAAAAGCCATATTCAATTTCAAATGTCAATTACCACAGTTCATTTATAGGATTAAATCTGGGTTTCCTATATATCTCCTAATGCAGGGGTGTCAAACTGGCAGACCCTGAGTCACATGTGGCCCTTTATATGCATCTTGACAGCCCTCATAACGTTTTCTATAGCCATGGTATATCTAGAATTTTGTCTAAGTTGGTAATGTAAATTATTAAAAACAGTGAGACTTTTTTTCAATTGATATAATTAGAATGTTTATTCTATCTCAATGGGTTGTTTTTTGTTTTCGAATGTCAGCGACTATTTTTAACTACCAGTTAATCATGTGATCATCCTTAACAACTAAATAAGAACAAATGTAAAGTGAAAACGTTCGTAATTTTGTAATATTTTTTCCTTAAAAATGTTAAATTTTGCTCCATCTCATAAAAAGAGAAAATTATCTGAAGAAAGACACATGTTTCAAGAAAAGTAGGAATTACAGTACTTTTGTACCACTGTTACTGGAAAGATAAACTGTTTGATTTGCAACGCCAAAAGAATAGAATGTGAAAAGACATTATGAAACAAGCCATCAACCTTATGACAAATAAATAGGAGATATACATGTTTCAAAAGTGAAGGAATCAAAGATTAAGTTAACACAACAGAGTTGCTTTACAAAATTTCAGAAAGCTAATGTTAGTTCTGTTACTGCAATCTTTGAACTCTGCAAAATGATCACCATCAGTGGAAAATCTTATTTAGATTTCATAATATGATGTCTCATAAAAACAGCTGAAATGTCCAGAGAAGTCACATTTATTTCAAGACATTTCATTAACCAAGAACATTGTTGCTGAATGGATTGATGAAATGGCAGGTGATTTGAGTCAACAGTTGAAGACTTTATCATCAAGTTTTGAACATTTTTCTATTGCTCTGGATGAGACTGTTGTCATAGCTGGAATAGCACAGCTTGCCATTTTCATCAGGGCTTGTGACAATGATTTTCAAATTTATGAAGCACTAATTGAACTGGTCCCAATGCATGTCCCAGGATATTTTTGAGAAGGTTGAACAGCTTCTCCATGAGTATGGCCTTGATTTGAGTAAACTTGTGTGTTCATCTACTGATGGTGCTGCCAATATGGTTGGAAGACATAATGGTATTGCTGCCAAGTTAGGTACAAAAATAGAAAACATATATCCACATTCAACATTCAAGCATTTTTGCTGTATAATTCATCAAAAGAACTTATGTTCTAAGATTTTAAAATTAGATCATGTGTTGAGTTTTGTCATAGAAACAGTGAACTATATCAGAGGTCATGCTCTGCATCACCATCAGTTTAGCCAGTTATTGGAAGACGTGAATAACCAGTTCACAACTGTCCCATTCTACACAGAAGTTCAGTGGCTTTCATGTCATAACGTACTGAAAAGATTTGTTTTATTGTGACATGAAATTGTTGTTTTTATAGATGAAGAGTCAAAGCACAGGTGAATTGAAAGATAAAAGCAGGCTCCAAGATCTAGCTTTTTCAGTGGATATTACTACCTAATTAAGTGACCTTAATTTGAAATTACAAGGTAAAAATAAGCTCCTCACTCAGTTATATGATGATATCAAGTGTTTCATTGCAAATTTAGCTTTATTGAAGTCCAAGTTGTCACATGAAGACCGATTCGTTTTCCTGTGTGCAAGGAGTTGAAAAAAATTGACAATACTGAGTCTGTATTTATTTTTGCTAAGTACAACAGTTACCTGGAATTGCTGTCAAAGGAATTTCAGCAAAGATTTTGTGATTTTTTTCATCTTGTGAAGATCAGTTTGCATTATTCTCAGCACCATTCACTTTGGATGTTGCTCAGGCAGAGGAAAGTCTACAGATGGAACTACTAGAAATGCAGACTGACTCAACATTCAAGGGAAAGTACCTAGAAATAGGGGTTCCCAGATTTTTTTCATACATTCTTCAGACATTTAAGAACTTCAGAAAGTTTTCACAAAGAATATGGCAATGTTTGGTTCCACATATGCCTGTGAGCAGTTATTTTCATTTATAAAGGCCACAAAAATGTCTCACAGAACCAGATTAACTGATAAACATTTGTCATCTTTGATCAAAGTGGGATCTACGCAGACATTCCAGCCTGACATATCGAGAATGGTTTGTCTAAAGCAATGTCAATCATCAGGACACCATAAATTGTACTACCTTATATTGTAAGTATTTTGTATTTAAAGTTTAGTTACCACTAGCTGTGATTAATGTAAGACTGTAAGCCTCGAGGCTGCAGCTATGACTGATGTCCTGAGTTTGACGTGCCTGTCCTAATGAATCTAACTTGGCTCACATATTGGGTTGCTTAAAAAATGTTTGTTCTGTTTTTTCATTAGATATGATGTATTAGGAATGCTTAATTTTAACTAATTTCATTAAAAAAAATTACATCGATTATTTTGTGAAAGCTATCATGTCAGCGGGCATTTTAAAATAAAATCTGCCAAAATTTGCTCTTTTTTTTTTTATTGATGAAAAGATAGAAGAAAATAAGCAGCATTTCATTTTATTGACTTTTTAATTTAAAGAAAATAAAAATGCAATTCAAACATGCAAATGATTTGTACAATTGATGGAGCAGGTACAATGAAAGATTAAATGTGTCAGTAGTGGTTTGTGAATTCCATTGACAAGGAAGGATGATGTTGAAAAGATTTGTTTTATAAACCAATGCTTTTTCATAATTAGGCTGCACACTTATTTATGTACCTATATACAACTTCACTGTCATCAAATATTGTAAGGAAATTACCACTAGATAATAATGGTTTTCATTTTATATTTCCTGTAAATTTACAGTTGAAAATCTTACAACAATGATGCTTTTGCAACTTTTCCTTTCTTGTTATAGACATAGTAAAAACTAAATTTTGTGAATTTTCTTGGAAGAATTTTTTTTATTGATTCTTGATACTCCTTTTAAAAAATATTTTGCATTTATTAAATCTAGAACTATTTGCTCCAATTTGGCAATTTATTTCAGTTCATTTTTTTGGGCTTGGGATTTTAGTTTGTTCTTGAATTTCATTTTAGAGATATTATGAATATTTAAGTCTACAACATTCTTATCCTTGTAAACCCAATTTTCATTAAAAATGAGACTATTTTAGTTTGATATAATTACACTTAAAAATTATGCTTGGACATTTCTGTGTATTTAACAGAAATGTACAAGCCTGAAATTATCAATTCTCTCACTTGCTGTTTCAATCATATCTTATTTGACTTATTTTGAATATACCTATATCTTCTTTTATGTGCTGTGCTCATTCAGGACATAGCTCTCCATAACTTCCTATCTTTTGTAGTTCCAAATAATATTTATCTCATTCCCTCTTCTGTCATCCATCTACACAAGCTCACTTGATAGGTTACTTGCTGTTTCCCCTCTGCCCTTCTTGCCTTCAGTATGTCCTATGAGTGTCAGATTCTCCAAGTCCTTTTTCCTTATGTATCACAGTAATTTCAAATGTCTTTCCAATTCTAAATAAAAGTCTCATTCATTGTTGCCCACATCCATACTATTCTCAGCATCCTTCTGTAGAGCCACATCTCAATTGCCACAGAAATTGTCTAGCATTCACTGCTTATATAGAGGATTGATATTACATAGCAGTTCAGCCCACTTTTGTTTCAGACAAAATTTTCTGGTTTCTTAATACTTTTAGTAGTATCATAATTTCTGAGCACAGTTTTCAATTTTTATTCCAGATTTAGTTTTCTAGTATAATAAAGTATTTTCATGACCCAACACTCCTTCAGCTTCAGAGCTGACAAACACACACACATTACTGCTTGCTTATGTCCCAATGAAACTGGGGGTTTATGGTAAGCCATATATATGCATGTAAACAGGCACACACATACACATTTCAATACATTTAGACTTAATTTACTTTTACTGTCTGTTACCCTCCACCTTAATGGAGTCTAGTATTTTTCTTTCTTTAAAATAGCATATTTTCTTTAGTAGATTTTCTAACTGTACTTTATTTATTCAAGCAAATTTTTCTATTTCTTTTTTCCTATTTATAAAATTTAAAAAAATGGCCAACATGACGACAATGTTCCTAATAAATTGTACAGTTACTGCTGCTGCTGCTTTTTCCTCTTTCTCTGCAGAGTATTGGTACAAATTGCCAATTTTTAGTTACTATTTTGAGTTATGTTCAAATCTATTCTAGTCTCTTCCTACTCCAAATGACTAGAGACTGCCAAATTACTTATAGTCCACTTATAGATAAAGATAGGTTTTCTTTTCAGATCATTGCTTCTATTTCCACCCTTGAAATCAGTCAATAATTTTTCTATTTAAAATTCATTGCTCTCTCTCTCTCCCTTTTCTGATTTAATTAAAATTCAAGCTAACACTTTCCTATTGATAATATTAAGAATTTTTTTTATTATTATTTTTACAAGCCAATCAATAATAAACATTGTAATGATACTACTCTTCCTGGTTTAGTCTCTCCTTTATTTCAAGCCCCATCTGTGCATTTGTTCATTCTCTTGCCGTCCGTTGTCACTGCTAGTGAATAGCAAGACTACCTGCTAGTATCAAGCAGCAGGATTATTTAGTGTTCAATAATAGTCATTGGCAACAGCTAGTGGATCTGAATGAAATTAGTGCTGACCACCTACTTATATTATAGTCTTTTTGCTATGTACTATCAATATATAAATTTGGAGAGTCACCAAAAGTGAATAGAAGTACTGCTTGGAACATATATATATATATATATACATATACATATACATATATATATATATATATATAAAGAAAAGCTTACTTGCAAGGTTTGTGTATTGTGTAGATTTGTAAAACTAGGAACATTTACAATCATGAGGTAAGAACTTTCTCATTCTTTATATAAAAACACATTTTTGTGCATTAATTTCTTCCAAATTTTATCTCATATGTATTTGTTAATTTATTTGCACTGGATCAACTAGCCAAGAACAAAAACAGTCATTTTTATTCATAAATGTGGAATTTCATTCAAGCTAATTTTTATTTACTTAAATTTTCATTCTATTTTCCTTTATTTTCATTATTTATTTCGAGGCAGGAAGCATATTCCATTCATATTCAATATATTTATTATATTTAATCATTTTCTTTTATGTATAACTGTTTTAAAATTTGAAAAACTGAAATATTTGAAGACAAAACTTTACACGAGTGCATGCAATAAATTTATTGTATATAAATTGTTTAAAGTATTATTTTATTATTTACAGTATATTAAACAAATTTCCTTTTTTAAATAAAATCCAACAAATCATTTTATTGAGAAAAATTCCAGCTTTAAACTTTAATGATTTATAATTAATTTCAAGCAAATTTTCTGATTATTCCAATGAAACACATAATTTCTCTTAAATTTAAATGTATATCATTTACATTCTTTACATGTAATTTTATGTTAAATTTAAATTCAAAAGTTAGAAAAATAATTTTTGTATTATAAAATTTATTATAATAAATAACTTGTATTTCTTATTCTTTGCTGTATATCAATTATATATTGCTAAAATCTATTACTTAAACTGTACAAATTTAACTTTTAAACAAGATTTTTTATGAAATTTCTCAAGCCAAAATATTGATTTCCCTTCTTAAAAATTAGTTAATGGAACACCCATATTCTGGCTATAACCTTCCCGTAGGTCAAAGTCAGTTTAGTAGTTAGATTCCTTGATTCCAGATTTTGATTTATAAATTGAGAAATTTTCATTATATTTAGTTATTGTAAAAAGTTGCATTTTGTTTTTTAAAACTATGAAATTTAGGTTTTATTTAAATTTCAATGAAGCGTTTTTCTTCAAAAATAGTTTCTACTCATAATTCCATTTCTGTTTTTTATTAATCTTTTTTTATTTTTGCGAAAATAATGTGTTTTTCATTCATTTTCCTGTTCTTTGCATTAAATCAAGTAATTAAAATATTTTGTCTCAGAATCTTCAAGTAACTGAGTTAGTAATTTCACTTTAGAAATGATACATTTTTTCTTTGAATATATATATATATATATATATATATATATTTTTTAAATTGAAAATGCTTTTGTTTTTATACATAGCATTTTAAGAGTTTAAAAATATTCTATTTAAAAAATATATCCAAAATATTTCACTTTTAAATATGTTCAATTTCTGTTACTTGAAACGAATTTAAAATGTGTTTCCAGTTTAAAGAAAATATGAAATGATCATGCTGTAAACCAATTTGTTTTTACTTGCCAAAATTGCACTAATATGTAACTAACATTTATAAATTATTTCTACTTTACTGCAAACTTTTTTTTATATATCCTTTATGATAGTAATTATATATAATATATATATATATATATATATATATATATATATACACACAACTATTTTTAGCCTGTAGTAATTCATTTAATCCTCTACTAAATGGATCAACCTCCTAATTTACAGTTACTAGGCTGGTGTTTTTCAAATAATGATCTAAGTGCTAATTTGCAATTCAATTTTAAACCTGTATTTTCATTGGGGTAAATTGAACTTTGAAATTGTGCATAGTTGAAGGTAAAAATTAAATGTTTGTTATAATTTTATTTACAAATAGGATTGTTGTACTGACTGAGAGAAGAGAAACAGTAGTCATGACTTCTTCATATTAGTTATGTACTTATCTATCAAGTATAGATTTTTCTTTTCTCTTAACTTTTCATAATCACTTTAAAGTACATAAATAGTATTATTTTGTTACCATTTATTTTCTGGTTTCTACTAATCTTTCAAGTTAGAATAAATTGTGTCAACGTTTTTAATTGAAAAAGTAGAATGTTGATTTTTGCCTTTTTAAAAAAAAATATTTTGAGTGGGGAGATATTTAAGTGATCCATATTTTAACATCAATATGGTGATCATACATTACTTGGTGTATACTTTTTGACGTATATATATATATATATATATATATATATGAGAGAGAGAGAGAGAGACGGCCACATAATGTATTGTTTGGTGTAAACAAAACTTTTTCTTAAAAAGATATACCAAATTTCCTTGTTTTCATTATTTTCAAATAAATGCTTTTTATTGTACATTCTGATGCAAAGTTAATTCTTCTAGCTTTATGCTGCATTGGAATAAGATTATGAAAACTAGTGATTCAGTTAATCACTGTTTAGTCAGTTATGTATTATTATTCATTTTAACATTTTTTTTTAAATTGAAGTCAATGATTATTTATATTAGTTGGTAAAAACATTCTCATTATTGTGTATACTTGTTTAATTAAGTAACCTGTGTTGTAACTATTTGTCAGGGGTTTTTTTTTTTTTTTTTTGTTTTTTTTTTTGTTTTTTGAGTCAGGGTAATATATATAATTACATTTTGATGTACTTGTGGAGTTTTCTCTTGATTTACCAAAATCCTAAAGATTTTGAAACTTGAACTAAACTGAAAAATGACCCACAATTTCAAGTTTTACTGTGTGATGATGTTACCCTCATGTTTCAGTGTCATTTTATTGAGTGTAATTAAATAACTGTAAACACTAAAATTAAACATTTGCACAAGGGGGTATTATGCTTTTATTAAAGCCTACAATATATTCAGGCAATGGAACAAATTTGGAACATACTAGATTTAATTCCTTATATACCAACAATCAAACTAAGTAAAATTAAGAATAACAACAAAATCTATAAGATATAGGTAGGAATGTTATTGAGATCTCTCTCTCTCTCTCTATATATATATATATATATATATATATATATATATATATATATATATATATACACACACACACACCAGAGGTACTGAAAAGTTCTTGGACTAACCTAAACCACTCCCCAATAATCTGACCAAATAAGATTTTGGTAGGGGAGATCTTCTTGGTTAGGCTAAGAGCTTTTTATCCATCCCTTATATATATATATATATATATATATATATATATATATATATATATATATATATATATATAAAATAAAAAGGCTCAAACACTAATATTCCATGGTTATAATTTATTACATTGGAATCGTAATACAATTGTGATTACAATTCCAATGTAATAAATTATAACCATGGAATATTAGTGTTTGAGCCTTTTTGTTATATTATTACTCTGTCCTAGACATTGAGTTCTACCTGGATTTCATTGTCTTGGAAATTTTTATTTATATATATATATATATATATATATATATATATATATATATATATATATATCCAGGTAAGATGAGAATGACTAGGGTACAATTCCAACATTTCTAACTTTTAATTTAAGAGAGGGCTCAATGCAAAGTAGAGCAATATTGTTTATTTTAGGATATTACACTGAAAAATTGTATAGCGATTTTGGCATGTTTTCGGTGTAATATCCTTATTTATATATATATATATATATATATATATATATATATATATTCTCCTTCATTCATTTTTGTTTTCTGTCATAATTTTTTATCTTAATCAATACGATCTCAAAAAGGCAACAAAAATTATATAATTTTATATGTTATAAAGCATATATTCCTATGTATGTTCTCAATTACATAAGATTTCTTTGTTTAATAACTTCTGCTTCTAGCCAAATCTATTGGTATTTACTTTGTATTCAAATGTATTAGTGTGCTAATTTCCTATTCCTCATGGTTGAGGGGAGAGTAGTACAATGTTTTTCACAATTACAAACTAATCTGAGGTATGAATTATATTGCTATATTGTCTAATTTTGCCAACAGAGCAGAATATGAAATGCATATTATTTTCATCATTTTGGCAAGGTCTGCTACTGTCTTGTTATATATACATAAACCACCTTTCTACCAATCTGGTGCCAGCACTGTATAAAGAACAGCAAGTTTTTTTGTTTTTGTTTTTTTTTAATAAAATGGCTTGAAAAAGAAGTTCCTTCCCTGGTTGCATTTTGTTTTTGGCAAACATTTTATAAAAAGGAGTTTTTGTGGTTTCTTTACTGCCAGAAATATTTTTGACATATCACATTTCTGGTTTGTAACATGTTTTAGGTTTTGTACCCAAATGTTTGTACTTCATATGAAATTCTTTGTGCATACAAGTATGAAAGAATTTTCTTCAAGCAGAAGAGTGTTGTCATTAACTCATTACAAATCTTTTAAACATTGTGATAGGAGATAAGTATTGGGTCATAGGAGTGAACTCTCAAACTTTAATGTAAAATGTGGCATCTTTAGTGTTTTTTCTCCTTTGTAGTTATTGGGCACATGTGTAATAAGATTATTAAAAAGAGAAAGTGTATTTACATAACATTTCCTAGATATTTAATAATTGTGATCAGTGCATTTATAAGATTTAAATAATAGCACCATATTTATATTTAACTCTATTGTTTATAACAGACTTCATGCATAAGAGAAATGTTGACATTTGAATCAGAAGTTGGTTTAAAGTTTTACAGGTTTGGAAAATGAAAGTTATTTTGCAAAAAGAGTTAATGAATAATACATTATAGATTTAACTTTTATAAATATGTTTAAGACTTTGCATTGTTTTATTTCTCGTATTGATTTCCTTGCATCATTATATGATTATTTATTTTTAAGTAAATTCCTTGCTAAACTTGATATCTGTACATATTTTCTTGATAAGCTAGTTCGAGACATGAATTCTATTTGTTGCTGGAGTTCATTATAGTAGTCATCCTTGCCAAGTGCTTGCAAAGAAACAAGAATCAATATGATGACTTTCAAGAAATGCAAACATCAATATCATAGACAGTATAATCTCAAACTGAAATAGCAAATGCCACGGACTTCTACTTTAAGAATTCTAGCTGATTCTGTTAAATGTTTTCTTTTGGTTATTATAAGTTACATTACTTACTGGCATATGAATAATAGTCACTGACAGGTTAATGCATGTCCATAAAAGCTATTTGTATCATTTGATTATTGCCACCATTATAGGGATAGTGATATAATGACCACTATGTTTAGTTTCCAAATATATGCATTTATGCCTATATAGGTTATGTAGTAGAAATGTTTGTTTTGTTTTTTTCAACAAAAACACGGTAGTACACATGACTGCAATCTATGTAGATTTTCAGTTAAAAAAAAAAAAAAAAATCAAAGTTTGCTAACTTAATAAAGTGTCATTAGCAGTACAGAGCAGTCTTGTCAACTATGATGTTTGTAATCCAGCACTGAATAAGAAGTGGAAGTGTCATTTCAATACAGAAGGATGCATAACAAATAGAATGAAATGATTGCACTAATTCCTGCTAAATTAAATTATTAGCATGAAATAAAGAAAGAAACCCCAAAACCTCACCTTTAGTATTTGCAAGGAATAAACCAAATAGAGTAATATATCACTAAATTAGCTCAGCATAATGTTAGTCTGGTTATCAGGACAATGAGTATCCCTCATCTAAGAAATCAATTCTTTCCTACAGAAGCAAATAGATTCAACTTCATTCTCTACTACACTTTGGTCAGGATCTTCATCAGAACTGATATTATTATATGATGCATTTAGGTTGTCAAGTTAGGGCTGGGACTTGAATTTCAAACAGGCTATTTTGTAATAACCTGCCATTATGAAAACGAATATAGGCATAGAGAAGATTTACTTTAAGAAATTCTGCTTCTACAACTGGATTGTATTTTGTCTGACATGATGCCTCAAAAAGACAGCTCCAAGTGAGGACAACCAAATTTGGAACAAATATGTTTATTAGTATGAGAAATTAAATAATTGTTCATGTGTAGTAGTGCTAGTAACAATTGACAACAGGGTGTGTATTAAATGTGACACATTCTGTAGAACAAATTCTTAATAAGCATGTGATTTGAGTGCAAGGGTTTCTGCTTGCCATATAATTCTATTATACTGTTCACACTGCCTATTACTTTGAGGAATATAAGCAATAGTCAAGCTTGGGGAAATTCCATAGCTATGCAAAAAGTTTCTTACATTTTATAACATAAATGAAGTATTTCTGTATACATGAATGCAGTTATGCCAAACATAGTAAATAATAAGCTGAAAATTTGGATTGTTGTTTGAGATACAAGTAAAGCAAAAGAAAAGTGAGAATTCTTTTATTATAAAAAATATTGGTTAATTGAAGTTGATGGAAAAGTACCTTTTAAAATCAGTACTGAATATTTCAAAGGATACAGATGTTTTGATCAAATATGATACATCAAGTAAATGAAATTGTGGTTTTTGCTTAGCAAAATTCTCTTCTCCAACAGGGATTCCTTGTTCTAATATAATGTAGCATTTAAATAACTCCTGGGTGACAAAGAGAGGTGTTCAAAGACATCAGAATGGATAGCAGAACATTATGCCTGAGACAAAAACATCTGCACTAACATTATCCCTCCCAGAATAGTTTATGATATCAAAGCTGTAGGCAACAGGATCAATTCTCAATCTCAGAATTTTATCATTCTTAATTTTACTAGTTTACTGAGAATCAAGCATGAATGCCAATGATTTCTAATAAGGTGGAATGATAGATTAAGATCCAATTAAACAGTGTTTCTATAAATGCAAGGCTTCAACTATAACATGCCTTTTCTGTTGCTGAGTGGTTTTGTTTACTAGCATTTAACATTCATGAAAAGAAAACTACTTGTTTACCAGCTTGATTAAAGGTGGCAATTAGGACATGATCAGAGGGCATCTATCCATATAACAAAGTGAAAATGTTTCATCACTAGAACGCACTACAGCTTTCAAGTATTTGAATGCATTTTCAGCCCTCTTGGTTAGTGGGAATGTTTTGTGTGAGAGAAGCAGTCTTCTTGGGGTAATTAGCAATCCAATGGGAATATTATGAGAACAACCTTTTCACACGATGTAGTGAATTTATACCCTGTGGAAATTCTTTTCAGATCAGGTTTAATTTTACTCTCAGAAATAGTAGAACCCAGAAGCTACACAAAAAGTGCAGAAAATGTGATCTCAGTAAACTTCATGAAGTTTGTATCATATGTTTTCCCTTACTTTTCACCTCTCAAACAGTTATGCTATCTAAGTAAATAAACATATGAGAATGAAAGTTGCTAATAATGAATTTATCTTTAATGCACTGAAAGCAGGCATCTTCATTCATTACTCCAAATGAAATCTGGCAAAACAGAATAGTGAACCACAGGTCTCAAAAGCAGTGTAAAGCTTTTCTTCGTGTATTAGAACTTAGTGGTAGGCATATTATAAGTCAATTATATGAAAGAATTAATATTTTGTCTGAAAATAATTAACTAACTTTTATTTAGGGACAGGGTTGCTACACCTTGAGGTACAAGCTTTTTCAATTATCCCTTCTGCAAATATCCCCTTTGCTTCAATAAAGTATTTCTTTGATTACTTGACTATGTCCTTGGTAAGATTAGCAAAAAGTTAGAGAAGTGAGGGAAATAAGTAATTCACACATTTAATGAAGGAGAGGGTTCCCCCATCAAAATTTGCAAAGATGTTCTGATGTTGCTTCATAAAGTCCTATCCAAGGATGACATCATCATATAAATCAAACATCACAAAATTGTCTTACATTCTTGTATTTTCATTCTCTCAGTTATTATATTCACTAAACAATGGCTAGAAGACTTACAACTCAATGAACTTGTTGCCATAAGTGCTGAACAAGAGAGTGCTAAAAAGTTCTCAGTCTGACCCACATCTCAAAATTTGACTAAATGACTAAACATCAGATTTTTTTTATCCTTTCTTAGTTAAACTGAGAACTTTTCAGCATCTTTTGTATTAAAATCTGGATGTGTGTAAATGTAACCTTCAAGCAAGGGATCAGTGAAAAAGCTTCAATACTATCCGTGTCCATACATTTTGACCAACTTCACAAGTAATTTAGTCTCAATAATAGCAAAGTAAAATTTCTGGGTTAGCTGCTATCACAAGAGTCACAGATTGAAAACCAGCAGATGTTCCAGGCCTTTCTGAATAACAAACATTTGCAAAATGACCATATTTTTCTTTTTTTTTTTTTCTTTTTTTTTTTGTTATATATATTACATATAGCTTTTTATGCAGGGCATTTCCAAAAAAAGGTTCTTATTTCTGTGAAGAGTCTTCTGCCTATGTCTTCTTTACTGCTTTTTCAACTGTACTACACAGCACTAGCATCATCTTTAGAGTACCCTTTCCCCCACTAGCAAGCAATGTAGCTATTTATATAGTAAGTGGAAGGTGTTAATACATGTGCATAGGTGTGATGTCCATTTCATAAAATGACACTTGTTGCACAGGCATACCCATAGGCTGCAAGCCAGATTTCTTGCTAAAGCTGTGGCAACTCAAACATGTTTCATATTAGGTAAGTCATGCTCTGTATTTACTACAATTTCCACAAGAAATATGTTTGGTTTTCAAATGATCTATCATTACTAGTATATGTTTGTTATTGCTGGAAGGTGCTACTACACTACAGATTGTCTTTAATACAAAGAGTGGTTCCAAACTCTTTTAAGCTTGTTCAAGAGTTCTTACTTGAGCAAAGCCAGTTACAAAATCAAGCCCCATAGTTATAGTCTCTACTCAGATGCTTTAGTGCCTGCAATGTCTCTTATAACTGTTGCCAACATGTGATTAATAAATACCTTGCATTTTTATGCTTTGTACATTTTTTTTTTTATCAATTCACCCCAAGCAAGGTGATAATTCCACTAATATGTAAGGGCCTACTGGTAGTGAAAGAGAAGGAGAAGAATTTAGAGGGAACCGGTAACCCAATCCTAAACAAGAAACAAGGGATAAACCTCAACTCCTGTGCAAAAAACCAATAGTTAGTTTTGTTTTCCTTTACCATCTTGTCTAAGAGTTCTTTTAGTTTTCCTTCTGACATCAACACAGATTATATTTACTAATAATAAATCCTGGTAGGTTTTCTAGTTCTCTTAGCATTGTCTTGTTTAGATTAAATAATTCTTGAGAGAAAAGGCATCTTCATCTTATTCCTCTTTTTCTTTTTGTGTCATCATTGAATTCATTCTCTATCTGCATGCAGGCTGTTCTTATCAAATGTTATAGATTACTCAAATATCTTACCTGTGTAAATTACACTTTTCAAGTAGCTCTTTGTGTCGTATCCTATCAAATATTTTTGTATAATCTATGAAACAATAGGTTCCCGTGCCTTGAACAAAGCCATACTGTTCTTGCTCAATTTCTGATCTAATTCTGCTATGAGTTTTGGTTATTAAATTCCTAATGATGAGTTTAGTCATAAATAAATAGTTGTTGAATAAACTACAGAAAATTTTCTCAATATCTGATAATAATTTGAATTTCTGTACATTAAGTTTACACAGTAGGAGAATGTACATTAAAATCCCCACAAATTTTTTTTTACCATCTGGTAAACAAATATATTTCAAACAATATATCTCCAGTTCTGTATATAGTATATGAATAAATTTTAAATAATAATGTTTGCTAGTTAATACATTGTTAATACAGTCAAGAGTACTTTATTTCTGTGGTGGTTGTTGTAGCAGTAGCATATTGAAGCATCTCATGCTAATTTCTCAAATATAATTATATAAAAGAATATAGCTGTGAAAAGATGTTGTTTAGATGGTGAACTTGTATACCAATATATTGAATACATAAACATTTAATGGGTTATACTTGTCATTTGATAGGTACATATATTTGAAAATTCATTTAGAAGATAATAATAGGAATGAGATTTTAAAATCTTCTATTCCTTTATTTAACGTAAAAATAGTTTTGAAACAAAACTAGTTTTAATAGTGGCATTAATTTTAACGAAGTAACTTTATATCAATATAAAGTGTATTGAGCTAAAGTTAGTTGCTAAGATTGAAAGTTTTCAAGTTTAATATCAATTACCAATTAAAAAGGTTTCAAATTAGAGAATGTAAAGCAATATTGACCTAAAAGAATATTACTGCAACTCTTAACAAGCATTTGTTATATAGGGTGTGTCAGAAATACCTCCCACATAATAGACATTAAGTAGATGAAGACACCATTGTCACTAATGTCTTACTATT
The DNA here is from genome assembly GCA_963932145.1 of Acanthosepion lycidas. Lineage (NCBI taxonomy): Eukaryota > Metazoa > Mollusca > Cephalopoda > Sepiida > Sepiidae > Acanthosepion > Acanthosepion lycidas. Next base: position 63,033,113 of record OZ010608.1, read on the forward strand.
ATGTGGGAAGTATTTCTGCAGCACCCTGTATTTAATAAGTATATTGTTGTTTCTAAGTCATTTTATTTTTTATAAAGCATAGTAGATTATGATTATCTTCTATTCTTGTTGCAGCTGAAATCATACTGACTCTCCCACTGTACAACACCTATTTCAACATTCTCTCCATTCCAATTTCTTCTTCCTTCATATATCTATGTAGTCTAGTCTTCTATAATAAATTATGAAACTATTTCCAGTGTTCTCACTGTTGCGAGTCCGATATATTTCAGAATTTCTTGATTAGTTCTTTTAATTTTCTCTTATCTACTGTCCTCCTCCCAATTACTACCACTCAATTTACTAACTTTTTTCTTTATTAATAACTGCAGTTGATCTTTGAAGTTGGGATCTCCTTGTGCTTAAAAATTCCAGAATGACTTTTCTTATTACTGACTACAATTTTTACTTTATGGCTCTACTGTACTTTTTATAAGATTGAAATCATTTGAAGACTTCAACTCTGATGTGTCTTCACTTCACTTTAGTTTAGTACTTCATTTTTTGATGAAACTGTCTTTTCATCATGAATAAAGAAACATACATACATATTATTTGCAGCATACCTTGGAAAGAAAGGTCTCACAGTTTCTAAATAAATTTAACATTCTACAAATCACAAGAGCTTTCAATCCAATTAGATTGATAAAAAATTAATTGTTTTTGTCATTAGGTAACAACAGGAGCATTTTAACTAATTCCATTTGAAAAGATCTTTTGATTTATTTGTTTTTAAATCCTGTCAAAATTCAAATATTTTTATTTATTCTAAAATTGAAGATTGTAAAAAAACATTTTTTTTTTTATATACTTTTATAATTCAAGGAAGATATAAATGCTAATTAAGAGCAAAATGGGATTAGTACAGTTTATAGGGAAGGTACTGTAAATGATTGAATATATAGATTTGTAAAAATTTTATGGTGGAGATTTGTCACTGATTAACCTGTTGTGATTATTCTCAAGATAATTAACATTATACAATGGAAGTGGTAGATAGCCAACATACTCAAATTATCTAAATCAAGCATTGAAAATCACTTGCACTATCTTGATTATATTTGTCACTTTGGTATATTACTTCCATATAAGATAAGCAAAAAAAACCTACTAAACCACATTTTCATGTTCAATTTGCTATATTTATTTTTTAGTGATGAAAAGTGGATACTTTATAACAATATGAAACACATGAGATCATGTGGCAAGTGAAATGACCCATCATTAACAATAATAAAGTTAAGTCTTCATCCAAAAAAGTTGATGCCGTGTATATAGTGGTATTGGAAGAAAATTCTCAAGTTTGAATTTGTTTCAGAAAACCAAATGGTTGATTCAAACAAGTACTGCACCAAATTAAACTAACTGAAGGTAGAAATTGTTAAAAAGTATCCCAAATTAGTTAAGAGAAAGGGTATGACCAAACAAAAATTGATACAGATATTTTCACTCTTCTGTTATATTCACTAGATTTACTAATTATTTCAGTATTTATAAAATTCTCCTTGGTTCCCAGAAAATGCAGCATGAATAGTTCTTTAGTGAGAAAGATAAAGTTTTGGGAGGATAGAATTATGAAGTTACTTTTACTTAATAATTTCTACAAAGTGTTTGGTCACCAAGCACTTAAGATAAGTAAATGATTGGCCAAACTATATGATTTTTCTCTGCAATATTTTCAATTCTGTAATTAACTGGATTTACAGGCTGTAAACAATTTTTTTCTCATGTTTAATCAAATTGCTAGTAAGTATGTCTTCTGAAGAAGAACCAGTTGAACCAGGGCATTTTAAGCATTATTTTTAAAATATATAAAATTATCATCATCATCATCATCTCCTCTGATTTCTCTAGTAAGTTGTGAAGAAGTTCAAGTGATACCAATATTTGTTTATATATTTATAATTCACTCGTAGACTTAGAAATGTATAGATATATGTGTATGTATTATTAAAGGTCTCAGTTTCTATAAACAAAAATATTTACTATATTTCTAAAAAGATTTAAATGAATTCATGTTTATTTTTTATATTTCATTTCCTTAGATAATTTTTTCATCATTCTGCTTCATTCTATCAAAATTATGTTAATTATTAAACAATATAAGATTTATAAATAAATCTTGACAAACTCTATCACTATTTTTTCTTGTTTGGAATTTTTCCTCATAAAATTTAACCATCTTTGCCTTGTGACAAGAATTCAAAAATAATAATTATCATATAGGAATAAAGTGTTGCTGCCGACACTTGGGTTTGAACACAGATTGCCAGAGAGCAAGCACAGTCAACCTCATCTTGAAATAATTAGATCACGTGATGGGTAAAGGTAGAATATATATTGTGAAATTAGCGGCATCTGACCAAGTATTGTTTGAAGGTGTTACTATTATTGTATCTGTGATTTACAAAGTCTCTCCTACAAATGGGCAGTGCAAAAATAATGCATCAGTGAATTGATACAGCTTGCCTGGAAAGTTTTCACTAATTTGTTATCTTCACAGGATTATCATTTATTCCAATTTTTATAATAATCTATACTAAAGTAAATTTTATTTAGTAATTCTCTTTGTAACATAATGGATAAAAAATTGTTTTCTCTAAATCGAAAGTTCCCATTTTGTTATCTGTTATTTCTAGTTTACTGATTGCTACTAAACATTCTAATTAAGAATTAATATTAAATCAAGATTTTTCCTTCTTGTTGGGTTAAAAGTTTTTCTAAATAGGCATTTTTTTATATCATTCAAGTATATAAAATAATTTTTTTCCATTCTGTCAGTTAAACTTGCCTTCATTTCTCACAATTGACAATTCCTTTTATGTTGCTTTTCAATGAATATACAAGATTGGATGCTGAAACTTGCTAAAACAAACTTCAAGTTAAAAATTAACATTTGCTGCTTAATCTGTTTTGTCTTTGCTGCTAAAAATGTTTTTTGTACAGAAAATAACAAATTGTAAGCAAGTGATTGATGGAGTTGTGTAAGAATAGTTGAAAACTTTCACAAATTGACTTAAAATCACTGCTAAAACACAACTGTGATTATGGCTTCTTTCTTGCTAGGTCAAAATTTACTGTCATTAAAGTGAATGAACGCTTTGATATATTTGTTTAATCAATCTTACCTGGATTGCACAAACAGTTTGTATATGCATAAGAAACAATTTTAAGTTATTCTAATATCATTTTATTATTGTTCACTGCAAGCTTCTTTTCTTCTGTTGGTTCAAGTGAATTAGTTTATAGCTATCTTTAGTTACTAAATAAACTTGGTTTTGTCTTAAGTCATAAAAGTTTTACCTGATTATATGAATGAACTTGATATGTTATAATTAATGTTATTAGATCATACAAGAATATATCCATTCAATGGCTATGATAGTACATGACATATTAAATCTTCAGATGTTGATTCAAATATGAAATTCTTTCATGACATGCTTCTCTTACTAAACCTATTATTTTTAATGAATTTTTTGAGTTTTTATTAATGCTAATAATAGTTCAGTGGGAGAGCTTTACACTGCAATTCCTCTGCTATACTGTTAAAATACAAAGCAATGTAATTAAATACAGTACTATAATTCATTAAAAAAGAAAAATATTTACCTTTCAGCCAAAGCAAAGATCTTTATCAAACAATCATGTAAAATTCACTATAACAATTTCATATAAATATTGACTTCTTCTACAGAAGATATGACATGTTAATTTATGAGTTGAATAAAAGCCAGTTAGTAAAAGAATTAACTACATTATCATGACTCTCATCTAAACCATTTTGTATTCATTGAAATTTTCAGTAATTTTATATTCTTAATGTTTGATTTTATTTTATTTTTCAGTTTGTGCATGTCCTTGGCATCTCAAAAATATCACAGGAAACATTTACCAGATAAAGAAACTTCCAAACAACCCTTTACCAATGGGAGTGTAGGTTCGCCTAAATTATCCAATAATAATAAGTTCATTATGAGTAAACACTCAAATCAGTTTTATACTGTTGAAGTTGGTGATTCTACATTTACAATCCTCAAGCGATACCAGAACCTAAAACCAATAGGTTCAGGAGCTCAGGGTATTGTATGGTAAGTAATTTTTATTTATTCTGCTTTTACAGTTGCCAGATTTATTACTCTTAAACATTACGTACGTTTTCTTTTTTGTCTTCACTAATTTTAAGACTAGTAAGTAAAAGATTTTAAATAACAGAATTTTCTCTTTTTGATGTACTGAGTTGATGACTAAAATTGAACTTTCGTAAAACTGATAAAAGATACAACTGCTAAAAATTATGCTGGTAAGAGTAAATCATCTGTATCTCAGTGATGAAAGACTTTGCATAGATAAAATTGGAATGATTTAAAAATTCATTGCTTTTCAAATAAAATATTATCAAGATTAGCTGATGAGTCAATTTTTAATCTCAGTTTGTTATTAGTTTATGTAATCAAATATATTTTTATATAAAATGAATTTGTTCAGTTTCTGCATTCCAAAACAGCAAAAGACTTCTCTGATTTTATTTTGGCCATTTTACCTAACTCTACAATAAAACAGAATCAAACACCAAATAGTAATTTTTGCTTTCATCTTTCTATGTAATGCTATTTTTCTTATTTTTATTTATTTTTTTTGCTGTTATTAAATTTCATGATGATTTATACAAGAAAAAAAAAATGAATATCAATTGGAAAAGATATTTGGGGAGTTTTTTTTTTTTTTAATATCAAAAAGGAATTATTAATCATGAATCTACGAATCAAAATGTTTTTTGTCTTTATAGCCAAATTAAATTTAAAGCCTTTGAATTGATATCTTTATAATCTGTACAAAGTCAAAAACTCATTAATTTATATATATATATATATATATATATATATATATATATATATAAATAAAAGTGAACATTGAGGGCAACACTTGGAGGTGACAGGCTGTTTCAGCTGGCCTGATGATTCCGTCTAGCATGTTGCCTCTGTTCAATGTTCACTTATATATATATATATATATATTCAAATACTAATGTAACATATTTTGAGACTTAACTTTGAATGTAAACAAAGAATATGAAAATATAAATTTAGATTTCACTGAACAAGATTTTATTGATTTTTTTTTTCCTCTATTTAAAAATAAATCTAATTTTATAATCAGTTCTAATTGTGAGATTCACTTTCAAAATTGTTTGCAGTTTCATGTATGCCTAGTTTCTTTTTCAAAATAAATATCATTGTGTGCAAGTGTGGAGAGAGAAAGGATGAGCAGATGCAAACTTTTTTCTTTATATCTCAGTTTTATTAATGTGATTAGCACCTGAAAGATAACAGAAAGAGAAAGTCAAATTAAAAATGTTCTTGCTTCAAATAATCAGTTTATTTATGTACTCAACTATACCAAGGAGCTTTTTATTTGTGTGAATGAATGAAATATATATATATATATATATATATATATAAAAAGTTTTTAATTGTTTCTATCTCCACGTGTTGATGCTTGAGAAGCAAGGGGCATAACTGGCCATATATATATATATATATATATATTCTACATTTACATTATATATATATATATATATATATATATATTCTACATTTACATTATATATATATATATATAAATTTACATTTTTACATTTACATTATATATATATATATATAAATTATTATTAGTTGCTAACTTTTGGGGGAATCCTTAGGTATCTTTACTGATTGAAAAAAAAAATCCAATCTTATAAAATACACATTTCTGAATCTCTCCAATTTTCATTTCTTATGGTATTAATAATTCTGTTTGTGAAATTAATTTAATGATGGGTTATTTACCTCTGTCAGCTAGATGAATATATAAGACAAATGAAAAATGTTTACATGATCATATAACACAAGAGCACATGAATGTGTGTGTGTATCCATTGTTCCTGTCTTTAAGAACTCTGGTGACCCTTTTGACCCCTCTAATTACCATACTATCAGTCTCCTACCCCTCTTCGGCAAAGTCTTCAAAGCTTTAATCAATGCCAAAGCCTTTAAGCACTTTACATCCCATGATCTGCTCTCCAACAAGCAATATGGTTTCCGCTTTGCCTGTTCTACAGTTGACGTGCTTACAGCCATCACTGAAATTGTTTACCAAGCCCTTCATAATAACGGAGAAGCTTGTGCCGTGGCTCTTGATATCTCCAAAGATGCAGACGACACTACAATTTACTCCTGCCTCAAAAACAAATCTAGTGTTGTTGACAAAACTAACCTGGATGTTTGTTTCGAAAAGGACCTCCAATCGGTTGTGAACTGGAGCAGGAATTGGCTGGTTAACTTTAACGCCTCACAGCGAACCATCCCTGCCCCCACATTAGAATGTCTGACGCCCAATTTCTCGAGAGTTCCTCTTTGTGATTACTCAGTTTCACATTGACTGCTGACCTGAGATGGAACAAATACATTGAGTCAATAGCTTCGTCCACCGCAAGGAAAGTTGGCTCCCTGTGCTGCACCAGGAAATTTTTCTTGACAGAGTCGATCCTTCAAATCTACAAATTAACCATTTCACCCTTGCATGGAGTAATGCTGCCATATATGTTCCGGTGCCCCTTCTGTTTGTCTCAAGGTTCTTTATAAGATCCAGAGACGGATATGCAATGTAATTGGCACTGATCTGGCATCTCGTCTGCAGTCGCTCTCTCACAGACGTGCCGTCACCTCCCTCTGTCTTTTTTACAAATACTTTCATGGTAAATGCTCCAATGAGCTGCTTTTGCTCATATTGCAAAAATTGCAATATGAGCACTGGTAAAAATGGTTGCTGAAGACATTAGGTTTATAATAGCCAGAAATTCATGTTCATACACACATGGCACAGTGGATAAAGGCGTTAGTTAGATCCAATGACAGGACTCAAGTGAGTTGTGAGTTCAATACCTGGTTAAGGCAGTGGAGAACTTGGAAAGAGGAATTAACAGGAGATAACTGACATCAATGAGACATGGCACATGGAACTAGAACAGTCTACCCCAGTGAGCAAAATAAAGGGTTCAGTTTGACATTCCAACCACCTGAAGAAGGCCAGAGCGTACAATGGCCAAAATATTGTGATAAATATGGCAACAAAGATGCGGACAATAGTCCGAATAATGTAAATAGTGTATCTAACCTATATTTTTAACTTTTCTGCTTTAGCTTTGACCTGTCTTTTGGTAAGTCAAAAGAGACATACCCAGAAGATTTTAAAATCTGGATCCCTCTCTCCTTCTTAACACTTTAATAAGCAAATACATTGTTTTCTGTTTTCAAAAGTAAATCATTTTCATCAAAAGTTACCAAAAATTGCTTGATGACGGAATAAAAAAATTTTAAATCCTGAAACACAAATTTCCATGTCGCTATCTAAAATATTTTAAAATAAAAATATTAAAAATACACACACACTCTATACACACAATCACTTACCTGTGTGTGTGTAGATAATGGGATGTGGTTTTATTGTAAAGGATAAATTAATATTATAATTGTTACTTATTATGGAATATAAATGGATTAATCACGTATCTAATTTTTCTCTTTACTGAGCAGCTGCATCATATTTGTTCATATTCATTGCATGTTAACGGATTTTGCTGGATCAGTAGATCAGAACTTTGGTTATATATAAAGCTTATTTTTTGGTCATGTGGTTAGACTTTTTAAATTCGATTGGGCCAAGAACTTTTCAACATCCCCTTTTCACAAAATCTTCAAAAGTAACTTGCCATTTAGATGACCTTATATACTGTTCTCAAAAATTTTAAAGATGGAATTTTACTAAGTTAACTACTTCCCCCACCCATATGATTTTCAAAAGCAAACTTTTTGTTTATTCTTTGCTTTTTAATGCAACCATTGTTTCAATACTTTGAAGTTATAAAATAGTTATGTACAATTTAGCTATACCTCAAAATGGAAGATTGGATGGAGGACATCATCAGGATCCTATATCTTCTAAATATGAGTTTGTATCCTATCCTTTAATGAAGAAGAAACCATGAACTGATATGATTTTTTTCTATAAATTTCAAAATGTTTTGCTATGACATGTTTGGAGTTTAATTTGTTTATGAGCCATATAAAACATCTTTGAACAGAACCATTTGTCATGTACACAGAGTGTATCTTTTTACTTTTTTTATCTTTAAACTTTCACTGCTACACCAATTACATATTAGGCATTTTTCAAATCACTTTATCTCTGGATTAGTGACTTTTGTTTGAAATAGTTTTTTTGTTTTTGTTTTTTTTATGCATAGGTTGAAGTCTTTGTCACTGAATCCATTTTGATATTCTTTAAAAATTTTGTTGTGCTTTAAATTGATTATTATTGAGTCTATTTCAATAAAAGCACAATTTCTTGTCTCATTGAGGAAATGAAGGAAAAATCATTTCTTACCTTGGAAAAGAATTTGTGCTCTTTGTAGAAGGGAAAATGGCTTACCTCCTGAAACAAAACATGCCCGTACATGTTTTGCATGCAGAATACATAGAAGAAAATATGGCTGATCCAAAATTGCCATTTAAGAACAATTTGAGCTCAAAGATTTTTTGAGACAAATTTGTGGCTTATGCAAATTTCTTAGCTTCAGCCACTCAATAAAATGAGCAAGAGAACATTAGAAAGGCTGCAGACACTGATGAGTTGAGTGGGTGTGCTTTTTGTGTGTGTAGTTTTGCAGTTGGTCTCACTGATTGTGGTCAAAACAACAGGGTACAAATGCTACTCCAAACAGCTTTTTTTTTTTTTTTTTTTTTTTTTTTTTTTTTACTACCAGCTATTTCTACCTCCCATAGGCATAATGTGAGAGGGGGAATTTGATGTGAAACTCATCTCTGAGTTTTGATGCCTCATCCAGATTATCCATGGTCAAATGGGTCGAAAAGACAGACATCTATGCAAGATGTGTGGTGTAAAACATCTGGAATACATAATCCCCTTAAGGTTATCGGAGGGTTTGCTATCTACCAGCAACTGAGAGAAGAGGAAAGAGCGGATATTAACCAAATAAAATCCACATTGTATACAGCTTTTGCGATGGATGGATTTGTGGCATATGAGCAATTCACTGAGCAACAGCTCTATCACAGGGAATTGGTCAACATATACTTCGAATTGTGAAAACCCACAGTATTATTCAACAGAGTGAGTGACCGCAGACTGGCATGTGTGTTTGTAAGGGAATTGCCAGAGCAGTTGAAGCGGCTTCTTTGTGCTTTGACCTGGATGGACACACTAGTGACTGACAAGCTATTGGCTTTAGCACAGGTAATTATGAAGGATGAGGTGATGGGTTGACACAAGATCCTTGGCTGGTCTCATCATAGAAAGTAGTGGATCTTTGATTGAGGATGCATGTTGACTGTGTCTGGTAGACGATAACAAGCACATTAACTTGGCGTGGATCAACACAATGTTGAAAGGCATCAACCTGGTGTTGCATTGGAAGGCAACTGTGGTTCACCTGAAGACAGACTCGGTATGTGTACATCACTGGGTTTCTGATACACTGTCTGGAAAAATGAGAGTGCACACAAAGGCAGCATCAGAAATGTTAATAAGATGTCAGCTCGGCACACTCAGGGAACTAGCTGTCAAATATGGGCTAACAATTGATGTGGGGCTTGTTAGATCTCATGTGAATCAAGCTGATTAACTCGCCAGATGGCTAGATGCACTTTGAAAAGAAATGAAGCTAGTGTTTGCTGTGTCCGTAGAACAGCAGGAATCCACTTGTATTCAAATCATCCATTTTTGTAAAACAGGTCAGCCCTGAAGTCTCAAAAGCAGCAGTTTGGGCAGTGGTCTGATTTTGTGAGGTATGCCAGTCCATTAGAAAGTTGGAAAGCTGGGTGAAAATTGAAGCAATGTAGAAATGGATATAACCCATTATGGAGGCTGGCATTATCTGTCCCTGATAGACTGTGGCCCTAGTTGATTTTCCATCTGTCAGCATCATCCAGCAGTTAGTCTTTATCCTCCTAGAGATGGCCACCTACCACACTACTCATCAACAATGGTGCAGCATTCTGTGGAGAGATGTTCGTGAGGTTTGCAAAGGAGTGGGGCATCCAACTGAGATTCCTGTGTGCCTTCAAAGAATGGTATCATAGAGAGATGTCATTGTACCATCAAGCAAATTGCCACTTGAGCATATAGATTCCAGAATCTACAGAGTAGAAGATGCAGTCTGGATAAACATTCTACATGTTCAATGCATGATGCAATTTAGAAAAGGGAGTGATAGGTATCTATAGCCCATAATTGGTCCTTGTCAATGGAATACCACGCCATATCAAAGATCTTTATTCTTGTCATGGATCTATTTGCTCATTGTTATTGTTAGATTGTTTTCATTTTAAGAGGAAATATTATTATCATTTATAATTTTAATGGTAAATGTAATTCAATTTTAAGGATCTATTTATAACTAGGTATATTTCTTTATTCGCACAAAACTACGCTTTTTTAGCATCAGTGGTTGACATTAGAGTAAATTATCTTTGCAATATTTCTAAAACCATTTTCCAGTTCACTATTATTAGAAACTTTTTAAAAACAATTTCATCAATGAATGGCTGTTTAGATAATGAGTTTCATTTCTCAGTTCATGTAGAATAACTACTCTTGATGATTGTTTGTCATGTCTTTCTCTACAACATCAGTAATCATATCATTTAAAAATTAAATAGAAATTGTTTTTCAGTGATCCAAAATCAGTCAATAAGTAGTTGAATAGCTTTGTAGTCAGTTCATTGTTATTTTTGCTCAAGGCTGCAATGTATGAATAAATTTAGAAGAAATAGCAAAAGCATCAAGCACTCATCTATTTCATTGTATGATGAATCCAATTTTGTTCTGTTGCAATGCATTGTCTGTGTTATTTTCCTTTTGTTGAAAAGAAACACTAATTTTAAGTTAAATAAATTCCTTGCTTTACACATTACATGGCATATGCATTAAATTAATTAAAAGCCATATTCTGCCAGTAACAATTGTCTTAAGCTCTGTTTTTTACCCCTCCCCATTTGTTATCAACTGGTTTTATATAATACAACAAAGGTTATATTACTGTATATAAATTTGTATAATGACAACATTTTGCAACAAATTATCAGTCTTTGAGACTACTTTTTTCTTTTCTTAAGGTAGCTTTGCATCTTTAAGGAGAAAATTGTCCAAATTATGAAGTGTAAAATCTTTCATATTAAACAAATCTGTTTTCATTTCCAAAGGAAAAAAACAGAAAGAAATGATTTCTTCATTTCCAAATATATTTTTATTCTCTTAAGTGACTTTGTATTCTAAATTGGTATTTCAAGATAAAAGAATTGATTTTAATGAATCTTGAGCAAAGGTAGTTTTTTTACAGCCATATTACCATGAAATTTTTATCTTTTTGTTGATTTTACATAGAATGTAAAACCAAAAATATCTAAATATTATGTGTCTACCTTTGAGTTTCAAATAGTCAGGATGGTTATTCTTTTTTGAAAAAAAAAAAAAGGAGAAAAATCCACCCAGGAGATCCTTATTCCAACTACCACCCATTTTATTAAATAGTCAGGAAATTTCATCCTATCCATTAATTTAGGCTGTTAACATTCTTCTAGGATAATTTGTTTCATTCCTAAAAAAAATTATTTAAAAAAAAAAATCCAACCACCTGTCTGTTTGAAACTCAAGCATTTGCAATGAAAAAAAAAATTAATTTGGTTACTGTATAGTGCTGAAAACTAGTATTTCACTGAATATTGACTGTCTTCTTGGTTAGTAGAATTCAAAGTTTCAATCTTAGTTGCGACAGTGTTGGTCAGCTGCTTGAAGTTAACACTAATGTATTTAAATTGAATTCTTTTCTCAACCAAGAGAGCAACATTCAATGATCCTTGTTTGCTTAAGTTGATGACATAAGTGTCTGATGAGCCTGTTGCTTTGGAGAAGTTTAAATGAGTTATACTTTGATAAAAATATAAGGGTCAATGGAGGATTTTTCTGTGTGGAGAAGATTATTGTAGAATAAGGTAAGGCATGAATCATGAACCAAGAAAAAAATCAGTGATGTTATGAAAAGATTTGGTTGAGAGTTCAACATCAGAATGTTCAGGGGAAATACAGGTATTTTCCTGCAAGAAGATATGCTTTTCTACTTTGATGAAAGAACTTCCATTAAATGCTTTGTGACATCACCAGAGCAGAAGATTTGAGAAGGTGGATTGAATGACATGCAAGGAAATTATTCTAAGGTGTCATAAGACTTCCAGTGAGGGAAGTAAGGCCACAAAAGTTAGATTGCATTTGATGTTGTAGAATTCTGGAGAGCCAATGGCTCAAGAATTGTAATTGGCTACTAGTCTTGCAAATAAATGAAATGTTGATCACTTGATGAAAAAGAAAATTTATTGAAATAAACAGAAAATGTATAGCAAAGGAAAGTTTATAGCAGAAATAATTGGAAAGTTGTGCCAGGGCAATTCAAGCCAATCCACTAAAACAGTGTAGGAAGAAGACATCGAAATGCTTTCTTTCATATGCTAAAATTAGGCATATAAGTAATTTTCATTTTTTTCTGTTCTTATTCTGCTTCCATTTCTTACTTAACACACATAGTTACAATCAAAGTAAAAATACATATATGTATTTTTTGTGTTGGTCACGGTTTTTGTTGGGTATGCGTATGTTTTGTTGTGATACTCATGGATACACAATCTGGTCTTGTACATCTTTACTGCAATCAGTTCAATAGGTACAGTACATGGTCATTTAAATAGAAGTGTTCCACGAAAAGTTTTGCACGAATTTCATTCAGCAAAAGATGTGGTTACCAAATGTGGTATGGTGTATGATAGTTGATTCTGAATAACTTTGAGTTTCAAATAAGACAGTTCTTGGAGAAAAATTACCCCAGTGTATTCCATAAACCCTTATTAAATATTAAGAAATCTTCCTTGACCCCTCTCCACTCTTAATTTAGACTATAAACATTCTAGGATAAAGTATTTCATTACTGCTACAATAGGAATTTTCTAAGTAATTACATTTCCTGACCACTACTCTTATTCCAACCACACTATTTGAAACTTAAGTATATATCTGTATTATAACCAAACAGGTATTTTTTAAGTTTGTTTTTTTTTTTTTCTTATTGAACAATTTCTTGGAAAATCAAATTTCTAATAAGTCAGTGTGTGCAAAAGTAAAAAAAAATTAGAAAGACTGAGGACTTGACTGCAAGATGCAGGTATTTTATTTCCGCGAAAGCTAAGAAGTTGATAATAAAGACTGGAAGATTCTTCTGCTTGCATTAATGGTTGGAAATAAAGTGCATAGAATACAAAAGTATAAGAGCTTATCTACCTAGGAGTGTACTGCCTCAAGGACTGTTCACTATTTAGTAATGTTAGTCAATCAACTTAAATTCCTACTATCTTAACTGACAACTAAAAAGATAATTAGAATTCTTTGTATTGGCTAGAATGGGTAGAACAATATTGCGGCTACTTGTTGCTTGACAGTGTACCTGCATTGTTCTTTCATTGGTGGCTTGGTTCCAAGCTGTGAAATTTTAGGTAGTTACAAGAGATTTGAGTTCCTCCAATTTCCCTGTGAAAATAGATTATGGGCAATGCTATTTGCAATGATCTGGTTGCTCTTTGCAATCAGAGCTAAATTTGATGAAGTAGCATAACATTAGATGTGGAGTGAGCTTAACACATTCATCCCATGATTATATTTTCCATTGATCTTTCTGCAATGCAAGCATGTAGACTACTATATACTAGGTAAGGGTCTAGTGTAAAGAAAATTTGGCAGAACAGTAGTAGATCTGTTTTCAGTCGACAATCACCATTGTCTCTTCACCTGTTGGATGACCTCCATGGATTCACTCATTGAACCTCTGTAGTTCCAAATATAATGTTCCAGTATCTAATCACTGAAAAGAATTACACAGCATCACATATAAGTAGAATAAGATCATTTACATGAGCAACTTTGTACTAGTCATTTTTGCTCTTTACTGATATGTTTTGTTATACAAGTTCTGAAATTTACCTAAAATGTCCAAAGATATTCATCAGGTTCAGGATTCAACAGATTAATTTCTCTTCTTTCTGATTCTTTTGTGAGTGTCATAAAATAGCATTCTCAAATCTCTTTTTACACACTTAATGTGATTCAAGGTCAAGATAGTATGAGCATCAGGAATGTTTTTATAAGTTAACCAAAAAAGTCTTCTTTTTACATCATGTGGGAAGAAATGATCACTGATATGCAAATGAATTGACCAATGCTAGTGTGTTGCACACACAGATCAGTCATAGCTCAAGCAATGGCAAGAAAACACTGATGGTGTTGAAGCATCTCATTCAGGGTTGTCTGCTTTATAGCTTTAAGGTGGGCTTGTCCTCAGCTGCATTGTCACCAAATATTTGGGGGTAACATTGTGAGTGAACACACCACCAGGCATTGGTTCCAGAAGTTCAGGTCAGGAGATCTGTTCCTTTATTATGAACCCCACAGTGGCTGGTCACAGGTCCTGGATAGTGAGGCCTTAAAGACAGCCATAGAGAAAAACAACAGCCAAATATATTTACCACATGTTGGCTTGCCGAACACTTCCAGGTTATTAATAATAAAACAGATTTCATCATCTACGATACATAGGGAAAGCATAAATGTTGAGGAAGTGGGTTACCACACGGTGCTGGAAGCCAACAAGCAACAAGTGGTGAAAGGTGTATCCTGTATAACACACCCAAGCATGCCAGACATTTCTTATAATCACAGGACACTGTGCCTCACACTACAAGACCACATCTACACCCACACATGATTATGTTCTGTATCTGATAGACAAGTCTACAAATGGTGCACTATGAGCTGCTACCAACGAGCCAATCCATCACTGCAGATCTGTACAACCAGCAGTTGGAATGTATGCAACAGGCACTGAAGCAGAAGGAGCCAGCATTGTTTAATTGCAAGGGTGTACTGTTCCTCCATGATAATACCAGGCTTCACATGATGCAGATGATCAAGGATACTCTATGGCAACTTGGCTGGAAGGCACTGCCATCCACCTTACTCCCACAACCTTGCACCAACAGATTACCACCTCTTACATTCCCTGGACAACCATCTTTGTGAGAAATCCTTCACAAATGTCTTTTGTTTCCAAGACACCTGATTTTTTTACCTTCAGGGCATTGCATAGCTGGGGGCACATTGTCAAATGGTTCTGATTGCTGATGGGAATTATTTTCAGGTCTAACAGTATGTCATATTTATTATATACCTTTTTTTTCCCTAATAAATAAAAAACTTTTATTTTTTTGGTTACCCTTGCATATGTTTATTCAATCATTTTCTTTTATTATTAGATTTTCTATTTTTTTACGTGGAGGACAATGATGAATAGTTTTTGACAAGAACTTTTCAGTACTTCCTCATAATAAATCTCTTGAAAAAATGAACTCTTTTTGTCTTCCACTACTTTTCAAATTTTATTTTTGCTTTTAGAATTTATATTGCTTTCCATTTTGACATGGTATCAATTAGTAATTCACCATCATTGCTTGTGAATATACATAAATTTTATGTGCAGGTAAAAGAATTCCCGAACATGGGGTGTTTTTGTGGGTTGGGGAGAAGATAATGTCGTTTTTTGACATGAAAAAATACGTCAAAAAACGACATTATTACATCATTATTTTTGCACCAACCTAATAAATGAACTTTAAAATGCATACATATAATTTAGTTACTTCTGCAACTTCAAAACAATTCATGTAATTGAATTTGCACCTTTTACTCTAATCTAAAATATCTGAAATTGCAACTTTTAGTCTAGTATTCCTATGAACTTAGCTTTCATTTATCAGAGCACAATACTTTTCTCTTATAAACCAAGGATTAGAACATTTGTAAACCTTTACAAAAGTAATGTACTTACTCTTAAATATATTTAATATATTTAATTGCAATATATCTCTTGACTCCTTAAAAAAAATTAACAATCCTTGTATGGCTCATGGTTTACTGCTTACATTCAAATCCTATAACAGTTCATTTTAAGTTTATAGACATCCTCTGGTTATAATACCAGCACATGAATGCAATATAATATTTGTATTTTGTTTTTTTAATGTGAATCTTATGTTGGTAAATACAGTAGATTAAAAATAACATTTTCATTTCAGTTTTGATCCTAAACAATGTGATAATGACCCTAACAATAAGACCTTTTTTTTCCAATTGCTAGCAGTTTGTATCAATTATACATTAGAAATTCTCTTGTAGACTTAAATTATATAAAATCCTAAATTTTATTTTCAATGTTTACTTTTTTCTTACTTTAAGGCAAATGAGAAGTAATGAAAAATCCTTTATCCAACCTACTTACTAAAATCAGTGTTTTGTTGCTTTGGGTGTAAGGAGAGTCTTTATATTGTAAAATGCCAGTTTGCAGGATTTTTGTGCTTGTTTTTTTATTCAGTTATAAAGAAATAGTGTACCATCTTCCAATGTGGAGATTTTAAGGCTGGAAGGCCTTCAATGGTGTCAGTTTATCATGACCTAAACTTGGCTGATTGATGAATCATGGCCAAAAGAATTGCTAAAACTCTAGAGATATCTAGGGAACATATTAGGTCTATAATTTACAAGCAGATGAGTATGCAGAAGCTATTAACTAAGTGAATACCAAAATGTTTGAATGCCAACCAAAAACAATGTTAAGTAGATATCTCCAAGTTGCATCATTTTCAGTAATCAAGTAATAATCTTTTGGAATAACTTGTCATTGTTAATGAAACAGGGTTACACCATCATGATTTGGAAAGTTCATGCAGTGGTTCTCTATATCCAATGAAGCTCATGTCTCAAATGTTAACAGGAAAGAAAATGGTTATAGCTTTTTCAGATAAGAAAAGCATTTTGATGACTATATACAGAAGAGCCAAGCACTTAATACAGAATATTAATCTAACTTCCTGGGCTAATTAAATGTAACATTGAAAGAAACACAGAGAGGAAGGGTGCAGATTTTTTTATTTTGCTAAACACTGCACCTGCTCACCGGGCTGGCAAGTCAGTGGATATTTTCAAGAATTTTTGCATAGACCATCCACTCTACTTAGCAAATCATGCTCTATTCTATCATTTCTGGTTTCCAAACCTTAAAAGGAGTTTGGAAGGGAGTAACACTTTAAGTGATTTGGCAGTGATATCAGAGGAAGTATTTCAATGACTAGACATGAGAATTTTTTTTTTTTTGAATGGTTAAAGATGCTTTAAAAATGATGTGGTGTGTGTGTGTTGAACTTCTTGGTGGAATATGCAGAGTAATATGTACATTTTATGTTTCAAAGTCTTCTTTTTTTCAGGCCAAGGAACTTTTAGCACTAGCTTGTATATTGTCATAAAATTTGTCAATGAAAAGAAATGCTTCAATTATTCTATCTGCAGTTGAACAACATTATTTTAATCTGATTGTAAATCATTATTTAGCAACTGTAAAGTAATTTTAGCAGTTTTTCTCACTATTAACAAAGTTCACATGATCTAACAAAAGAGCTTTTGTTATTATTATAATAATGTATATGATTCATTCCATTCTCACCAAAAAGTAGATTTTTCTCTTAAAGTTGATATATATCATTACTAAGTCTTATTTGTTTTCATTATTCCATTTTTTATATTGTCTTTCTTGCTGTCTATATTGTTTTATGCTCAACACTTATTTTAGGATCATCTTCTAACTGTACACTCTTTTTTCCTAGCCAAGCATTTTCTGTTCCATTTCATGTTTTTGTCTTTTCTAGTTCACTCAGGTGCACTAGAAATTTTGCTTTCTGCTTATTCAATTATTTTATTACTGATTTATAACTTTATTTTTAACTTTTATGTCCTTTAGTTGCTCACCTACAAACAACTGATGTCCTGCTCACCTTTTTTCTTCTTTCTTTACTTCTCCTCCTTTTGGTTTCAATTCTGATTATATTTTTTCCCTACATGCCATGCTATTCTTCATGCTTTCAATCTATTACTTTCTTGCTATTATTCCACTTTCATACTATTTTCTCATTTCCCTGTAACTGTTATAGTTTCTGTCATTCTACCTCTTCTTTCACTCAATCTCTTTCTACAAGTAAATTGATCTTGTTTGTTTCCGCCATATTATGTTGTCTGATTTGTATTATTTATATTACAAATTACAAAGACTTTTTAATATGTTTAAGCAGACAACATTGTCTACTTTAGAAAACCAACTCTTGTGTACTTGACTTGTAATTGATCATGAGTTAATAAGGTTTGCTAATTATAGAAATGACTTAACAGTTTCTAATATACAAACCTCCTCAAAATTGTGCACATTCTCTTATTGATTATATTCTTTTCAATAAAAAGCAGTTTTAATAAGGATGTAGATATAAAAATCAGCCTGACATTCATTTCTATCTGGATCTTCTCTGTTGAATTATAAACTTTAGTCAAAGGAAAGAAAAAACAATTGAAAAATGATTAAAAGCCATATCTTGTACCTTATTTAGGACTAAATTTATGATAGTTTTAATTTTTGTTCTCTTTTCATAAAATTGCTATTATCTACAAGATTACCATTTCAGATTCCTAACATGTTAAAAAAAAAAATTTGAGTCTGTTAATTGTCATATTCATTATTTTACTTATTTTAAAAATTTGTTCTCTATTGGCGAAAATAATTAAAAAAAATATTAATGTTCACTATTTCCTAATAACTTGGTCTATTTTGTGTGTCACTCAAGAACAGTTATCATCAGTACCAAGATAGTTTTAACATATATTAAATAGTCATAACTACAGGAATTATTTGCTTTTTCTTGCTACCATTACCAACAGATGAAATAAAATTGTTCCATATCTGTTGAGATTGAAACCTACATGGAAAGTTGCAGAAATGTTCTTGGCCTGATTTCCTAAAATTTGACCAAGACATTAGAATTTGGGGGTAATGGGCTTCTTTGTTAGCCAAGCATCCACTCAGAAGTTTATTTTAATTGTAATTAACTTTTTGAAAGAGCACATTTTTCTCTCATATTTTTTACAGATGCTCTTCATTAATGTTTTAAATCTAACAAATGGCATATTAAAATACATTTTAAATATAGTAAGTTTATCTTCAATGAAAGAAAATGATTACTAATGAATTAGGAGCAAAAGATCACAAAGATATTTCTCTAAATAAATGCATGTGTCAGTGTATCACACTTTTTCAACTTTCCTCCTAGAGGTCCAACATATCATACCATTTTGGAATCAGGCCAACTACATGAGCAGATCCAGACCCACAATCCTGAAATTTTGGATTCCCAAGTTTTCATTTCATGTGATTGTTTTTGGTGATTTTTTTTTTTTTTTTTTTTTTATATATATATATATATATATATATATAAATGGGATTTATTATGAGAAATATTGTATGATAGCAATTTTATAACTTGGAAATAAATTTGGGAATAATTTAAACTAATTGCAAAAGTTACACATGAAATAAAAATAATTGTTTGTGCAGAAAGTAAGGACCTACGTACATCAAATTGTCTTTAGATTAAGTGGCAGCAAAAGAATTATCATTGAATTTTTAAAACATAAGCTTAAATATTAATACAATACTTAACCTTTACCAGGTTAACCTTTTTCTAGAATTATTCCCCCTGCCACTGCATTTATTTTGGGAGTGCAAAATCATAAACACCTACTGTTTTAAAATTGTTATAACTTGCTTTATATTGTGCATGAAGATTATAATTTTTGTCCACTAATAAAAGAATGAATGAGTTATATTTTGATGCGATGCATTATGTTTTGACATTGAAAACATAAAATTGAAACACAAAATAAAGAACAAATACATTAAAAGATACATAAATAATTCAACGTATTTTAACTTTTATTACTCCTTGTGGAATTGTCAGAGTGCAATAAGCAAAATCATTAAGAAGGTTTTCATTTTGTCAAAAAAAGTAACGTTTCCTCATGTTTACATATGAGGAGACAACAGAATTTGTTTGCTCTTTCTTTCACCTGTCATATATATTTGTCTCACTGACATAATCTCATTGCTGAATAAAGTTATTTCATTGTTTTATAAATAGACACAATAATTCACGTTCAGAAAGGATATCAGGTATATCAATGGTCGCCAGTAGCTTCCATAAAATTAGTCAAGCATGGATGATAGTAGCTGCTAGTGCTCATCATCACTTTCCTCCACATCACAAACATGGTTATCATCTTCAACCATTTTACTGTCAATATCCACTCAAGTAAAACCTTCAAAATCATCAAAGAAAAACTTCTGAATAAAGGCTTTGTTGGATATTGATGCAGCCATTTTTGGTTACAAAAAATTGTGAAAAAATTAATGTGGGTTTAATCAGTGCTACACCTTGTGTAGAGTCTAGAAGAATTCAAAATGGCATTAGAAAATGGAAGTTTAACCTTGTTCTCAAACCTGTAGTAGGCGATTTCCAGCTTAAAATACCGGAAACAACAATTGACAAGTGTTTATAGCAACTGTCTCAAGGCAACAGAATGCATCTAGAGTAGGAAAGGGAGAGAATTCTATGGTGACAGTTTTCATCTGCAGTGTGGTAATGGTTAAATGCAGCAATCAATTTTGAGTTCTTCCCTAGTTTATTGCTACCTCTTATTGCTAACAGTATGCCTTGCAAAAAAAAATCTCTGCCAACAGAGGATCAGATTGCAGTCAAAAGAGCCAGGGCTGCAGGAGAGCTTTCAATGCTGAGAATATGCAAAGATTTAGGGACTCTCAAACTCCTGAACAAGCCAAAGGGTCGATCAAGAGCCCTTCACAGGAGCTAGCTTAAATGCCACCGGATAGGGTACCTTTTAAGCTAGGATCTAATAAATTCTCATTGCTGTCAGTGCAACATATTAGCTACTGATATACAATGATGTGCAGAAAAATTTTTGGATCAACCCACACTCCAATCAATATTTCAATTACCAAACATCACAATACTAATTTTAGGAAGTGAGTCAGGTCAAGAATTTTTCAACACATTTATCAGTTTAATACTTTGCTTCATTAATATTTAACTTTATTAAAAAAAAAAATTAAAATATTGTGCACTTACTTAAAAGCGAAAAATTTCTTTGTGCTACTTAACCAGCACATTCCTTTCTGTGAACACTAACTAGAAAAACTCTTGAGACTTTGAAAATATTGATTACTGACAAGTAGAAGATGCAAATAAAGCTACATCTTTTCTTATATTATCTCATCATGATATTGAGGTACATGTCAATGTAAAGACACATACAAAAATTTTGTTTATAAAGTTGTGTGGAAGTTTTATTCTAAAGGCAATTATTGATTTTTCACTGATATTTGAATTTTTCAATTATTTATACTTCAAACTTTTAAACATAAAATTTGCATAATTAGTTATATAATTAATGTAGGCCATTACTTTTTAAATTGGTTGTTTTTAAGATGTGCTCAAATTAATGAAATCCGTATAAATTTGGTGTATGTTTTGTAACGTGATAGTTTTTGACTATATCTTTATTTGTCAGTTCTTGTTTAATTTCTTAAATTTAAAATATATATTTTGTTTCTTTAAAATTTCTTCTTCTATTGACAAATTCAATTTAAAAAAATGATCTGGTTTTGTTCTATCAGTGATGTTAATCATTTCAATAACACTGAATAGATGATTACATTTCATAAGATGTTTATTAATTTATCACAAAGTAAAGAATACAATAAATAAAATTCTTAAATCTATAAATATAAATAAATGAGCAGAATAAATTATCCTCGTTTTCATTCATTTTGTTTTTGTATTTACTAGATGGAACTGTGGAAATTTCATGGATGCTGACAACTAATCTTATCCATTATCTCCTTCTTCTGTTCTCTTACCATTTGCTTGTAGATTCTCATTCTATCCCTTATCCTTTCCAACCTTCACTCTTTGTCTTTTTTTATCTGTCATACAGACATTGATTAGTTTAATATTTTCTATCTCTCTCTGCTATTCAATATTTTGCTCATTTTTCTTGATATCCATCCAGTTGCAGTTATGAGACTTTATTATGCAACTTGAGGGTTGTTTATCATATTTTAGAAATAAATATTAGTGATGGGGCAATACCAATATATTTACTGATTCTGATACAATTCCTAATACAGTTCTAAATATATAATTCCGATACCTACATTAATTAAATTCATTATTTTCAGGTATAACAGTTCATTTGGGAAAGTTAATGAACAAAGTACATTTATTAATAAAACGTTTAGTAGAAAAGCTTATGAAATAAAATTAGATGTCCTTTTTATTTAAAAAAAAATTGGGTAAGAGTTTAAACAATAAAGAGAACAATTTCTTTATGTAAATCACTTAAGTTAGCTACAGTTGACATATTACTTTGGTTATTATCAGAAATCTTAAACTTCCAAACTACACTTTTCTGCTTGGCATCAAATCCATTTGCCATAAATAGTGTCTGAAAATATTTATTAACAGCAGTTAAAATTTGAATTTTTCACTGTTAGATAAAAAAATGTTTCTAGTTTTCTATTGTGTATGATTTGTAAACATTCAATTAATAATGGTTTACTATTAATTGTAAAATAATAAATGTTCTATTTTTTTGTCTAAGTTTTTGTGTGACAAAGCATTTTTCAGAAAACTTCAAATAAGTTTTTTTTTTTTTGTTTTGTTTTTTTAAGTAAATAAAGATGAAAATCCATTTAAAAAACTGTAAAATTTTAAGAAATACATGAATTTCATAGAAACAAATTTTTCTTTAAGTCTCAGTTATTGAAAATACTTATTTTTGTTTGTGTAGTATGCTATGTACACAAAAATAAATCTTTTCATTAACCAAGACTAAAACATGATTTTATGGATTAAACCAACTATAAAAATAAATTGTTGTAATTTAACTGCTTCAACACGAGGACAATTTGCAACACAAAGACAAATTTTTATGTGAAGAAATCAAATGTGACATTGGCAGGAATTCCATACATTCATATTTTTTTTATTTTTTATAAATTAAAAGAAAATAATAAAAATTTTCTTAAAAGAGAACCTGGCAGAATAACAGCATGAATTCATTTTGTGTTTATATTACATAATTTTGATTATAATTATTAAATTAATAATTTATAATATCAAATGGGTGAATTAACATTGTTTAAAAAGGAATTAAAAATAAAAAATTTTTTTTGAACTGAAATGGACTTTAAACTAGAGAACTTTACAGAAAGTTCAAGAACTGAGTAGAAACTTGCACATTTTTTTTTTTTTTAAATAAATTTACATCATACTTAACTTAGGTATTATTATGATTGATAGATTTTAATTTTATAGATAGTTTAAAATCAATAAATATTTATCTTTTTATCATTAGTACCAGGAATGAAAAATTAAGTTTTAAACAAAAACAAAAACAAAAAAAATCCAAAGAATCATTTTTGGAATTGGAAATTAGATTAAAAATTCTCTGATGCTGATTCTGATACCCCAAAAAGTTCCAATATTTCTGATTCTCGATTCTGATTCCAATTAATCATCCCATCACTAATAAATAGATATATATATATATAATCTTCTAATTTCAGTTATATAAATATTGTAAGAAAGATAACTGCAAAAGAGAAAAAAGTTATTACACAATTTTAGAAATCTTAAAAACTTTGATCATAGAACAATATAATAAAAAAAATTGAAAACATTGGCAGGATGCAAATTAAAAAAGGCTTTAAGAATGTCACAGCATAGATGTGGCACGTGGCCGAGAGCATGGAGCACCCAGTGAGGATCGAACTCACTACTCAGTTGTAATTGTTTTAGCAAGACAAGCTTGATTTGAGTGGTACAAGTCACAACCAAGTATTTAAATAATATATTTATGCAACATAATTGTCTTTCACATTCTGCAAAGCTGACTATTGCTCACCTTGTCAAAAAATTCAACACCACCAAATTAATAGAATAGACCCCAGCCTCTTCTGATATTAATCCAGTAGATAACATTTTCCATTATTATAAATGATATAGATGAGAATGGAAAATAGTATTCAAACAAAAATGTCTAGAAAGCAATAAAAATTGCTGCAAGTCATGCTACAGTAGAAAATTTAATAAAATCAATGTTTGAATAACTTATGAATGTTAAACTGCTCATATTAACAAGTAAAATCATAAAATAATAATTTATTCAGCTCTATAAGATATTGTTTAAATTAAATGTGTTTCTCTGGCCTATATCTTAATTTTTTTTTTTTTAAATGTATGTTAGACGTAGTTTATTTGCATAATTAAACCTGACATCAACTTATTCTTTAATAAGGAATGGATATTATCAACCGAAACTCGCATGAAGTATTATGAATATAAATATATCTTGATAATTTTACTAATATAAGTTGGTAATATCAATGTTATGAAAATATTGACTTGCATAATTAAAAACTAATTTTTGCCTGATTTTCTTTTTGTTTTTCTCTAATTTTCTTACCTTTTATCTTTCTTCTTTCACATCCTCTCTCCCAATTTTCTTAATTCTTTCCCATTTTATATTGTGTAGATTCATTGGCCATAAAGTGTGACTGATTTCAGTTCAAAAAGGTTGGAGATTATATAGTACTGCACTCAGATCTTTGGTAAAAAGAAAATATAATGGTCATATCTATGCAAGCAAGTAGATTAATAGTACAGATACATTGAACTTACAATATTCCATTTTAAGACATCAACAATACATCTGTTGTATAAGTTACCTTATAACTTTTTGAAAATGATACAGTTTATTAATCAATCATTTATTATGATTAAATTATATTACTCCTTTTCAAATTTGTTATATTTATCTATGGTTTTTGTTGCAGCAAAAATATATAAAACATGGAAAAGAACAAATCAATGGCAGATTTTTTTCTTGAAAGAAGACAATCTTAAACAGCATAATTTATAAAATCTATTTTAAAGAAATTATTTACTATATCATTTTCAACAAAGAGAATCAAACATTACAAGGTTTGAATTATATATTAAAATCTTTCAAACTAAATAATATTTTGTATTTGACCTCTAGATCAATCGTTAGTTTGCTAAAAAGTTTATATTACTAAAATGCATTCAGAGAAAAGGAAGTATTATTATTGTTGTTGTTGTTGCTTCATTTCCTATTTAATATACTGAAAAGTTAATAAGCAAAAAAAAAAAAAAAATGAAACAATAATTAACTTTAATTATGAAAACATAATGAAACTAATTTAAAATTCAGTGCAACTGATTTTTCTCTCATTATCTGTGCATGTAAGACTCCAAAGATTGATTTCATAAAGTAATCCTGATCCTGTGTATTAATAAAGGGTATAAGAATCAATATAGAAACTGGCTTGTTCAAGTACAGTACAGTTTCTTAAATCAATTGTTACTGGATAATGAATTGGAGAACAGGGGAAAACAAAAACAAAATACGAATAAGCACGAATTGCCTTTCAAACAAAAATTATTACAGAACAGTTTTTCTAAACATTTTCAAACTAAGTAACTAATTACCAAATAAAGTCTTCACTTTCAGATTAGTTCACTATTTAAAAAAGTAAGATCTTCTGGTTTATAATTTTCAAATAAGTCTATAAACCTCTAAGTAAACATATACTATATTGTGTGCTTATGATATATATTTAGATGTATCATAAATTGTAAACCATTAAACAGTCAAAACTATTGTCCTTATAAAACTGTATAGTTGTTTAATCAACTCAAAAATCAATCTTTTTCTCACTAAACTTGTAGCCATATAATTATCATGCGTTTGGTTCCATTTAATTAGAAGAAAAAATTGTTGCAGAGCAAAACAGGTTCATGACAAGATCAGCTTTTGTTCTTGGTTGTCAATTCATATTGTTATATTTCAAATATGATAGAATAACATGTAAATATTATGTAGTTATTAGCAATTGATATTTTATTCATTTTCTCTCTATACAACTGCAGACACAAAAATGTATACAAATATTTACAATATTTTAATTTTATATACTGACATTAAATTTTTTTAAATATTATGAAATACCATAGATAATATTCTCTTTTTTTCTCTGACATATTTTCAAATTGACTATATATTAAATGATTAACCTATTTAAAAGGAAAATGCAAATGAACAGCTTACATCTATAGATTTGTGTGAGCATGCTTTGAAAGTAGTTGAGCCCCAAATCACATCAATCTCATTTTTAATGTATTCTTAACAATTATAAACTTGTTACAAGGTTTTTTATTAGATGATATATTATGAAAAACATTAATATAAGTCATTAAGGTTTTCCCCTTTTAATATTACTGTCTTGTTGAAAATTCTTCCCTCATAAAACATCTTGTACTTCTCATATGAAATAAAATAATTCTGATGATTTTCAAATAACCATACCAACTTTAGAAATGAATCCTTTATTATTTTTAGCCACATGAAAGAGTTTTTTGTTTGTCATGATGATATCCAATTAGCACAAAGTAACAAATGTGACAGTAGTATATATTGCAAAATGGAGATTCTAATCTTTTTTGTCACAGGAGTCTTTGTGTGTGATTGGCTTTGTTTCTTACTTAGCCATTTTAACAACAAGACTAGTATCTACTTCAGCATACTAATTTTTTAGCCAGTCAGTAGAATGTTGCACTGTGTGATTTTATTTCTTATTAATATATCAGACCTGGCTTGACCAACAATTTTTTAAAACCAAACTTTTTTTTTTTTTTTTTTATCTCTTTTATTTTAAGAAAGGAGCTAAAAAAATAAATGTATTACTTTTCTGTCTACAAATATCCCAATTCCACATTTTGTGTACAAGTCATGAGGACATCTCAGAGAACACATTTATTATTGTATTGTTTTACCATTGTGAACAATACTGTCTGATGGAAGTCACATGATCTGTTAGTATATCTTCCCACAATGGATAGAATATAAAGATGCTGTCTACATAAGTCTTCATGTTTCTCTTGATCTTTCTAATTCTTTTCTATAACTTGAGAATGAGTATTACAATTTTTATTTGTTGTTTTTTTTTATTTTTATATCTTTAAGATACTTGTATGTTTTTAAAATACACCCGCATTATTGTATTTTTTTTAAATCAGTTGTAGTATGTATATAAAAGAGGAGCTACATTAGGGTTGCATAATATTGCTGTATCTGTCTATATCTCTAAGATGTGGTGTTATGATTATTTACATTATTCGGACTGTTATCCTCATCTTCATTGCCATTACGTTTTGGCCGTTGTACACTCCAGCCTTCTTCAGGTGATTGGAATTTCAAACTGAACCCCTTATTTCATCCACCGAGGTTACATTGTTCTAGTTCCTCATGCCATGCCTCTTTTTGAATGTCTCTGTTATTTCCCTTTAACTCAACTCTCCCAGTTTTGGTTTCACTACTATTGAACTAACAGCTCTTTGGGTCTCGACATTGGATCTAACAAACTCCTTTATCCACTGGGCCATGTGACCTTGAGGACATCTGTGTATGAATTTTTGGGACTTATAAACCTAATGTCTCAATAACCATTTTTTACCAGTATTCATATTGCAATTTTTCTGTTATTATTATTGCATATTTTACCAGAACTAATATTGCAATTTTTTTGTTGTTGTTGTTATTCATTACTTTTCTCTAGAACCCTTTATTACTGGTTCTCATATTGCATTTACTTCTATGCTTGGTTGGCTCAGGAGATTTTTGTGATCTAGTATATGTGCTGACACCTTAAGTTTTTGTATTTTCCAGTGATATTCTCTATTTCAACCTCATCCCACAGAGGGCAGTGATCTCCCCTTTACCTCCATATGTGATCAGCTATACCTGATTTTTCTATTTCCCTTCATCTTACCACTTTATGATGTTCTTGCAATCTTACCATATGGGCAACCTGTTTTTCCTTTATATTTCTTACTACAGCTACACAGAATGGTGTACACACAGTCCTTAGTCATGTTTTCCTATATGGTAGAGAGGTCTTACTCAGAAGAGGTGTCTGCGAAGTATTGAACCATTTTTGAAGGTTGTCCTGAAGTTATGTGGACCACAGATCTTTTGTATTTTCTCCAATAATTCTTTCACATAGGGTAGGCAGACTGAAGCTGTTTTCTGAGTGTTGTTATCCTCTTTACCCTTCTGTCCTAGATTGTCAGAGCTACTTCCATATACCTAGGGTAGTTGTTACATTGTAGGGTACAGCTTATACTGACTATTTTTTGTTTGTATATCTCTGGTCGCCACTTATGACTTTTGCTCTATGTCATAAGCAGCAGACAATCCCTTTCTTTATACTGTATGGGTGGTGGGAGTTGAAGGTGAGGTATTGTCCAGTGGATGTAGGCTTCAAGATATTAGCACATCCAGGAAGGCAAGTTTGTTGTTTTCTCTCCCCATTGTGAAATGTATTGATGATCTGGTGTGGCCAGAGTATGAAGGTGTCATCTATGTATCTCAGCCATTTAGTTGGCTTTAGTGATGTAGATTCTAATGCCATTTCTTCAAAGTATTCCATGTACAGGTTTGCCATTGATGGTGATAATGGTAAGCCCTCATCCTGTTGATATATATCTGATCACATTCCAAAGTGTGTTGTTTGCATACAGAAAGTCAGCATCTCCATCAGGTTATCTATTGGTATACCGGCCCATTCTAGGGATGAGTCCAAGGTAGGTCTGTCCCTGATTACTGAGAGTGCCTCCTCCATGGGTACCTTGGCAAACAAACTCACCATGTTCAGGCTCACATTCTAGGAGCATCTTTGATTATTATATGATGGTGATTTTCCTATTAATGGGTCGATTATATCTGCTAGGAAGTGATTCAAAGAGTGGCACACAATGCCTTGGCAGCTAACAATCAGCCTTAGCAGAATACTGTCTTTGTGAATTTTTGGGAGATCATATATATGAGGTAGCTTGGTGTAGCATTGTTACAACTGCCTTTATGTCTTAGATGTCAGCAAGTCCAGGATGAACTTGACCATTTTTACAAAATATGACCACTTGCAATGTTTCTTTAACTTGGCCATAAATAACATGTCCCCACTAAAGGCCTCCAGCTCATTCTTGACCTTGAAGATGATAATCATGGTCACTTTAAAGAAAAGTTAGCTAACTCCAAGTTACTCAGGTTGCAATTAGTATCATCATGATCATCATCATCAAAGTGTGCCTTTTCATTTCCTGTGTCAGATAGGAAGCTGCAATGTTAATATTCTTGATAAATCTGAAAGACAAATAAGAATTTGGTGTATGCTGTGCAACTTTACATGAATTCATCTTCTGTGTGTGATGCAAGAGAATGTGTTCATATGTGTAGTTCTCAGTCTTTCCAATAATCAGTTTCATTTGCATCAAAACTTTCAGTGGAAAAAAAATCAATTTTTCAGTAACACTTGAAAATGTCTGTGCAAAGATTCCATAGTTCAGCTAAATCAATGTGGCAAATCAACCAAATATTTGGAAAAGGACCTATTGGCTATATAAGTGCTTTACCAAAAGGTCTAGCATGATAAATTCAAGACAAAGTACAAGCTTTGAAGTGACTGACCACTTAAACCTGGGTCAAGATGAATAGCACCAGTTCATGAAATTCACCTTGGAACAGATATACCAAGAAATAGTGCAGTAGCCTAATTCTATTCACATTGCAATGCATATTGTAAAAAGCTGGTGCTTGTACATTAACACAATGTGCAAATAAAACTAGTCAAGCAAGGGTGCTACCGCTGCAGCCATACAGATGCCATAACTGCACCTGAAGAAATATTTGTTGTTGGTAGGATTGTTTTCTGAAAACTGTTTAGTCAGAACAGAACTGCCAAAAAATATCCATAGCACAATTATACAAAATCCACTTGCAACATAAAAATAATCAGACCATAACTTGCATAGATAACCTTAGAAAAATTGTTGCACTTAGAATATGAACTTCTACTACATCCACCCCACTCATCTAACTTGACCCTCTAATTTTTCACATTCCACAAAATTTCCAAAATGTTACAACAAAACTGATTTAGAACTCCTTTTTTAATCATTTGACTTGAAACCATTTTTGATTCATTCTATAAAAAAAGAATTTAATTTTCTTTCCTGTTAGAAGAAAGTGATAATAAATCCTGATTATGTTGAATAACTGATCTTCTAAAAGAAATTATAAAATGTTGCTAATCATATAAAATATTGAGAAACTTACCTAATATGAAACCTATCAGAAGTGATGAAAGTAATTCTAGCTTAGATCTAAAAGGGATAGATTCTATACATTTGGGAAGTAATAATATAAACAATATTTTATAACATATATGTTTTATAATGAATCAAGTGGAATCTTCCTTAAAACCACTCTAAAATGTAGTTTCTTATTGCTTTATTATTCTTTATCAGTTTCAATATGGAAACTTCTTTTATTGTGTTGGTATTTTAACAATACTGTCACCAAATATTTTTAAGTAGCAATTTGACTGTTGTGATAATAGATCAGAATATATAATTAATATTTCATATGAGTCAACTAGATTCTTGTCTCTTAGAAAATTATGTTTATAATATATACAAATGTATCTTCAGGTACAAAATAATTTGAATTGATGTTTACCAAAAATTAGCAGTGAATTTCATGTGGAATTAAGTTATAAAATTGTGCTACCATATATTTAAGAAAACTAACAGTTCACTGCTACTCTAACAACTACATTAATCAAACAGAAACAGCAATCAGTGTTTTCAGCAATTTTCTGGCAACAGTCATCCCTCCATACTTAACATCGTGGTGATGGTTTTACCTTCCAGCAAATGGATATTTATGATATATAATTTGATCAGCATGTTCTTGCTTAATATTCATGACAAAATTGTACAGTTTTACCTACAAAAGTCAAAAATAACTTATAACCCAAAAATTGGATAGTAACCCAGGGTTACAAACTAATATCCATACAATTAAATATGTTAGCTCTGTCACAGATATTGAGCACTTTCTACTAAGTACCACACACACACATACATACATATATATATATATATATATATATATATATATATATATATATATATATATATATATAGTCCCTTCCAAAAGTATTGGAATGGCAATGCCAATTTCTTTGTATTTGCTGTTCACTGTTCACATTTGGGTTTAAAATCAAAAGATGAATATGAAACAAGAGTTCAGAATTTCAGTTTTTATTTATTAGTTAAGATGTGTTAAACAGGATAGGACATAGCACCTTTTTTATTAGATCACCCCATTTTTAGTTAAGCAAAAGTAAAGAAACAGTCTTAAAGAAAATAACATTTAATATTTGGTTGCATAACCCTTGCTTGCATCAATCTTGCGACCCATTGACATCACCAAACTATTGCATTCTTCATTTGTGATGCTTTTCCAGACTTTTAACACAGCCTCTTTTAGTTCTTCTTTGTTTCAGTGCTGGGGGTTCTTCCTTCAGTTCCTTCTTCAGGAGATGAAATGCATGCTCTATTGGATTAAGGTCCGGTGATTGGCTTGGTCAGTTTAAAACTGTCCACTTTTTTTCAGGACATTTCAAATTGTTGTGTTGGCTATGCTCAATGTTTGTCCAATGGTTCCAATCGATTTTCCTTCTTTTCTCTACTTCAAAATGGCTTGCTTTTCTCCCATAGACAGCTCTCTTGTTTTCATGCTGATTTACCCTTCTTAACAAAAAATGCAGTCTTTACAGGTGAAGCCCAAGGCTAAAAACAAGAGTAGTCATCCAGAGCTATTTAATGTTTAAAGAACCAATCTAAAAAGCAATACTTGGGCAGCAAGAAACACCTGTCAGTCATGTGTTCCAATAGGATTGGTCACTTGAAAAATTGGTGGGTTCAAACAAAAGCTGGTATGTCCTATGTTTTTAACATATCTAAGTGTAAATACCAGCAAATAAAAGCTGAAATTCTGAACGCTTGACTCTTATTCATCTTAAACCCAAATGTTTCAAGTGAACAACAAAAACAAAGGAATTGGAATTGCTGTCCTGATATTTTGGAGGGGACTCTGTGTGTGTGTGTGTGTGTGTGTGTGTGTGTGTGTGTGTGTGTATATATATTTGTGTATTTAGGCAGCGATCATTCTTTCATGCACATTTCATTGAATACGACAGACAAGGTGCTTTTATTTAGTTTTTTATACAATTTCTCATGCGATCTAATAATTTTTTTCTTTTCTGATGATAAATTATATAAAAACTGTCCAAATGTTCTTTTTATCCGAGCACTTTCAGGTATACATTTAGCCATTTTCAAGGGTTAAATATTTTAACTGTTAAATAAGAAATAGTTTGTTGTATGTATGTTTTATAAAATGTTTTCATTTTTCAAAACACAGTCAAGATATTATGAATTCTTCTAAATACTTAAAAGCACAAATGTAAATACAAACCACGACATTCTTGCGTCACTTGACGTAGAGAATTTATTTACTAAAGTTCCTGTCTTCGAAACTATTGATATTATCATTAATTCGGTGTATAAAAATAATTTAATTCCACCTCCATCAATCTTATATATATATATATATATATATATATATATATATATATATACCTATGCATTATGCGTTTCTCTTTGCCTCGTTAGCCGTACTTTCCCTGACAATCTGTTTAGGTGAAACCTAGGTAGGTTTGTCTGGCTCACTAGGTGTATCTAGGTCTGCTCTACGGTTGTATTGAGCTCTTTTGTTAGTTAGTTGTTTACTCGTATCGGGGTTTTTTCTTTGGGCTTTAGACCTGCATCTGTGCGATTTTTTTTCGGCAGTAGTTCATGTTTGTAGCTCTTTCTTTTTTTAAAACTTTTTTCCCTCGAGATTGATTTGATTATTTGCAAATAAAAAATTCAAGGGTTTTTCGAAACGAGTCTAGTTATCTATATTTGTGTGTGTGTATATATATATATATATATATATATATATATATATATATTTTAAAGAAAAACAGACCGCTTTAAGGTTCCATTATAATAATTTATTTCACCAGAGCCCTTTTAAAGGATACCAGATCATCTGATAGCACTTCCAAATATATATATGTATGTATGTATTTGTATAAAAATAAAAAGAACATTCGGACAGTTTATAATTTATCATCCGAAAAGAAAAAAAATATTCGATCATGAGAAATTGTATAAAAAACTAAATAAAAGCACCTTGTCTGTCATTTTCAATGAACTTGCATGAAGGATTGCTGCCTAAATACACAAATATGTATATACATATGTATGTATGTATATAATTCAAAGTTCAGTCAAAGAGCATGGGACATACTAGAAAATACGTTTATATCATCTTTTAAGTCTTATGTTCTGACTGAACAATTTTCTCCAATGGGTAGGCTACATACAACTGCCTATATAAAGCTGCATGATTTTAGTCTTTAAAAAAGACACACATAAGTAATCAGTTTTACAGAAGCCATCTTGTGGAGAGCAACCACTTTTGTGTGTGAGTAGCAGCCATTTGCAATTCTCTCAAAGAGAATGTCATTTTGTTAATAAAAGAACTACATTGCTGACAATATAGAATCTAAGAAAAATAAAATTTTGGCAATGAGGCCACAACATCAATTAATCTACTATTAACTGTTGATGTAATGAAGTTTAGTAAGCCAGCTACAACAAAATTTTTAACATAATAAAATTGATAACATTTAATCAGCTGTTTTGATTTTTAAAATACTGTAAAATTAAAATTAATTTCTTTTCTTTGTTGATTATGAACATATTCTGTGAGAGATTTGTATGTCAGTGTGCATAATTTAATGGATTATATCAATCTTACTGCTTGAGATGTTTTGGACTGTCAAAATAAATGACCCAACAAAAATATGTATTTTGGATGAATATGAAATTTACACTTAAAATAAAGTTGGGAGTCTGATTATGGAACCATACTGTGACTAATGTATAATCCATAATGAAATGTAATTATATCCAAACTATTCAGGGAGAGCCAGTGAAAGACCAGGCAGATTGTATTTGTGGTCACTGGTGGATGGCTTATTATACACAAGGAGATTATGGCTTACCAAGCAAAAGTAAATGTGATCTCTAAAAAGCTAGGTGGAGGTGTATCTGCTTAGTTTTCTATTCATGGTGATAGAGCCTTTGAAGGTATACAAAGTGTCACTGATGCCTGGAGTGGGAGTTTACACCAGGAATTTGTTGTCCTGTGAATAATGAATTATGTGGTCCTGTATGAAGCTGCAATTATCTAAGAGATTTTGGGTTCAGGATTTTATGGCAACATAAATCTTGTATTGGTCATAATGGAACATGGAAAATTCAGTGATGAGCTGCAAACAAATGGGAGAACATTAAGAGAATATTGAAAGGTTCAAACTAATCAGTAATACTCTACAAGCTGATGATTTTAATATAAAATCATATAAGTAAAAAGTATTTGGCCAAAGTTGTTTATGAGACTGTGAAAGCTGCATTGGCTTCGATTTGGAGTGTGATTAGAAGTGTAGAAGGTGAGTAACAGGTAAAAATCCTAATCTCTGCATTAGTATATCATACCAATAACACCAGTTCCCATATGATCACCAGGTGCTGTAAGCTTGGATGTGCAGGTGGTTTAATCGATAATGGCTCGGAATTGTTAATCAGAGAGTTGGGTTTGTTACATTCACTTATGTACAAATACCCCCGAGAAAGGTATGAATCCACCTCTTCTGCCGCAGCAATGGGTTAATTAGTAAGACTTGTATTGCTAGAAACCATTATTATCTCAAAACAATAATTGGGTCATATATCCTGTATATTTAATGTGCCAACATAATTTCATGCTAACATTAAAAATGACTGGCAGAAATCTGAGTGACACCTTAGAAAAGATAGAAAAATGTTGACTTCATTCTTGATTGTAGTGTTTTGCCACTATGGCATAGTTTCAGTATGCCAATTTGCAATAAAGGTTTAGTATAATAAGAGAACAGTGTTCTTTCTATTTTCCAAATAACAGTTCAAAATGCAGCTGAAGTACATAGCAAAATCAAACATATCAAATAAAGTAGAATAAGACCAGTCTCTCAGTTAATTCATCACAAGGAGACTTCAATGAAAGAATTGACAAGAAATTTTTTCAGTGATATTATTTTCTCTAGTGGTGCAAAATTCTAAATAATTCATTATATATATATATATATATATTATACATTTATATATATAATATATATATATTATACATTTATATATATAATATATATATATTATACATTTATATATATAATATATATATATTATACATTTATATATATAATATATATATATTATACATTTATATATATAATATATATATATTATACATTTATATATATATATATATATATTATACATTTATATATATAATATATAATATATATATATATATATATATATATTATACATTTATATATATAATATATAATATATATATATATATATATATATATATTATACATTTATATATATAATATATAATATATATATATTATATATATATATTATACATTTATATATATTATATATATATATATTATACATTTATATATATTATATATATATATATATATTATACATTTATATATATTATATATATATATATATATTATACATTTATATATATTATATATATATATATATATTATACATTTATATATATTATATATATATATATATATATATATATTATACATTTATATATATTATATATATATATATTATACATTTATATATATTATATATATATATATTATACATTTATATATATTATATATATATATATTATACATTTATATATATTATATATATATATATATATTATACATTTATATATATTATATATATATATATATATTATACATTTATATATATTATATATATATATATATATTATACATTTATATATATTATATATATATATATATATATATATATATATTATACATTTATATATATAATATATATATACACGCATATGTACACATTTGAATTGTGATACTTTCCCAACTGTGTGGATATACCTAGGAAATTAACCTATCCACTTGCTTATGATTGTAATAAAATAATTGTCTTTTTAAATTAAAATACATAGGGATTGCTAAGATAATTAAAATCATTATCTTAGTCTCTCAGTACAAAACCAATTTGATTTGATATTTGTAGAGGAGATTGTTATATCAATCTGTACTTGATTAATAGTTTTATATATCTTATATATAGTCTGCAATGTAAGGTAAAATATATTTTTTTAAAATAAGCTTTATGGATAGGTTTGCAATGATATGTATTTATTAGAACTTATGTACATGTTAGACAAATACATTATTAAAATATTTGTTCTTTTGATAATGCCCCCCAATCAAGTTTTTAGATTACTGATTGCAAATATGCTTAGGCATAATAATTATATATATATATATATATATATATATATATAATTTTAAAAATTATGTCCCACTTATCTATTCCATATGTAAAATAGACTAACAGAAAATAATATTGCAATACCTTGAATATGGGTTTCTACTTACTCAAGATTAAGCATACAGATAATATAACTGGATACTGTAAATGATCACATATTCAAATCAAATAATGCAGTTCCAGAATAAGGAGTGTATCAACAGTACCTTGGACTCTATATTAATAGACTATATATCCTATTTGGGGATTAATAAATGTCTATCTTATTACATACATCCAGTCATGCAGATACCATCTTGTGATACATTATTACATACCTCTTACACTTGTTGATTTATTAGCTGAACAAGTCACATATTGTTCAAGGGGAGGCAGGTCTTATGATTGTGTTGGTGTGACTTAACTTTACACTGAATAAATCTTAAATGAATTAGGTTGATATAAAAGATCCCAGCTTTTGTTTTGACGAAATATTTTAATCCTCTAAATTCATAGCTTCATTGTTCAGTCAATAATATATTTTTATTGGCTTATTCCATCTTTCATGTAAATCATATATTCTATCATGAAAGAATGATTTCATTTTTTTATTTGATGAAAATTCTTTGAGATTTTGAAATTGCTGACCAAACAAGGAATATTGTGTGAATGGTGACAAGTCTGGAGAATATGTTGAATGCAAAATAAATTCTTATCTCGGTTCATTGATTGCTTGCTGCATTGCATTTGTCATACAGTAAATTTTCTCATTGACTTTTTTGTTCAGAAAAAAAAAGATCTTTTCTTGACTTCCAATGTATCATTGAAAAGAACCAATTGCTCACTGTAGTAACAGTTTAGTCCAGATTTTAACAATTTGTAATGAAGAATTTCGGTTCTATGTTATCCTGAGTCGTGCCATGATTTTCTTCATTTGCTATTCTCATAATAAATCCATTTTTCATCTCCATTGACTAAATTTTTTTTCTACCTACCAAAAAGTGAAAAGCAAATGTTATGTGCTGACTCATATTGCTTCTATATGTAACCTATTTTCTTATTCTATGAATTTTTTTTATAAGTTTTATAAAAGATCTACAAAATCTGTTTTGCTGTACAGTTAAATAATTGAACAGTCAAACAAAAGGCTGAGTAAAGTTCATTGACACTTTTAAGATTTCCATAACATTATGCAAAAGATGGTGCTAGGAAGTTTTTCATTGATTAAATTTTTTTTATGTAAGATTTTAAGGTTTATACGATTTACATTCAGACTATTATTCTGATCTTTGTTATTAATAATGATAAC
This sequence comes from Acanthosepion lycidas, assembly GCA_963932145.1. Lineage (NCBI taxonomy): Eukaryota > Metazoa > Mollusca > Cephalopoda > Sepiida > Sepiidae > Acanthosepion > Acanthosepion lycidas. The sequence goes on from OZ010608.1 coordinate 63,070,964, forward strand.
TCCTCAGAAATTCAGACAGAAATTATTTTAAGGTTTATTTTTCAAAAAATTAATCCTTACTTAACTAAAATCTTTAGCCAGATTGATAACAATTTTCTATGCATAAGTTTTAACGGATACTTGTCCTATTTACTATATAAAATGTAAGGTAATAATTTTCTTGATTTTTCTTTTTTTTTATTAGATTGTTAGTAAAACTACTGAAGTCTGCAAATGAAAAAGATAGAGCTGAAATCACTGATATAAAATGATCTATCTACAATATTGTTTTGGGCTTTTGATTCTTATTTTAAATCACCTTTTGTCAGCAGCTTGTCCAAAGAATTTGTTTTTATTTAAAGATCATTAAAAAAAATAATAGATCAATGAAATCCAATTTTAAGGACTCTTCCTGTTCAAAGCACTGTTTATTTTTTAGATCTTTTTTGCTATGTATAATATTTTTTCAATATTAAGTTAGATTGATACATGTCTAAATTAAGTTTTGATAATTTAAAAAAAATAGTTCTGCATTAACTGTTTATAGATATATATTTATTTAATTTTAACCTCATGTTTCTTATTCTCTTTTGTTAATGAGCTAAATTTAATATATTTACTTATCAAAAACAAGTTTGTAGAAAAATAATAAATTTTTCTTCAGTTGAATTTATTCAGTCTTATTTCAAATTATTTATTCAGAGTAAAAGAGATTCACTAAAAATAAGATCTAGAAATTTTAACTTTTTTTTTTTTTTTGTTACCACTTGGTAATGGTCAATGGCAGACAGCAACAATGATTTCTTTAGAAACTTATTTTTATACTCATGAATATCATTATTTTCTTGTTTCAGTGTTAGACTTTTTAATTTAAAGTTTTTCAATTTAAATTTAGAAAGATGTAGAAATATTACTGACAAACACAAGTTAAAATTGTTTTGGGAATCATCATCATCATTGCTACTATAGAAATTAGAGATTGAGTTTTTTTTTTGTTTTTTTTTGTTTTTTTTGATTTATTGTATGAAGCATGAGAAAATCATTTTCACATTAGCTTTTAAATTTAACCAACAAATTAGGTTTGACAGGATTTATTATATGAAGTGTTTAGAGTCGAAATATGTTGGGTTGATTTAGCGTGATTAGTTCTCTCACATCATTCTTTTTTGTTTATGCATATATCTGTAATTTTAAAAATTTGTCTTTCTTTTGAGAGCTTGTAGAGAGAGAGTGCATCCAAGCAAAGATGTTTAAACATTATTTACATTGTCCTCACCTTTGTTGTTGTTATCACAGTGTGTCGGACATTGTGCCCTCCCGCCTTCTTTAGTTATCTCTTGATCTGGATAAATTTCAGGGAATTTTAAAAATACTAGTCAAATAAAACTGGTGAATCAGACAACTGAAAGGCTATGAAGACCTCCTCAGTAAGCCTAGCTTAGAAATAAGTACCATATAGGTGCATTAATAAATAAAAGTGAAATGATGGCACAGATTCAGCGGCAGTAAGAAAAGGGAAGCCATGGTGAAAGTAGTCCACAATGGCAGCAACAGCAGCAGAAACTGGCAGGGTAGGAAGGAGAACATTCAGGTTCAAGTTCTAACTTCTAGTAGACTAAAGTGTTGGTTTGTGAATTTGGTGACATAGTAATTACAAATTCAGTCCTTGGTACAGATTTACACTCAGTGGAAACAGGGTGAGAAATAACTGTGCAGTCCTAAGAACATGACAGGTTATCCCTAGATATGTCTGATCTACTCCTATAGATTAAATAAAGAGTTCAATTAGAAATTTCCCAAAGGTTAATTAAAGCAACATGTATCTGAAGAAAATTAGAGGGTACAATAGCTGAAACATTATGAGGACCCCATAAGTTCACTGTTGATTCATTGGAAAACTTGTCTATGCAAATGGTGCATATTTAAATTAATAAAATTATATTTGAACCAAGTTATGGCATTTTAAAATCTTTGGTTCAAAATGACCATTTATTTTGTTCTAACCTAATAATTCCAATTTACAACACTCAATACTTTGCTATTGTAACCATAGAGACATGAAAGCTTTTCATTTTTACTTCTTGTCAAAATAGGGGAAAAGATAATGAATACCGAAATTACCCATTCCAAAATACATAATTTACATGGAATTTTCTAGCTTTAGTGTTTTGTGTCTGTATTTTCAATCTAATTTCTGATGTAGTTAACTGTTTCAAAGCTAGATCTTTTTTCTTTTACTAATAGATGTATTAATTAATCTGAATTAATGATTATTTTCATGTTTCTACTTTGATCTTTGGAGTGAAATATCAAATAAAATTGATTGATCTGAAACTCACAAACATTTCATTTATTCCACTTTTTAATAGTCACCAAATGTTTAATCCCCTATTCAAGCTGTAATAAATTTAACATCTTCAGTAAGAAATTCATCAATGTTTTTATAACTTTGTGGTTGAATCACTTAAAAAGTAATTTAGCAAATTATATATCTGGTAATTTTAAATAAAATATTTTCTGTTTTAATGATGAATTATTTGATATTTGCAGGATTAAATAACATTAAATTTCTTACCTTTTAGTGTAATAAAATACAAAAGAATTGTAAGTTTATTATGAATTCTAGTTATATTCAGAAATTTTATTTAATATCAAAAGATGGAATTTACTTGAACTTACCAGAAGTACTCGACATAATACTTGTTAATATTTGTTGAATTATATATGAATTTAAGCACAGTACTAGCTTGGTGGCAAGAACTCATCATTTTACAGTTGCTATGGCTAGCTGTAACTAAATTCAATGCTAATAGCTTCTCTTCTCTCACTTCTTGCTTGTGGAACACTCTTCCAGCTTCTTGCTTTCTAGTCAACTTTGATCTACAAAAATTTAAATGCAATGTCTATCGTTATCGTCTCTCTTCTTAATTCCTGTTTTTATTATTCTCACTCCTTAATGTTTTCTTTATCTCATATTCTCTCATACTCAGTAACCCCTTGCATCTTAGTAGCTTATTGCTTTGCTTAGGGTGAAATGATTTAAAAAAACAAAATAACATTGCTGCTGGAGTCCATTTTTCCAATGAAGAAATCAAATGCTTAATTATGAACACTTCAACTAAATCATTCTATACTCCTCCTACTGAAATGTCCTTTTCAAATACTAAGACTTGTGAAAAAAAAAAGTAGCAAACTAGTGCTGGCCACTTGGAATAATCCAGAATAAAATTAATGATTTCTTTTCATTAGAATTGTTGTAAATCGGTTCTACTGCTACTACTACTTCACCTTTGTAGAGTTCAGAAATCAGTTACTTTTCCCAAAAGTTCAACTTGTTTAGAACACTTGCCAACGAGGATTAAATCAAATAATTTTTTATAAACAAAGTTAAAAATGAGTAAAACCTTCTGAAATGTCAGATTAAATTACAATATCTTCAGACAAATGAAAAACTGATACAAAAAAAGAAGGAAAAAAAATCCAATACATCTGATTCTTGTATACAAACTAATTCAATTTAACACTTTTACCAGCTTATCAATTACAAAGTGTTTTGTAGATATTTCTAACTTTAGGATTTTGTATTGATTCCCACTCAGAGAATTAGTTCATGTACATTTGAAATATTAAAGGACTAAAATAGATTTGATTCTGTATGTCCAATTTGATTCGAATTACATTTCCAATTTACCACAAATAGATCCAAGACTCCAATTCACATTTTAAACCATTGGCCTGCCTCTTATTTGATAGCCATCTTTAGAATTTGTCTATTATTATGACTTTATTTATTTTCTTACATTTACATTCAGTTGAAGTTTCTGTCATATGAAATATACATGAAAAATGGTACTTTTTGTTGTTTACTTTTATAGTAGATCTTGAAATTTATTTAAATAATTTACTATTCAAATGACTACAGATGCTTTTGTTAGTAACCTTAATAGGATGTTGAGAGGACAATCAAGCACTAATTCATAAACTTAAAAAAGTAAAAAGCAAATATTTTCTATATTCATGCTGTTGTATTTTGATACTCTTAAAGTTGCTGTAATTTAAATATCTGCTTTGAATGCTGATTTTCCGGGAGATTAATTATTTAGAGAATAACTTTTACTGTATTTGTAAATACAATATTAAGATCTCATGACTTAATTATTTCCATAATTTCTTTTTTGATGCCTATTATTTTATCTTGTATATGCCATGTACCCCCAGGACATGGACAGTCATGGCTCTCCACAATTTTTGTCTTTGTTATCTCTTCTAATCATTTACTCAAGCTTGTTAAACAGGGGTTATGTACTGCTTTCCTTTTTTCCTCATGCATGTCCTGACAGCTTCAAATTTCTAAAACTTCTTTCTTCATTATGTACCCAAGAAATATTACCTCTCTCTTTCTGATGCTACATATAAGTGTCCATTTTGTTTCCATTTTCTCTAAAACTTTGTCATTGCTCACATGCTCAGTCCATGATATTCTCAGCATCCTTCTGTGGAACCACATTTCTGTTGCTTCAAGTCTCTTTTTCATCTGTGATGAAATTGTCCAACATTCACTGCAGTATAGGAGGACCAATAATAACAAGAGTTTAGTACTCTTTTCTTTGTTTCTAACAAAATTTCCCTGTTTCTTTATACTTTGCCTTTTGGAAGGATCTTTTGCTATCCCAATGCACCTTCTGATTTCAGTGTTGCATATTCCGTCCTCTGTTAAAACACTTCCTAGATATTTAATTTTCTTTTTTTACTTGCTTGATTTTAGAGTCACCTATTTGTAATTCATATACTGGGCCCTTTTTTTTTTTTTTTTTTTTTTTTTTTTTTTTTTTTTTGCTGACAACTATACATTGTCTTTTTACAGTTGATGTTTAGTCCCTTTTCCTCACTTTCCTTTATTACCTTCTGTAGGAATTCCTGTAGTTTCTTTTCTGCATCTGCTATCAACACTATATCATTTTCATATCTAATGTTGTTATGGTTGTGGTCGACAATAATGAATCTTGGTAGGATTTCTAGTTCTTGCAGGATTGCTTCATTATAAATGTTGAATAAGTCTGGTAAGAAGACCCATCCTTGTTTTACATCCTTTTCTGTTTTTTGTGCATTTATTGAATTCATTTTCTATCCTGCATGCAGACTGATTGCTCTCAGTATAAATTCAAATAATTTTAATATCCTTCCCAAATTAAATCAAGCTTCAGTTCTAACAGTTCTTTATGACATACTTTATCAAATATTTTTCTACAATATTTGTTTTTCAATTTGACAATATTTTCAAAAGTTTGTCAAAAAATAAAAAACAATAATCTAAAAGTTAAAGCTTTGGTTAAATGTTAAAATTTTGTTGCTTGCTACTTTGTTCATTTTCATACATTTTTTTGTATATAAATAGACACTGCTAAAATAATTATACTCTGTCTCGATATTTGGCTAATAATATTTCTTCCAACATAGTTGACTAAAGAACTATGCAATTATCCATTGTGGACTTACTTTTGAACAGATGTGAATTCATTTCTACTCTTTATTCAATTTTTTTTAGCCAAATTAATTCCAACCATGTCCAAGAATAATTAGTAATTTATATTCCATTCATTTTTGTGTCTGTTTTGACAAATTTCCTTATTTACAATATATTCTAATTAAATGACCAAACAAATTTTAAACATTAATTCTTTCATCTCTTCCTTCCACTACACAAAGCCAGAATAATTATTAAGTGTATTTCCTTTCTTTTAGATAAAAGTTCAAGGCTTGATTGATTGCATTTAAAAATAATTGTCTTTATTTTTTTTTATTTTAATAGTTTGCCAAAGTTAAAACGAGATAAATATCTGGAAATGAGTGTAGAATATTTTAAATTCTCTTCATATTGAAATCCTGGCCATGTGTACAGTTATTTTCTGTAGATTATGTTTTGTTTGTTTCACTGTTATTTCTAAATGTTTAACACAAAGCTAACTAACATGAAACTTTATTGTTCCTAAATAAATTTCAGTTCAGTTATTCTTCCAAAGTATTTGAAGTAAAAGCATTTGGTTTTAAATCATTTTTCTTCTTTTGATTGACTTATCCAGAATGAAAATGTTTCACTATATTATTCAATATGAATAAATCTGACCATCAGACACATTTATTAAAATGTAAGCGGCTCATTTATCGACAGTCATAAAATTCATGTAAAAAAAAAAATAAGGAATACAAAGGACTTTGCTGAAATGATGCCTCATTTTCAAACTGCCAAGTATAGAGAATATCATTTAATTTCCTAAAACTGGAACCAAGTGGAGACATTTTGTCTAGGAAATAATTATTAATAAAAACTTAAAAGTGGGAAACTACAAAGCGAATAATACATGAATAAAATGTAACAGGTTAACAATAAATTCAATTGTAAACACATTTTTGGTGTTGAATTATGTACTTTTTTATTTATAGTTGCATGAAAAAAAATGTTCTAAATTGGAAAGTCTGCAAGTCAGAAAATACATGTCTTAATAGAATTTTGTGAGACAAACTAACACTAACAAACTATGGGTTATTTTACTAGTAAATAGCTAACATTACCAAAAAGATGAGTACATTTTTTGTGCACATTTCTATATTTTTTGTGTCATTATAAAATATTTAAAACAATTTTACATTCATTTCATCTTTTTTTTAATCCATGCCAATCTTTCTTAAATATGATTTCCCTACCCACTTTCTTTTTTATCATTTCGCTCCAAGCAAGGCAATAAAATCACTAAGACTAAGGTTACTATGGTGTGGGGGGGGCACTATTAAGGAAAAAGAACAATAAAAGAAGGAGCATGATAATAATTGACATTACATTTAAATTTGTAAAGATTGAAATTGACTAGGAAGCAAAAATTCAGAAGAGAGTTCTGCAAGTAAGAAATGTGAAAGGAGAAATTGTTAACATAGAACTTTTGGTTACATCTAGCCATTTCAATTGTAAAATGATGAGACCTTGCTGCCAATCTAGTACTGCACTTAAATTCATAAAGTCTAGGTACAATAGAGGAAAGTTAGTTGTTGGGTAAAGTTAACCCTATTTGGAAATTTTGTAAGCTAATATGAATTTTATATCAGGGTCTTGTTATGATTAGTTTACAAATTTAAATAGTGGATGTTCAGTGGATTAAGTCATAATCTGATGAATTAACTATACTGCAATTATAAATGTTAATTAGTATACTATGAACCAATAGTAAAATGATGTAAGGAAATATTATTTCTTACATTCATTTTAGCATCAGAATTGTCTTTAAAAAAATCAAATCTCATTTACAAAAAATATATAATGAAGTATGCACCCTCTGGTTGATACTTCTTTGGCATACATGTCATCTACCTAAGATTAATTAAAGTTACTGTTGAGAATAGCAGGGCTGCAAAACTGTTTTCTAAATTGATACTGGAATAAGAATTTTTGTTATTGTGTAAAGACAAACTTAGTTTTTATATTTATATCAATGATTTCATTTAAAATTTAGTTTCTTTCATAAATTTAGAACATTAATAATAGTATTTATATACATGAGAAGATTATTTTACTTTCTAATGATACCAGTAGTACTCATGGATACACACTAAAGGTAAGATCCTTTTCTTCTAACTCTAAATAATTTATATTGTAATGTGAAACATTTGGCATTTTTTTCCATTTCCTGTACATTTTAATAGGAAGTGTTCATCTAAGTCTGAATCAAGTATATCAGCATGTGCTGATTGATGCATTATACTAGGCTAGATCAGAAAGTTTGTAGCCTGACATATGATTATTAGCTGAATTTTGACATAAAATTTTCATTGTGCATGTGTGGTTTAAAATTTATTTGTCTGAGAAGATGTCTCAAAATTATACATAGAATGCTTATAAATATCAACAGTGTAGACATAGGAACTAACACTGCATGATGACTGTCAGTTTCACACCTCAGTGTGATCTTCAGACCAAGTGTCCTGGCATTGTTGGTTGTTATGTCTATATATTATGGTTCAATCAGTCTGTAGTTAAGCTATACATAGTTCAATATCGATCTGAAATTCTCAATGTATAATATTCAATGTGTATGATTAAAATTCACCATTGAATTAATTGAATAGATAAGGAATGAGATTATGTTGAAAAATAGATTTTTCTTGTGTACAATAACCCCTTTTTTCTCAGCATCCAAAATTTTTTATGCATTTTTACAACAGTAGAGTACACTTAATACTTTTTATATAATCTATTGATTTGGAAACCATCAGGCATTATGCCTTTCTTTAGTTTGACTAATATAGGCAATATATAGAAACCTTTTTATTGAACCTGTTGCTAGAGTTTCATATATGCAATTCTTTTTATTATGCCATCATACAAACGATAGAATGTAATATTTTAATACCCTATGATTTTCATATACCAAGTGTATAGAGCCAGAGTAATTTTGAGCTGTATGTTCTCATGTGCTACTAATTTATTGATTCTTCATATTTATCTTTTGATATACATTTTGTCAGTATCCATCAGTATCTTATTTTTCCTTAATAACAAGAAATAATCTCTTTTAGTAACATTCAAACTACTTTATTAGTATCTTAGGATTTTAAAATGTTAAACATCACTAGTTTGCAATATTACATTTTCATGTAACTTTGATCATAAGAGCTTAGTCAAGTAGGTTAAAGAAATAATTTTTAACCTGAGTAAGGATAAAGACAAAATACAGGCAAGATTAAATAACAGTTTAATCTCTTGGCAGGTGAGACTCCTTGTTCTGTTGTTTAACATTCATAAATATGCAATATTTGTGGTAATAATTTGTTACAACCAAGAAAACTTTTATGATAAAAAGCATAAAAGAACATAAGAGCTTCTGTATATCTACTATGAACACAGATGTGTCAATTACATATTTAATATAATTTATAAAAAAGATATCGTTTAAAATTTTATAAATGAATGTTCTAGTGGCATAACAGTTATCAGTGCAAAAAGTGGAATTATTGAGCAGAGTTCAAATTCTAGCATTTACAATCAAATCATGCTGAAAACACCAGTTCTTGCCAAAGTTAAGCATTGTCGATCCCAGTCAGTACTTAAGATGAGAGACACTGCTTGAGAACACCAGCTACTGTAAGCAACCTACAGTCCAAAATCTGTTTCAGCTTTAAATAACTCACAAAGAGTTGATAAGCTGTTAAAAATCAAATCAATCAAGTTCTAGCTTTTTTTATCTGTTACATTCACTTTATATGCAGAGAGTATGGATCCATTTCTTTATTGCCCTGCCCCCCACTTCTTCCACACTCATCTATAACTTAAAAAATAGGGTAGACTGGATTCTCTAGTATTGGATCACAACCAATCTATAAAAAGGAGAACTATGAATATAAAACTCTGGAGAAGGCAGTAAGAGATCACTTCCATTATATTTTCTAGGAAGGCATTAACACTTTATAGATAAATAATAAAGAAAAGGAATCTGTAAAGCCATGATGACTTTCATTCTGAAGGGGCATGGCATGAAAAAATATTTCTTTATTTTTGAATTGGCTAGTTTTTCATAATGATATGAATAATTTTATGAATATTTGATGAATAATAGAAAAAGTCCCAAAAAGTGAATAGACAATTTTTAACTTTTAATTAGGGGAAAAACTTGTTGCTATATAATTTTGGAAAACTGGTAAAATTGTTGAAAAACTTAAATATTTTGTATCAATGTTATACCATTTCATTGAAAATTTTTATAAAGTATCTTTTGACAAAACCCATTTATTAAGATATCATTATTAGTTATTTATTACATGATGCAGATTAAGTGTATTTTTTTTTCTTTTTCACAGTCTAATTTTAATGCATTTTGTTTGATATGATTTAAAGTAATAATAATAATAATAATAATAATATATGTTAGAATTTTGAATTTTATAGCCAAACAAAATAATAATCTATATAATGTAAATTATCTTCAGCCTTCAGCTCAAATCTCTGCACATAGTAAAATAATCACATACAACAGAGGTAAGCAAACACTTTTTGCAGTCTTGTAAAATCCTGTTATGAATACAAATCTCAACTGTTATAGGACAAACTTTAATTTTTTACATATTCATATTTTTATTATTTTTGGAAATGTTAATATTTTAATATCCATTTGCATATTTTTTTTTTTTTCAGTGCTGCCATTGACAATGTCAAACAATCAAGCGTGGCTATCAAAAAACTCAGTAGGCCCTTCCAAAATGTTACACATGCAAAACGAGCATACCGGGAATTTGTCCTAATGAAATTAGTAAATCATAAAAATGTAAGTATTTCTTATTCTTTTGTCTCTTTTGAGTTACTTATTGCCATGAAAATGTGTTTTAATCTTTAAAATTTTCCCCTTCAAATTAATATATTTTAAGATATAAGTGTTATTTCATGAATAATTGCTAAAAAGACATAGTAACACTGTTTTTTAGCTAATATAATATTGCCAAAATTAGGTTTTAAAATATCTTTCCTTGTTTTTTTTTTCTTGATATGTATTTTTAATTGACTACCTCATTTTTATTTTATCAAACTATGTTCAAGATTGTGACCTCTAAGCCTTTCATTATTAAAATGTTAATAAAAAAGCAAACATGATCAATTATGTTTTGCCAGTGACAACCAATTTTAATTCTCAGTTTTAAAAAATTGAATTTTTCTTTAAAGTCCTTTTTTCACAGCCCATACTATTTATTTTTTCTTCACTGTCAGTATGAGCTCATTACTACAGTAGATCCGAGTTAGATTTTTTATTTAATCTCCCACTAAGTTACAAATGATACAACTAGGACTTGAATAGATAACTATCAAGAATATTAACTACTGTAACACTTTTCATAAAGTATAGCTGTGCTGAATCTAAGGAAAAAGTAATGCACAGTTTTTGAAAAAGTAATGCACAGTTTTTGATGGATGATAATGCCGTTCTTCCTTTAAATTTAATATTAATGGTTATAATTAATATAATGTTAAACTAAAGACAAGTAGTGGTCATCTATAATCCTTAAATATAATACACCCGCGCACACACACACACACACACACACATATAAATATATATATATTGTGCGTAACAATTGAGTGCAAAATTTTGACATGAGATGCACAGAAGTCATGACCCCATTCACGTCCACATGCAAAAGGCTACCCCACTGACAAACTACAAAGCTATTCTCTTCTTTCCCTCTCTACAAACTATGATCAAAGCGAAAAGAATGATGAAAAGTAGCCACAAAAAGAAACAGATACACAAATGCAAAGAAAGAAAGAGATAGAGAGGAGATAAATATATGTCAGACAAAACTTGTTGTTAAATATGATAATAAAATCCTTATTAAAAGAATATTTCTGCTTATCTTGGAGAATTTGACTGATATGAAATAATATTGAATATTTTCATTTACAATTTATCATTTTTAATAAGTATGTTGAAAACTAATAATGTCTCATTCCCTTAGGATTTTCAGGTAAATCTGAAATCTCCTTTTAATTTTATTAACATAGATGTAGATCAAAACCATTTACTTGTCATTGATTATAATTGAAAGATTTTATCTAATTAATTTTCTTAACCCTCTTTTACAAAAACATTTTCAATATGTATAAACAACATTTTATAAGTGCATAATATATGGTGAATAATGCTATTATTTTAATAAAAAATATTTCTTCATTGACTAACCATAGTTTCTGTTTAAAATCATACATTTGGAACTTTTAAAGGGTTTGCTCTTGTACAAAAGTAGCCGGTTAAGAACTTGTTAAATTTACAATACTAGTTTTCCCTTTTTTATTAGACAATTTTCTCTTTTTTGCTCTGAATTTAATATTTTCACTTTACTCTGTTCCATAATCCAAGATTCAATCATATCACTTTGTTTACACTATTTATATTCAGACTATTGTCTTCATCTTTATCATTGTTATGACAACATTTTGAATGTTGCACCCTCCTGCCTTCCTCAGATGTATATCAATCTGGGTAGACTGTTCTCATTCCACTGATCATGTCTAAGAATATTGTCTCGTTTTTATTATTATTAATCCGCTAAGGGACAATGTTCTAGTGGATTAAAGTGTTGGTGTGTGAATTTGGTGACAGTGATTGTGAGTTCAATCCCTGGATTGGGCAGTGTGTACTTGCACTCAGTGGAAACAGGCAAGCAATAACTGAATAGTACTAAAATAAAGATTAGATTAAATAAAGGGTTCAGTTCAGAATTCCCTGTAGGTTACCCAGATCAATATCCACCTGAAGACTGCAGGATGACACAGTTGGCAAAATGTTGTGATAAAAACAACAAAGATGAGGACAATAGTCTGAATATAAATTAGTGTAAATAATAACTCTTCATCCCAGAAATTCAGACAGAAACTCATCATTCTGGTTTACTATTTTTTTTTTTGTTCAGGATTTTTTTTTTTTTTTTTTTTTTTTTTTTTTTTTTAAATACAAATTCTGTACTTTCTCATCATCACTGTCAGATTTTATTATGCAAATTAAGTTTTTTCACAATAAAAATTGTCATTAATGAACTAATGCTGTTAACATTTTCAGGATATTTATATATATGCTATACATAATGTTAATTTCAGCATATATATATATATATATATATATATATATATATATATATACTTCAAACATTATTATAGTGGAAATTTTGTATTTGAAATAGATGCTCCATTTTTATTTATTGATTATGTCTATCCTGCACATTTGAGAAATCCTAGTAAAGAAAATATTTTCCCTGACAGGGGATCAAACTTGCATGACATTTTCAAGATGTGTGGTAAAACAAACCAAATCAAAGGGAGATGCAATTTTCAATCTCTGCTGGAGAACCTAATTTCTTTACTAGTATTCCTTAAATGTGCAGACTGATTTAACTTTGGAGGTTTCAGGTTTGCAAATGAACTAGGGACAACTAGATATTGACCATAGAAACACATATTTGATTAACACAATGTACCTGAATAAATTATTATTTAATTACTTTACATGTTAATATGGACTCTTTGACAATCTATAACTTTCATCAGTAAATCATGTAATGATTTTATTAACTTTTTTATTGCTTTCACTTTTACATCACTTGCATCAGTTTTTATTGATTCTCAGACAATTTCTTTTCTTGTATGTTTTTTTTCCATTTTCATATATGTATGTCTTTTAATGATGGAAAATAAGTTTTCTATTGGATTAATATTTCGAGAGGTTAGAAGTCATTGTGTTAATTTGGTGTCATCTAAATTTTATTAGGAGGGTAAGATGAACAAAGGTCATCTTTACAGAATTTGAACGAGTATTGTCTTGCATGAATAAAATCTCTTTAGCCTAAAGCTTCTTGGTTGTAACTTGTACCAGTCAAAAAATGTCTTGTCCACAAATTTACTATAATTCTCTGCATTTATCTTGATACCATCATCAACTTACAAATTTACTGATTACAATACTAGTCCCAAATATTACACCAGCCCCTTTTTGTTGTCTTCTAATTTGTGTTAGTTGACTATTTCAATGAAGCATCCAAATTCTAGCCTATCCAATGTAATTCAACAGTCACCACTAAAAATTACTGTTGGGAAATCAGTTTTTGTCTAGATTTTGCCCCACTTACATGTTTCTCTTTGTGTTGTTTACATTTAAAGTTGGTGTGTGTGGTTGCTTTAATATCTTTAGACCAGTGTACTTAATATCTTTGTTTATATTTGCAACATCAGCTTCTTCAAATATTTTCTGGTTTGCTCAATTTACTTTTCTTGTTTTTACCCTTTTAATTTTGTTCTCAAATCCTTTTTGTGGCTTTTTTTTTTTCAGTTCTATAATGTCCATTTAACTTTTTTGAACATTGTGTTACCATCACTCAGTGTTTCTTATGGCTAATGATAATATTTATATATTTTAAATTAAAAATATCTCTGAGTCAAAACGTAATGCCTCTTCCTCTTTAATTATAGCAGGTTTAATAGTAGAAACACTCAAAAAAAAAAAAAAAAAAAAAAAAAAATGAGTGCAAAGTTTCAGAATTCCAAATTACTGAGTACAGTTTCCTTTCTTCTTTTCTATTGTGGTATTCTACCCTTTGAATTGGGGTATACCCATTTGGTAGAAGCTGCTTTTTATCCATGTACAAGTTCTTTTACATTTCATTTTCATTGAAGAACTTCTTGTCCTTTTGAATGCTTTCTGTATTGCAAAGCAACCACCTTCTGCTTATTCATGGAGTCTTTTATCATTCTGGGAACTCACTTTGTGCAAACATTTGAGTATCCAAGAGACTGTACTAAATTGCATGTCTCACCTGAAGGCTGAGTTTTGCAATAAGGATTCTTCTCTCATCTAACGAGAGCATCAGTCTATTTGACCTTTACCCTTATTCACAGCAATAGTTGGCTTACCACTGCAGGGCCTGTCACTAAGATCAGTTTCCTGTTTCTCTAGACTTGCCATTAATTTTACTGACCCATCATTTGACTGTACTTGCATCAAACAGTCTTTGTATAAACATTCACTAACATCTTTCTCCTTCCAAAATCAAATTATTTGACAACTCTTTATTTTCTACAAATGTCCAGAGGATTAGTCATTTTGAAAAGGTATTATGACTAGGAAAATAGAAGGTAACACAAAAAATTTTTCCTCTTGGTTTCTAGACACTCTGTGGTTTATAGGTTTTTGTAGAGAGAGAGAAAAACAAAGAGAAAAACAAAAAAAAAAAAGCAGGCATTACTTTTTGGCTGATCCTTGTACATTGTATATATTTATTCATATGTCAAACAACCATCAGGTATTACTCTTCTATAAAATATCAATGATGAATTGAAGCTAAAAGTATTAAAAAAATGTCATTTTGATTTTATTAAATTATTCCAGAACAGAAAAATTATATCTAACATATACTGAATTAATATATTTAATATTTTGATGGGAAAAATCATTTATCTCATCACTATTTCAAAAGAGTTAAAATATCTAATGAATTCTTTTATAACCATTGAATTGTCAGATTAAAATTTAAAATAATAATTATAATATGGAACTGATCTTAAAAAAAAAAAGCTTTTTACTTGATTTATGAAATGGTACTGAAATTTGAAGAGGTCTCACTGCTGCATGCTTTTTATTTTTTCTAGTAGCATCTGAAACCAACTCTAATAGAAATGACAATTTCTAACAGCTTTTACAATTGCTTTCTTGTTCTATTTATTCTCTCATTCTATAGAATGCAAATTTAATGTTTCACTAATCATATGCTCAGTGCAGAAAAGCTTTACAGTTTCATTAATGTGGCTATACACAAGACAGTGCTTAGCAGTAGTATTATAAAGATTAAAGATATTTGATATAAGGAAAAAAGCAACTAGTTTTCATTTTTGGAGTGGCAAAATAAAAATCTTTCTATACAAGATTTTAGTGAACATATAAAAAACACAGTAGTCTATTTGCATAAAAGTAGTGTATTGTTTTGCTCTTACCATTACTGGATAGCAAGTATTTTAAGGTAGGTACTGCCACTGAATTTTCAATACCTAAGTTTTAAAATGAATTTTTAAAAATGAAAAAGCATTCTTGAAGATTTCATTTCAGCTTTAATTGAAAGCTAAATGATTAAATTTATTATTTCTAGTTAGTAAAATATTCTGTTGTATTTCAGATAGAAATTATATAGATTGGAATGTCAAATATTTGCTCGATTTTTTTTTTTTTTTTTTTTTTTTTTTTTTTTCTTAAAAAGCAGCCATTTTCTTAATTTTAAGAAATTTATAAACAAAATTATCAGTTTTAAAAATCTTCCAAAAATAAAATATATATTTCTGACATCTTATTTGAATAAAATTAGAAAATTCAAAATTAAATTAATCTGATTTTAAATAAATATTACTTAATTATAGCATAAAAAAGTAATATACAAGCATTTCTTAATGATGGGTCGTTTTTTTTCTTTGATCTTTATTGATATATCGACAAGTTCCAAGGTGATGACTGCTTGTGGATGGCCAGAATTGACATAAATTTACAAAATCTAAGTAAACACTTTTTTTTTTTATAGTTTTTAACTACCTAGTAATTTTTACAAATTAGCATATTTTCAGCAATTATTTAAAAAATTTATTGACTTTTAGTTGTTTCCAGATACTTTATGAAATTTGCATTTCGACATTAAAGGCATTAATGATGAATAAGAATTGAATAAGGAAAGTGAAAAATTTCCGTGCATCAGACAACACTTAAATTACATGATCTTTTTTCAGGATTATATCATGTATAGCTTCCCATAAGTAGAAATTGGGAATGTTTATACACCAAATTTTTTATAAAAATATTTGGGTACAAACAACTGTTATGAGCTTTTCAATTTTTGATTCATAAATGTACTTTTCATTTAACAATATCACCAAACTGCCGTCTTAAAAGAATTTTAAATGATTTTTAAATATTATAAATTATTTAATTAAAATTTTTAAAATATGAAAACAATTTTTGTAAAAATT
Organism: Acanthosepion lycidas; assembly: GCA_963932145.1. Lineage (NCBI taxonomy): Eukaryota > Metazoa > Mollusca > Cephalopoda > Sepiida > Sepiidae > Acanthosepion > Acanthosepion lycidas. The sequence continues at coordinate 63,087,471 of OZ010608.1, forward strand.
AATTATTCATTGAAAATAATTTTTCCTTAAGACAATAGTGTCCTTAATAAATCTTATTTATCAAACCATTTAAAAGCTTTTCTAATTAAATAATATCATAGTTTTATTGCATTTATTATTTTACAATTCTGAGCAGATTTTCAGTGAATGGGTTAACTGTTTTACAAAAAATATTGATGATTTACTATCTTTAAGGAATCATACTTTTAATTAATAAAGAAATCTCTGCCCTAAAAATTTAATTTCTTAAAATTATGTAAGTAGGTTATAACATATGTAAAAAAAAAATATATATTTTTTACCAAGATTTTCTTAAGAAAAAAGAAAAACTTTCAAAAATAATTTCATTCATTTCTAAATATGTCCTGGAAGTTTCATTAAAATTCAACAATTATTTGATTTTTGCAAGAATTTCCAAATTAATGTGTGTTTCACCGGAAAAAGCGCAAAAAGAAAACTAAACTTTATCATTAGTTCAGCCACTGATGTAAACAAAACAAGATTTTTAATCAAAATTTCCAATGTGTTAAAAAAGATTAAAAAAATTTCAAAAAATAATAAAAAAAATGATTTGGTCTTTCCTTTTTATAATAACATCAACATTTTGGCAATAAAACTTTGTTTTTATTGAGTTTGAGGCCTTTTTTTCATAATGCTATGCTATTTTTTCTGCAAAAAAGTCGAGGTACCTATAATCTAAGGTAATTTCAGTGACCATTAACTCTTTTGAAATATATCTTATTTTGCAGATGTACTCTGTTGTAACTTTTTAAAAAAAAAAATGAAAGTTTTTTTTCTTTTGTCTCTGAGGCAGAGGCAAGGTGTTTTACTTTAATTAGATATCCATTTTTTTCTTTTTCTTTTTCTTTTTGCTGCATCAGACTAATATAAATATTCTGCTTGGTTTTATTTTTGTTTTTATTTTTAATATTGAACATCATTACCTGCTCTTTATTGACAGTTAAATTTAATTAAGTATACAAAATTAATTTTAATTATTATGTCACATGCTTTTTAAAATGTAAATATTTGACTGAACCTGCTCAATGTTTTATGGTATGTTTCTTAGTATACCACTTTTAATATTGTATAAAATTACCATTTTAAAATTGTATGTCCATAAAATTGCTCCCATTGGAAAGGATACTGAATAATCTTTATAATATAGTACTAATAATAATAGCAGCAGCTGCAAATAAATGAGTATTGATTTAAATTTGTTTTTTTTGTTTTGTTTTTTTCTTGATTAAAAACTATAATGATAAAGATAAATACAAAACAAAATATGATTTTTGTCAATATACAGAGAATTGGATTGGATTTGTATTAATACTTTCTTAAGGAAAAAAAGATAATCTTTAAGACAAATTTTTTCATCATCAGCTCAGAAATATCTTAAAAATTATTTGTTTTTTGTTTTTTTAATTCACATCATAGATAGGGTCACTTATCTTTAAAGCTTTAATAATTTAAATGATGTTTTTTTTTCTTTTTAAGAATATTGCCAATTTTATTATTAATATTTTTTAAATATTGTAGAATATTTAACATAATAGATTTATTTATATCCAACAAGATTACTTTGTTTATTTTTTATTAGTAAAATTCCTTTATAAATCTCTGCTATCTCTTATGAACTTTGTTTTAGCTATTTTTGACATCCAGCTTATTTTTAAAATGTAAATCTAGATGTAAAGTGATTAGGTTTTACTATAAACAGGGTACAGTCAAACAATTGTACAAAGTTAAAATAAAAATTGGGGTGTAGACAGCATTGAAACAAAACAAGCTCAGTTACTTTTTGTATGTACATCTATTTAAATCAGTTTTTTTTCCTAAATCATTTTAATGGTGTGTTTGTATAAGGTTTCTCAAGGTCATAGAACACGGAATTTATAAACAAGGTGAAAAGGTAAACTTCTAGAATCAGCCAACTTGAGGGCATTATTAAATTTGGTTAGCATAAAGCATTCAAAATTAAATCAATGTATGTTCTTTGGTGTAACATTTAATAAAATTCTACATCTACAATGACATGCCTGAGGCAAATCGCCATTGTGAACCAATGGTTGGTTAAGTTATTAATATACTCATCAGTTTATTTTAAAGTGTAAAAGCTGTATACTAACATTTTAAATTGTTTAATTCATTTGTAAAGAATATGCATTTTAATGAAGTCATTTGATTGCAGGGCCTTAATATTTCAATGCTTTTTAAGTATAGCCACTATATTACAGACTAATAAAAGTTGCTAACATACCTGCTTTACTTATTGTAGATCAATCACCACTTTACATGTAAAAGTTGAGTTTTATTCCAAAAACTAATAAAAATACCATTCTACTTAGAAGGCTAATTTGTTTCACTTTTATAAATCAAACTGAATCATTTTCTTCTTTTTGTTTTCTGATGTAAATTATAAATTAAAATCATCTTAAAATTCAATGTTAAATTCAATTCAGATTTTAACAGCATTTATACTAATACATTAGAGATATTGAAATATGGGTTTCTTTTGTTATTAGTTTTACCAATCATTTTTAATAAGTTAAATGGTTTTGTACACTTATCTTTAGTGAAGGTTAACAGTTGAGTTTAGGCTTTATTACTATGAAAAGATATTTTTTTCAATCTCAAATTGTATTATTGTACTTAAAAGCAAAGTTTGTTTTTAAATCAAAAATTGCAAACTTTCTTTACAACAAATTTCGTAAAATCTATAACAGTAAATATAAAACAACTTTTTATTCTCTTCTTGTTCCTCAATTGGATCCAGAATAATTTAGCATTAATAGGAAAACAGTAACATAATAATGTAGCACAAATAAGTTCATTTTGTAAAGCTTTTCAAACATTGCTCAACATTCTGAGTTAGAGAAAGAAAATATTCAACTATGCTAAAAGCTTTGAAGGATTTTAAGTTAAATCAATTCTGTTAGTGAAAGATTTAATTAAGAATATGCTTGACTTAAATTAATATCTTTGCTTATGAACTTGAAAAGAGCTTATGTCTCAATGTCAGTGATCCATAAAATTCAATGAAATTTTAGACAGGATTAAGAGATTTTTAAAAAATATTTGTAATAGCATTGCAAAAATCAAAAGTTATGGAGCACAATGGTTTGTTATAGAAAATATTGTCTATTGGCATCACTGATATTTATAAAAAATATGCAAGAAAATCAGATGACAATAAGAAAAGAATTTGGGTCATCAAGTTATTGGGACTTTTTTGGTTTTAATTTTGCTTATTTTTTTCTTTCTTTTTTTTTAAGAAATTTCACTGTTCAAGTTTCTTGTTACAAGAAAAAATGTTAAATAGTTTTGTGCAATGCTTCATGAAATTGTCAATTCTGTTTATTCACACCAGTTTAATAGCAAAGCCTGTAGTTACATATGTATTTTTGAAGTAAAATTATTTTAATGTAAATTTCTTAAATTTAACTTGTCCCAAATAAGAATGCCATGAAAATGTTATAATATTTATTGGTGGTTTCTGACAATATAACAATTTTTAACAATTTTTTTTTTTTTTTTTTTTTTTTTCTCATATCTTTATTATTCCTTCAGAGTCTGTCTATATTTCTCAGATGAGGTATTATGTACAGTATTTACATTATGCGGACCATTGTCCTCAACTTTGTCGCCATATTTGTCACAACGTTTCGGCTGTTGTACGCTCCGGCCTTCTTCAGGTGGTTGGAATTTCGAACTGAACGCTTTATTTCGATCCCTGGGGTAGACTGTTCTAGTTCCATGTGCCATGTTTGATGGATATCAGTTATCTCCTGCTAATTTTCCCTCTGAAAGTTCTCCACCGCCTTAACATTGAACTCACACTCTTTGGGTTTGTCACTGGATCTAACCAACGCCTTTATCCACTGTGCCATGTGTCCTTGAGGACATCTGGGTATGAATTTCTGGGTATTATAAACCTAATGTTTTCAGCAACCATTTTTACCAGTGCTCATATTGCAATTTTGCTGTTATCATTGCATGTTTTTACCAGAACTCATATTGCAACTTTGTTATCATTGCTTTTCTCTGGCACTCCTTATTACTGGTTCCCATATTGTATTTATTTCTATGCTTGGTCGGCTCAGGAGATTTTTGTGGCCTAGCATATGTGCTGATTCCTTAAGTTTACGAATTTTCCATTGGTGTTCCCTATCTATGATCTCAACATGATCCCACAGGGGGCGGTGATCTCCCTTCTCTCTCCATATGTGGTCAGCCACGCCTGATTTTTCTACTTCCCCTCACGTTACAGCTTTCTGGTGTTCTTGAAGCCTTACCTTGAGGGGGCGGCCTGTCTCTCCTTTATATTCCTTTCCGCAGCTGCACGGGATAGCGTACACACAGTCTTTAGTCATGTTCTCCTGTATGGGGGGGTCTCACTTGAGAGAGATATCTGCGTAGTGTTGTCAAGCTCTTGAAGGTTGTCCTGATGTTATATGGACCGCAGATCCTTTGTATTTTCTCTGATAACCCCTTCACATAAGGCAGGCAGACTGTTTTCTGAGTATTGTTGTCCTCCTCCTCCTCTTGTAACCGCCTATCCCAGTTTTGGGGGGCTGCTGCCATGTACCCAGGGCAGTTGTTACGTTGTAGGGTACTACTTATACTGACCAATTCTTTATCTAACATCTCTGGGTCGCCACTTATGACTTTTGCTCGGTGTTGTAAGCAACGGACGATCCCTTTCTTTATGCTGTATGGATGGTGGGAGTTGAAATTGAGGTACTGTTCGGTGAATGTTGGTTTACGGTATACGGATGTCTTGAACCCATGCTCTGTTCGAGATATTAGTACATCCAGGAATGGGAGTGTGTTGTTACTCTCTTTCTCCATTGTGAACTGTATCGAAGGTTTTATTGAGTTCACATGGTCCAGTAGAACCTGGACATCTTCCTGGTGTGGCCAGAGTATGAAGGTGTCATCTACGTACCTTAACCATATAGTAGGCTTTAGCGATATAGATTCTAATGCCATTTCTTCAAAGTATTCCATGTATATATTCGCCATTGCTGGTGATAATGGCGAGCCCATTGCTAAGCCCTCATCCTGTCGATATGTGTGTCATCCCATTCCGAAGTGTGTTGTTTGTGTACAGAAAGTTAACATCTCCATCAGATTATCTATTGGAATACTGGTCCGTTCTTCTAGGGAAGAATCCGAGGTCAATTTGTCTCTGACTACTGAGAGTGCCTCCTCCGTGGGTAGCTTGGTGAACAAACTCACCACGTCCAAACTCACCATCTGGTTGGATAGGATGGGAGCATCTTTGATTATTTCCACAAAGTGGGTGGAGTTTCGGACATATGAAGGAGACTTTCCGATCAATGGGTCAATTATATCTACAAGGAAGCGACTCAGAGGGTGGCACACAGAGCCTTGGCAACTAACAATCGGCCTGAGCGGAATACCATCTTTGTGAATTTTAGGGAGACCGTATATGTGAGGTAGCTTGGTGTAACGCTGCGATAACTGCCTATAAGTAATAAGGAGTGCCAGAGAAAAGCAATGATAACAAAGTTGCAATATGAGTTATGGTAAAAACATGCAATGATAACAGCAAAATTGCAATATGAGCACTGGTAAAAATGGTTGCTGAAAACATTAGGTTTATAATACCCAGAAATTCATACCCAGATGTCCTCAAGGACACATGGCACAGTGGATAAAGGCGTTGGTTAGATCCAGTGACAAACCCAAAGAGTGTGAGTTCAATGTTAAGGCAGTGGAGAACTTTCAGAGGGAAAATTAGCAGGAGATAACTGACATCCATCAAACATGGCACGTGGAACTAGAACAGTCTACCCCAGGGATCGAAATAAAGGGTTCATTTTGAAATTCCAACCACCTGAAGAAGGCCGAAACATTGTGCCAAATATGTAAATACTGTTATTATTCCTTGTTTTGCTAACATAACTCATGACAGAGAAATGTTGAATGAGTTGTTTTTTATGGAGTGGGGAGTGTTGTAAAGCAAATGGTTTCATCATTAATTTATATAATTGCTTCCTGGCATACCTGACTTTATTTTTACAAATATTTAAAGATTCTAAGCATCAAGAAAACCTCTTATGAACTATTACTTAATTTCTATCTGTTTTCATTGGTAAAATCAAAACATTAAATATATCAATTAAAAAAACTGATGTATAAAATTCAATGGTCTCAGCCTGTCACACTTCCCCAAAATCTGACAAATGGATTAAATATCAGAATTTGGGAACCATTCTCTTTTTGGTTCTAGTAAGGCCAGTAAGTTTTCTTTTGTCTCTCTCTATCTCTGTTAAGATGGTGAAGCTGCATTATGTATTTACTTTGTGTTAGGCGTTTGGGCATTATCTTTCAAGGCAAGAAGACAGAATATGCTCATCATAGTGGTCATTATATAGGGAATAGTACAAATCACCAAGGACTTTGTTATTATTTATAATATTCATTTTCAGGAACTCTTCTTATATGAAAATAATTGTATTCTGAGACTAACCCAGCTCATGCACTCAGTGCTTCCTTTAGTTTTCCCACTGGTGATCTCTGTCAATTATCTGGACTTTATCTCAGAGAGAGAGTAATATGTACCTTTCTCACACTAGGATATGATTTGCTAGATCAGAATTTTCCACCTCATGGAATTTAACACAATGTGATTTTTTTTACTTAGCAAAGTGGATGTTGGGAGGTTTTGATGTAGTCCAGTGGATATATTGATTATATATCTCTTTGCCATTTGTTCTATCAGAAGTTTCCATTTTCTCAAAGATTACACCTAAAGAAGGTTGAAGAATAGATCAGTGGAAATATGATGACAGCAGAAAAAAATACAAAGATGATATTTGATAATTCAAATAATATTAATGACTTTTCTAAGCATTATAGACAATGGTATAATTATATTGAAATATGCAGTTGACATTTTGGAATGATATTTACTTTATTAATGCATAATTTTGTTTTGCTAAGGAGATAAACTTTTAAGGATGTATTGAAAAATCATATGATAAAATATTTTCAGTATGCTTTTTATATAGCTATAATAATTTTATACTTGAAAGTTAAGAGTTCACAAAAATGAAGTTACTTTAAAAAATATTTGGCTGTTTAGTGAGTTTAAAAAACACACTTGAAAAAAGTAAATAGGTTTTGTAATTACAAAATTGGCTGCTTATGCAAAGAGCATTAAATAATTAAGTGGATGTGCAGGTGGTGTGATGGATAGAAGCTCAGAATGAGAAATGAGAATGAGAGTTTGAATTCCAGTCTAGTTCATTGTATTCACTTACGTGCGAATATTCTTGGGAAAAGTATGAATCCATCTCTTTGCGACCCCCCAGGCTATGATTTAAATAGTAAGGCAAAATGAGCTCTTCAGCTTTGGGTGGCAACCAGTCTACAAAAAGGACAACTCTGAATTTAAAACCCTGACAAAGCATATACTATGCAACTAATGAAAGGAGTGTGAAGTTTACAATAATTTTATCATCCTAACTGTGATCAGGTTTGATTGATTGATTTTGATTTAAATATTTTATTTGAAATTAGTAATCTGCAAAAGTCAGTAGTTCTTGGGTATTTTATAAAATAAATAAATTTGATAATCTTTACAATATTAAAAACAAAATAATTTCTTATTAGAAGGGACAGTTCAAGAATTTTTTTCCAATGAGATAATTTGATTTTTTGGGTTGCTCATATATTGATAATTTATGCAAAAAAAAAAAAAAGAAAGCAAAAAAAAAAAAGACTGAATTTGATTCAACTAGTGTTTATCATTTTGTTTAATTTTTAAGTGCATCTGATATATATATATATATATATATATATATATATATATATATATATATATATATATATAAAAATTGGACAATTTACAAGTGTTTCTTCCTTATTTCATCTCTGAGCAGCCAACTAACAATTGATATGTGTACATAAAATATTATATTGCTTGTTGAATCTGCTAACAGAAATTTTCTTCTCTGTTTCATCAGTCTGGTGTTCTCTTCTACATTTGTTCTCTTCTTCTACTGCTGCCACTAGCAAGTATTGATCTACTTCCACGTGGCTGACATGATCTTTAACCATACCTACCCCTCAACACCGACTTTACTACTTTCTTTTACCCTCACTTTTATTCCTTTTTGTTTTTGATATTCTTCTCTTTTTCCTTCTCTCATTATCTATTTTCTCTTCTTTTTCTTTCTCCCATAGTCTTCTGGTTCTGCTTTTCTACTTTCTTTTAACTTCTTAAATTTTTTCCATTATTTATTGTCTCATCTTGCTGTATAAATGCCTTTTTATTTTATTCATTATCTCAAATTTATCAGCTTATTTCTTCCCTTTCCATTTGCTTATTCTCTCTTTTACCCCATGTAGTTAAAAAATCATTTTCTAATGAATTGGTATTTTAATGTGAAATTTGAAATGTTTTGCAATTCTAAAACTATGCCTACTAGCACTGCTTAAAATAATAAGTTTGGTACTGTTAGTTTTTATATATTAATGCATAACTTCTTTTAATCAGTGGTGATTAGTGAGATTAATAATGACTTGTGTTGGTTTTTACTGATAAGGGGGAGGATTTTCTATAAGCAAGAAATGAATTTGAAAACAAGATTTTGCATGGTGGTCTATACATAGCTAAAATATAAAAGATAAATATCAACAGTAAAATATGTTTAGTGCATGACATGAAAATTTCCTTGTAAAAAAAAGTTTGTTTTTTTTTAATTTTAAAATATTATAACATTACTGGATAGTAAATTCATGCTACTCTAGTTTTTTTGTGAATTTTGGGTAAATATAAATTGCTAATTTTTTACAAAAGCTAAAAATTTAGCGTTTAACACAAGACATGACTTTCAAATCAGTTCAAAATGTGCTTTAAAATTTTAGCTATCTTTCATCGTTTGATTTTAAATGTAAAACCATTGATATTGACCTTTTTTTCTTTTTCTTTTTCTTTTTTTTTTTTTTTTTTTAATTGATTTAGTTTGGTAATTTCAAATGAATCAATTACTTACTCTGAATAAGAAATATTCTCTTCATAAGCCTAAATTGTCTGAATCTAGTTTATCACTATGCTTCTTGCTGGAATATCAATATCAATCTTTTTTCCTACTTTGAGTACATAGGTTGGTGCAAAAATAATGTCGTTTTCTCACATATGTTACTATGCGAGAAAACGACATTATTTTTGCACCAACCTAATACCTAAAAGTAACAATGATAATTTTTGGCAGTTATTCAGTAAATCTCGATAAAACATCTTGAAACCATTTATTTGAATTTAAATATTGTTTCTGCCTCTGGAAGTGCATTATAGATTCCATTTCCTGTAGACCTTTTCTAAGTGATAGATCAACAGAGAATTATATACAAGAATCTCCACTTAATTGCTCTTTTGTTCAGTTGTACATTGCCAGACGAAAGAAATATAACCTGGAAATTATACAAATGGTTTCTTGAAAATAAAAACTTTTTTCAAAAGTTTATTGGAACTCTGAAATCTTTGCTCAAAAAACTTGTACTCTAATAATAGACCATGATTATTAGTTGTATAACAACAATAATAAACATAATAGATGGCCTAAATAAAAACAGCTGTGCATTTTAAGCAATTACCTTATTTACTTTTTATGTTAATTGTGTCATTGTTAAATTGTCTTTTTTTTCTCTGCTTGATTTGAAAACCTAAGACAGGCAGCTAATTTTGCATATTTACAATAGTATGATCAAGTTTTATTCATTCACTTGTAGTGACTAGAAACTAATAACAATACTAGGTTTTTATTAATTAAATCACTCTTTAACAGGATATTATCAATGTTTCTTCTTATGGTTTGATAAGTAATTTACTAATATTCCAAGCAGCTATACAATTTAAGCACTTGATTTATTAGTCATATTCAATAGCAGTTCTTTTTATTTTATATGCTTATGCTTGGAGATGATGATGATAAAAAGAATATATTAGCTAAAAGTAATCATTATTAAATAATGATTATTTTTAGCTGATATATTCCTTTTCTTTCTCAACCCTCATTTTTAATAATAATTAAAATGATTATTCTTAAGGTTATCTTAATCAGAATTGTTTATTCAATTATTCACTTTATAAAAATCCTGAAAACAATATATTTAAATTAAGATTCACCAAATAAATATAAGTATAGTGAAATTTAACAGTATTTATTTTAGATAAAAAATTATAAACTGTTTATTTCAATTTTATATTTTGAAGTTTTTTAATTAAAAAGAAACATAACTTCAAGAAATGTAATTTATTTATCACCTTTTAGTTGATTAATTTGCAACAGCAATATTTTTTCTATTCTTGGTTTGATAAAAAATATCAAATACTACTTTGTACACAGTGGATATTGCCAAAACAACCTATTTATTACAAAATGTAATAGGTCAGATTTAAAATACATGGTTATATGTTGAATAGAGAGTAATAGAAAGTCTGCTTTTGAGTATGACTTTTCAAAGAATCTTTGCTTAAAACATTTCCATTTTCATTCAACCTAAGTTTAAAGACTAAGAAAAAAATATTGAGAGCACATTGAGGATTATATAGTCTATGATTCATTACATATTGATCTGTAGAGGTAACTCATCAACCAGATAGATTTCCTTTTTATGTTTGGGATTAATAATGTATTTCATTAAAATGTTTATAAATACTTTTCAACAATTATAGTCTATTTTTCAAGACAATTGTCTCAAAATTTCTTTACACTGAACTCATAATGAACATTAAATGAAAAAATTCATTAAAAATCATATTAAAATGACATTTATACCTAAACCCAATTTCCAATCTATCAAATAGAAATTTATTTGATATAAATTGAGTTTTTGTCTTTTAATTGTAATGAGTCAATATTTTCCATTTTGTTGCCAGTTGGTTCCAATCAAATAGGAATGACTACAAAAACACTCCCCACCCTCTCTACATTTATAGATAACTCAGACAGATGGGATTTCTTCCTAACCAATAAAATGAACCACTTCTGCCATATTTTTGTTCTTTCTCGTCTTGAAGTCAGAACACTACAATCATTTGACTGTATCTCTTTTGTTTGTCAACACCATTCTTATTTTGTGAACTTTTTTGCCTTTTTACTGTTGCTTTGCCTAGTTTTTACTTATATATATATATATATATATATTGTTTGCATAGTATTATGCCCTCTACTTTGTTTTTGTTATTGTTTATTGGAAATTTAGTCAATTCCATTTGTAGGGCATTTTTGGCCATTACACCTGACCATGGAGAATTACACTATACACTTAGGTATAAACATCATTTGTTAGTGTCAATATTAGCTGGATACACAAACTGATATTTATGGTTTGGGTTTGGTTCTTGTTTCTTTTCTTTTTGTTAATTTTAGTCAAGTATTATATGATCAACTCATTTGTGCTATCTGAAGAAAGCTTAATAATTTATTGCAAAATATATATGATTTGAAATTTATACCATTTAGGATTGTATCTGCCAGTTCTTTAGATTTGTTTTCTATATTTACAAATCTACAAGTTATCCTGCTCTCAAACTTTTAGTGCTTATCTTCCTTGCTATAAAACCAGCACTATCATACAATTTGAGATCCTAATTAGTCCTAATAATAAGATTTAATTTCTCAATCTTAATTTTACTGTGACTATATTTTAAAATAAATATAAAGTTTACTTTCATTAAACCAATTTATGGCTGGTCTGAAATTCATGAATGTACTCACTATGGCCTCCAGCTTTTAGTTCCTATTTTAATATAGTTATAAGCATTTTGAATTTTTAGTAGACCATAGTGTATCTCTGCAATACTTAACAGTTTATGACTAAAATAATGTGCAAAATTATTTTTCAAATATCCATATCATTTCTTTGAACAACTTTGAGCTGAAGGATGTCTAATACCTATATTCATGATAAACTTAAAATTATTAAATGATATACTGATAATTTATTAACTCCACAATCTTTTTTTAACATTTGCCTTATTTAATTTATATGCATAATGTAACTAAAAATGTATTCTTATAATAGATATCCAAAATTGCCCTAGTTTACAGGGTAAAAACATGTCAAAGTAGTGAAATTTCCTTCCATTTTAACTGCTGATATCTTGTTTATTTTCAAACCTATTTTAATAAAAATTAGTATGTAAACAAATTAATCTTTTCTTTTTCTAAAGATAAAATTCTTTTTCACGTTAGTTTTTGTTTTTGTTAGTCTCTTTATATTATGTCACTATTTCAATTATGGTCAGCTCTTTTTTCGCATTTTTGAGGTTGACAATTTCATAGTTGTTTTTAAAACTTGTTGTGCTTCAAGTTGTACATACCTACACATCAAAATAGTCCCATCTTAAACAAATAAAGGACACTCATCAATTTGGTGGGTGGACCACAACGTTTGAAGTTATCTCCCCCCCCCCCCAAAAAAAAAAATTTCTTTCTAAGTTGAAAACTTTAGTGGATAAAATACCAGAGAAATTCAACCCTTAAAAAATGAAAATTTCACCTCTTTGTAGAGTAATGTCTTGTCTTTAATAATCAGTTGGTTTCATATCTCTGCACCTGTACAACTCAAGGCGCACAGAAATCAAAAAGAGGATATACTATATTTATTTCATGTAAAACAGTTGTGTCTGTTGCATTGAAATTTGTATTAATAACCGAGTTATAAACATCACCAGCTGAACCCCATTTTAAATCAGCCATGTTTCAGCAATGGATATTATACTGTTTAAAACTTTTCCTTATATTTTTGTTAATGGTGCATTTTAAAATACTTACACTGTATTTTGTCCAAACTGTCATGCTTAACTTACTTTTGCCTTGGCTGTTATTTTTATACATTTTCTTAAAAAACACTAAAAAGAATTCCTATTATGAAATAAAAAAAAAAAAAAAAATATACAAACTGGATATATTCTTAGTCTTTAATTTCACCCTCTCATTTGTCAAAAAAAATTTAAATAAAATTTTTTAAAATGTCCAGTTTTCCTTTTAATGGACATTCATTTCATTCAGGATTAAATTGAACATTTATTTACATTTTCTTTTCAAAAAATGAAACTGGATACATTTTATAAAAAAAAAATAAAATGTACTGGATAAGTTAAACTTTGGCATATTAAAATGTAATTCATAATTTTTAAAATGTAATTAGTTTATTGTTACATTTGTTTTTAAAAAAAAAAAAAAAATGAATACATTTTATAGTTCTTTCAGTTTCAAAAAACATGCATTGTCTCTTCGTAATTTCTTTTCTTTTTTTAAGCCATTATCATAATGATGTTATGGAAGATCATAAGCATAGCATCTTTTTTTTTAATAGGGTATCTGTTCCTTTTTTTTTTTTTTTTTTTTTTTTTTTTTAATGTATCACTCTAGAGACCCTTATACAGGTAATTAATAAAATTTACATTTAATTTTCTGTTCAGTGGATGAACTCAATGCCTTGAGAAGTAGCTTTCTTCTAAGTGGGAGAAGCAGACTGAAGAAGACGTCAAAGTTCTTTTAATGTATGCTGATAAAGTTCCAAACTGTGATGAAGGAAACCGACATTGCAGTGATATAACTTTTAATGGAACTTCAGCTCTATCTCTAAAGGAAGAAAGAAAAGGCACTCAGTGAATCTAAGTATTCAAACAACTCTAGAATTTGTGATCAGAAATAACCACTTCAAATGACCTTCAGTTACTAGTGCCACGGCTAGTAGATTGCTTTATACTATTACTCCAATTTTTACATTGATCAAGTCATTGATATTACATCTGTGTCCAGTGCTGTAATCAAAACTTTACTTCCAACCAAAGACAGAAATGATTTTATTGAATGATATTGCATAAATTAGTCTTTAGATGGGACTTTTATATAACAACACTTTCAAAAGATGATACGATATGGAGTATTCTAGTAATATTGGCTGTAGCAAAAACAAAATGCCGTTCTTTCTGCAAAGTGAATGTAACAAATTTAGCAATTAGGATGGAACTTGAATCCTCTAATCATTAAATCATATATACTTGGGGTATATGTGGTATATGTAAATCCTTGGTTATAAAATAATTTATTTCTCTTCCATGTCTCTTGTATATACATTGTTATACATGGCTCAGGCTAAAGAAAAAAAAAAAAACATGGTTTTGATTCATTTCAACTCTTAGTTACAATCCATACTGAAGGAAGCTGCAGACAGTGTTGTCTAAAAATAAGATGATTTCAACTGGAAGAATAAAGATGTCATATTCTGACATGGTTCTATCAGCTATATGGAAATTTGTTGCACTATCCAGATCTCAACCAATTTTCCTTATCAAATAAAATTTTATATATATATATATATATATATATATATATATATATATATAAAGTGAATATAGAAGTCAACACTTAGAGGCGACAGTCTGTTTCATGCTATATGCAATCGTCAGAGCACATGTGGCCTGACGATTGCATATAGCCTGAAACAGACTGTCGCCTCTAAGTGTTGACTTCTATGTTCACTTTTATATTTACACATGCTCTATCTCTGATATTGAGCACTTTATCCCATAAATATAGCACACCTTAAGACTATATTTCTTCATATATATATATATATATATATATATATATATATATAATAATAATTATTTATTTAAAAATATGATTCCAACTCGCTACATAAGAGGTCTCATGTTTCAAAACAAGAGCCGAAAACTTCAAAATAATATTTGAATTAACTTGAGTTAAAGTAGGCTCGGTTCCATCTTCAAGCGAAAGTTTTTGGGAATATATATATATATATATATATATATATATATATATATATATATATATATATATATATATATATATATGGATCTTGTTTGACATTCTTAGAGAACAGTCAGATTCAGTAAGGTTATTTCTATTTGGGCTGCTTCTGTAGTGAATTATCTTCTTTTGATCTAGTTATCAGTTAGATTGACTGAATGGTTCACAACTAAAGTGCCTGTCTTTATAATATTGTCATTCACAAGATAAACTTATCAGATCTTTCTCAATGATTATTATTATTATTATTATAAAACCTTTGTAGATATTCTAATATTAACTTGTTTGATTGGGTTTGTGTGTGTGCTTGTATATATTTTTTAGCTAATTTTTTATAGAAGTCTTTGGTAAGGAAATTTTTATTTGTATAGTAATGGAAGCCAATAATTAAATCATTATTTTCTTTTGGGCTAATATCCTCATCTTTACATTATTCAGACTATTGTCCTCCTCTTTGTCGTCATGTTTATCACAATGTTTCGGCCATTGTACACTCCGGCCTTCTTCAGGTGGTTGGAACGTCGAACTGAACCCTTTATTTCACTCACTGGGGTAGACTGTTCTAGTTCTACATGCCATGCCTAATAGATGTCAGTTATCTCCTGTTAATTCCCCTCTCAAAATTCTCCACCGCCTTAACCAGGTATTGAACTCACGCTCTTTGGGTTCTGTCACTGGATCTAAATAATGCCTCTATCCACTGTGCTATGTGTCCTTGAGGACATGTCACAGTGGAACTAGAACAGTCTACCCCAGTGAGAAAAATAAAGGGTTCAGTTCGACATTCCAACCACCTGAAGAAGGCCGGAGTGTACAACGGCCCAAAACATTGTGATAAACATAGCGACAAAAATGAGGACAATAGTCCAAATAATGTAAATAGTGTACATAATACCTCATCTCAGAAATATAGACAGATCCTCATCTTTGTTGTTATTCAGACAGAATGCAGTTATATAAAGTATTCTTGCTTAAGAACTGAATGACAATAAAATTTCTGCAAGAATTTGTTAAAACAATCACTGGAAGAAATTTAGTAGATACCCATTTCCTTCTGAATATATACTCAAATTTACTCCATATTGTGTTTTGTATTGATTTGGGACATAATATTAGCTGCTGATCAAAATATTACTTCATTCAAATCCACTTTCTTGTATTTGTATAGTTAAACTATTCATCAGTGTTGCAGTGTTACTTTTTTTTTTTCATCAGCCTTTGCCTTTATAATTAACTAGAAAAAGTATATGGCCTTGCCTAACTTTCTAAATCTCTAAAATGGATATAATCATCTGAGTTTTCTATATGTTGAAACAAATTCTGTTTAAAGTGTTACATCCTCTAGAAGGGACTTCATCAGATTATGGTAATGTACTTATTGTTGGACATATATATGTGGAGGAGGGGGAGATGTAAACATGGGCATCAGTTATAATTATGTACTGAGAGAGAAATGCTGAGTTTTCAATTTTGTGTTTTAATTCATCAGATGTGCCTAGATGTATCATCTAGCTGATCTCATGCAGTTTCCTTGTGTTTTTTGTTTCTATATAAATATAACCAATGTTCTCTTCTCTACCTCCTATAGCACTCTTTTAAGAATAGTAATTGTTGGTTATTGGAATTCATTCCATATACACCAATCATATACTTGGTATATATATATATATATATATATATATATATATATATAATTACATCAATAAGAATATTATTTTAGTTCAAGTCCTTCTTTTCAAACTTAAACTGAAATGTTATTGTTAGAATTAAAAAAAAAAAGTTCTGATGGGGTGGGTATTTGCGTGTGTATCTCCCCTTTCATCATCGTCATTGGACCATAGTCAGGATCATCGAGCCAATAGAACAAACTTTTCTTTAACTGTTTAGTATGTGCTATGCCAAGGCAACATACAGTTTTGCATTCAGAGTTATTTTCTCCTAGACAAATTGCCATCCAAGTCTGTCCTGCTATTTACCCATATCTGGGGGTAAGAAGAGGATTCATACATTTCCAAGGGTATTAGCACACATATAAGCCAATCTAAACTGCTATCCATTACTCCACTGTGTCTCCTTTTTTCCCTTTACTCCCCACCCATCCTTTGAAAAAAAAAAAAAACAATACTAGTATACATAAATACTGTAAATGAATTTTTTTTAATCAAATACTTTTTTCAATGTCTGCAGCATTATTTATTCCTAATCATACCTTTCCCAAAGGCATTAATACAGAATGAACACATTATCTCTGCAGACCAAGTTTAATTTGGCTTGCTTATTTTATTTTCCATGTTGCTAACCTCATAGCCACTGGCATCCCCATTAATATTTATTTTAGAAATAGATGTTTACCTAGACACATACAATTTGAATACTTCCAGTTTATGCAATGTCACATAAAAAGATGCCCTTTTTACAGTTTAACTAGAAATAGCAATTTGCAGCATTAATTGATCTCTAGTAGCAACAGAAGTCAGCATCATCTATCCCAAGTTTATCCCAAAGTCAAGCTACCTTTACAGATTAATTTTCAGTTTCCAAATTGATTGGTCATAAAATGCATGCAGAAGCTGTATTGGAATAGTTAAATGAAAACTTAACATCATAATATCAAGTAATTATAAAATAAAAATGTTGATACCAACTTATTAATGGTTTACTTATCTAAGGCTCTTTAGACAAATTTTCAAGATTAATGTACACTTTTAATCATAGTTGTATGCTTCATTACAAAAATGTAAATACACATTGATGCCAGTAACAATTTTTTTTTTAAAAAAACCTTATAAATATGTGCAAACAATATTTTAACATTGGAATATACATAATGATTTTAAATCAAAAGATTGATAGAAGAAAAGCTTTTAAAAACATAAGCTGTATTGAAAAACTGATATCAGAAGAAATAAATTTGCCCTAAAATTAATGATTTGTGCTGTTGTAAAATTGCATGGAGATTCCACTAGTAATACACACTGCATTTCTAAAAAGATTTAAATAGTAACAAACAGTTCCAATAATTTGTATTTGTATTGTTACCATTTGAATATTCAAAAATTAATGAGATCATTTAAATTGTATTCAGACCAAAATTTGTCTATTATTATTTATTGAGATCATAAATTTATGCTGGAATTTTTGAGAAGAGGAGCAGGAGGAGGAATAATAATAATAATCCCCCTTCCTTCCTCCTTGGTTGTTATACTCACCAAATTTCAATACTGGGTAGCCTTCAGAGAATTTTAAGCCCATCTCTATATCCAATCCATGTGGGTGAATTGTTTTCATTTGGCTTCCCATGATTAGAGGAGATAACTTGTTAATACTACCCAGTATATTTTGCTTTTTGTGTTGCTTGTCCATTTTTTCACTGAACTAGAGTATATAACTTTTCTGCACTACCCAGCTCATGGATTGGACTCATAACTGCCAGGCAACCAGATATGTTTTAATCAATGCCTTAATCCACTAGGTCATGTGTGGTGAAATTAACTGATGTAAGATTCCCTAAGTATGGAAAGCAGAATGAGAACAAACTTCTCTCATTGATTGAATAAAATCTTGGTTCAAAATTCCAAGACTGTTACAAAGTATGACAGACACTTGAAGAAGACTGAAGAGTATAACAACTAAGACGAGGATATTAGTTCAAATGTAAAGGAATATAATAATCTATTAAGTAGATACCTTCACTAATTTGGTATACATAAGATTTAAAATGATATTTTTGGTAAGATTGGGTCTGATTTTGCAAAAATAATTGGGTGATTATTTCTTCAGAGAATTCAGCTTTTAATTATTATAGTCACTAAAAATTATCTTATTCATAAAATTGAGTAAGGGGGAGAAACACATGTAAAATAAAAAATATTTTACTAAGATTTTAGAATAAAAAAAAAAAATTTTAAATAATTTCATTCATTTGTGAATAAGTCCTGAAAATTTCATTAGAATCTGATTCGATTTTTGCAAGAATTTCCAAATTAATGTCACCACAAAAAAAAAAGGTGAAAATTTGCCATGCTAAAAGTTAGTGCAACTGCTAATGCAAGAAGAACAAGACTTTAATCAAAATTTTGAATATTCTAAAAGGGAGTAAAAAATTTAATTAAATAATCAAAAAATACTTTGATCCTTCCTCTTAATAATAACAAAGATTTTGAGGATAAAACTATGTTTTCATTATGGTATGCTAATTTTTTTCATTTTCGTAGAGGTACCTATATTAAGCTCATGTTTTTGAATGCAGCAAGAGCATTTGATATCAATAAAATGCTTTAGAAGAATCATTCATAATTTTTAATATTTTCTTATAATGAAGTAATAAGTAGTGTTTTCTGACTTGTATCTATTTTATTATCTCTGCTTTGTTACTATTCAAGGTCTTTTATACAATAATAACAGATAAAAAAGACTAATTTTGTTTCCAGTAATTATTTAGATTATATCAAACCAAATTCTCTAATTCTTATTTCTACAATGATTATTTCACCATTTTTATCTTCAATTTAAAGCTGTTTTCACCCATTTTACTTTTGCTGTTGATAATATCAAATGCTAAAAATATGCTTAAATTCAAGACTTTTCAATAATTGATAAATTTCAAAATAGATAACAATATTGTTTAGTACTAGATTATATTGTATGTAAAAACTACACTGTTTGAATTGTTTTTTTTACCTATTTAATCTAATATAATTATAAATTATATGAAAAAAAAATGTCTTTCTCTAAATATGTGCTGGTTGGAACATGGCATTGCCTTCCTGTTTTATGAATGGCAGTAATATATATAGTGCTATTCTACAAGCACTAAAAGCAAACAAGAATTATAACTTATGACATCCACATCATGACATTATGTTTGCTGTGATATCATGTGTGTGGGTGCAATGCAGTCTGCCATTGCTGCCAGCACAATACATTGTACAAATGTTTACCAAGATCAATGTGGCTCCCCAAAACCTTCTCTACATGTGTAAAAATGTTCATTTGACCTCTGTTACCAACATCAAAGTGCTACTAATGTATCATCCAAAATGACCATCCAGGCCAGGCAAATGCCCACAATCCAATTGAACAAAAGGAGCAATATGTGCAACTCTGACATGACACTGGTTTGCACTAGACTCTTTCACTGCATACATTCTTGCATATGTAATTGTCTAAAGTTCAGATAGAAAAGAGATACTTGTATAATTTTTAATGTGTTACAACATGGCCAAAGACTTTAAAAATTTTATCAGAATATTTACAACCCACAAGCGTGCACATAACCAGATCAATAACAGTATCATCTTCCAGGATGTTGCCATTTTATTTCCCATCCATGTATTAGTTAAATGTTCCTAGTTTTAATGACTGCTTATGGAGTGCAATACAAATCCTCTTCTCATAGGTTTTGAAATAAATAACAGCTCTGCTTTTATGAGTCATTTGTTCCTTAATCTATTAACATCTTTTACCAGTTTTCTTTGTTACTACTTTTAAAATGTATTCAAAAGTTATTATCCTTTCTGTTTTATTTTTTTAATCTTTGTTTTTTATTTCTTTTTACAGATCATAGGTTTACTAAATGCATTCACACCACAGAAAACATTAGAAGACTTTCAAGATGTGTAAGTATATATTTTCTGTATTTATACTGATACTGTTCTTTATCATTGCACTTGATTTTATAGATTTTATTATAATTCAGTGTGTGCACTTGTAAACAATTGGAGAACTTATTTTATCAAATATTTTATAAACTTTAATGATAGCATACAGCAAAGGAGATTGTCCAATTTGCTTCAACTTAATATTCGAAAATGTTAACAATTGCAATTCTATATTGGTATCCATAAATATGTTACCATCTAATAAATAATAATAGTAATAATAGAATTCTACAATATGATTTAAAAAAAAAAATAATATTTAAATTACAGTTACTCAGAAAATCCACCATATTCCCTTATTCCTTTACAGTTGTTACTCAATAGTATTTAGTCTTAACATTTCTAAAATAGATAGAAATTCTCTTAGTTTATCATAACTGTTGAATTTGATGATGGTAATCATTCTTTATTATAATCTTTCACGAATAGAATTTCTCATGGTAGTAAAACAAAAATGATTAAATTTTGGACAAAGACTTTTTTGTTCTCTTTTTTGTTTAGTTTTTTTTTTTTTTTTCCCCTCATTTTAAATCATTTGCAATTGTACTGTATTTTCTTTTCTTTTATTTTTTGAGCCACACCCCCCAAACCTACAAAGATATTGTTCAGCAAATTATTATGAGTGCCCAACACTGAAATGTTGGTTCTGTTCAGTGTGCTTACTTGTGTAGTGCTACACTGAAATTAGTTGGGTTTTTTTTTTTTAATACATTAAATCATTTTTCCTGTACTTGACATATTTCTCCACTTTTCTTCACTTGACATATTTCACTATTTTTTTCCAAGTTCCTTCATATAACACCCAAAAATTGTCATCAGACAAAAATAGAAAATTAATTTACGTTTTATAAATGTTTCTGTCTAAAATTTTAGTTTACTGTCATTACTTCATTAAAAAAATAGATTATTAGTTTGAATGCTAATTTCGTTAA
Organism: Acanthosepion lycidas; assembly: GCA_963932145.1. Classification (NCBI taxonomy): domain Eukaryota; kingdom Metazoa; phylum Mollusca; class Cephalopoda; order Sepiida; family Sepiidae; genus Acanthosepion; species Acanthosepion lycidas. Next base: position 63,108,885 of record OZ010608.1, read on the forward strand.
CAATTTGAATGCTAATCTAGTTATTGGTTTGAACACTAATTTGATTATTGATTGGGACACTAATTTGGTTATTGGTTGGGACACTAATTTGGTTATTGATTGGACCAGTAAATTTACATATTAGTTAGAATTCCAATTTGTTTTGTGGGTGGAATACTAATTTGGTTATTACTTAAAGAATAACTTGGCATAATTTGAAGTATTTATCCTAAAACGTACAAATGTTTCAAAATATTTCTGTTTGTTAATTTAAATAACTATTCAAAGTCTAGTTACAGGAATATAGTTTTTTTTTTTTTAAATCTTGGCATAGTATTTCATAGAAATGTAAAAAAAAAATGTTTGTTTTTGTTGTTGTTTTGGGTTTTTTTTATAGTCATTCACTACCAGGGAGTAAATAAATATTTAAAAACACTAGGTTATCCATAATTTGTTAAATCAATATTGAAATATCCAAAAGAATTTATTTTGATTGCTGAATTAAGCTTACCTGTCCAATACTCTTTCATTCATCTTTTTGTTCGGTTTATTTATTGATTATATTTTGTTTTGAAATCTTTTTTTCTTTTTTTAGATGGTAATATTTCACTTTTCTAACACTGCTATTATTCTCAAGTAACAAAAAAATAGATGAAAATGTTTTTTGGTTGTTTTTTTTTTATTTTACTCTTTTAAGGCCTCTCTCCAAAATTCTTTGTTGTAATCATTGCTTTAAATATGAAGCATATTTTAAACTTCAGGACACAGCATATATTTATGTAACTCACTCACACACGCACACATATATAGTCAACAAATCTACTTAGAAGTGAATTCTGTAGCTTCTATCTTTGAAAATGTTGTACCTATCTTATGTTGAATTACATTTTGTGACTTTAAAATTTTTACAAGGTGAAAATTAAATGTGTGTTAGGCCACTAAACTCCACAGTTCTTCTCAATAAATATACTATTTTGTATATCCATATTGGAAATATTGCTTTTGTTGCATTTTTGTTGTCTGAATCAATGGAGCCAGTTTCATTTTCAGAATTATAGTTTTGTATTTTTATGATCACAAGTTTTCTTTTCTCAATATTCAATTGAAATGATAAGTATAAAGAAAAATCCTGAACAAACCTTAGTATTCATGGATAAATAAATATATATCTGATAAAATAGATAAATTGTTATCACTTTTATTTTACTTCATTATTATTATTATACAGACAGTGCTAAACTATTTACATTTGAAATGAAAAGTTTTGAATATATTTTATCATTTTTCCCTTTCTTTATTTAGAATATATAAAATTGATTCAAATTTCTATTCAATAAATCAAGTTTACTGTTGGCTTTTACAATGAGGAATCACTAAAGATTTCTTTACTCATCTTAAACCACGCTTTGATCATCTAAGTCAGCTCTCTTTGTGTATCCGTGTTTTTTAGTCATGAAGATACAGTATATATCTAAGGTAGTACCTAATTGATTGTCTATGTACAAAACAAACTATGCTAAAGACATCTCAAGGACTTTGAAATCTCAAGATCTTGTCAATCTTTCAAAGAATACTCTTTATATGAAGAAATTGTCTATGTGATAAATTATTGATCTATTCTTTTATTGCTTGTTGATGTGATGTTTTCTTGTTTAATTTTAATTCAGAAAAAATGTAGTTACTAAGACATTATGTCTGATTATTCATCTATAATATCAAATGAAAAATATGCTTCTTACAGTAGAGTAAATGAGAAATATGGTAGATTTACAAGTGTGTATCAGTTGGTGTATTCTGAAGAGGATATATTTACTTCAATGACAATATAGCCATCATAATAATGGAATACAGATATATTAGTATGGAATTATATATGGATATGTACTTGTTGTACAAGGTATTTAATAAAAAGCATTTTAGCTCTCTATAGTATCACTATTGCAAAACCGTAACGACTACTATTTTACTTTTTCTTTCTAAGATTTACTCTTAGATGTCCAGTGTTAAAACACTAAATTTTGCAATACTAAAGAAATACTCACATGTATACATGTGCTGACATTCTAAATCATATATACTGTGTGTCCTGGGTAAGACGATAAACTACATCCAACAGCAAGGCCTCTGATCAGGAGGTTTTGATGAGCGTGGAACCACCTCTTAATTGCTGATGTTCTGACCTGGGGTGGTAGCATCTGTTAGGGTCTCAGCTGTAGGCAAATAGTTAACCCCCAAACTGGGGTTAAAACACTATGATGTGTAAAAATGGATTTTAATAACAGCAATACATTTTTGTAAAAAAAAAAAAAATTATTACCAGCAATACTTATTTAGAAAAAAATTATTACCAGCAATGAATTTTTGAAGGAAAAAAATATTACCAGCAATAAAAATCTTGTCAGCATTAATTAAGCCATTTGAGGTGATCTGCTGTAAAATAAACCAAAACAAACCCAATCATATATACTGTGGAATAAAAATTGTTTAAACTGATTATTTAATTCATGTTTATGAATAGGTTTTTAAAGATACTTATATAATTCAAATGATTGAGAGCAATGTCAATAAGTTATTAAAAATATGGAATTAAATTTGAAGAAATTTGGAAAATGCTATTTTAAATTTAAATAGACATGGTTACACACTGGAATCTTCCCACTTATCAAAACATCAAATTTACTTAGAATGCCATTCTTGTACAGTGACAATTATAATGCAACAAAATATATATAAAAAACTGTTTTCACTAATAATAATAATAATAATAATAATAATAATATGGAATTTCTGAGACATAAAGTATTTTGTATTCAAGATAAGGTTGTATTTATTTTTGTTTTTCCAAACTAACTTAGTATCTAACCAAGTTAGACTTTAAAACAAAATAGCCAGAAGTATTACAAAACCTGAACCACATATATTTTCCTTTGTAATTTAAAATGATAGTAGTATGAATGCCAGAATACATATTGCATACAATTCACACCAGGACCATTAAAGAGGCCAAGTGCACCAGGGGTTGATCTGAGATCACACTTGGCTACCAAATGGAGATGTGCATGATTTCTCGCCTGCATTCAGTTTCCAATTTGTGTGGAAAATTCTTAATACATGCACTATGAGAGAGGATTTAGGCAGTTTTTCACACATCATTGATATTATGTAGAATGCCTGTATTCAACCAGGAGGTCCCATGGGTCATGTATAAGCATTTACTAGTCAGTGGGAAAATTACAGAATCAAGAGTTCAATAAAATATAAAGTTAAGTAACAAAAGATTCAAATCTCATGTTATTTTTGCCAATACATTCACTTATTACTTAATGAGAAGTTTAAAATATTAATTGTGATTTTTAAAAAGAATCTTTCATATCTACTTTTTTTTGCTATTGGCCTTTGTATATCAAAGAATCTAGCATGTTTATTTTGTTTTGTTTTTTAAGAAATGGATAGTACAAACTGGTTTTTAAACTTCACAATCTTGTTACAAATCAATATGTCATATAAACAATAAAGAGAAGTAGCTTTTACTGCTTAATTTGCAGTAATAATTCTATATAAGAACTAAAAATATATACTACTTATTCAAGCAATATTGCTAACCTGAATTTTTGGTACATTGAAAAATAAATTCATGAAGTTCTTTTTCTTAATGTTTTTGTCAATTTGAAGTAGCAATCATTTAAATTCATGAAACTATATCTTTCAAGGCCTCTTGTGTTTATATTATCAAGAGGCCCTAATCAACTCTTAATTGGTTATATTGCAAAGCCTTCTTTCAAACAAACAATAGGTTTTCACTTCTCTAGGTCAATTGCTGATGTATTAATGATTATTGCTGAAAGAGTCTATCAAGCTTTAGATAAGAATGGGGAAACTCAGGCTGTTGTCTTGAACATCTTGAAAGCCTTTGACATACCAGTTTTGGACTTCCATTGTTCCTAATAAAGGACTCATTGCACCTTCTGAAACTAATGTTTTCTGCTGACATGAAGTAAAATGATTATATTATACTGGCAACAAGATCTCATCAATTTACAGTTGGATTGGCTAAGATGTAACTTAGTTCTATGACAACAGTTTTTTCTCTGGTACTTCTTGTTTGTGGAACTCTCTTCCAGCTCCATGCTTTCCAGCCAACTTTGAACTTCAAAAATTTAAATGCAATGTTAATTATCTACTGTCTTGATTCCTCTTTTATTCTTGCTCCTTAATAATGTTTCTCTTTATTTTTTCACACTCAATAATCCTTTGTGTCTCAGTGGCTTTACTGTCTTGTTTAGTTAGGGTGAAATGATTAAAAAATAATATTTTACTGGTTTTATTGTAAATGTAATTTAAGGATTTGTTCAACTTCAGGCTTCTGTTTTTCCTACTTACAGAAATTACCACAAACCAAACTGAATTCTTTTACTGAAAAGTGTAAAACTCATTCTTGTTATCTTGTCATTTGTGAAAAATCCCTATAGAATTAGTGTGTGACATATATTTGGCATACTCACTACTTTGTCCCGATTTAATGCTGTTATTTTGGTGCTAACTTAATCAAAGCAAATTATATATACAGGGTTACCAAAAAAAAAAAAAACGGGAACTTTTTAACAATCCAATAAAAGCAAGAGTGATGGAAGAAAAATATTTTATTCATAGTAATTGAAACCTTAAAACATGCCATTTAAGAAACAATGATAGAATTTTCATTTTTTAAAAACTACGTCCTGTAGATGGCGTCCTCCTGTACAAATGCATTCTTGAAATCTGCTGTTGAGATTCCTCATTGACTGCTGCTAACGCACACTGTTGTCCGTTCCACTGATCCATGGTTACTAAAATGGCGAAATGTTTACTTGCTCAAGGTCACTGTCTCGCAGTGTTGCCACTTGCTTCATGTCTGGCAATACACACTTAAAAAAGTCCCACTGTTTTGGGTCACTCTATATATATATATATATATATATATATATATATATATAATGAAATGGACAAAACCCGACAATTATTTTAAGACATTTTCTATGTTTATACATTCTTTTTTTATAGATACAAATATTTAAGTAAATGCTCTGTTTATAATAAACAGTATTAACAACATTTACCAGCCTGAATGTTCGAGAAATTTTCATAGAAAATATGCGTCCTCCGACAGGAATCGAACATGTATCTTATACAGAACCGTCATATAGCCTGATGTGCTTTTACCAATTTCACCACAAAGGAGTGTTTCGGTTAGCAAGGTCTCTTTTACTGTTTTTAAACTACAATTCTCCATGATTTTCTCTCATACATTCATATCTGCTCAATGTGTATCCAAATGTAAACAAAAGATGTCACACATTATGAAATGGACAAAGTTTGACAATTATTTTAAGACATTTTTTTATGTTTACATTTGGATATACATTTCTATGAAAATTTCTCAGACATTCAGGCCGGTAAATGTTGTTAATACTCTTTATTATAAACAGAGCATTTACTTAAATATTTATATCTCTAAAAAGAACGTCTGTCTGTCTGTCTGTGTGTATGTGTGTGTGTGTGTGTATATATATATATATATATATATATATATATATATATATATATATAGCTTCTTAAATTAATTAGTTCAATTCTGTTCTTTATATAAAAGTCTGAATGAAAAATGAAATTGTAATAGGCAGGTTGTCACCTACCACTCTTCCCATTAAGTAGAAAAAATAGTTATGACATGTTGGTTTAGATTTCTTCTTACTTGTTTGATGAAACTTAAAACTATAGATGGCTTTCAGCATGTGTTTTGCTGGTACATCAGTATTTAGAAAATTTGACTGAAGTTATATATCCACAGACGTTGTATTGATCTATAAAATTTGTCAATCATTAATAAAGAATAGAAGAGAAAACTACAATTTTTTTTCCATTAAATAAGCATAACTAGAAAAAAGAACTCCAGTAAATTTGTATCCCGAAGTCAGTCAATCATAACTTGTGCCATGATAGGTTTTGAAGAGGATGCTTTTGCAGTCAATTAGTAATGAAGACCTATCTGATCAGTTGTTCACATTTATATGAGCTTATACACATCATTTTTAGACTTTTAATTCCTATTCCCCCTTGATTAATATATATTTAGGGTCCCCGATTTTCCATTTCAAATTTTTCTTGATTCCATTTCTACTTTTGGTAAATTCCTTTTTTTACCGTTTTTACTTTTGGGAAATTTCATTTTTTTTTTTCCATTTTATAGTATTTTATGAGAAAATTGCAGTACAATCTGCTATAATTATTATTAAAACTGAAAACAAAAACAAAATTCAAAGTTTTATTGCATTTAAAGAAATAACAAATATCTACAAATCTCTTTTTAAATGTTAAAATCCAAGTTCAAAAATAAATGATATGTAAAAATAAAAAAAATGTAACATGACTAGACAATAAAACAATGGAATGTTGCAGTGCATAATTATTTTTGAGGTAGAACTTTTAATCAGAGCTTCCTGCTAACACATTCAAAGCACATTTAAATTGTTTTTTTAAGTAAAAGTATTTAGATTAATTTATAATTATTGATTCATAATATAAAAATCACATTTAAAGTATCAACTGCAAATGACTTGAATCTCAATAATAAATATCTGAATAAAGTCAAACATTTTAATTAAAATTTTACAAAATAGTAATTAAACCATAATAACTGAATCTTTGTAACAAAATATCAAAAAACAAATTATACATATTAATTCAAAATTTAAATAAAACAACTTATCCCAAGTTGGAAGACCGCTCAAATTTAAAATTTCTAAAATTGGGAAATAATTAATTTTCAAATCTCTTTTCTAAATCTCCATTGTAATACACTGTGGGTTACTGGGTGTTCTCAGGGGTAAGACTTTCACATTATTTATTGAGTAAATGTTTATACTGAGAAAATGAATATTCAGCATCTATGCTGGTAACAGGCATCCATATTTGCTTCTTGGCAATCTGTTCCAGAAGAGGAAATCTGCACTTATTTACATTCCAAAATGATGGGATATTAAAAGGATTTGGTAAATCATCTTGATAATTCACATAAATTTGGAATTCTTCAAGAAGATCAGTAGAAGGACATTGCAAGTCCATGATGGCTGCAAAACTGTCTAAATCATTGCCTATACAGAGTAGCTGACTAGAATCAAATAGGCAAGCTGCCTTGTAAAAGTTATACACAGGATGGGTAGCCAGGTATTTATTCAGTTTCAAAAAAGATGTGCTGAAAAAATCTTGGAAATTTGAGATAACTCAATCTAGTTCAGACAGAAGACAATCAGTTTCTAGGCAAAATGTTGAGTTTGATGTACCAGTATGCAAATACTATTTTACATCCTCCATCATCTTACTTATTATAAAACGCAGATTGTGTGTCTGTACGTTTATATATTGGATCGAATTTCCTACATTTTTCAACTGATTTCAACAAAACTTCACAGGACTGTGTAAAATTACCTTGCGGTGGATCTGGCAGCACCAAAAATTGGAAAAATAAAATTGTTTTTGCATGAAATCAATTTGAAAACATGATTAAGAGGTATTAATGAAAGGGGACAACTCATATCAAGTTATACTTATTAATATCGAGTTATACTTATTATAAAACCCAGGTTGTTTGTGTGTGTGCGTGTTCGTTTATATATGGGATCGGATTTCCTACATTTTTCAACCGATTTCAACAAAACTTCACTTTTTTGGGGCAGGTAGTGTTTCTTATTGTCTTGCACACTTTTTTCTTTATTTTTACATTCAGAATGCTTTTAAAATTCCATTTACAAGACAATTGTTTATAATAAAATTCTATTCAATCGGTAGACTCATAACGATTGAAAACAATGTTTTTGTTTGAGTTTGGGTTTGACCAATTCGTAAAAAAAAAAATAATAATTAAGACATGCGTGTCCGTCAGCCTTAAACAATAATCTTTGTCAATTTTATTTTTCAGTCTTTATGATGGTCGATACTTGATCTATCTCTTACTGTTACATCCCCCGGGCAACGCCAGGCTCTGCTAGTGTTATATACAACACATGCAAGCAGAGGCTTAGTTTCTTCTAAGTTTGTCAAGGCTCTTATTAAACGAGTGCAGTTCTCATTTATAAAATGCAGATTTAGACGCAAATTATGGTAAGAGGAATGATGTAGTCGACCATCATCTACTAATTCTAGAATCCTATCTACTGCAAGGTCATGGCTCTTTTTTTTGCTTAAAGAAGCCTTCATAAAACTGTACAAAGGATGAGTGGTATTTGACTGCATAAAAGCAGGAATTCCCTCTGGTTGCCACTGGTACAAGGAGTAGTTTCACTTGTTCCTTAGGCAAGGAACCTTCAAGCCATTTTAAGTATTGCTTTTTCTGACTAGGCTTTTTAAAAAAGGCTGACTTCACGAAAGTAGTGAGCTGGGTGACATTATCAAATACTGACCAGTGTGAAAATACTACACCAACAAGATTTAAAATATGTGCTAAGCACAACACATGGCAACTGTTAACAACACTTCCTTATGAGCTTTTTTTTGAAATAGGCTGCAAAATCTGTTACAAAGGCAATAATATCCTCAAATGCAATATCCACAAGTTACAGCTCAGATTCATGCCTGACTTACAGTTTGAGGAATACATTCTCCTAATGTTACAACATCAATGAGAAATCACTCCCCACAAATGCTTGCAATTACATTCAAAATGCTGTGGCCATGATAGTTGTTTCATCTGTTATGATGCTGACTGATTGATTAGAAAAACTTGGCTTTCAGGGCAGCAAAGTGACAAGCAAACAATTTTGGTAAATGAAGTTGCCTAACTCAATTGAAATATGGAATAGCATTACCTTTACAATGTTTTAACATGAATGGACTTATTTTGTCAATTTTGTGTAGGTGCACATTATTTTGTCAATTTTGTAAGGTGCACATTTTCAAAAAATCAAGGACAAAATCATCTCCTACCTCTTTACTCTTTAACAAAGTTGTGATTGTCTTCTGTTTCAGTTGAGACAACTTTTTTTTTTAAGACTTTTTTTTTTTTTTTTTTGTCAAATGAGTTTTGGATTTGAATGTGATCTTTGATTGTGTCAACCCTAAATATGTCGACACTATGGAGACAGAATTTGCAAAATAACATATTTTCTTCTGCATAAAAGTTATCAGGAAATTGCTCTACCCTGGCCTTAGCACAAATTCTAGATACTGGGGTCATTTTCTTTTGTTTTTAGAGGAGCAGACCCACCCAACTTTAGAGGTTGATTCACAATATTGACTTTATTCAGTCATCTTGACAGTTTGTTGTTTATTCATACAACTGGTTTAGATTACAAAATATAAATAAAATAAGAAAAAATAATCATTGACAGTTATTATTATTATTATTAAAGGCATTTTTTTTGTTGAATTTAAATTTGTTTACAATAGTGAAGCACTGAAGATGATGCAATTATTAATTTGGGAAAATCGCTGTGTGACGGTAAGCTTAGACGAGCCAGTCATTTCATAGAATGGTGTTTTTGGAGAATTTTTTTTTCTTTATTTCTAAATTGTATGGTAGGCACATAACAGCATTTACTTTTCTTTCATATTCATAAAACAATTTGTTTAGAATCTTTTACTTGTAAATGGTGTGAGGTTTTAAAAGAAATTAATTTGTTAAACTTATTGGTTTGATCGTTGTTTCTCTCTCTCTCTTCCCCCCTCCAATTTTGACAGCAACTAATGTCTGTCTTCCATCTTCTGACTTTCATCTTGTTTGCAACATACAGTTTCTTAGAAAAGTTTTTTTTAAATATTTAAAAATAGACTAGCCAACATATTCTCAGAAAATCGACAACCCACTTTTCTTTTTTTATGTAAACATTTTTGCTCTTAATTATTTTTTGGGTTTTATAAAGAAAATAACTACAAATATTTGTAAAAACAGATTTTAAGGAAATAACTACGTTATGTTATTGTTATATTTATTAAAATGATTAACAAAATCTGAGAGACAGTTATTAAGTTTTAAAAGAATTTTTAAAAATCCGGAAAAAAAATCAAACAATTTGTGATTTATTCTTGAAAATTACATTAAAAACCCAGATTCCATTTAAGATTAACTAAATTAAATTTAAGATTAAAATTAAATTTGTTTCCCTATATATTTATATATCTAATTGGTAAATATTGTGTAAATATTTCAGCAAGAAAATTAAACCAGGATTCAGTTGATTTGAATGTAAAGATCAACCACAAGGTTGAAGAATTAAGACTTTTTGTCCTCAATGCCATGTAGGCTAAATAAAGTTTCTGAATCCTCATTAATAAGAAGTATATCTTGTTTGTTTCATAATAACTATGTAAGTCTTTTAGTAAACAATAACATTCTTCTGACTATAGATAATAACAGTATATTATAGAGTATACCTCTCAGCACAATGAAATAATATTACCAATCACAGCAGACATGAATGAATAACTTAAATATATAATGAGAAGGATATTTTTTTATAAAAGAAAAATAAAACTAAATATTACATTTATAGAAGAATGAGAATTAATGTTAATGTCCTAAGAGTTAAAGAAATTATTGAAATATTATTATTATTACTTATCTATAAAATTTAATGCTAATATTTTGTTTATTTTTCTATTTCTTTACAAAAATATGATTACTTTCACTATTTCAGATTTAGTCATTAACAAAATTATCTTTTCATATAATTTTTTTATTTATTTGTGTGTGTGTCTATAAAAATGAAATTCTGCTAATTTTCTGAATCAAAAAAGCTTGGAAAATAATTCACATATTTAAAACATTTCTGATTGGAGAGAGAAAAAAACCTTGCCTTGTAACAAAGTAAATTCTTACCAATACCAAAAATAAAATCATTTTACCTAATTGAACTTATGAATAATAGTTCTTTGTTGTGCCTATTTTTACATTTCTTTCTCTATGAATATCATTAGCTATAGTTCCTTTATATTCTCAAGTTATCTGTCTTTATAAAGTCTAAATTTTCCTCTGGATAATAAAGCATTTGATTGTGAAAATGCAGTAAAATTTACAAGTTAGAAACAATCACATGTTCCAGTTGTATGTTTTTTTTAACCAGCTCAAATTATCAATTGTTTTAGGTCACTTGATCAGATTATTAAATAACAAATCAACTCTTTTTACTCTTTCATTACCTAAACCATTCCATCTGGATCTGTAATCTAAACTATCTTTCATTAGTTCTCCAGTGCTTGTTTATTTGTTAGAATTACTTTTAGTATCATTTTTTAAATATCATCTTGTATTTATGCCTGGTCCCATCAGCAACACTTGAATCTTTCCTCAAGGCCAAAACTAGATAAAATAAGAAGGAAACTAGAAAGTCTTGCATAAGAATTCAAATTGTTGCTCTGTCTGTTATGTATAATGTTATCTGTTACTATGCAGAGGCTAAATTAGTGTTAGCTAAAATTTCAAGTGTTCCCAAATATGTTTCTCATAATTTTATTTTGATTAAATTAAAAGAAAGCTACTGCTGAATTTGTACCTGTATTTCTAAAATAAACATTGGTTGCACAGAATATTGTCATTTTAAGTTAGTCATTAAGCAAATTAGAGTCATTAAACAAAGCAGTTGCACTTTTCAACAGTTTAACAAAACAAGACTTCTTAAATAATTTAAAGTTTAATTTAACCATTTCATTTAACCCTTGTAACTTATGTTCAGCAAAAGTGAACAATGGTTGAAAAAGAATTACATTTGTTTTCAATGACAACACTTATCAGAAAGCCAAACACTTTGTAATTGAAACCAAAATACTTTTATATATGGTATATTGTATGTGAGTGTGTCTTTATATATATATATATATATATATATATATATAATTTTTGTAATGTTATACTAGGTACTTCACAGTATTGTTAATATTGTGGTTATTAAAAAAGCCTAAAAATTACATTCAGAAACTTTCTCAATAAGAGATTAAAATTAGACATTTAAGTAAATTGATATGTTAACTATATTATGCTTTCATAAACTAAACAAAAAATGAAATCAGCTATGTTAATCATGCAGCAAAAATACTTGATCCACAAAAAACTTCTCTCTGTGAGAAGTACAAAATGTTTTGCATAAAATTTGTTAATTTTCACCAATTGTTTCCAAAAGATGAACAGTGTTGGTTTCAAGAACATTGTAGGCTTGTTATATAAAATATTTATATGAAGTGGTCAGATTTACATTGCATCACACGTTGTTAAACACTTTTAATTCTTAGAAAACAAATGAAGAGTTTTACAGAAATATTTGTTATTGATATGCAGGATATGTCATATATATTTTAGTAGATTATTCTTATGGTTTTATAAATTTTACTAGATTTTTCAAGTTTCACATTATCAGCCAGATTAAAGATATTCCAAGAAAGATTATTTTGTAATGAAAAATTAAAATTATGAAATATGTCCAAGATTTACAAAAATAAATGTTTTGAGAGAAAAAACATTGAAAACGATGTCATTGTGATGACAACATTAATAGGAAATGTATGCTCTATGTTGTGAAATTTTAGAAAAGAAAGTCATTTAGCCATTGATTTTTATTATCTATTGTATTCCTTCATATGAAACAGACTGCATAGTATCCAGAATATCATTTCAAATGTTATCTTTGCTGGTAAGATTTCATCTGCCAACCTAAACCTTTCCTTTTCAGAATAATATGCAAGTGTTCGATTGGGTTAAAATTGGGCAAACAAGCTAACCACTTCATCAAATGTCTTTAAAATTCATTTTATTCAGATATTCATTAGTTTCTTTTTTCACTGAATGCAATAGTGCATTGTCATGCATGAACATTATCCTACCTCTGAACCATAATTCCAAGTGTGCCTTCAAAAGAATCAATGTACATTTGAGCTGTCATTTTAACACCATTTGAAACTTGCTATGAATCCATCACTTCACTATCTATAATCCTACCCCAAAATATCACCTTCACTTTGTTTACATCTCAACATGTGTTGAGAGGTTTCCACAAGGAGATTTTCAAGCTTTGTTCCATTGGGCTCATTGAAGGTAGCACAATACACATTAGTGAAAAAGATTAGTTCAAAAATAGGTCTTCCTGTATTCCGTTTCATTCAATTTTCCTTATTTAAGGGGAGCCTAGTGTTTTGCCACATAATTTAGGACTCAACATTTTGATAGCTTGGCATTAGATTATTTATTTTATTTTTATTTTTTTATAATTTCTCTTTTAATCCAGAACATAGATTGGCTGAATGTGCAAGTGGTGAAATGGACAACAGCTTGGAATGAGAAATCAGAGAGTCAAGTTCAAAGTTCAGATTACATTTTGAGAGTTGACAGCTCATATCTTGAGTTTCAAACTCTACATGTTGGAAGTTGGCTGCTCACTTCTTCATAGTATGACAAGCATTTATCATTCAATGTTTGTATCATACACTCATGTGTTTTTTTAAAGTTGTTTTTTTTTTTTTTTTTTTTTTTTTTTGAGTTTTATTCTGCAGAAATGGCTTTGAAATAAACACTTGAAAATTCCACATTTTTCCTTGACACCATTCAGTCAATGATCACAAGAGTCTTGTAAATTGACACTTTATAATATAGAAGGGCATTATTTCCAGCTACAGTGACAAAACACTCAGATTTTAGAAACAGGGTTGGTTGGGGTGAAAACTTTTCAACATCCACTTGTAGCAACTTTCATGCCTTCTAAACTTTAACTGATATCAAAATATGAAGAGAAAAAATGAATTTGATGATGGCCAACCCTAACATATGTCCTTTATAACATAATAAATTGAAGACGGCTGTTTTTGTATTGATGAAAATATTCTTCTTTTTTCTTTTTTTAAATCACTGTCACTTATGGTAATAAACTTCACCTACCTAACAGCATAAATAAAAACTTTGAACTTGTGACATCTACTTCAATATCCTATCCATGATCTGTCTAAGGAGAACTGAACTTAGACAAATCTATTGGTGTCGTCATTTATTTCATTACAATAAAAATATAGTTATTGATCAATGGATTTTTCTTTCTAAGCAGGATAATGTTGTATTATATTCAGCTATGAGTTCAAGAATGTCACAAACAACCAGTATATTTTAATCTTATTGCAGAATGATATGTAACAAGTTAATGATTTTATTTGAAGTAACTTAGCACTCACTTTCTCATTAAATCATTACATATACTGACCATTTTCAGATTTTAAAATCTGATTTTAATGCATTGATTAATGAAGATTTTTATTTTTTTTTAGCATTGAAGGTTAGTAAATATATATATATATATAATATTGTTTTTTGGGGGGGGGGTAATAAAAACAGACCACTTTAAGGTTCCATGTAATAAGTTATTTCACCACAGCCCCTTCAAAGGGCTCTGGATCATCAGACTTTACTTCCAAAGGTTTAAATGAATATTCAAATTTATTTGCTCTGGATTTACATTGAGCTCTCTGGATATCATCCTCATCCATACAGATTACCTAGTTTTGCATAAACTATATATATATATATATATATATATACACACACACATACAAGGTCATGTTGAAAAAAATTCTCTGCCCACTCAAGAAAAACATTTGTTCAGATTTTGCAAAGTAGATTGGGCTGAAAACTTTTCAATGACACTTTATAAACTAAAATTTTGCCTGTTTAAAGCAAGGTTCCATCTGCATGTTTAAAAATATTAAGCATCATGAGAAGCTTGTATAAAGATTGAAATGTCACAATTAACATTCTTTCTCAATTTTGTATTCCTTTTATCATATGTGAATAATTTGATCAGTTTATATATATATATATATATATATATATATATATATATATATATATATATATATATATATATATATATATATATATTTGTGGGGTTGACTACTAAATTATTCATAAGTCTTAAAAACATTATCAAAAATTGAATTATTCTTAATGTAAATATCTTTTTATCAGCTTTGTAAATCAGTCCCACAAAACTTGGTTTTTAACATCCTCATCAGGATTGTCTTTATCTGACTTAATTGTTTCAAATTTACTTAAAACTCTTTTATTTTCTTGGTAGTTGTACAAAGGCACAATAAATTATTAAAGATAATTGCCATCACCTAATCATAAAATTAAGTATAATTTTAAAAAAATAGTCTATTCTTTTGTTAATCTTTTAAGAATCCTTACTAATTATTTTATTAGGATAATTATAAAAATGTGTAGTTTTTTGTATAAAAATGACTTCACCAGATTATTTCCATTTAAAATTCCCTTGAATTTGATAATTCAATATAATGTTGCATGTCTATTTGTTGATTTTGATGAAAATGTATTGTTTTTATAAATTAAGGAAAGTATTCAAAACCATGAATTTTTATTGTTTTTCCTCAAAGTTCTGTTCACACTTTTCTGACATTTGTTAATAACATTTTACTTTTTGCAGGTATCTTGTAATGGAATTAATGGATGCAAATCTGTGTCAAGTAATTCAGATGGATTTAGATCATGAACGAATGTCTTACCTTCTGTATCAGATGCTATGTGGGATTAAACATTTGCATTCAGCAGGGATTATACACAGAGTAAGTACATTGTCAGCACTATGTCTTTATGTAGACTAGACTAAATGACTTTTTTTTTATTCATTTCATGCACCTGTTATATGCTTTTATATTTTTCTACCATTCTTTTCTATTGTGCAACCCTGCAAAAAGAAATTATCTTTGGCTAGATATTCAAAAAAATATTAATTTATCTTTTATTATACACTGATGGTATTTTTCTATTTATCTTTTTAAATTTGATTCAGCATTTAATACATTTAAACATCTACCAACTTATAATTTCAAATTGGTTTTGGCATTCTTTTTCTTTTCTGAATGCATCTCTTAATGCAACTCTTTAACATTACAATTTACATCCAAAAAACAGTTTTTTGTTTTTGTTTTTTTTTTGTTTTTTTTTATTTTTATATAGCTTTTAAAATTATTTGCTTAATATCCTTAAACAGAAAAGGCCATCAAAATCAAAATTTCCTTTTTTTTGTTGTGAAAGATGTATTTGTATGAAACAACTTCAAAATTAAACATTGTATTGAATCTTTTTAAATAACAACAACTGATACACACATTAAGAAAATCAAAGGAAATCCATCTTTATCTAAATTACATAAGTTTATGTTGGGCAAAGGAATGACAAAGTAAAAAAAATTCTCTGTATTGCATTTCATCCTCAAGAAGGACTTCATCAAACTCAAGTAATGTTTTTGCTGATGGAATTATATATATGCATGAGAGGAGTAGATATAAAAAATGTGATTGTCAGTGCAATTATATACCAAGAGGAAGCAAGATGTGAAAATGCTGAAATTTTTATACAAAAATGTGTTACACAGAATTTTTCCCACTTTGTCATTAATTTGCCTAATATTTTTCTGACATATAAAAATTTATACAGGGTACAGTAGAAATACCACCTACCTCATGATAAGACATTAGTGACAACGGTATCTTTGTCTCACTAATATCTTACTGTTATTTAAGAGGTATTTCTGCTGCACCTGTATATCATATTCTCCCGCAACTATATAATAATGAGTATTGACCTGATACTAATAAAAAATTCAATATGTTCAATAAGTTTATTAGGAAAAAAACCTTTTGTTTCTCAGGCAAAAAACTTTGTAAATAATTATATGAAACAGAAAGTTGAAATAAATAAATACGAATTCATCCAACACAAGTGAATCTAAATATAAAACTATTTAGCTTTAGAGTTGTTTTCTAGTATTGCTATCAATACCTGATCAAATTTGAAAATCTACCAAATGCCACAAGTGAAGTAGTTTATGATTATAATAATGTTTTTCATCCCTTCATTAAAATAGAGAACATTGGTCATCACAGAGGATGCTAAAATGTAGGACACAACAGACTATTAGTAAATTATTTGAGTGATAATAGTATAAGTAATATTTAACACAAATATTCAGCATTAATACATACTATTTGATTAAATGTTTAAAATGTTCAAAGCAAATATTTACTAGTGGATATACTTGGGATTTTAGAAATTGTTTTCTCATTTTGACATCTACCTACAAATGTTATATTTACATGTCCTAGATAATCAACATGAATGCTCTCAGTAACTATTTCAAGATTATTACCAAAATCTAATAATCAGCTAACAGACATAAGAGTAGTACAAAGTTTATTGAAAGTACATATATAATAATGAGGATACTCTCTTTGGCAATAATTCATTATTATTATCATTGTCATTATCAGTCTCATGACTGGGTGTGGTCTTAGGGCCTCTGTGCAGCTGAGCACCTGATCTCTTTCCTCTACATATCTGGGTTAAAAGCCAGAGAAATATTCATTCATGCATAGCATGTCTTGAACAAGTAGACCTGGTGGATTCCATCCCTCTCCAAGTTAAACTACAGCCAATATCTTCCAACTTGAAAGATTACCTTGATCACAGACATGACTGTTGATTCTCTCAGGGAATCTTTTTAGTAATTCATTGGGTTTAATTTAGCCATTTGGTGTGAGGTGTTCTATTATCGTGTTTATTTATTTGACATGTTTATGCATGTGTTCTTATTCAACTTATGTTTACCAAGCATCTTTACGCAACAAAAGTGACGGTAAAGAAAAACTGCATTCATAACACTGCTCTGGACTACATATCCATTTTGATATTGTTTATACATTAAAAATCAACACTAACAAAGCACCTAAAAGATAACTAGGCCACTGACAACAAATAAAAAACTTCCTAATTCTAATAATTATCTGAATGTAACAGTTTGCTTTACCGAATTTCAACATATGAAAGCTTTAATTGTAGAAAAATAAATTGAAAATTTTCTTTTTCTTTCAAATAATACAATTTGTTCAATTTTTATTAAAAGCAGCAAATTAAAATTAAAACCTGAAAATAAGAATATATTCTTTCAAAATATTGTTTGGGGATTATCTTTAATCAATTTTTTTTTATTGTTAACTTATAACCTCCAAATGGATTACTGAAAGTTGATTGCCTTTCAATACAGGATATATATATATATATATATATATATATATATATATATATATATATATATATATCGTATATATTTTGTGTAAAATAATCTGCATAAATGGTTTAGAAAATATAAAAATATAAAATCCACACACTGTCATGAAAAATAACCCAAAAATTTTAGTTCATTAAATTAAACTATTTGACAAATATTTGAAATTATCTCAGAATTTATGTCCCTTTATATTTTATAGAACTGCAATCATGAAAATAAATCATTCTTTATTCCACATTTCTTTTGTTTTGAACTTTACTACAAATTTATAAAAAAAAAAGGAAAATATTTCTGAAGCTTCATTTTTTTTTTTTTTTTTTTCTTACTGCTTTGACTAACATTCACTTTGATTCTAATTTACATTTATATAAGTTTTTGTTGATCATGTTATTGACATTTAAGTTCTTTGACCAATTAATAATATTCATAATAAAATTAACTTGTCAGCTTTTAGATTAAAGTATCTTTTATTATGCCAACATTATAATGAAAATGTGTCATAATAACAGATATACAAAGATTGATTAAAAAAAAAGTTCTCAGCCTAATTCCCTTTCTGAAATCTGACCAAAGAATCTTTTTGAAGGCCTTTCTGGCCAAACAGAACTTTTCAATGTCCCCTCACAGCATTGTTTTTATTCACTTGTAAAAAAAATTAGCAACAGCAAATGTCTTGTTGAAAATCAGGAAAGTAGTAGAGAAATTTATGCACAATTGTAGAAGCACCTTAAATATGTACTAAGTTTTAAATTGTTTTTACTTAAGTGAGTAATTTGGACAATTTTTAATATTATGAATATATCATTAGAACTTCAAAGGCTTTATGATTAGTTGATGTTCTTTGGCATTTTAATGCATTGGATTTTACTATTGTCTTCTATTGAATAGTCAGTTGTTTTGACAATGTATATTCAATTAAAATTAATTATTCAATAAAAGACAATAATAAAACCCAATGCAAAATGGTAACTTTTAAATTATATCTACATAAAGTTGCTTAACTATTTTAGATGTCTCTATAAGATTTTGTAAAAATAATCTAAATTGTAATTGACAGATTTCACTATTTGATTAATTCAAATTTGTAATTGATTACCTTTTGTTTATTTTTCTTTCAACTCAATTTTTATTAGTAAGTAAAGATAGGGACTTCTTAATTTTTGTCTTGCCTATAATTACAAATGGTTGTCTTCTGAGCACAAATATATTTTATCCTTATGTTATTTATTCTCTGTATATTGCCTTTTCCTTCTCTGTTAGCAACTAAATTACAATATTGAAAAGCTAGTCCAGATTTGAATATCATTGTATATCTTGTGCTGAATATTGTACTGTTTAATATAAAAGTATTATCATACATTAGTTATAAAAAAAAATTTGGGGTAGTAATAGACAATAATCATAATACAATGTACTGAATACATTTCAAACTGGTTTTGTCATTTGTGGATGTTTTTGGCTACAAATGTTACTCAAACAGGTTTCACTTGTATACAAGCTTCATGCTTTATTGATCTCTTGTTGAAAAAAAAACAAATTTTCAGTACTGTATTGAGAAAATCTATAAAATGCGATTGCATATGCATAAATACAGTACTGTGTGAATTAATTGGGATAGTGACTTCAATAAAAGAGAGAGATGAAATATTGTCGAATTATGTTTATTTTTTCCAAAAAGCTTTACATAACTGTTCTAAAATGTCACAAATCAGTATTTTATATGTCTGCCTCTACTTTTAATGAGCATTTGGATACATTTTGGCATAGATTTGGCCAGTTTCAGACACATGTTACCCAATTCTTCATTGTGATACCATGACCACACAGATTAGCTTCTCCATGGTGGTACAGTTGTGTTTTATCAGTCATTGTTTCACAATACTCCACAAGTTTTCAATGGGGTTCAGGTCAGGGGAATTTCCTGACCAGTCCTACACTTTTACGCCCTCATTTTGGGAAAAATTCTCTTTTTTTTTTTTTTTTTTTTCTCCAATGTGTGACAGATGGCATTATCTTGATGAAACACACCATCTCCATCTGATTAAAATTCTTCCATTGTTGGGAGCATATGAACTTCAAAAGATCTTCATATTTTGTGCTATTCATCATCCCCTCAATTATTCTCAATCGACTGAACCCTATTTTCTCTAAAACTGCCCCAGAACATTTTCTTGGGAACATGTTTTGGCTTTTGCTCAATATAGCCAACTCGTATGGGTTCACCTTTGCTTCTCCATACAAAGTGGGATCGATGACATCTCATTTCAAAGTGCATTTCATCCGAAAACAACACTTTTTTTCCACTCTTCCATCATCCAATCTTTATAAGATTTTGTCCATTGCAGTCATTTATCCTTTATTTTTCCTGTCAAAAGCTGTTTTTTCTTTGGTTTTCTGGATGGTCGCTCTATTTCAAGTAGCCATCTCTTGACGGTTAGGTCAGATATGGACACACTGGATTCCACTTAATCTGCTACCAGATCACTGCTACTTTTCCTTGGGTTTTTAATGCAGTTTCTGAGTAGCATTGCTTCATCTCTTTTGGTCGTTTTCCTTTTTCTTCCACAACTTCCCTTTCTCAAAACCTTATTGTGACCCAATAGAGCCTGCCTTTTCACAATGTGTCCAACACTGGACTTGCTTTTCTTGAGGCTTTGGGCTGTTTGTCGCACTGATTTGTTTGAATGTTCATGGAACGCAATAACCTCTGCACACTTTCTAGGAGTTATATCCATTTTTATTTTACCTGTTGAAAGAAAATAATCAGGTTAGTTTTGAAATCAAAAGCAGTATTTGAAAAAAAAAAAAAAAAAAATCTGACTTAAAGCAAAACAATATAATTTACACAATTTTGTAGCCAAATACAAAGTTTAGCCACAAATAAATTTTAAAATATTCAAAATTGTTCCATTGTAACAGGAGTGTACACTGTAATGCCTTCATTGTGATTAGGAATCTTTAAACTATTGTGACACTGTCCAAAGACATTATAAAAGAAAAATATATTAAACTGAAGTCACTATTCCAATTAATTTACACAGTATTGTAAAAAGAAAAAATACTACAGTCTTGTGTGTGTTTAATAGCATATGCGCACACACAATCTGTGGAGTGTTTACATTTATAGGGAAAATATTTAAATGATATTTCTTTTGCTTTCACCTTAAGAAATATCTCATAATTTTCTTCAGATTCATTTTAGTCTCCATTCTATGATACACACATACAAAAGCATAAATACTGTTGTTTTACTTTGAACATTTTGGTTATTCATTCTTAAACTGACCTTTGTTTTTCTATTATCAAGTGAGTATGTAAGAAATTATTGCTGAATTTTAATTTGACATTTTTCTATATTAATGTTTGTAGTTATTTTAAATAAGCACATGACAATATAGTAAGGTTTTAAATCATTTTCTTATGTTTATTGCTTTACTAAAAGTGAAATTTTCAGTTTATGATTTTAACTGTCCATAAATTTAGGCTTCAGCTTTATTAAAAATTAAGAGAAAAATAACTTGTCAATAAATTTTAACTTCTTGTATATATCTAAAACAAAACAAGGTAAGTTACTTTCTAATGTAATAATAAAAATTAAAATTATTTGTGTCTCTCTTTTTCAAATATCACAAGTAAAATACTATAGTTTATATTGATCATTGAAATTAATGGTGGAAAAGTGACATTAGGTAAATTCAATGCAATAAAAGCACTAGATTAAAAGTATTTCATACAAATTACTGATGACAGAATTTTGTAATCAGAACAATATTTTGATTTTTAAACTAAAATCTGTTTTAATTATCCATCAGAGAGAACATGGCTTGGCTACAGCTTTAGGCTTCTTGGATCAATGGCTATCACAAAACTGTTACATTTTTTTTTATTGAAATACAAGTGTTTGACTCTTAAATAAACCATCTTTGCATCACAAAATTAGAGCAAAATTTGTTACAAGACAAAAATTGATGTTTTAATAATGTTTACTGTAATAATGACTGTATTTTTAAAGGTAATAGTTAAGAATTTTAAATGTTTTGATTGAAGAAGATAATTCTTCAATCATAAAACTGGTTATTGCAGGAATTTTGAATTACTAAAAAAAAACAAAAAACAAGAAAATAAATTTTTTTTTTTTTTTTTTTTTTTTTTTACATAATATCCTGACTGTTTCTTTGGTATTTTACTAATTACTACATGTTATGACTAATAATAGTTGTAGCATTATTATGTTCTTATACCATTATTATTCTCTTATTTATTATGGTTCACTTAGTTTTAGATGCTTTGAAGTTACTCTAAAGGTAAGTGGAAGAGAAAAATCCTACCTTGATTCTCAAATCTATTTTGCTTGTTTCAAAACTCTTTTTCTTGTCCAAAAAATAAGATGCGTATCTGTAAACTTATTTTTTCTGCAAACAGCTTTATTCCACAGCTTTTACATTTTAAATAGAACATATCGTCAAATAGAAAATATATTAGATAATATTATACAAAAGATATATTGTTTATTGTAAATTTCCCATTAATAATGTAAATTTGATTACTAAAGTTATTCTAATTTAATTTCCTACATTATGTCAACTAAGAATATATTTGTTTTATCAGAAAATATTTCACTTTCTTTTCTACTCTGTATCTGTTTTATAAATGCTGTTTTACTCAATATTATATTTTGTTGGATAGCTCCCCTCCAATCTTTTAGTATTATTCCTAAATAATCTTTTCTTTTTTTATGCAACATCAGATCAGCATATACTACTATTTTGAAATGAAATGAGGGTTGTTGCTTCAGTTCTGTATTACTCAAAAATAAATAAGCAGCAATAATAATAATAATAATAATAATAATGAAATTTTTTATTTTATTTACTTTATCACATTTGTGCATCTCTCTCCCCCTCTTACATACACAATTATTTTTCTTTCTTGGATTTCAAGGAGAGCAATTGAAATATTGAAATTGATATTCTCCTCTCTTATTGACTAGTATTATTGTATTTGACTGATTGAAAACATACAATATTGTATGTCCAAATCTTACGACTGTTTGCTAAAGACCCATTCATAAAGTTCATCTGGGCTATTCGACCAAAATAGAGACTGCTTTTATCAAAACAGTTAATACATGACTACATTACTCTCTCATACTACAAAATCTATTACGCACTACAATACTTTGACTTATTCTAATGTTTATCAGCATTTCAAAATTGCCCATTTTCTTAAAAATAGCTCACTTTTACAGCTGTTAAATTTACTAATCAAGCAAAGTATCAGATTTTACAAAAAATATTTTATAAACCTTTATGATAATAACAGCCCTTAAAACATGATACAAAACAACTGTGATGATAATGTTTGGCAAATAATTGAATATCTCTCTCTCTCTCTCTACTCTCTCTCTCAAATAAAGAAAAATTTTAAGATAGTAGACCTTAAAAATTGTGTAAGGTCATATACCAAACCAATTTATCTACTCTTCAAAGAGTTCAAAAAATTCAAAATTTATTTTCCCTTTCCATTTCTTTCTCTCATACACACACACACACACATGGATGTTCAGTTTTGGTTTCTGTAAAATTGCTTTCTTTCTTCAACTTCTAGTATTTGGTCTATTATTGTTTCTGTTAATTTCAATGTATTTTGTAAAAGAGAAAAAATGATGTTAGAATTTTTTTCAAAAATCATTAATGACCGATCAGCCATCAAACTAGATATTTATATCTGTATTTTCTCACATTGTAAAATATTTTGTATACATTGTTAAAATATACATATTTATTATTTCTGTTTATGCAGATATTAAGGCAAAAATGATACTTCATAAAATACATTATTATTTGCTAAACATTTACTGAGGCCTGCTCCTGTAAATCAATGATTATTAATTCCTTTTTAGTAAGTATTCCAACAGTGTCAGATGCACTAATGTTTAATGACAATATTGTTATGGCTTTCCCATTTCCAGTAATCACAAATTTATGCAAGTATTTAATATTTTTAGGTAATCAATACATGCTTGATTTGGTCATTCTAACTTTGTTTTCAAATGTCCAGAAAAGGATTTTTTGATTCCCAATTTTTATTGTTTTGAGTAATTTTTAAACTTATATGTTTATATGCTAAAGGAGTCTTAATCTTGTCATACTGTTATTGATATAACTAAGGTGCCAGACAGAATTATCGTTCTAGATACAACAATTTTCAACTTGTCTATTTCTAAATGTAGATATTAACTTTGATAATTTAAATTCTATTTACAAATGTTTTATTTTTTTATTGCCATGAATTTTTGTCTATTGTTTATATTTTGAAACTCTTGTCTTGTACATTGGAAAGGATTCATCAACCTGTTCATATCCTCTGAATGATCGAGCTATTTAAAGTTTTTTTTTTTTTATTTTTTTTTTTAAATAATGAAGATTAATTTTTGTTCTTCTATGCATCAATATATTTTATGAAATGCCAGTCATTGTGTTCAGAATAAAAAAAAAAAAAATTTTTCACTGATTCTACAAAAACATTCAAGACTGTTTTGTCACTTATCTCTTAGACCTAAAAAGATAATTAACTTCTAATAATAACAAAAACAAACTGAATAAAACAAAAATATATTTCTATTAACAATGCCTCTTGAAGTTAGTTTCTTAACCTGTGTGTGTGTGTGTGTGTGTGTATATATATATATATATATATATATATATATATATATATATAGTTTAGTTGCCAATAACTAAGAATAATAGATAATTTTTTAAAAATAATGTAAATAATACTATTGTTTTATTTATTGCCATTTTTTTAACAAGCATTCTTTTTCTAAGTTACTCTCTATATATCAAAGAAAGGAGAATGGTATATAACTCCAGTAGTTACAGATTTATTTTATATCATCCTACGTGACTTTGTCTAAGAAAAAAAAAAACATTTTGCAAATAAATGAAGTTATTTGTTTGAATTTTAAAATACCAGAAAATAGTATTTTATATATTATTTTTCAAAATTCAGTTTTAATTTTCAAAACAAAATATTAAATTCCAAAAATTGGTTCATGTGTAACATTTATTTATATCCTTTTTTTATGCTGTATATGGGAGTGGTCTGTAATCTTAAAATGAAACAACACTAAAAAAATTGATTCTTGCTGGAAACAAAAAATTAAGCATTGTAACTCTAACCTTACATACTTTTTGGTTTGCTTTTTTTTTTTACATAATTTGTCCTCTCTAAAATGATGTAATTCGTTATTTTTAATCTATTATTTCTAATATGGAGGCAAGTTTTATTTCCTGCTGATTCATGCCCATACATTAGAGTTTTGAGCATAATAAAAAAAAATTTGAATGAAAGAAATCTACTTATAGGAATTTATTTTGATCATTCTTATAATGTAACTCATGTAAATATTATTGTTATTTTTAGATTAACTTCCATTAGTCTATAGTGTGACTATGCTACAAAACCTTAATGTGACTCAGGTTCACTTATCAAAGAACTGATTACAAAATCAGATTATTAACAGACTTGAATTTGAAAGAAATTTTTATGTCTCACTCTCACATAAAGCTACTTGAAGAAAATTAAAGAAACTCGGGATTTTAATGCTAAATTAAAAAAAATAACTGATCAGATAAATTATAAACAATGAAGATATTTATTTCACTTATGTGTTTTTTGTTTTGTTTTTATGGAGAGAGGAAAAGCAATTACTATATATTTCAACATAAATTCCCTATTCTTAACAAATTCATTCAGTATACAGTTGTGAAAAAGATGAAAATATCTTTTTCAATTCTTGTAAATGGGTAATTGAATGCTGATTTATGATGGTTTCTTTTTTCTTTCTTTTTTTCAACTTTAACTGTTAAATGATTCCGAATAGAGAAATTGTGAATGAAAGTAGCTTTTATTTCTTTCTTGTTGAATCAATGTCAACTGCTTTCAGTACCAATGTCTTATGTTATCATTCATAGTCCCATCACTATAGCAACCAGTTCTGATGACATGCTAGGCAATACAAATGGATTAAATCATTCATGCAAATAACTACTATACATGTTCTATACTTGGACACAGACTGTATTGAATATGTCTATGGGTAGTGTGTTCATCTACACTAATCACTTCTATTATTTAACCCTCAACCAATTCCCAGCATCATCATCATCATCATTTTTAATGATGATTATGAAAAAGAAAGATGATTGAATAAATATAATTTTACTTTATTTTTATTTCTCCTCATAAGTATCAGCTGAGAATGATTACTTTTTTCATTACTGTGATTATTTTCATCATTGTTGATAAATTGGATTTGATTTTAGATAAAGAAAATATTTTCTCTATGAATATTACTTTGATATTTTTATACATATTCACTTGTTATTACTGATAGAATATACTTCACATTGAATAAATCTATGTGGTATAATGAAATATAGCAAAATACACCATCATAAAGTATGAAGCTTTTAATTGGTAATTTTTTTACTAGTACAAATTATTTATTATATAATAATTTGATGGCATTTTTTAATCAAATACCGATTCTCTTACTCCTGCATAGTATGTATGTTGTACTGCATGTATTTGAAAATGGTTGAGAACATTTAATTTTAAATGTCTTTAAAACAATCAGGAATTAATTAAAAACTCATGAGCTTGTCAAATCAATATACTGATTGCATCAATAAAATTTGTTACTTTGTCAAATATTTATTCTAATAAGCTATGAACTTTATGTGTGATGTTTCATTTACTGTACAGTGCCTCATTATCTGATACAATTTGTAGCTTTTGACTGAGTTCTTCCCATTTAATATTGATAACAAACTAGTAACGCCTTCTCTTTTACTTGAATGGAATACAAATGATTTATTTTTGATATTTATTCAATAACTTATTGCAATATGAATAAATAATTTATTTTTCTTTTATATTGATCTTATATACATGAATATTAATAAATTTCATTAATTTATTTCTGATTTTTTAATAGTAATATCCTAAATTTAAGCACTTGTCATTATAAAAACACTAAAAAAAAAACAACCAAAAATAGCTATTTAATGTGCATCATTATTGTCATTTTTATTGGATAATTTCACTGATGTTGCATTTTATTTTTCTTATGGACTTAGCAAATTTCTCAAACTGTCACAGAAAGACTTTTTTTTTTTTTCCTAAATTTTCAAATTATATTTTCTTTGTACTAAATTGATTGAGTTCACCCGCTCAAAACTAATGATTTAAACAGATTTATCAACTTGTTCATCAAGTCATGCTAATATGTCGGAAATTTACTGTTTACACTAATTCTCACCTTGTATATTGATCACTCATGATCTGAGAATTTCTCAAAAATACTATTACCGTTAAATGTGTTAGTCCTTTTTTTTAGGACCAATCAGAAAAATTAAATCATTATTTACTATCTTAAGGTAATGAATGTGATCCAAATCTTCAATTTAAACAAGCAATTCAGTCAAATTAATAAATCCTCTCACATTCACAAGATGAATTCAAATTCAAAAATAATTTATTCAAAAAAGTTTGTTTCATGAGTGTAGGTCATTTTAGATTAACCCAAATTTCTTATTTTGACTAGAAGCAAAAAGAACAGAAATCTTTTTAATTCCACTCTTTGCAAGTGTTCAAAAACTCTTATAAGATCACTTTAACTGACATTTTCATTTTGTCTTACTATTAATATGCAAAAAATTCTAACAGTTTATTAAAATAAATTTTATTATATATTAGGAAAGACAGAAGAAATTTTTACCATTCCAGGAATAAAATGACAAAATAAGCATGTTAAGTACTTTGTATATATTTTGAAATAATCCAAAGTAAATTTAAAAAAAATAAATTATTCGATGTCCTAAAAAAGAAATAAATGTCTTTACAGGTGTTTTCAACATTTTTTTCTTGTAATCAGTTTCCCAATTCCAGATAATCTCCCTTTTATTTGTATGGTAAGCTGTAATGATAAAATTATGACCCAACATATATATTGTTTATTGCTATTGACTACTGACAGCTAAATTTCAAAGGAAAATTGAGTGACCTTAAAATATGCCACAATACTCCCATTTAAAAAGCTAAGTTCAAAACAGCTATCAATGATAATCTCTCCTCCTCCTCCCCTTTCCTACAATAATTATTATCTCTCTCTGTTTACTTTTTCTCTCATTTTTATTGCTTTATGCTATCATTAATTTTTCTTTAAATATTCCATTGATGCATAATTTTTTTCAGTTTTTCCATTTAATGATAAAAATTGAATGGTTAAAAAGAAAATTAGTTAAAAATATAAACAAATAATTTCATAAGTTTTTATCTTCTCATATAATTATGGTTCAGTCTGTTATTGAATTCAGAGTATACTTGAATTTTCGGGCATGTATTTTGTTTTCTCCATTTTTTAATTGATGTTTATACCTATATTTTTGCTACCTTGGATTCTTCAACTACTTTCCCTCACTAATTCAAACAAAGAGACTTAGCCTCACCCATTATTGTTATATTAATTAGGAGTTATAGTTGTATGCAGTTGAGTCTTATATATTTCCCAAAGGCATTTACAAAATTTAAGAATACTATTCAGGATTGTCAATCACTTTTGTACTCTAAGAGTAGACAAGGATTTATTTTAAAACTTTTACAATTCTAGATTAGTTTCCTGTTCATATATTAAACCAGCTTAACATACAAGGTTAGCATATCAAATCTACTCTTGTTGTCAATAAAAGATTGTGAAATAATTATACTTAACTATTGTTACTCAGTAAATGATAACAAAGTGTATTTGTTATCTCTGACTGTTTATAAATTTTTTTTAAACTTCACTTGGGAATGCATTTATTTCCCCTTCTTAAAAGAGATGACAATTCACATTTTCTTCACTTTTTTGGACTGTTGGTGTTATTTCTTTTAATAATCTTTATTAATTTGAGTCCTAATATATACTTGAAGTACGATAATAATCTCACATCTCTTTAATTCATGCGTTTTATGCAACTTTTGAAGGAAGTCAATGAGGAGGATACTTTTTAGTGCATAAACTGATAAAGATTTCACTCAACAGGAATCATTTGACATTTGTTTGAAACAGAAAATTTGACAGTTGAAAAACACATACAATTTCTCTTCTATTTACAAGCAAAAGGCAGTCTACATTTTAAGCCTTTCATTGTAGATGAGCTCCTTAACCACTGGGCATTTCATTCATTTATACAAGCCAGACTTTGCAAAGTACATATTTCTAATTTACTTCTAAAAATAGGACTTTGTTTGCTTTTATGATATCATATTTTTAGCATATAGGTCATCTTTTTCACTTCCATGGTTCTAAAGCATGACAAGATTTCTATAAAATATTTAAAAGAGAGGTTATTTCTTAAGCTTAATTTATTCTGGTACATGGTCACACTATTGAAGCACTTGGGATCGAACCTGCTATACCAGCAAATTGATCTGTGATATGAACTAATTATCACAGTGTTGGAAATACCCAATAGATGAAGTAGATCGGAAGAAAATGACAAACCTCATCAAATTGGGCTGTATTCTTTCCTTTAAAGAAAAAGAAATATCAAAGGGGTAAAAAATGATCATGAATAAACATGATTGAAGAATTTATTAAAACTAAGAATTATTTCTTGAATCTCAGACTCAATTTTGCTTCTTGAGAAAAATAAGCTAGAAATAGATTTAGAAAAAATATTTCATATATTTAACAATATTGACTATCAATCTTTTTATTGCAAGAAGATTTTTATATGCAATGTGCATGTCGGTGCAGTTATAGTATTATACACTGTTCTGGGCTATATTACAGCAGTGGTTTACTATTGCTGTCTTGTAGCTATCAAAGCAGTTTCTTGTTTTCTTTTCAATGTGTTGTGGTTAATAAACCTTGGATGCTGCTGCCTACATTCAAATTCACTATCTCTAATCTATGGCTACAATTGCTGAAAAGATTGCATAAAATTCCAGTAACTTCCTTTTGTAGTTATATCTTAAATCCATTTATATTTCATTAATATTTCTAAAGTCTTTATATGAAGTAGATATGTACATATACAAGGATCAACATCTGTCTGTCTGTAAAGGACTGACATTGCCCAATGCCATCCCTATTCAATAAACCTTTTCTTATATCTTTGTCACTGTTCACAAATAATAAGCTGGACATTGATTTTTTTTTTTTTTTTTTTTTTTTTTTAATGCTAGCTTTGATTAAAATATTCCTTTTTGTAGGTGTGTGTGTATATACTAGGTTAGATCCAATTTTCCTGATTAGTATATATTCCTGCATGATTGTCTTTTGTATAGGAGAAAATGTTGTGATACAAATGTTACTTTCACAAAAGTGTTCATCTAAAATAACTTTTAGTGTCATATTTGTTATTGAGTTTGAAACCATGATGCCAAGAATTTGGTGATATTTAATCATTAGCTAACAATTTGTACCTATCTTAACTTGCCATTAAAATTGTTTTTGCTGTTTAAATGTTGATCAGGTTTTGTTGTTGCTCAGGATTATCTTCTTTTGTATTGTCATCTCATTTAAAGATTTCAACACCTTGATGGATTTTTAGGCTAAAAATCCATCAAGAAGTTGAAATCAGAATGATGTTTTCTAATCCTGCTCTCAGATTGACTTTGTCTCCATTAATATTGTTCTTGTTTCAGATAGTGATGTTCAGATTACCAAAGATTTTTCAGAACAAAATAATTCTACTTCCATAATAGAAGCTATTTAGGCTCTTTAGCCTGGTATGCTGATCATACTGTTGTTTCCCACCCTTCTTTCTCTACAAAATTTCTATTAGAGCAAGATACAGATAAGCAGCCAACATTAGATTAAATTCAAGTGAAGATACATTTATTGTTATTCATGTTTTAGAGTTTATGATAAAAAGACTTTAATAATTTTCTTCATTTTTCAACTTTATTAAAATGAAAATTCATGTTGGGAAACATTGGCAAAGTTTCATTCAGTGTTTGAAGAAGAATGACTAAAAAAGGAAATCTCCAATATTGGGAAATAATGTAAAAGGACATTTTATGATTTTTTTTTTTTTTTATATATATATTCATGAACTTCCAAATTTACTAAAGATATTCTATTACAAAATAACAAAAGATACCAAACTTTAAATTAGCCACTATTTACATTGCTCAGACTATCATCCTCATCTTTGTTGCCATATTTGTCACGTTTCGGCCGTTGTACACTCTAGCCTTCCTCAGATTGGAATGTCGAACTGAACCCTTTATTTCCCTCACTGGGGTAGAATATTCTAGTTCCACGTGCCATGTTTAATGGATGTCAGTTATCAGTTATCGCCTGTTAATTCCCCTCTCCAATTTCTCCACCACCTTAACAGCCAAAACATTTGATAACTATGGCAACAAAGATGAGGATGATAGTCCAAGCAATGTAAATAGTGTACATAATACCTCATCTCAGAGATATAGACAGATATTTTAAATTAGCCATAAATTATTATAGAAAAATCCATATTGTATTAATTTTACTTGCTATCAGTTGCATTTTTTATATACATATTCCATTTCATCCCCAGAAATTCATGTCCTCATTTCAGTCCAGTATCTATTTAAGATTAACTAAGTATGTGAATATTTTGTTTAAAGATAAGATTAACCATTTTGAAATATTGTCATGAAAAAGGAAAAAAAAATACTCTTGTTAGTCTGTCTAAATTTTTGGGATGAGGAGTTTTCATTTTTTATGGCCAAAACTTTGTCATAGCAACAAAGATGAAGACCCTAGTTTGAATGTAAATAGTGTAAATCTTGTTAGTCTAGTAAAACTAACAATGTCCATTAAGTTTCTCTTTACTATTTAAGCAGTAAAAACATTCATATCTAATTAGTAACATGAAATATTTATTGATCCTGATGATAGCATGAATAACTTTAATCACACTAGCAAAAAATAAAAGAAAAGATATGTAATGTGTTTCTTTTTTTTGTTTGTTTTTTGTTTTTTTAACCTTTTAATGCCAATTCTTCTATCTTGGGAACAGTGGGCATTTATGCGTGTTTAGTAGAAACCTATAATACTGAATTTTTAGTTCTATTTTTCTGATTAATACTTGATTTTACAGTGAACATTGATGGCTTAAACAAATAAACTTTTCTTCTATTTTTTTCACAGTTTAAATAATTTTTTTCTCTCAGTTTTCTTCACATGGTATTATTGAGTTTGTTGTTTTTCTGTCCATTGTATTGTGTTGTGAGATGTAACACATCAAACAAAAGAATCTACACCAGACAAATTCGGTTTAAAGAAAATCAGAGAATTAACCAGTACAAGTTTTATTTTTATTAGAGTTTTTGAGATGAGGAATTCTCATTATTATACACTGATTTGTTCTGACTAATGTTTTCATTTTAGTTGTTATCATGACAATGCTTTGGCCCTTATCCTCTCTAGCTTTTTTCAAGTGCATATTACAGTTTGGTAACTTTCCTGGTGTTAGATTGTTCCCATTATGCCACTGTCTATACTAGAAGACAATTCATATCAGTTAATTCTCTCAGGTTAATTTATCTTTGTGATGTCACTTTCCTCTTCCACTGAGCTATACTGAGGGTATATGACATTTTGTCACCATTCAACTCAGAGATTGAATTCATGTCCACTGGGAAAGGACAACAAAATTAGATATGACTGATCATTTATGGAGGGAAAAGTTGGGATCACCAAACCCTGTGTAATGAAGTTAGAATTATAGAGAACAATTTTAGAAAATAGGCAATTGAAAGAATCTGTGCAATTGCTAGGATCTAAGAATGTTCATCAGTAGCCAGAGCATAGAGATGAACACTATATGTGAGTGTTTAATCTTTAGGTTTAAAACTCAAAAATCTTACTGCCTAATTACAATATAGTGTAAAAAAAAAATTATATGCTCAAGTTCTGTTGAAGAGGCAGATAAATAATATTAAGTTTATGGTTCCAAGTTTCCACCATTAAATTGTTCGGGCAGGACAAAAGTATTGGTGAAGTGGATTGAATTACTTGGTTGTCATGAGTTCAATTTTTGTGTTAGGGAGTGAGAAAAGGTTATATACTCTGGGTTAGTGGAATAGGCAAATGATAATTACAAGCTCAAAATTCCTAGAAAGTTGCCAACTATGACAGGCACCTGAAAAAGCCAGAGAGTAAAGCTACCAAAATGTTGTAACTATAACAATCAAATGAGGATATTTGTTTGAACAAATCAGCATATAAAAATGTTTTTGTTTAAAATAAATAATCATAAAATTCATTAATAAGTCATTTCAAACTGTAGACAACTTCTCATCTACCTCTTACCAAAACGTTTATTTTTAACAATGATTTTAAGAGCATCATTATGTGAACTAATAAACTACTGTTAAAGGTGATACTAAATAGGTGCTACTTAGAAAATTATTGCTCTATAAAATCTGATAATTATTCTTGCTACTACATTATAGTAAATATTTTGCTTTATATTTTTCAATCTATGTAATCATATTTTCTTATTAAACTGAAACAGCAAAATCATTGAAAAAAAAAAAAAAAAAAAACTTTTTGGGGGAGGGGGGACTATCATTGTTTGTACTGTATACAATATATAAAGCAATTGTAATTACAAAATATTTCTTTTTTTTTTTTTTCTTTTTTTTTTAAGCCTTAATTAGTTCTTGTCTGTTAATCTTCGCATTACATTGTCCAAAGGAAGATTATGATGTCTTGACTTTTTCTATAAATCCATCTATTAATTAATCTATACCTAGATTAACTTCATCAATAGATTCACTATGTAAACAATTAGTGGGCTGGGTTACTTTCTGGAGAAGGTTTTGTGTGATACGAGCTGATAAGTTTCAGAGTTTATTATAATTGCAATAGCATTCAGGTGATGTCAAATGGCTTATTTTACATTTCATATATAATGTTGGGTTATAAACATACTAAAATTGAATTCAACACAAAAAATGTATTTATTTACCATTTAAGCATCGCAAAATAGAAAAAGAATGTGTTAATAGTTACTCAACATTTATAATGTCAGATACATTTTGATTGCTTTTGTATTAATTCTTTTTCATTCATCACAAAGTAATACTAAAATATTTTTGGATCATAGAATATGGAGTAAAACCTAAAATCTTCCTTTATTTTGCAAATTCTAAGTAAATGTTTGCAAATATTTGTCTGTTAAAATCCCATGGAAAATATGCTCATTTCTTCATAAATTACTAATATATTTATCTGCTTGCTTTTGGCAATTTTAAGAATAAAATAATTTTTGTGTTTTGTCTCTGCTTACCAAAATTTTACATTCCATCATGATCCATTGGAGTTTTTCTAAGCCAAATCAATGCTTATTCTCATTATCTTTGTTTTTGCTATCACAGTGTTTCAACCATTGTGTCTTTATCAGGTGCTCATCAATCTGGGCAAGCTTCAGGGAATTTCAAAACTGAACCCATTATCTACAGGGGTAGACTGTTCTTGTTCATTGCTCATGTTTAGGGATATCCCAACTTGTTCTTATTTAGTAGTGCTTGGTTACTGCTTGCCCAGTTTCCACTGATTCCAAATACACACTGCTCAGCCCAGTGATTGAACTCACAATTATTATATCACCAAATTCACAAACCAACACATTGATCCACTATGCTATTGCCCCACATGAATTTAGGGACATAATAATTGTGGTTTCAGTCTCTGGGCTGAACAGTGTGTACTCAACAGACATGGGGCAAGCAATAAGTGAACAGTATTAAATAAGAACTAGATGAGATATCCTAGACATGGGCAGTGGAACAAGGACAATCTATCCCTGTAGAATAAATAGAGCAGTTCAAAATTAGCTCTAGGTTACTTGGATCGATGAAGGCTGGAGGGCACAGCAACCAAAATGTCATAACAACAACAAAGATGAGGACAATAGTTCACATAAATAATCATCCCAGAAATTCGAACAAAACAATGCTTTGTCTGGAACTGTTTGCCATATTCACCAAAATAAAACCATTCTAATTCAAAATAACAGACTTTAAAGCAGATTTCAACATTAAAACACCCTTTACAATTGTTGGTTGACTGCCTTGAAATAGTACTTTTATCAGTATTCCTTGGAACTCTCATTTCAGTCTTTGTTGGTTATCGCAAGGTTTCAGTCTCTATATTCTTCAAAGAAACAATGACTATGCACTCTTTAACCTATCAAAGAGGACAGTTATTTTTGTCTTCTTTCATTTTGTTAAGAACAAATAGACAATAAAGATGATGTTGACCAAAACAAAATTGTGAATGAAGATTTATAAATAAAAAATGGGCATTTTTGGTCATGCTTTATATGTCTTTACATGAGGGGTTACTGTTGTAAAATGAAGACATTCTGTGGAAAAGCAAACCATTGCATAAGACTAATAATCAGAAAATGCACAAATTGGAATGTGAAAACAGAAAGTAACTAAAATCAAAAATATTCATTATAATCTCATTTCTACACATTCAATCCCAATGACTCTCAATGATTAAACATGTTTAATCATTGCTCTAATATAATTAGATGTGGGATGAAGTACTCTTTGCCTACACTCCTTCTCATCTACCTCAAACACTTTACATTTCTGTTCATTACTTCATATCATTTCAAACCACTTTTCTAAAGTCCAATCCTTATGCTCTTTGGCAAATTAGACATGGGCTCACCTATCTTTAAAAGAAACAGAAGTTCAGATTTCTTTAAGCAATTGATATGGTACTCATACTGAGATTAAAACCATATTTTGGACTTACAACATCATTTTATTATTGATTCTTAAAAATTGGTGATATTTTTTTTTCTTTTTATTCAGTTATTTAAAATAACCACCAGTTGTGGCATTGTAAACAGTAGTTTTTGAACATCTACCCTTACAAGCTATTATCCCATATAGCCACTTAAGTTGTATACTTGTATAATCTTCACTCTAGTTGAGATTTGCTCGATGAAAATCAAATTGATTTTTGCCCATCACAAGTACCTCAATTCTGATATTAAAAAATATAATGTATTTTATCTTATAAAATGTAAAAGTTAATTTTGCGGCATTCATAAATTGTTATGATGATAAATTTAAATAGAAATGTATTATTATATTTCAAAACCTCTCTCATTTGATTTTATATATATTATGATAAGAAATTTTCTTGGATCATCATCATTCTCTCCCTCTACCCCCTTAGAGTAAGTGATGCCACTGTGTATAATAATAAAAAATAACAGTGTCTTGAATTTTGGGATTGAAAATGCCTTTATTTACAAAGTAGATTTTTTCCTATTTTTCAAATGTAATTATAAAAACTTCATTCTGTAGTAATTATTTTCAAATTTAATTTTTCCCCATAATTTCTTTGGTCATTAGTTACACTTTATGTATAAATTTTTTTACTTCATTCAGACTCATAAACAAATATGTTACTATTTACATTGAAAATAAACGCATTATCTGTAATCTCTCCTTTAGTACACAAGGACTTATATACTAAAATCAATATTAATAGTGTATTTGTATGTGGCTGCTTTTTGTTTTTTTTTTATAATTCTACATGTTTAATCAATACAATTGAAGAAATTTGAACAAAAGAATTTTTCAAAAATCTTTCGGGTCATAGTTGGTCAGTGAGATATTTATAGACAAGTCATTTATCTGCTCAAGATGCTGTTATGACATTTTATCTATAACTTCTGTTGCTTAACATACCTTAACCTTTTGTAAGCCATATTCTCTGTAGTGTCCTCTATTATTATCAATATTTAATTTTGTGAATATAGCTGATGTCTTACAACAAAAATTAGAATAATTTTGTTTAGGTACATTAATATGTCTTTCTTCCTTTCATGCTTCTCATCTAGCCCTGATTGAAATGAATATCTGTTGTGTGTTATAATTGACAATTACTGATAGCCAATCAGACATAAACCAAAGTTCATTCATATGATTATTTATGTGAATAGAGAAAGAGTTGTGGTGGTGAATAAAAATGGAATATAACAGCCTGCATCTAGTCACTTTAAGAATATTCTGAATAAATCATCATCATCATTGTTAACTTCAAATCTTAAGTGATAATAGCAAAAAACACAAAGTCTGAATGATAGTGTCATATTAAAGTGATTGTGTACTCTAGCTATCACTCATCTTTACAAATCATTGAATTGAAATAGGCCTCTGTATTGTTAACAGGCAATAGAATCTATTAAGTGGCAAAAATTGAAATCTGTCCAAACACAAGAGTGAAATTGATGGCCACCAAGCCTATATCTGTTATTGAGATATTTTTTCTACAACTGTTTTGTTTAGAATCACTCAATTTGAAATTAAATTATTGTTTTTTTATATATAATTTCTGTGTCGCCTCTCCATATCATCTTCCAGTCATCAGTCATAACACAATAACTTAGCATACACAGTGCAGCATTGTTGCTTCCCTACTGGAAGATCAGGGTTTGTAGCAGGAATCGTAGCAGTAGCAGAAGTAGCAGTAATAAAAACCGATATTTACTCCAATCAGATAGGTTTTTCAGCTTCATTAATAAAATTACTTTTGAGTATTGTCTATAATAGAAGCATAGTTTTACTGATTGGTTTCAATCTATACTAGTTACATTAGCCTAAATGACTAAAACTAGTGTACTACCTTGAAGCAGTATATCAAACAATACTTTTTTTTTTTTTTTTAAGAAAGGAAAATCTTGAACCCACTAGTATTGGTGTGAAATGTTTCCTCTAAAAAGATCTTATTTCAGGGATGAAACCTGAATCGCATACTTTTCAACAGAGTTGGTTATAGAAACATTTTTACTAGCTGAGCAAGGTCAGTGTAGAAATTATCATTGTAGCAGCAGCAGCTTTACATCACCCTGCATCTGATGCTCATAAAATTGTTGTTTTTGCACCAGTCTCTCATTTGTTGCATATTTTGTATTTCATTCTCCTAGGCTAATGTTCATTATTGCTAACACTATTAAAACTATTACAGCTACTATTATTATATTGGTTAAAGCTTATTACTAAATGGTGCTGATACTGCTTGTATTTCAGCATTGATTAAAAACAAATTTTAAAAAAGTGATTATAACTCAAATTTAAAAGACATTAAAAGTTCTAATGTCATCATTCATTATATATTCACACCTCTGCTTAAAAAAATATGAAAGTTGAAACACTTGAGCTGTCTTTTTTTATCTTAGGAGACACCAACACCTTACACACTGTACTTTGTGGCCTGGGGTGGGGGGGTTCTTACAAGGAGATGGCTGAAAAGTTCTCAATCAGACCCACTTCCCAATGGCCAAACATAAAAATACTGATTTTAGAAAGTCGGTCAGGACAATAATTTTCAGCACCACATTTTATATAGCTTTCATCAATTATGTCCACAAAAACATTATTACTTATTTTGAAATATGTTAATTTATACTTCTTTTTCACTTTGTCTGTAAATGATTGTTCTAATTATTTACTAATATAGTAGTAGTAGTAGTATACATTATTATTACAATAATTAAATGTGGTGAATTAAGAAATAAACTTGTACATTATTTTAAAATAAATGTTTCTTAGAGAAAATAAGTTTTTTCTTCTTTTTTTTTTTTATCACATTTTGTAGTATTCTTCTTACTTCATACAGCTTTGCTCATATTGAGTTGAAAATAGTTACAGACAAATGAATGACCCACCATCAACTACTGTTTGACTCAAACTCAATATCATCTTTTTTTTTTTTTTTTTTTCTCTTGCTAAACCAGCATTTATTCATTCCCTGTGATTTCTAAAAATAATGAAATATGAAAAATAAGCAGAAACAAAGTGAAATAAAGTCTTTGGCACAAATGGTCAAACATAAAAACATTTAAATAGAATAAAAAATATTAATCTGAATTAAAACTTATTTGTACAGACAGTTAAAACAGTTTTTTTTTTTTTGTTTTTTTTAAATAATTTTTAATATTGAATTGTTATCTGTAATTTGTCTCTTCACTGCACTTACCATCAGCACTTAATAGATATTAGCTTCGTGGTAGTTTGATGCTACTGCTACAGTGCTGCTCTTTGCTGCTTCTTGCACATACTTGGTCCTATTCCAGACTTACTGTCAGTGGATATCTGTCATGGGATAAGAGCCCATACCTGATTGATTTCCCTGCTGCAGCATTGCTGCTAAACCTGCATTGCTACCTCCTCTCTCCCTCCCTCCCTCCCCATATTTTTCCCATTTATTTTTATTCCCTTCTATTTTCTGCTCTGCACTCTCTCTCTCTCTCTCACTCTCTCTCTCCAATCAGTGGACAAAAACAGCCAATGTAAATCTTCTGCTAATTTTCAATTAATGACTTTTTTGTTTTAATTGCAGTATTTAGATTATTAGTAACATAATAGTCATTAAAATAGTAATGGTCAAGAGAACAATAATTGCTATCATTTTTGCTTAAAGTGAGACATTTAGTTTCACTAAGTAGTCAAGAGAATGTAAAGCTGCATTGAATAATGGAGGTCAGTAAAGGGTTTTCAAAACAATTCTTCTTAGTTGATAAATTAAAATGAATCTTCTATTTTGATTAATACATTTGCATTAATTTCAAATGCCAGGGTGAACGTCCATATCATTCAGTAATTATCTCTTAAAAAATGTTTTTAAATATATAGGGACTGTTGTTTATTTCCAAATTTGTTGCACACTCACTACTGTTTATTGAGTAGAAGGTAAAGGGGACATTCTTGGTGTTCGTATATATATATATACACAGGTGATATTGCACACACACACACACACACACACACACAGAGTCAGTGAAGTATAAATACATGAGGAATTTCCATTTAAACGTTTTATTCCTATTTCTTCTACTCTGAACACCTGATCAATACCTAAAAACACATTCTTGTATTCTTTATCAGTGATACATATAAACTCAATTATTTCTTTTATGAAGAATACTTTTTTTTATCAAAACTTTGTGTATGTGAATTTTATCATACAATTGATAATAATTCTATATATTTAGAAAAAATATTATTCAGAGTTTTATATTCATGAAACATCATTTCATTATGATTCAGTTCTACATTATCATCTTTTAAATACAGTCCCACAAAAAGTTATTCTAAAAGTCTGTGTTAAATTTAAATCATTTATTTCTATTCTATTAAGCATTATTTAGAATATGACGCAATGATAAATAAAAAAAATACATTTATCAAAAGTGGAAACAATCTTCTTTCTTTTTTTTTTCTTTTTTTTTTTTTTTTTTTTTTTTTAACATCTTAAATTTATATTAGAATTAGAAATTTATCTTTCTTTCATGTTTGTCTTCTGACCTTACTTGAGTCTTCCAATTTTACTAAGATTTTTGTATGCTAAAATATTCACTTTTCTTTTTGTATAGATTTTCTCAAGAAAATAAATGTTAAAATTCCACTTTAAAATATATAGTTGTTATATAGTGCTGAGATACATATTTTTTAGGAACAGGTTCTCTTTTCTTTTAAATCTTACATGTTTTTTCTATGATATTAGGAACCATCTCTCTCTCTCTCTCCTTTTACATCCTGAATGTATTGTCTATGATATTAGGAACCATATCTCTCTCTTCTTTCACATCCTGAATGTTTTGTCTATGAAATTAGGGATCTATTCTTTCCTTTTTTCCTCATTCCTAAATTATTTGTCAATGGATGTAAAGGCTAATGGAGTTTAAGAACTAGTTCTGCTAACTTTTTTAGTTTTAGTAAATGGTTTGTGCCGAACATTGTGAACCCTTGAATCCTATTACTGCTGTTATGACAAGAATAGGAATGATAGCTAAAATACTTAACCAAACTGAATTTGTCATTTTTCTTTTTTTTAATAGCAATACTAATAGAATTATTTGCAACCAAATCATCTCTTCTTTCCATAACCCTAAGTATATTTTAGCGATTACAAGAATACTCAATTCTCTATTGTATACATAGACAATAAAGATCATTTGATTACTCATAAATCCTCATCAACTAAGTCTCATAGTATCACCATTTGACGAACCCAAAAATGAATGTGATTGTTATTCCAGAAAAATATAATCAATTTTGTTTAACCATTTCTCATAGTTTTTATTTTCTTTCAAGAATTTAAATCAAACATTAATTCATTAATAACGAAAACTTGCCCAAAGCTAAATGTATTGATAATGTCTACTTCACTCATTACTCAATTCCATAAAATCTATTTTTATTACAAAAGTTACAAAAGACAATATTATTTTAACATATTTTTGAGAATCAAATTATGGATTTTGGTGAGTCTTACTAAGTTCTTGTATGAATTATGATTTAACAGCTTTCAATTCATTTGTTATACTCTAAATATATCCTTGTTTTTGCAGGATTTGAAACCCAGCAACATTGTGGTAAAAGCTGAT
Organism: Acanthosepion lycidas; assembly: GCA_963932145.1. Taxonomy (NCBI): domain Eukaryota; kingdom Metazoa; phylum Mollusca; class Cephalopoda; order Sepiida; family Sepiidae; genus Acanthosepion; species Acanthosepion lycidas. The sequence continues at coordinate 63,150,418 of OZ010608.1, forward strand.
TGTACACTAAAAATTTTAGATTTTGGATTAGCAAGGACTGCAGGGACTGGTTTTATGATGACACCATATGTTGTAACAAGATATTACCGTGCTCCAGAAGTCATCCTTGGTATGGGCTATAAAGAAAATGGTCAGTCACTTCATCTTTTCTGTATTGGTTGAAACATTAAAAGTACATACTCATTTCTTAATAAATATCTCTACAAAATGTGTGAATCTGGGTTTTTCACTAAAAATCCAGGTATGTATTTATGACCAATGCATTCAAACATACTTTTACAAGAAAATTTAGCAAAATTTTTTTCTGATCTTCAAAACATCAGTTTGAATAACTGAAATCCATATATCAGATCAATGTAGAAACAGCTTTTTCTATATTTTAACATTTAATTTTCTAACTTGTTAAGTTATATATATTATAATAAATTACAATAAAAACATTTTACATCGCTACACAAAAACTTTCATGTTTCACTACTAAGATGATACCTTTTCAGGCAATGGTAGATAACTAATGATAAAAATGATTTTTTTTAGTTATCATTAGTTATCTACCATCACCTGAAGAGGTACCATCTTTTTGTGTAGCAATGTAAAATGTTTTTATCATAATTTAGTATAATAAAAATATTATAATAATATTTTGCTCCACTTTGTATTGAGCACTTTTTTAAAAAAATAAATGCTATGAACTGTGGGTTTTTACTCCATCTGTTCTTACTCTTTTGGATACATACATATATATATATATATATATATATATATATATATATATATATATAGTTAACAGTTATATAAATATAAAAGTGGACACTGAACTCAACACCCAGAGGCGACAGTCTGTTTAATGCTAAATGCAATCATCAGGTGTGGTGTCCAATGTCCACTTTTATATTTACGTATTCTCTGTCCCTGATATTGAGCACTTTAACCCATAAATATAGTGTTGTATAAGAATAACGTGTCACTGTCGACACTTGAGTTTGAACATAAATCGCAAGTGAGCAAACACAGGTAATCCCATTATTGAATTAAGTAGACCATGTGACCATAGAGGAAATGTATATATGGAAGATAGCATAACATCTAATTGATCGCTATTTCTAGTCTATCTATTACTATACAGGCTGCTATTCTCTACTCTATTTACTGTACTATTCCTCGATTCAGATCACTATACGGATTACTGTCTGAGCGAGTATTATTGAGCAAATACTATTAGTGCCAATGTTATTTGAAGGCATCTGACACCAATATTGGTCAACGATATACTATAGTTGTATCAGTGATTACAAAGTCTGTACTTACAACAAGCTTTACAAAAGTGACGAGTTAGTTGGCATCACAAAAGTGGCAACGAGTGTTCATTGACATCATAAAAGTGGCGACAAGGATTCCTTCAACTTACACAAAGATTCATTCAGCAGAATGGAAGAACTAAAAGCTATCATGGTTCAAATGTTGCCGCTACAGAAGCAACAACAATAACAACAGTTGCAGCAACAAAAATTACAAGAAGAACAGCATTTGCAGTAACAAAAACAACAGACTGAACAGCAATTACAACTACAACAACAGAAGTTTTTTTTTTGAGATGTTTACCAAAATGATGGAAAGAAAACCTTCAGATTCATTCACTCCAGATACTGTTGCTAATTCAATCAGTGAATTTGTGTACAATCAAGATTAAGAGATAACTTTTCGAGCTTAATATAGAAAAGGGTCTTCAAAAGTGATTGTTCGCATTGGAATGATGAAAAGAAAGTTCATTTATTATTATTAATGAAATTGTCTCCTGGTGAACATGAAAAATATGTGAATTATATTTTGTTGAAAAAACCAGGAGAGATAAATTTTGATGAGACTGTTCTAATTCTATCAAAAATTTTTGGTGATTGGAGTTCATTATTTAATACATGATGGCAAAGTCCAACGATGAAGATTTTGTCACTTATGCAGGAGTCTTGAATCGAGAATGTAAGAAGTTCAAGTTAAATGAATTAACTCCTAATTTATTTAAATGCCTGATATTCATACAGGGTTTAACTTCTAATAAGGATACGGAGATAAGATCCAGGATACTTGTTGAATTAGAAATAAATTCCAAATTAACTCTAAAGAAAATAATGGAAGAATGTCAACGTATTGTCAATTTGAAACTTGATACTGCAAGGATTGAGGAAAAAGACAATTCACAAGTACATAGTGTCTGACCACCTAAGAGAAAAGACTACAAACGTTTTTCAACTCCTAACAGAACAGGAAAAAAGACAATAACTCCCCTCCTCAATAACTAATACTTGTCATGGTTGTGGAAGTAAGCATTTTAAAAGTGATTGTTTCTTCAAGAACAAAAAATGTTATGAATGTGGGAGATTAGGACACAAAAGTATGTGTTGCAGATACAAAAAATGAAGGAAAAATAAAATGTATGTGAACATGATAAATACATGGAGTAAAAAGCCTAAAAGGGAAATTAACAAGGTATCTCAAAAGAGGAAATCTGTTTTTGTGCAAATTAATGATGTAAAAATAAAATTACAACTGGATACAGGATCTGATATCACTATCATAAATGAACAGACATGGAGAAATATGGGTAAACCCAGTTTATTGACTTCTGATAAAATTGCACATGGAGTCTCAAAAAAGAGATTGGGTGAATTCAGCTGTAACATTTTTTTTTGTTGGAAAAAAAGAAAAAAGTGGTGGCGTTTGTATTAAAGAATACTGCTAGTTTATTTGGAACAGACTGGATTGCATTATTTGATCTTTGGGACCTTCCAGTTAATTCTCTTTGCAACAAGATAAATGTTGTTACAACTGGTACTAATACAGTAAATGAAAAAAATTGAAAAAAAGTTTTTCAGAAATTTTCTTAGGTCTAGGGACATGCATGAAAGCAAAAGTTAAGTTTGAGTTAAAAACACTGTAACACCAACATTTAAGCCAAAAAGGAGTGTACGTTTTGTGGCCTTAGATCCAATTAATAATGAATTGGACAGACTAGAAAAATTAGGTGTGATACCAAAAATAGACTATTCCGAATGGGCATCACCAACAATCTATGTTAAAAAAAAAAAAATTTGTGTATGTACTGATTTCTCAACAGGGTTAAATGAAAGTTTAAAACAATATAACTACCTGTTACTAAATCCAGAGGAAGTTTTTGCCACATGAATGGTGGTAAATTTTTTTTCTAAATTGGACCTGTCAGACACTTACCTACAAGTACTCGTAAGAGTGCTCAAAACTATTAATAATTAACACTCATAGAGGATTATACAAATTCAACTGATTTCCTTTCAGTATAAAGGTAACACCAAACATATTCCAACAGATAATAGGTACCATGCTTGCCGATTTAGATTATGCTCAAGCATATTTGGATGACATACTTATTAAAAGCAAGACCCAAAAGCAACATATGGAACATGTAAAAAAAAGTATTTGAGAGAATCAAAGAATATGATTTTAAGATCGGTGAAGGAAAATGTGAATTGTTTATGTCCAGACAAATTTAGGACAAATTATCGAAGAAATGGTAGATGAACCTGATTCTTCAAGGGCAAATGCAATAAGACATGCCTGCTCCAACAAATGTAACAAAGTTACAAGCATTATTAGGGTTTGCTAATTAAAGATTGTGGTTGTATCAGATGCAAGTGATTCAGGTATCAGAGCAGTGATACTACACAAATATGAGGACAGAACAACTAAACCAAAAGCTCATGCTTCAAGATCATTGATTACAGCTGAAAAAAGCTACAGCCAGATTGAAAAGGAAGCATTGACCATCATATTTACTAGGAAAAAGTTTCACAAGTTCATATATGGTAGAGAATTCATACTACAGACAGACCATCATCCATTATTATCCATCTTATTGAACTATAATTATAAAATGGAATTCCTACCATCCAAAAAATTAAGTCATGCAGAAGGATTGTCTAGACTAATAATCTCGCAGAATTGTGTACTGATTGCTAAACATGAGTGTGATTATTTAAATTGAATCTAATAAATTTCAGTACACGTGCTGATCTAGCTACGTTTCCAACCTAAGGCTAGTTCGTCCTGTATATTCAACTTCATGCTGACATTTAAATTTGTAAATGAAGAATTTTTACTAAGATAGGACAACTGATCCTTGACAAAAAAAGGAAAGACAGGACAAGTCCCAAAAACAACACGTAGCTTGGCTGAAAAGAAAGTGGAGGAAACAGAATTAGAAACTCTATCAAATAGTGTTTGACATTTCTTAGCAAGCCAAGGCAATTTTAAATAGATCAGACATAGACCAGGACCAAACTCAGGTGATTTAAAGTTTTCAATCTTACATTCCATTGCACATTTAATGATGTTGGTAGGATAACCATTATTAATAAGAATAAAAATGAATCCTGTCCAACTCTTGCTGAAGGGTTGCAAGTGGAACAAATCATTAAGGCACAATCGACCAATGTAGTAATTAAGTTGACTCTTTTGGAATATTGTACAAAGGAATTCCAACTAGTGTATAAACCAGTAAATGTTGGTTTACGGAAAACACTAGTAATAAATTTTCCATCTTTTCATTCAACCAAAATATTAAAAAAGAGAAGAGAATGATTTTCCTCCACCTCCATCGTGAATGCTAAAGATTGGTGTAAAGAATTTAAATGCTGGTGGAAAAAAGTTGCCTCATTTATATTATCAAACATGGAAAAAGTGTCATCAACATAACGTAAATAAATATAAGTTTCTGACATTTCTTAAACAATTGGCTCTCAAATTATCCAACAAAAATGAAGGACCCAGAGGACTACCCATAGAAACCCTGTCAATCTGGGCACAATTAGTATCTTCAAAACTGAATTCTATCCCTTCTGAATGAATTTGAAAAATAAGGTTTCAGGAATGGAAACAGGACCCAAGCAACCTCTATAGAGAGCATCTGCACAAATCTGTGCAGTTTCTTGTAGAGGCACATTTGTATAAAGACTCACAATATCAAAGGAAACAAATTTTTATCACTAGAATTTATGGAAGAATTTCTAATATATTCTGAGAATGTGTAATGAGTCAGTAATAGAGAAAGTTGAGAAATGGTCAGAAACCAGTTTAAGCAACTTGGCTAGCCATTTGGCTAGCTCATGCTGTGCTCACCCCATCATAGAAAGGCTGGGTTTTAAGGGCATGCTATTTTTGTGAACCTTAGGCAACCCGTATAACCAAGGTCACTGAGAACCTACAGGTCTAATTCAGTTATAAGTATCTTTGCATAAAAAATTACTTTTATATATACTTAATAACCGTTTTTGGAGCTTGATTTCCAATTTGTCAGTACAATCATAAGTTTCAGAAGAACCAATTAATTGAAACTTAAAGGTACCTGGGTTCATGTAAAAAAAAATAATGATCACTAAATTGTCTTTTTAAATCAAATATGTATGTATGTGTGTGTGCACACACATATATATATATATATAATACACTGTTACATTAGAACATGTAAGTAATTACTACAAAATTGTACATTTTGCTTCAGAGTTTAAATAAAATGTACAATTTTGTAGTAATTATTTACATGTTCTAATGTGTGTATAATAAATATTTATTGCTCTATCTACTCTTGTATTGAGCCCTGTTTTAAACATTGTAATTTTATTTTGAACATTGTAATTTTATTCTTCATTCTTTTACATTTGTGTATATATATATATATGTGTGTCTTAATTTCTCATATAAATTGTTACCCCTATTCTTCCAACATTACTACATATACAAAGGTTCAAAAATTAATCCAAAGTTTATATTGTATACCTCCTGTGCACAGTCACAGCTGTTTGAGCATTCCTATAGCCCTTCTAAACTTAAATAAATTCAATTCAGGTTTGCTATGGTAAAAAAATTTTTTATCCCAAGTAAAAATCATCACAAAAATAGCAAAAGTCATTTTGTCACAGAAAAAATAGATTTTCATTTTGTCTCTGAAAAAATAGATTTTCATACTTTTATAGGGGTAAAATATTGAAAAATGACTGTTTTGTTATCATCTAAACAAAATATCAAGAAAACTTTTGATCTGAAGCCCATCAAACTAGGTATTTTCTGAAAGCAAACTACGTTCTTTCATTTAAAAGTAAAATTGGCAGGTGTAAAATATTTTTTCAGGGGGTAAAATGTGAAAAAATAGTGAAAATTTTGCTTTTTTTCTAGTTCTAAACAAAAAATTTACCCAATAATAGGAAATTAACCATCTTTTTTGAAAAATCAGAAAGCCTAAATCATGATCAAACTATTTCAGGCATAAAATTGAGAGTTTGAAGGAAAACATTCCAAAATGCGACAAAGTCTATTGGTAATTTTCAATTATATAGCAGCAAGGGGTTAAAAAAATTGAAACCCAGCCATGGAATTCTTTAGCAAAAGGCAAAAGATTTATCTGCAATTCCTGACCACAAGAACAGCTTGGAAGGAGAAAATTTTAAATTTTAAAACTGTATTACATATTAGAAAATAGTTGTAACTTTCTGCTAGAAATGTCCAGTCTGTACTGTAGTTCAAATGAAAATATCAAAGTATATTCAGGAATTTCATTTATGATAAATTTCATTAAACAAGATATGTAACATCAAAGAAATATAAACTGCTTGACATAATTTTGTTTAATAACCACATATGAATTGTAATGATTGCATTCTCATTCCTGGTAATAATTTTTAATTAATTCTAAAAAGTTGTCACAATTCAATCATTAGACTTGCGTCGTTGATTAGAAAAAAATATCTACTTACAGAAAGTAAAACTAATTTTAAGTGAAATTGTTTTTGATAACATCTAATCTAAAAGAAAAAATATTCAGGAGATAAAAACCATGATATTACAATATTATTCTAAACATGTCTATACCTCGATTACAGATTTTATATTGAATACTTTAATTGTAGAGCTAATTTCATGAAAACTTTCTTTTTATCATCATGTTACATGTGGCAGTGATTAAACACATTAATATAGGTACCTCCACAAGGTCGCTAAAAATAGAGCATAGCATGATGAAAAAGATGCCAAATTTGACGAAAACAAAAAAAATTTTTTTAGTTACCTACATTAATATCTTTATCTTTAATTAGAAATTTTAGTTTGGAACCTTTCAGTATTTTCATATAAAAGAGCCAGCTTATCAAATAAGTAACATATTTTTTTTCAGATCTTGCTCTTACTGTTCTCTCTCAGACGAAATTTAAAGTAATTGAAATAAGTTTTCAGAGAGTACCTTAATATAAGTAAATTATTTGGACCTTTTTATGGCATTAGAAAATCCTTTCTTTTGTCACATGGATGTGTGTCATTCATAATGTTACAAAATTTAGCAAGGGAAATTATTTTGCTAGATAATTATCTCCCTTGTTAGGTTAAGAACCAAAAAAATAATCTAACTACAGAAATGTTATGATTTATACATCTGTATTGACATTTGTATTCTTTGCACTACACACATGGGATAGTTCAATTAAACAAGAAATGAGGAGTTCATTTGTCACCACTAACGACTGAATGATAAAACAAAGGGAACAAAGACCAAGACTAAGAAAAAATTACTCACTGTAAAATTGTGGATTGAAAACCATAATAAAAAATAACAATAAAAAAGGTTCCAACCAGTTCTAAGTGTTAATTGGTTTGCCCCCCCCCCTTTTTTTGTTATATTTTTCAATCCACCATTTTATAGTAATTCTTTCTTTCTTATCTTTACAATTCCTCCCTTTTGTTTTATATATTCATCTCTCTCTCTCTCTCTCTCTCATATATATATATATATATATATATATATATATATATATATATATACACTTTTAAAATATCCATTTTAAAGCCCTAATAAAATGTTGTACCATTCCCCAACAGATTATTTAATTTTGTTTTTTAAATCCTAATATTCAGTATTATCCTTATTTTTAATTATTTACTTAAAAAGTATGTGGGTTTTTATGTGATTGTAAAATATGAAATTAAGTTTTTCTTATTTTACTGTTCTTAGGATTTTTGTTTTGGGGGATAATATTTGACAGGTTTATGTTTTATATATTTCTGTTTTTAATAGATGTCCATATGTAATAGATAAAACTCAAAGATTTTTGCCTGTTTATATGTGTGCAAATATTACATAAAACATCAAATGAATATAGTTTATTTATCTGTCAACTTAGTTATCTCCATAAAAAAAAAGAGCCACTAACTTGTATATTCAACTTTAAAAATCAAAGTTTTCAAACTAACTTTCTATTCATTTCTAATCTGAATTTTTGTAATATTTATAAATAAGCAATTGTTTTGATGACTTTTATAAGTAAGTTCAAACAAGGGATTTTTATGTTCTGCATCTAGTAACACCTGAACATTTATATCATAGCTTGGGAATAAAGGGAAGTAAGCAATGTTGACATTTTTTTCAGTACATCTAACAAATATGAATTAAAATCGGACATAAGAAATGATTGGTATAATGTTTAAACCTATTGAGCTGTTTTAATTCTGACAATTTCAATAATAACATTCTACAGCATAACAAATCTCTCAAAGAAACAACTGCATAGCATAGCTGTACAGGAAGAATAAATTTTGCCCATGCAATGCTGGGTATCGTTACTAGTACAAATATACTACATTCTTTGAAACTAAGTTTACATCAGTATTCTGGTGAAAATCTTTCCTGACATTTGAAAACATTTTAATCTCTGTCAGGATCTAAATAACAGAGCTAAACATTTCAATACAAAAAATAAAATGATTTGGGGAAAAATTCATCTTATTAATATTGTAATGTTTTATCAATTTTTAGGAAGTTATGAATTTATAATCACCTTAGTCACAATGAAGGATTGTCACTTCTTAATAGAGGGATAATATCATTATCTTCATCTCTGTGAGTTTTCCTGCATATATGGTAAATGAAAGACTTGTGTATGGTCTTAGAGTTTATGTGGTCCTTATGCATTCTCACATGACTCTTCAGACATGCATGTAATAAAATTGACATAAATTTCTTTTAAATCATTGTGGACAGCTGTCAATGTAATCTGCTTGGGAGAGCCTTACCATCATGAGATCTTAGATGACTAGGTTGCCTCCATTTGTATAAGAAGATTCTACTACAGATGTTGCATTTGTGCTCAAACTTAAACTTATCACAGATTGTGATCATATCCCACTTTCTAAGAGAAACCCTATCAATACTGCATAATCAACCCTCTTTTCTTTGAATATCTTACAACTATTGTTTACTATCTTCTTCCACACAGATCAATTTTCTGTCAACATTAGCCAGTGCTGAGCATCAATACCGGGAGTTTAAGATTGTTTTTAACAACATCCTTAAAACTATGTCTATGTTTTAAATGTTTACTATGTGGTGATTCTATGTAAAATAAGGTACTGAGCTAATTTGTCATGTTGTCAGATGCCCTGCTTATCACATATATCTGCCACTATTTCAGGCATTATTTTGAAAAATTTTGTCTGAATTTCTGGGATGAGGAGTTATCATTATTTACACTATTTATATTTGGACTATTGTCCTCATCTTTGTTGTTATCACATTTCAGCTGTTGTGCTCTACAGCCTTCTTCAGGTATATATCAATCTGGGTAACCTGTAGGGGATTCTGAACTGAACCTTTAATTTAATCTATTTTCATTCCTCTGCTCATGTCTTGGAGTATTGTCTAGTTCTTATTTATTACTATTTAGTTATTGCTTACCCATTTCCACTGAGTGCAAGTACAAACTGCCCAACTTAGGGATTGAACTCTTAGATTAAATAAAGTGTTCAGTTCAGAGGTTATCCAGATCAATATACACCTGAGAAAGCTGAAACTGTGACAAAACATCAAGATGGGGACAATAGTTCAAATATAAATAGTGTAAATATTTTGAACATGTTTACAAAAGTTAGAGAGACTAATAATTTAAACAATTCTCATGTTCCTGACATTATTCTTTTCAATAATTTTCTGAAAATCATTTGAAAAGCATGCTTTACCACTTTTCTAAAGAGAAATTCACTTTGATAATTTGTATAGAATTGATTTCATGTCATTTATTGTTGTTGCTGTTATTGTTTTACAGTGGATATTTGGTCCGTGGGCTGCATCATGGCAGAGTTGATACGAGGTGGTGTACTATTTCCTGGCACTGACCGTATCCTTTATTAACTTACATACATGCTGGATGTTGCAGTTGTTTTTGTTTTTTTTTTAAAGAAAGAACTAAGAGAAAGCATCCATCAATTGAATTATTCCTCATTGAAATAATATTTTGCTTTTTCATGTGTTAAGGAAACTTAAATTTTATCTGAATTTAGAAATGCATCTTTATATCACAAAATCTGAAATTATCTGTACATATGTAATCAGCGTTTATTTTAAAACTATAAACATTTCATCTTATTTTTATTGCTACTGTTACTGAATTAATATTTTATGTACTTAAAACCTTTGCAAAGATTTTAAGTGATAAACTTTGTAACATAAAAAGTTTTATTTGACATGATTATAAAATTCCATAATTTTCATCATGAAACTCCAACCTTATATCATAACCTATATTTAAATTTACATGTAAACTAAATATAGCATTAATCTCCTCACTAAACTTTTACTGTGTGCTTGAAATCAGGTCTTTTCAAATAATTTCTATAAACCTTAATATATTTTAAACCAATAGCCAATATGACTATCATAACAATAGATACAGAGAAATGTAAACATTTTACTGTTATAGAATTGAGCATTATAGATTGTGCAGAACAATTCATAAGACTTTATTCATTATGTCTATTCTGTATAAATAAAGTGCAGTGTACATGTGTCCATCCATTTTTTGATCTTGGCAACCATAAAGAACCTGAAGTAATAAGTAGTAACTACTATAGTTACACACAATTAAAAATTAAATAAATAACTCATTTAAAGTTAAATTTAAATATCAAACAGAGTGAAAGGTTTAAAAAAAAAAACACTTCTTTATTAAAGGTTTAACTTGTCATTGGAACTGATATTGTCTAATTAAACTGTAATTAAAACTTAAGCAGGGTACGGTACATTACACATTTTTTTCTTTTTCTAGCATGCATACTGTGACATATTCAAAATATTATTTAGTTTGGTACCCTAATATCTTTTAAGAGTGACTTTATGTGGAGGGATCATAAGCAATGGAGATTTTTAAAAGAAAATAAAAACTGAACACAAAATAAATGTAAACAAACTATGGAGATCGGTTGCATATATGAAGAAAGATTATGCCAAATTAAGGTGTCGAATAAAGATAAAATAATTTTATTATTTCTAAATTCTTATAACTTTTACATACATAGGAGGCTGACAGTAAAGAGCCTATGGGCCAAAAGCCCTCTGCAACAGCTAGTTTAAAGGGCAGCTTCTAGGCTAGTATTTGAATAGGTCTTAAGTGTATCTCAGTTAATCTAGAACTTCTCATAACAACAATTGAAATATCAATCAGAACCAAAGAATACACAATACAAAATATTGATCATGAATATTTCAGCAATACATGAATCAATGAATACTCAGACATATGTGACAGAAGCCAAAATAACACCCATATTTTGTGAGTTAAAATAAATCCATGTACCCGTAATCAATCATGTCACTCTATAACTCCTATAGACATTAATGAAAATAAAGCTTGATGTTCATCATTGTCATATCTTGAGGATTTAGGATTTTTATCTAATACTATTAGTAACATAATGGAATTTACAAGTACAAGAATTAGTGTAATAAATCTGGTTGAGTTTCATTGAAAGATCATTAGAAGTAGGAATTAAATTTCTTTAATGTTATCAAAGTATAAAACATTATTATACAATTATGATTATAAATATTACCTAATACATCATGATTAATAATGTAAATTTATATATTTGTCATCAGCTTTCATAGAAGTAATATTGTACCATTTTGTTTTTAACTCATTGTTATATATCTATATTGAATATAGGGAAGGGATGATGCCTGTTTAATAATATACAATTTTATATGTATTTATGAAGTTTTAAAAAATTAATGAGCTTTCGATCATAACATGATTAGATACTTTTTTTATTTCTGTAAATCATCAATTTTATATTTCTTCATTTTGTGCTTAACAGAATTTTCTTAAAGACAATTTCCTTCTCTCTTATCTATATAAAAAAAATGTGAATGTCAGTGTGTCACCATGTGACACTTTTTCAACTTTACTCCTAGAGGCCATAGCCGAACATATCATACCATTTTGGAATCAGGCCAACTCCATGAGCAAATATAAAAACATTCTGGGCCAGATCCGGACCCCCGCATTCCTGAAATTTTGGATTCCCAAGTTTTCATCACTGCGATTGTTTTCGGCATTTTTTTTTTTTTTTTTTTTTTTTTTTTTACACGTGATTTTTTGTGAGAAATTTTTAGTATATCTATAAATTTGTCTTATACTTTCCCTCTTATATAAGGTTTCCCAAATGTTTTTTTTCTACTTTTGTCATTAAATAATATTAGAAACATTTATTTTGAACGAATTTCATTTGAAAAGGTTGCTTTTAATTGTATTGTTTCAGCTGTCACACCTTTGTATTTTTTAATTTAATGTCAACATTGGTATATTTTTGTTTATTGATTCTAACACTAAACATGACAGAAAATAAACATTTTCAGTATATTATTTTTTTTTTATTATTTAAAAAAAAAAGTTTAAATTACAATAGATTTGTGCAGTTTATTGAGAAGGTACTTTGAGTGTGTGAACATGTCAAAAGTTATTCACAAATGTCCATGCTGGAAATTTTTCACTGAATGGTGCTTTATGATTAGATAGACCAGTTAAGGTTCAAATTCAAATATTGCTTGAGAATAGCATTATACACTAGATGCAGGGGATATAGTAAAAATATCCAAATCAAATACTGAAAATCATTTGAAGCAGTTAGGTTATGTTAACTGCTTTTGTTATGGCTTCATAAATGATCAAAAGAACTATTGGACTTTATTTCTAAGTTAATTTCATTGCTTAAATAAAATGAAAAAATTGTGTTTTTTAAACAAATTATGATGGATGGTGAAAAGTGGAGATTTTTCAACAATATTAAATTGAAGAGATTGTATGCAAACTGAATCATCACTTAACTCACCAAAAGCTGGTATTTATCCAAAGAAGGTGTTCATGATGGGATTTGAAGAGAGTCCTCTACCAAATTACTAATAGGTCATTCCATGTCAAAATCGGCCAGTCTATCAAAAATACGTCCTCTTCAATTTTCATAATATTTTTTACCTAACATCTACAATGCCTGCTCAAGTTCACCAAAAAATTTTGTGAGGGTTTTATGACTACTTAAGAAGATATGACCCTGTCAAATGTTTTTTGTTTCATGAAAATAATTTACCAAAATAAAATTAAAAGAAACACAAACAGAAAGAATTTCTTTTAACTTCATTTGTTAAGTGCCATTTACAAATTTTCTATGCACTGTTGATTATCATACATGAGGCAATGTTTACCACTTTTTAAAGACAATCTATCTGTACAAAAAGTAATATCTGCAAAATATATTTAAATAATTTTTTTTTTAAATTAATAAAAACAATCTTATTGAATAGTTTAAGAAGTTACTTAGCACAATATCAACATTTTGGAGGTCATGGAGCATTAGGATGATTGTCTTTAATTATAATCTTTCTCAGAAATCCTGCACGTGCATAGGAAAAAACTCTAAACTTGGCAAGGTCATATCTTCTTAAGTAGACATAAAGCCCTCACAAAATTTTTTGGTGAACTTGAGCAGGCATTGTAGATGTTAGGTAAAAAATATTATGAAAATTGAAGAGGACGTATTTTTGATAGACTGACCGTAAGCTACATAGGGGAAAAGTTGTTGATTTTGGGGTCATGTATTAGGATGAGCAAAATAAAATTTTCTATCAAGTGTAGGCTTGAAAGAGTTAAATATTTGGATTCTACACTTATTTGCCCTACCTACCAAATTTCATAAATATTGAAGGTATGGAAGTATTTTTCTTTAATTTTTAAAAAAACACTGAAATTCGGTGACATTGCACGGCCTTAATTTAGAGGCAAAATAGGAAAATTATACACCCCACCTTAAAATTGGAACGGTAAAGTCTAGCACAAAATAATTTGGCACACTTTCCTAACTCATGAAGGGGAACATTTGTACCAAATTTCAAGTAATTCGGTGTCGGTGGGTGTAATGCCCTGGTGAATTGACATGGAATGACCATAATTCAAATAAGTATTGCTCCTTCTTATCAGACCAAACAATTAAAATATCCAGAATTATTTAAAAGGATACATGACCATATGATTCTTTGGCAACTGGAGAAAAATGATTAAATCTTGGACAGGAAGTTTTCATGCCTCCATTTAATTTTGTTGTCTGGATATGAATTAGTTAAGAAGAAAGTAGTCTTTAAAGAACTGTCTCAATGAAGAAAATTTGTTGAAAGACTACAAAATTCACCTAAAGGAGTTCCTTATTGAGAAAGATAAACATTTCTTAATAGGATAGAATTATACAGTTGGCTGAAAAATAACAGAAGATAAGGAAACAAAACTGTAAATATGCTGCTGGTTCAATACAAGTTAATATTGAAAATAAAATCCATTTAATTATACTTAATAAACTAAACTAAAATTATTCTATGAAAATATATAAAAACATGAGGCATGGATTTATAGATGCTTTGACAATATTTTTCATCAGCGAGAAGCTGCAATAATAATAAGAATAATAATACAATTTAGTTGGTAGTGGGTAGCTATTTGGGAGCATTCAATCTTCAACTTTCTCACCATTACTACCATCAGTGTTAAGTACATGAAAGTATCAGGTTGCCTAACAAAATTTACCATCTGCAATTTAGTTGAGATATTCTTACTCCACATTTTCTGTGTTGCTATGTTGAAAGCTAACAACTATCAGAAAGAGGAAAGCCTGAAAATGAAAACATGTACTGTTTTGATCCCCTATTATAACTTGGTCAATGAGGTTCTTGAAATATCATCATAAAAAATAGTCCTATTAAATAAGGATTCAAGAAAATCAGCATTTACAAATTTGCCAAACATTTCATTATCACCTTATATATGCATTATAATATAATGATTGACCCATTATGTTATATTTGAATTTACATAAAATTGGAGTTTTACTATGCTTTCTCTCTCTACCTAGAATACTTCATAGCAGCAAACTAAGGGCACCAACTTAACTCCACTACCCATGCTAGTAGGTAGTGACTGACGTCTGTGAAATCATCCTGAGGTACAATCCAGTCCAATGAATCTGCTGCCCATCTATCATGGTTTGTTTTCCTGAGACATGATCACCAAAAGAAGCATTTAGGCCAGCCTTAAAGCATACTAAATGAGATAAATTCACATAACCCCAGAGTAGCCATTTCTCTGCTCCAACAAGCATTGCAGCTACATTAGACTTATCACTCAGACTATGTACATACCATATGAGACAAGAAGACTTTTGTCTCATCTGTAGATAGATTTTCTATACTGGAATCCTGCCATCATAGATGCATGATGAAGCAAGGAATGAATAGAAATGTATAAATTTATTCATGTTGTAAATATTATAACTTGGTCATGATTCTATTTAGTGATAATGACCAAGTTATATAAGGAATTAAATAATGCAAAATACTCTTCCTTTTTTTCTACTTAGCCAATTCCTAACAACAAAGCCACTGATTGGTAACCAATAATTCACAATGAAGTTCAGAAGACACATTTTCTTTTTTTATCCATGTGGTCACTAGTTCATCACTGAATTGGTTCACTGTTGCGTTAATCTTTTGATCAAATAACAATGGTTGTAATATGAGCCATTACCCTATTTTCTTGTGCATAATGAGATATTTTGAATGAATATTAAAGTAAAAAAACACAAACATTATACACAAGTATACATTTTCAGAAATTTTTACTCAGCTTAAAAAACCTCATATTTAAAAGAGCAAGTAGGAAGGTGTTGATTACAATTGCTTACAAAAGGTATTTGATCTGTGGGAATCAGCATAATCGAATGTCTTTTGTCATTGAAATCAATTTTAAAAAAATTAATAAAAAGAATACACAAGATGTGTCATGTTTTGATAACATTAATGTTGCAACAAAGTCCTAAATGATGTATTGTTCTTGAGTTTTTTCCGCTTGCAAAAGGGTTATGATAATTCACATGTTGTGATGTTGTTTCATATTCCTCCATTTTCTGATTGTAAGTATCTTCAAATATGTAAACAACCCTGACATGATTATATCAATATATAGTATACACTGATATTTGTAATTAAGAATTAGAAAATATTACAATTTATATGGATACGACATCAAGATTTTAATGGATGACATGGCACAACTTTTAAATAAAAATTTACATAAGGATGGCTGTACTACAGGGTGGGAGGATATTATTTATTCCTTTTTCTTTTTTTTTTTTTTTTTTTTTTTTTTTTTTTTTGTTGTTTCAGAAACACGAGTCATACTCTAATCAATATGGTAGATGCTCATGTATTATATTTCACATGGCTCTAAGATATATTTGTGAGATTTTAGTTTATGAATTTATTAGCTGATTTTAAATAATTACAGATAACTTAAACTATAGGCAAATTAGTGGCAACAGTATTGTGTTAATAATATATATTATAAAAATTTATATATTGTTTTCCCATACTGTCAACATGGAAAATATGTTTCATTAAAGATGATAGACAACATACTGCGATTAAGCTTTTTACTTAATTTTTCTTGTGTTCTGTTGTATAGGGATAAAGTGTTGTTATAACACTGGAGTTTGAACACAGATCACCAGTGAGCAAACACAGGTGATTCCATTTCTAATAAGTAGACCACATGATCATAAAGGAAAGGTATATATGGGAATTAGCGTGGTGCCTAAGTGATCGCGATTCTCTATACGGATCACTCTACGGATTACTATTTGGCGGTTACTATTTGAACAAGTATTACTAGTGCAAGTATTATTCAAAGGAGTTACTACTAGTATCTGCGAATCTAAAGTCTCGACTACAGCAAGCATTACAAATGTGATAACAAGCATTCGTTGACAACACAAAAGTAATGACGCAAAGGTGTCTGACATCACAAATTGTTCAAACAAATGTTTTCTTTTCTGGACACAGAATGTGTAGAAACTGTCTAAATGTTCTGTAATTCCAAGTACTTTTAGCCATTATCAAGGATGATTTTATTTTTGCTTTTTAACTGGATGTATGGGTTGTGTGTATGTTTCTAGAGTTATGGGGTGTTTTATTTTCTGAACACAGCATATTGTATCCGTGTTTGTAGTTAATATTACTAAGTATTGGATTTTTCTTGTTTAATATTAAAGCTTCCATTATTTTAAATCATTTTTACATGTGGATGAGGTTATTATGTTTGTATTTTCTACTAGTATGTTTCGGATGGAGTCTGGTAAGTTTTTATCCAAGGAATAAAATCTTACCAAATAATTGCAGATATTCTACTCATTTTTATTGTGCTTTTGTTTTTGTTTATCTTTGGCTGTTGTGATTCCTTAATTCATATCCCCAGATATAGATCAGTGGAATAAGATTATCCAACAATTAGGAACCCCATCTCAAGACTTCATGTGTAGATTGCAGCCTACAGTAAGGAGCTATGTTGAAAACCGTCCTCGGTTTACAGGCTACAGCTTTGATATCTTGTTTGCAGACTGTATGTTCCCTTCAGACAGCCGTGAGCATCAAGGTCTGCAAGCATCTGTAGCCCGAGACTTGCTGTCCAAGATGTTGGTTGTTGACCCTGAGCGAAGGATATCTGTTGATGAGGCATTAATGCATCCCTACATTAATGTATGGTATGATGAAGGCGAAGTAAATGCAGTAAGTAAGGTGCCCTTATGCAGAATATGATTGAGGAATTACCAGACAAGATTTCAATCAAATCCATGAATCCAATAAATGCTGCATTTTGAACATCTTTATAAAAGTGCTGATGTCTGTTCAGCACAAGATTCATCAAGGTTAATCTCAACACAAGAATATCCATTTTTACTGAAAGCTTTCTGCAATATTAGTATATTGCAATAACCATTTTTGAATTGTGTTAATGTCAAGTGAGTGGCACATCAGATTGTTATTTTCGCTTTTCTTCACTTACAAGTAAGCTATTTTTTAATCTTTAGTGACTTGTTTCGGATTATCACTTAGATGGCAATAATATTGAATTGAAAGCTTTACAGCTTCTAGTCTAATTGTTGAAATTGACCTTGAAGGTTTTAAGAAATGTGCAGCTATCAGACATCAAAAAAAAAATGATAATTATTATACAATAAAATTTCATATATACTAGATGTAACAGCAAAATTGTCCAAATCGTTTAACCATCCTGCAAAATGTTTAATAAAAAAAAAACACTAAACTAATTGATTTTCTTTTTTTCAGGTTTTCCTTTAGCCATTTTGACACCATTTTTCATTAGAATCATTAAAAAATCCTTTGAGTTATTCAGCTAAAAAGAGAACAGGTTAAAATCGTTTTGTGTCAGACCCACTGTCTTCCCAACTGAGCAATGGTCAAAGGAAAAAGATCATTCAGGCCTTCAACAACATTCATACACTTCCATCTTCACAGTCCATTCAAGAACCATCAAGAGAGCATTGATTAAGTTTAAAAAAAAAAAAAAACGGGAACAGTAGGAAGGAAAACTGGATCAGGAGGTCACAACAGGAAGAGGGATCATCATTTCAACTTTGAGCTAAAGAAATCAATTAGAAAAGATTCACCTCATTTCATAAGACGTTTGGCACATGAGAGAGGAGTTTCAATTATAGCAGTTCAAAAAGAAGTGAAAAAAAGACTTGAAAATGAAATCATACATGAAACCTGTGAGGCACCTTTTTATTCTGGGACAGAAAGTTAGAAGGTTAGAGAGGGCAAAGATCATCTTGAATAAGTTGGAAAATGATCCTGGAATAATATATATATTTGAACTTTATTTCAATACTTGATGAGCTTCCAATCCTTAGCTATGATTAATTAATGATGAACATGTCATTTTCGTTTATGATTGATTTCATCACAATTCTTCTGTTAAGCGTGGAGAGTAATTATGTATATTTATTACTCAAAGTAGAGTCCAGTAATGTTATAAAAACCTTGGTGAATTTCGGTAAGATGTCTTTAATCATTTCTAAGATTCAACAGTTCAGAGCTTAATATGACAATTGGAAATTTTGCTGCTACACCCAGTATATACAGGGTATGATGAATAAATTGTCATCTAAATTATGCAAAAATGAAAATAACGCTGACATCTAATTGTAACAGGTATATTTACCAAAATTACACAAAAATATCTTGAAATACCCAAGAGTAAATTTATTCAATAAAATCACCATTTGCTTCAAACCCCTGCCTCCAGATGACTTCAGAATCTCCTGCAACTCTTCTGGATGGTCTTCTTGTTTAAGTTGGTGAATGCTGCCATAATCCTTGCCTTCAGTTCATCTTTGGTGTTACAAGGAGGTTTGTTGGTCTCCCACTCAACTGCACCCCACACAAAATAATCAAGGACTTAGGTGGCCAGATGTAAGGAGTGATGGGGTTGCAGAAAGTGTCTGACAGCCAGGACTGGTTCTCCTGCATGTGTGGCATGGTGCTCAGTCCTGTTGCCAGACATAGGGTCTTTTAGCAGCCACCCTCTTGACCCAGGGCAGCACTGCCTCCTGAAGGCACTTGACATAGGCCACTGTGTTGAGTCTGAGGCCCTGTCGGAAAATGAATTGAGGCATACGAGTGATCACTCCAAACACCATGATATTGACTGGATGTTTGGTTTCATCACTCTTGATACATTTTTGGGGGACACAGCAAGCCAACAGTTGTTCTGTGTGTTCCCCATCTTATCCTGGCAGAAATTTTTCTCATCTGAGAAAAACCAAAGCATGTTCGGTTAGAGGGAATGCTTGAGTTTGTTCAAAAGCTTCGTAGTGTGGTCTTTCCTCTTGTCCTTCATGACTTGTGATAAAAATTGGCCCCCTTTCTCAGTTTGTATGAAAAATACTGAATGTCTTCATGCACTACCTGCCTGATAAGAAACTCAGACACTCCTGTGTCGCTGGTTATGGACCTGATTAACTTGGAGGGAATGTTGTCAATCTCACCAACAAATTAAGTTCTTTTCTTATCAGGTCAATCAGAGTGAGTTTTCCAAACTGCTGTACCTTCATAATCACCATTAGACTCATCCAACTTTTTGCATTCGGAAAACACTCTGAAATGTTCATATTGAAGTTTCTGGCATAAATGTAAAGCAGTACAGTATGCCATTTCCAAATTTATGGAAGAGTGAATTGCATCATGGTGCTCTTTTTCTCACAGATGGTGCTCAATTCGCCTACTATGCTGTGCAGTCAACAAAAATAAAAAAACAAACAAGGTGCATGCATAAAATTAAAAATATGAAATGGTGACAATTTACCCATCGCACCCTGTGTGTTTATGTATATATATATATATATATATATATATATATATATATCCTTAATATATTTATCGCCTTAAGAAACAAGTTTGATTAAAAAGAACTGACATGGTCTGTCTTTTTAATTCTTTATTATTTCCCAATTTTCACTTGTTCCCAATAGCCATTACACATGATGTCACATTAGACTTTTTCAAATTTCCAGCTTCCCAAAGAATAGCAGGATGTAGACAAATGAATTCTAACTACCACAGAGGCACCACATTGGTTCTTGATAATGACTGTGATAGACAAATGTACTTGAACAAAAATAACAAACTATGAACTTCAGTTTATCCACAACTTCAAGCAACAACTTATCTGAAAATTGCAGAAGTATAATAAAAAATTAAACAGGTCTTTTCAGTTCTTTTTAATCAAACTTGTTTGGATAAATACTTTCTGCCTAAATATACCTTTATTCAAACATATATACACACCCCCTTTATGCAGAAAATAAGATTTTCATTTTTATGGTGATGAATGAAAAAAAATCTATGTGAATTTTATTTTTACATCTATCAGCATTAGAAAAAATATTCTACTCTTGACCATTGCATTATGAGAAATAAAAACAAATGATTCTGTACCAGTGAAAATAACAAGCTGCTTACATGAGTCTACTGAAATAAGAAAGTCAATATATGACTTTTTTTTATCTTTTTAGCCTGCTCCTGGACCTTATGATCACTCAGTAGATGAAAGAGAACACTCTGTAGAAGAATGGAAAGGTAATATAAACATTTGTTTCTCATTTTGGTTGTCACTTTTCAAATATTAAGCAATACTAAATAAAATGCTGTGTGTGCATAGGTATGAATTTTATCTGTACTTTTCAATATTAGTTTAGTAAAACATGACTCCTGTTTCTGTACCTGTGTCTAGAGATGTGAAATTTCTTCTGGTTAAATGTAGTTTTGTTTTTTCCATGTTGACAGTTTAAGTAAAGTTTGAATGAGAATCAAATGGAATGGTAAATATATAAGACAATTTTGAAAACTTTTATTTTCACATGTTTCACTAATGAATTGGCATCATCAGGAAAATAATTTTATTCCAACAAAATCTGCACTAGTGAGACAAAATAGGATTCACATTAAGAATATGCACACTTGATTTGTACTTTAATTCTATTGATTAGGAATTAGATTTTAACTAATTTGAATTATGTTTTTTATTTTAATTTAATATTATGCCATATATATATATATATATATATATATATATATATATATATATATAAAGTTTCATTAAAAATGATTGACAAAGTTTTTTATATAATGTTTCATGTGATCTTATAATTTTTTTCTTTTCTGACCATAAATTATATAAAAATTGTCCAAATGTTTTATATGTCCAAGCACTTTTGGTTATATCTTTAGCCATTATCAAAGATGAATTTTATTTTTACTTTTAACTGAATGTATGAATTGTTTTATGTATGTATCTAGTGTTACAAAAATGTCTTATTTTCAAACCTGGTCAACACATTGTAGCCATGTTCATAGTTGATATTAATGAGTGTTAGCTTTTTATTTTTTATTAATAATGCTTTCATTATTTTTAGCCTTTTTTTATATGCAGATGAGGCTATTATATTTGTATTATCAATGAGTATATTACAGATAGAGTTTGGTAGGTCTCCATGTGTATTTAAGTGAGACCTAATTGAGCTATAGTCAGAGAGATGTAACATGAGTCTTGTTAGGTTTTTTAGGTCTCATTTAAATACACAACTTATCACAACTAAAATTTATATATTCAAGTATTTTATACATTTGTCAATGAATTTTAAGTATAAATAAATAATTATAAATGTCTGGGAATTTAACTCAATCTTTATAAAGTATGGATATGAATCAAAATTTTAATATATAAATGTTCAAATAAGCTCAAACTTCTTAAATACTTTTTTTCTTTTTTTTCAGAACTTATATATGAGGAAGTCAAGAAATATGAAAATAAAGATAATCAAATGACAAATGCTATGCAAAATCTCTCAGGTAAGTATATAGTTTGCATGATAAATTGATACCACTTATATGAATGCTTTGATCTATTGCTATTCTTTACATGTCAAAGGATTCAGCTTAATAGATGAATTTTAAAGATAACCATTTAGGACATGCTATTTCACATGCATCAAATGAAAATCATTTCCTAGATATACTTTGTATCCTTAAGACTCAAAGGTAAAAGCTGTTTTTCTCTTCTGTGAATGGCAGTTTGTCTAATCAACATCAAATTAATCCGGCCTTCAAATCTATAGAAACTTAGCTTTTACAAACAAAACAATTTGTTTTTGTTTTGTTTTTTTTTCATATATTTTACTGAATTCTAAATCATTTGTAACATAATTATTTATAAGGAAAATTAAACTAAAATTTATCCATTGCACATTTAAATAATCATTTAATATACTCTATGGTGTTATTTTTAACTCATTAGAAATTAATAAGATTTTTTGAGCAACAGATTTCTCATACATGTAGTAATTCTACTGCTTATCAGTGTTTCAAAATATTCTTCATTGTTTCAGGACATCACTTGATCAAAATATTTCTGTCTATATTTTCGCATAAAAAAATCATTGAAAAATCACTTGATGCTTCTACTTTTAACAATGCCAGAATAAATGTCATTTGAATAAAAAAAAAAGTTGTACGTTATAATTGTAGAACTGAATTCTGACTTTTACTTATTTTCACTGATTAGTCAAATTTGATTGTAAAATGGTTTTTATTGAACCACTCACAAACATTAAGTTTCTCTTCATGCATCTATTCATGCAGAAATTTTTTAAATATAATTTCCATGTAAATTAATATAAAAAATTTTCTTTAAAAAAACTGTAAAATTCATTTTTATTAGTTAGCTATTCAATGTTATAATTTGACAATTTTTATAAATATCATAGTCTCCAGAAAATGCTGATACATGTTTAAAGCAAGGATGTTTGTCATGAAATGGTGGTCAACAGGTTAGTTTTGTAGGTTCTTGCTAGTGAAATCAGTTTTCACTTGGCACTATTATAACCTTGTACCAAATTAAACTTTGCAAAGACCAGTGTTATAAGCAATGTAAGCATAGTCATATTGAATATTTTATGGAAACACACTTATGCTAAAACTTGATTTCTAAATGCACTTTAAAATGTATTAGAAAGATTACAAAAATGACTAAAGAAACTTATTTTGTAAAATTGATAACAATAACAAATTTTCAACACTAAAGTATCACTTATATTTTTCTTTTACCAGAAGCAGTTTATTCAAATAAAATTATTTTTATTCAAAAATAAATATGAAAGTTATATAATTAGGAATTTATAACTTTCAATTAATATATTCTTTAATAATTTTATGTAATGTAAGAGAGTTGCTAAAAAATTCTATACTTCCCGAAATTTAACCAATGTTAAAATATTAGAATTTTTAAGGTTTTCTTGGTCAATCTAAGAGAATGTTTCAATGCTTTGTCATAATATTAAACTTCATTTATAACACATTAATTTCTCCTGTCTATTCCTTGTCAGATAATAATGTAAATAAATAGTAGAAATTATAACTTTTAAAATCATTAAAAGTTTTTCATTTAGAAAATACTATGAATTCCTAATTTTCAAATTATAGTGACAGTTTTTCTTTAAATTTATAAGAGTTTGCTATTCTGATTGCTGATTTTGGTTCTAGCTTTACTAATTGTGCTTAATCTTTTTGCCCAGGCAGTTTCAAAATAGTAAGCTAATCTATTAAGAAATGAACTTTCACATAGGAAAAAAGGAAGTGGTTGCAAAATTAGCCTTTTTTTTTTCCTATAATTTAAAAAATAGAAAAGTACTTCTATTTACATAGCATTAATTTCACAGTCTTTTTTCCTTTAATGTCATTTTAAGCTGATGAAAAATGTTAATAGTATAATTTTGAAGGGGATCCCTTAAATTATAGACCTTTTCTAATGGACTGAAATTACTACAGCATAAAACAATGTAATTAGAACAACTAATGATGGGACTACAGTAGAAGATTAACTGAAAAGGTAGAGCATAAAGGATAAAATCATTATTTCAGAACTTCTTTTGTCTATAATAATTTTAAATGGGAAAGAATAAATAAACAATCTAAATAAGTTCACTGATACCAAATGATTTTTATGCTTTGTCAATTTATAATTATGAAAATTAAACTTAAATGATCCTATTTTTTTTTTTTGCATTTCTTATTAGATTTTTTCCTTACTTGTTTAACCTCGCCTTTTTTGTATTGGGTTTGGAACAAAAGAGTTTGTAGCATTTTTAAAGTGAATTTTAAGATTCAACCACATATATGCCATTTTATTCCACTATTTTTTGCTATCATTAAGGCAGCTTTCTGATTCAGAAATCTCAGAAATGGTCTAAGTAATTTGAACAGGCTTTCAGAGAATTGAAGTTCCCATTTAAGCCTCTTAAATTTTGTAGGGAACAAAATAATAAGTGGTAATCTTAAGACACAAGCTCAGGTGAGTATGGTCATCTTCTACAGATGCAGCACAGCTTTTGGTGGCTTGTTTAATTTTCCCTAATGACCTTTTCCACTACACATTGTTGTAAACAGCCCATTTTTCATCACCTGTGATCATCCTTTTAAAAAATAGGTTGTTTGTTTTTTTTGGCAGCGAATCATAGGTGGAAATGTGGTTTATTCAATTTATTCTGTTAAATCATGAGGCATCATAGTAATTAATGTATCCAAGTATTTTCAAATGCTTTACAATGATCATATAAGATATGTGGAGGAGTATCTATGCAATGTCCTGTGTTGTGTAACCCAACATTTCAATTTGGTGATCAACAACTGCAGGGCTGCCCAAATATTCTCAATCTTCCAGAACAAAATTTCCATTTCTATGCTATGGCACCATCTCCATAAACAGCACATATCTTTTTTGCTGTTTTTACAGTTATTTTCCTTTCCAGAGATAAAAGAGCATCAAATGACTAAAAGGAATTTCATTTTCCTCCATTAACATACAAACATTTAAAATTTGAAATCCACACACAAACCATATTGAAAGACATTTTTCAAAATATATCATAAATTTCAGTCACATGTTCAAACACTGCCTATTAAAAAATGCTACAAACTTTTGTAACAATTCAATACAAAGTATTGATTAAACAATTACTACTTTAATTTTCATTATTGTTCTACCATGAATAAAATATTATTTGTTAGAAAATCAAGTCTTTATAACCATATGCTTCAAGCACAGAGAATAAATTTATGAAAATTTTAATGGAAAATGTTAGAAATTAATTTGTAACAAAAATATGGTAAAAATGTTGGTTTCTGCTAACAACTTTCAAACAAGAAATATGCAATCAGGAAAAATGCAAAATGAAAAATATATTTATATCATTATTATTCTTCTCCTCTGAAAAACTTCCTTCAACATTTTCCTTTCTTTTATTCACCATAGATAAAACATTATCTCTTTCTTCCTCCTCTGGATAGTTCAAATTTCTAAATTTTAGCTTTTCCAGCTGGGCAAGCCCTGTCTTTCTAGATGCCCTTTCCAGGCACCACTAACTTTCTTTTTAAAAAAAATAAAAAATGTATATTTTGTTTTTTCAGTTGCTACAATAAAAAAAATCAAATGTTTCTTTCTGTCATTTATAAATTTACTAATTTCCAAACAACTCAGCATATTTACTAGTTTACTTCATTTTTCTTATGATATTTTTTCCTTTCCTTTTCAAATTTCATAAATTTTCAATGAAAATAGATATTAATTTCTTTCTTCTTTGTGTGTGAGTTTGAAATTATTAAATTGCTTATACAGTACATGAAACAAATAACACTGGTACAATATTACAGTTTGAAACAAAATACAATATTCCTTGAAGATGCATAAAAAATATTTCTCTTTTGTCCTTATGATTTTACATTCTTCTGTTGTAAATTTCTATTACTTTGATATTTATAAAATATCTGGAAGATATTAATAGGATGCATTTTTAAAATGATGAACATTAACAATAGGGTATTTTCTAAAGATGACAAATTTTCCAATACAAAAATAGAAAAAATGTATTAGACCAAAACTATTTAAGATATTGACTCTTGTCAGGTACTAACAGTATTTTACACCTGCTGGATTATGAAAATCCTTAGTAACAGCATATTCTACAATTTCACAGATATCCTGCTTTTGAAATTTGTTGTACCAGTTGTAAACAAATTGTCTCATTTCCCAAGTCTTGTTCTAAAATGCTATTTTACAACAGTAATGGAATTAATTTTCAATCACACTTCTAAACAGCATCATGACTTCTTGAATGCTTGTTAATGGAAAACCTGGTGACAAGAATATTATGTTGCTGTAATAAACTTCAAGAGATTTTGTATGTGTGCATTATGAGTGTCAATATCTTTTTTGTTTTAGTTTAATAAATTTTTGTAAATGTCTATTTCTTCTGAAATCAAATAGTATGAAGAAAAACAAGCCTTTTTTATATTCAAAGTTTAAATAAGTATGAAACATGCACTGCTAATCTCTAAACTATTGATAAAAATAAATAAAATTATTCTTATCAACAAGTATTAAAACACAAAATGCATATTACAAATTTTGATTTTTTTAAACAATCCATAAACTTCTGGTCACATGTTTTAAGATGGATTTTTTAATTACTTTTATTTTTTATGATAGACAGCTTTTATTTTCTGATGCTACCCATTATGTAAAAACAATTTTTTCTTTTATTTTATTTCCACTTTTTTGTCTCTCCATCTCAGTTTTGAAAGAAAAAGAAAAAACAAGAAATAACAAGAGAAAAAATAAATGAATAAATTCCAAGAATTACACTTTAAGAAAAACAATTTAGAAAAAGAACTGAAAAATATATTCCATTCACAGTCAAATCTTAGATTTGTAAATTTTAATTTTTTTCTTATTTAACCAATTAAGTTAAATTTATTATTATAATTTGTTTCAGGTAAATTCCATGGTAAGAGCAATTCTTTACATGAACCAATCCTATTAAAATGTATAAACCTGTATGATCATACCTTTCTAGGTAAAGTTACCTGGAAATATGCTTGACCATGATTGCAGAGATGATTTCAAAAGGTTTTTTTTTGTACAATGGATTAAGTTGTAATATTATTGCTGTTCTTTGAATTTCTACCTACAAAATGATATTTATTTATATAATTGTCATTTTTTTTTTATTTACAAGAGTACCTATTCAAAGAGATAATATTATCAAGGTTTTCACATGTTGTATTTTAAGTTACAAATTATAAGGTCAGTAATTTTTGATACCACATGCTTAATGTTACTAGTAAGAGCTCCCTAAACCCCATTTTAAAATAATTCCTTTTACAACTGAATCATAAAATTTATTTTTAAATCACAAGTTATGATATTATGAATTTTATTGTAATATTAACACACTAAGGAATTGATTATTCTCGATTGTTTTTATTCCACAACTTAATTTAAGAAATGATGCTACCATATTAATAAACTGAAAACAAAAAGTAGCTTCTTCAATTTATCTGAAGTCATTTTAAAAATACAGAGTGGTAAGTTAGTATCATCTGATATTAAAGTATCCAAAATAGCCTCTTCAAAATAACAATTCAAATGGTTAATTTTTGCATTAAAGTTGTTTTGTTATGGTATAACTTGTTTTAATATAAAGTACTAAACAGTGTGGCACCTGAGATAAGGTATTGTTGGTGATAGGTGCAGATAGTATAGAAGAAAAAAATATTTTTTTCTTAAAGCTTTTGCAAATCATCAGTGTGTCACATACAAACCAGAATGGCTAAAAGTTTTACATTCCATATAAAAAATATTTGATGAAATAAAATTTTATTCACTTATGCATCAAATACAATTGTATTCATTTTTTTTAACCTCAAAATTTTATGTTACCTAAAATTATGCAACATAGTTTTGTGGTCTCAGTTGCTGTTGATGTTTTCATCTAAAATTCATGTTTATCTGCTTTTCTAGTGAAATTTCTATTTTCTTTAAAAAAAACACTTACCTTAAATGAATTATATTTTTAAGAATAAATGATAATCTTAATCAATCAATTAACCTTTGTTTAGTTTCCTTACACTGAACAAAAGTTTTAAATTTTTAATTTTATTGAAATATTTTCTGTTAAAAAAATGAAACATTTGTCATACAACAAGACCATATTAGTCCATCAACTATGAGATTTTAAGTCAGATTGAAAGTGGCAGAAATTTTAACAGCCAACCAATTTATATCCAAAGGAATTTTCCCACTTTTTAATTAATTTGAATTAAATCAGAATTCATTCAATTAGATATATGAGCTATATACATTTTAATAAAACTTAAATAGTTTTAAAATAACTTAGTCATCCCTGACATATTTATAGTTTATCAAGTTAAAATCTTAAGTTTTCTATCTAGCATTAGAATAAAGAATATACGAATGAGACCCAATTTTGAATCTAAAAATTGGTTACTTGTCGTTGATATTGATTACTGCATTATTTGTTTTAGTAAACAGAAATTAGAATATGTAAATGAAAATACACACAATGTGTTATACATATTCTATTCAAAAAATGAGGAGATGCTGAAAATTTCTTGGCTTGATAAAATAGACTTTTTCTCTCCAAATTCTGATGTTTGGTCAGTTTTGGGGGAAATGTGCCTGGCCAAGGACCTTTCAACACCCTCTCATATTGGGGAAAAAAATTCCTAGAAAAAAAAAAAAAGAAACCTATTCCTTTTTCTACAATGATACCTTTTGACAATGAATGGTCAATTCTCTTCCTAAATAATTCTTCAGTTAACTATTCAGTAAATAAATTTCTTCAATTTGATCCTGAAAAAGTTTTTACCTTTTAAAGAAGTCTAAATGATTAAAATATGTAGGAGATAACATAAATAACATGAAATCAGGTTTTATCATGAAACAAAAAGACACTTTCTATTCATCAAACTGGGTGTTGTTTTAATTTTGAATGCAGCTTTTTAAGTTGCTTTCTCTCTAAACTATAATGTATCCAACTACACTCTTGTTTTTGCACACTAAACACGTTTTGAGATGATAGTGCAGTTTCAGTTGATGCATAAATGCAATGGTGTCTTCATTTAGCTAATAACTTACCATTATGTTGGAGGTATTTCTACTACATGCTGTATAGTTCTTTTTTCATCAAAAAGTAATGATACAATAGAGATAAATAAAGAACTGGAACAAAAATATCTAACAGATGAGATTTTGATTATTGTAGACAAACTATTAGATATTTTTGTTTCACATTCAAATCAAATAAAACTCATTTATAAATCTTTTTTTCTTGCCATTCTCTTAAATAATGAGAAATGATTCCATCCAATATACTGAAATTTGTAAGTGCAATCTTTAAGATAAGTTCCACCACAGCTTTCAAATTTTCATATTTCACAGCTCTCTATCTCTCTCTCCATACATACATACATACATATATATATATATAATAAAATAGAGTAATTAAGTTGGTCAATAAAACAACTGAAAGGATACCGATGTGATCAGTACAAAAAAAATTAATATTAACCAGGTGACAAAAATGAAGCACAGAGATTGAGGTTCCAAGTTCGGAATTTTCAAACACACCTGTGTTCTTCATCAGTGGATGCGACATAAACAGTCGATGGTGGAGACTATCCAACATTAATTCTTGAGGCTGGGTAACATCCACTTGTAGGTGGAATTGTTAGAAAAAAATCCGTTCCCTGTTTGATTTCTCACTGTGCAAAACTTTTTGTGAAAATAGCCTTAGATTTAAAAATTGTGATTGGTGGTAAGTGGAAGGGGAGTGAGATGTTGAACATGGAGGAAAAGCAGTTATAAGACCAGGGGTGGGGGATGATATTACTGTTGAAAAATTTTGTGAGTTAAGATACAGTGTGGGAAAATAGCAAAATTGTCAATAAAAATAAAATGAAAGAGAAAAAGAAAAAAAAGAGAGAGGAAAGAAATAACACAAAAAAGGGGATAAAGAATTCTTTTAGGAAAATCATTGTTAGAAAATGGGGAGGGTGCAGAAATAATAAACTGAAATAAAAATTGTAAAAAAAATAACATCTTTTTTCTTAATAACTTCTTTTTTCTAATCATCTTTTCTCTCTCTCTCATATATATATATATATATATATATATATATATATATATATATATATATATAATATTTATTAACAATTATAACAAAAAAAATGTTATAAAACACTACATAAATGCAATCATGTTTTGGCACAATGTGCTTTTTCAGGCAGTGCTGGCCAAGTGGAGAAAAAAATATTAAGTTTGACTCTGTATTGAGCACTTTTTTAAAATATAATGTTTGAACATTGGTATTAACCTACCTTACACTTGGATGAATATATATTTTCTGAATCCCAAATCATACTAACAGCTTTGTCTCCAATTGAGAAATTATTTTATTCAACTCCATTTCAACTTTGCTTGAACTAATATAATTATAAAATATCAAAATCATAACTTTGAAAAATTTTTATATTTACCTAAAAAAATGAAGCAAAAAATTAATAGAATAATAAATAAGGAATAACAAGGAATATTATAAAATATCAATTAAAATTATTTTTTAAGAAACAGTAAAAATGTTTACCTTAAAAGTAGCAATTTAATACTACCTCTTTTTCCCAAAATAGATCAATATATTTATAAGTAAAAACAAAAAAAAACTAAACTAAATGAAATTAATTCAGTGTTTTTGAAAAAAAAAATTTTTTGTATTTAAATAGCATTAGTTTAATGTTTTGGTAGCTGGTTTACATTTCAAAGTTTTTCTTTATTTATATGCCTAAATTGATAGGAATTTCAAAGTAATTTTTCTTAAATTTCTACCCACAGTTTATACAGGTGTCATTATTTAAATTTCAAGTTTTGCTTTCCTTTGACAGTTTGCTTTGAGATATTTTGTATTAATTTAAAAAAATACTAATGTCTAGTTCAGATGTAACATGTTACTGTTGTTAGGGCATATAAACTTTAAATAAGTATTACAATGATCAAAAGAAAAATATGCAACTGTAACAATTATTACTGATAAGAAAATTTTTTACTTATAATATCAAGTAGACTTTTAATTCCAAAGTTATTGGAAGACTTATTAAATTGCAAAGGAAGATCTTTTACAAAAAGCTTTTGTGTCTTTCCAGTTATTCTGCTTGAGATATAATCTTTTTTCTTTTATTTTTTGCTTTAAATAATTATAACAATTCTAAGCATCTATTTCTGTGGATTATTAAGTTTGTTTTTAATATTTGATCAAACCTTTTGTCCAAATTTAGATGAACTAAGTTATTTTAAATTTGAAGAAAAACATTTCTGTCATTTGCTATTGCACATAATAAAAATAAAATTATTTGGCAACTAAGTTCACAGTTCATTATTATTAAAAAAAGAAAATTTCTTAATACAAAAACTTTGTTCTTTTAACTCTAGAATACATAAATAGAAGACATTAACTTTTATTCTTTTTGTCTATTTTTCACATTGATTAGGAGTTTCACTAAATTGGAACAAACCTGTTAATGAGCTTTTTGATGACAGTTGATAATATTTATAAGTCTGCAAATAGGTTTCCAGTTTAATATTACAAGGGATCATGCAAACTGTGACAACAATGTCATTGTTTCAACAACAATATTATTTATATTCCCACTTTAATTAATAGTTTTCTATTTTGCTTGCAAATTTATATAAAGGCTAAATTCTGGATTAGCTTTTATTTTGATCTGCTGAGATTCTCATGGTTTCTTTAAAACCATGACAAGGATTTCAGAAAGTACCAGAATCTAATGGCATCCTTTTTATTACTAAAACTACATTAGTAATTTATTTGACTAATACAGTATTTCTATAACATCAGTATCTTGGGTTTTATTAGAAAGTGGCTTTTATTATGGTTTTTAAGTTTCTATGCCTTAATTTAAATGTCTTCTTCACAGAATGAAGGTCATATTAACCAATCTTTTTGTATGTTGCAAAAGAAGACAGATACTTGTTGAGTATATATATCATTGCAAAGAGTATTGATGTCTGGCACTATTTGATAGCACTAAAATAACTATTTACCTTCTTGTCTAAGATTGAGCTTGTTCAAATCTGAAAATGTCAGTATAATATTTCCAAGCAATGTCTAATTAAATACATTAATTGGACTGAGTTTTACTTCCTCATACTATTACAGTTAACTCTCTCACTAGAATCATATTCTGTCATTTAAACTTTTCTCTGTAAACATAAACAGTTATAAAATTCTCTCATTTGCTCAATACACTCTCATTTTTCACCTTTTTTTTCTCTTAGACAATGTAGTAAAGATTCCTTGCATTATGTCACCATTATCACCATTCCAATCCTGAAATTGCACCACCCTAGCAGAAATATTGAAAATAGTATTTTTATATTTTCTAAGCTATTTTCTCTTTCTCTTTCAATAATAGAACACACTATATTTTGTATGTTTATTTTAAATATTTTTTTCCAAAAATGGCTACATTAATTTTTTGTTAATATTATAGAGAAATAGTGACCAGAAATATTAAATGATGTAAAACCTATCTGCTCAATCAAAATGCTACAATTTTTGTCCCCACCCTTTTTTTTATTTTAAGTTTGAGCCAAAAGTTTAATTTTCTTTATCTTCCATTTTAAAATTAACTATATGCTATATTTTTTTATGTGATTGCTAAAGTTGTCTTTATTTCTCTTTTCTCTTAAGCCTACTTCAATTTTCTGAATTATTTTTCATATATATCATCCATAATTGCAACTATCAAATTCACAAGGCAAATTAGCAATGTTTATCAAAACACTTTCAAGATTAATGTATGAAATTTGGTTTTGATTAATTACCTCTCCCCACCTCTTCTTCCTTGGTCATGCAGCAGATAAGTCAATGAAAGCCAGATAGTACACCAGCTGAAATAAGGAGGGGAAAAAAACAATGGTGAGACAATTAGTCCAAACCAACCACATAGAAGGATTAAAACATCTTGTATAACAAAAAGTTAATCATATTTGTTTGCATGCAATTTAGTTTTGAATTAAGTATAAAATTTATTTTATCTAGTTTATTTGTACTAATATTTTTACCCTCATGTTATACTTATGTTTGGCCTGTGTGTTCATTTTTTCTTTCTCTCTTTTTGTATGGCTCTTTATGCATACATATACATGCCCATACATATTATATTTGTGTTATTTATAGAGGTTTTTCTTCTTAAACATTGGAACCAGGTTTAATATTACTCAAGCATATTTTAGACAAAACTGAAAAATTATGACTGCACAAAGATGATTATATTAGTCTGAACTTTTTATTGTGCTGCCACTTGTTTAATTTTCCTCTATTACTATGAATTTTTGATCAAGTGATGTTACAAAGCTGTGAGATAGAAATTAATTCAGTTCTTGGATTTTTTTTCCATTATTTACTTCCATACATATGTAGAATAATAGCTCTATAATAAAGTAGCTAACAAAGCAACTTGACCCACAAGCAAAATAATTGGTCCTGTCCATTCTTTATACAAACCCTCTCAACCTTACTTACTTATAATGATATTCAAATGTATCTTCAATTGGAATTACACTCAAGTAAAATTCTACTCAGAAGTTACAAATAATCAATAAGTAGATTTAAATTGAGAGGTAATTATAAGAGATTGGCTAGACTGACTGACTGACTGACTGACTGGGCTCACAACCCATACATGGCTACCTTATTACTGTGTTTGTTAATATTCTATACATGTATAGAAGTGCTATTTTTCATCTTCCACTCTTTTTTTTTTTCTTTCTTTCTTCCTCTTAAATCTTACCCAAATGAGGTTTGGGTGTTTTTTAAGAAGGGTCCTACTCTTATCATTTCTCCAGTGTAGTTTGGGAAGAACCTGCAACTGCCACAGCATGAAGACAGGGAAGCAGAGGTCATAAGGGTGAGTTTCTTTTTTTCCCTTAATTTTTCCTCTTCTCCCTGTGTGTGGGGGGTGCAAGATTTACCACAATAATTTATAAACACATTTTTCTCATTTTGTGAGCATTAGCAACTGAACTGTGAATTTTGTTGCTAATTCACTTCTAAGGAAGGTTCACAAAATTGAAAAACTTTCTAATTAACTTTTCACAGTTTTCCTTTAAAAATGTTCTCCCCTCCCCTTTCCCCCCTCTCTCTCCCTTACTAGAGTGACATGAAATGGTAATTATAAGAAATTAGGGATATTATTTTTATAACTTTAAAAAGCTGGCCTGATCATTAAAATCGTGCAAGGGTTGATATACTGCTAAACAAAACTAACCTCATCTAACATTTTATAACTTACATGCATATTTTTAGAGAATATACATTTACTTCAAATGTTGGATGACATGATAAGAATATTTTTATTAGAAAGCGCAAAAAAAAAAACATTAATCTTTTTCATTTTCTCATTCAGACACTAATTGTTTTGTTTATATCATCTTTCATATCATTCTATTTTAATGACATTTTGTTCTGGGTTTGTCACAAATTATTATAAATTATCTTTCCTTAAAGCTTTATGGTATTGAAATCAAATTGTTTGCATTTAGTAGTCATTTTTAGGTTTTATTATAAGTAAAAAATTTTCAATGTTTTTTTTTTAACTAATGTCTAATTTTATTCATTTGGAAACCAGAAACTTTTACCTCTTCTGCATTTCACACATTTTTTTTTTTTTTTTTTTTTTTTTCACTTCTTTAATTTTGAATATTTCTCTATGGATTTTACTGCTGTTATGTTTTCCTTATTTCTTAACATTAAAGTGAATCCTTGAAAACTCTAAGACTCTATGGAAGAAAAATAGATAAGTTTCAAATTAAGAATATTCAGAACACAAACATGTATCTTCTAGTAAGCTCATTTTAATTTCTTGTAAATATATGTATAATATCTTCATAAATCCATTATAAATTTTCCTTTCTCAATCATATTCTTAAGACTATCTACCATTATTGGTTGTAGGCATTGGAATTTTTCTAACAAAACTTATTCACATCTTGTTGTTTTCACAGATATTCTAACCTATAGAATTCAACATTTGATAATACTTGTATGAAGAGAATCTCACCTCATTTTAGTATCCAAGGCTAAAGTTTAAAGCAACTTTGAGATTAATAATGTTTAATGGATGTTTGTCATATTATTAAATATACTTTGTATATTTGTGTTCATATTTTTATATGCTGGATCTCATAACAAAAACAAGAAATAATCCCAGTGGTAAAACATTTATACTAAAATATCAGTTTTATTAAGTTAGTGTCTAAAAAAATTTCCAAAGTATGTCACACAGCTATTATTTGTATTTCTGTTCACTAGATTTAGTTTTTATGTTAGATTTTATGCATTAACTCTTGAATGAACTTAAAATTTTTAAAGTTTCTAAAAGTTGGAATTTCAGAAAATTTGCATGTCATACATTGTCATTATTTCAGTATCACAATTTTTATCAAAAATAGAAAACTTGCTGCAAAAATCACTTTGGTTAGCCTTGTGGGGATCTGGATTTTTTCTTTTTTTAAAATGAAAATGATTATTGAGCTTTTCAAATTCTGCACAATATTTACTTTTTAGTGGTTAATTTATAACAAAAACAATTTAATTCATAAATTCTGGACTATTGCCAGTTAATGCCTTTATGTAGATAATTTACATCAGTGTATTTAGAATAATTCTGTTTACTATTAGGTTGGTGCAAAAATAATGTCGTTTTCCCACATATGTTACTATGTGAGAAAACGACATTATTTTTGCACCAACCTAATATTTAAATATTAAACAGTCATCTTGACTCTAGGATTAAAAACACTTCATAATCTCTAGTCTAAAAGTTTAAAACCAATTTCTAATTCAGGATATTTGTGTTTTTGATGTCAAAGGATTGGTTCTGATTATGTTGATTTAATTATCGTTTGAATAATATAAGAAACTCTTGGTTAATACTATGGTTTGATTATATATATATATATATATATATATATATATATATATATATATATATAGGCTCATTATTGCAATAACATTTTAGGAGTTTTTCAGACTATTCATCTTTACTGTTTTATTTTCTTATAAGAACTGAGAATTTGGCTAATAGTTCTTAGAAAATACTACCTAAATCAAAGATATCTTGTCCAAATGAACCTCCTCCATCATTTTGTGTTGAGTGTTTGCTATTAAGCAATGGTTAACAAGTTAATCATGCAGTAAGTTTAGTCCATAGCAGATGCTTCACTATTATTGCCCTGTGCCAGACTATACTTATTAAATACCTACATATAATTTAGATGAATAACTAAATTCTATGATTTCTCAGCAATCTGTGAATGATCACTGTGGTCATTACAAATTTGCATTATCTCTATAAAAATATTAATGATTTTTGGTTGTTTTTATATATATATATATATATATATTTACTCAATTAGTTTTTTGTTAATATATCATCATTATTGTCAGCAATAGCAGCAGCTATTGCTAATCTGCTGCAGGACAAAGACCCTTCACAGTTCGTTTCATGGTGGCCATTACTGTGCTATACTCTGCAATGACTTACCAGCACATCCCTCTATCTCACCTCTCCATTTTCTATCTGTTTTTTTTTTCTACTATGTTTGCTACCTAATAGGTATCAACAAGCAACATTTTACTCCTTCTATTATCATTTCTTGCTATGTAACAACCCCACCTCCATTTTTTGTTGATATTTCTAATCTGTGTCTATTTCCTGATCTCTATTAACTTCCTTTTTATTTCTTATCCAAACCTTGATTCACTTTTGACCTTTGTGCATTTCTCTGTATTCAAGTGATTTTCTTAAGTTTCATGTTTTGTACATGATAACAAGCATTATGTATTCATTATAATAAATGTTATTTTGCAAGTTTATTGGCAAGGTGCTTTTCATTATTTTTTTTTTCTAATAAATGCTTTCAGTCCTATCATTATATGTTGGTTAATTTCTTTTTCATGATCATATTAATGTTATCTATTCTAAGTGTGTGTGTGTGTGTGCGTGTGTGTATATATATATATATATATAAAGAAATATAGTCTTAAGGTGTGCTATATTTATGGAATAAAGTGCTCAATATCAGAGATAGAGCGTGTGTAAATAGAAAGTGAACATAGAAGTCAACACTTAGAGGCGACAGTCTGTTTCATGCTATATGCAATCGTCAAGCCACGTGGCTTGACGATTGCATATAGCATGAAACAGACTGTCGCCTCTAAGTGTTGACTTCTATGTTCACTTTCTATTTATATATATATATATATATATATATATATATATATACATACACACACGCACACAAACCTGAACTTCTTCCAGTTCATTATTTTCTTTTCTTTTTTCTGAATATTATAACTGGACACTTCTTTTGTTTTATCTCTGTTTTTAAAACCTACATTGAGACTTACCTTACTTTGGTCATTTATCATTTCTTGTAATTCATTTGGTGGTTTTGATGTTACTATGAAATCATAGATGGTTTATGCTTTCACCCATTCCTTCTCAGATACCTTCAATACCTACTGTAAATAGTTTTGGTAAAATCATATTCCTTGTATAAATGTATGTGAGTGAAAGTCAAGTAACAAATGTGTAGCTAAGAAATGAGGAGTTGTTCCCCTTAATTTACTTCTGTTGACTATAGCAGAAAGTAACATTTGAATAAAAGCCTTATAAAAAGTGGTTTTTGCTTTCATGACACTTCTTTTTCAATACTTTTTATCTGTATCTTTGTGTAGTCAAATTATTGCAGGATTTATCATATATATTCTTAATAACATTTATTACTTTAAATGTTATATTTATTTGATACTTCTTTTTTTTTAAACAGTTTAAATTTACATCTATTAGTTTGTGTATTTGAGCGTCTTGATAAAAAATGTGTCTTTGTGTTTGAATCTGCATCCCTTTTATAAAAGAAACCAGTATTTAGCCTGTTGTGCTCAGTTAAAATTAGCAGATATGGGATTCCAGAGAACCAAGAGAAATGTACATTTCTTAAAAGGGTGATTGAACTTTGCTGTGATAGCTTTCTGTGTCTGAGCAGTCTAAAGCATGCTGGACCAGATGGTAGTTTTTAATAATAGGGGTGATGTATCTTGAAACCTTGCCAAAAGACAGGCATATTTTCTTTATTAAAACTCTAGAATGCACAGGCTGCTTAGATGTTTAAAGAACATGAATGTTTGTGCAAACACATGTATCCTCTGAATGTAGTGTTTAAAGAAATAATGTCAAATTATGAATAAAATCCATTAATTCCTTAAAAATGAGTTTTATATAAATTTTATCAATACCCTGCTCTGTGGCATGTTCTACCAAAATAATTTTTTTTTTTTTTTTGAGACAACAAAAGCTAAATAAATTTGTTTGTAGTATTCTGTTGGTTTTTTTTTTTTTTTATCAGTTGATTTATTGTTTGTAGATGGTCTATTGTTGTAGCTACTCTGAAAACTTGTCTTTTTACATAGCTGATTTTCATGTAGAGTGTTCTTTAGCCTTTTTATTAGTATTTATGGAAACAGTTTGTATATGCTCAATAGTAATGTGATAAGGAAGTAGTTACTAGTAAGGTTTTTTTTTTTTTTTTTTCTCCTTTTATTATAAAGTAGGATTACTATTCCTAGATTGCATCTCTCAAAAGGTCTATTATTATGCCATCTTCATCTTGGTGCTTTTCTTTAGATTTTGAAGCACAAACCTTATTTTATCTGTTGTTACCTCAGGAACATCACTAGTATCTGCCAGATTAAGTGTTAGTGGTATTTTAATTTTCACAATCCTACAGGTTTGCACACTACTCCTCAGTTTTCCTTAACTTCTTTATATTTGCTAATGTCCTTGTTTCTATCAGTGCAAGCATTTGTTGTTTATCTGTGTGGAATATATTGATCAAATATGTTACAAGCTCTTCCTTTCCATTTTTGATATCTTTCTATATATGTGCTTATGCCCGTGACTTTATATGTATTGATTGTAAACAGTTATTTCAGTTTTGTCAGGCTACATATCTTTAATCATCTCTGAAAGTAAGAATTTAAAGCTAAATTTTTTTAACATTTTTTATTTACAGTTGTCTTTATATTTGTGTATTTTGTTATTAATTCAAGCAAATATAAACACATTATTTCCAATAATTTTCTATTGGAAAACTTTGATACTTGATCTTGTTTCATATAATTGCAAAAATAGATTACCGAGAAATTTTCTTGAAAACATTTTCATTATTAACCAAAGGGAAATAAAAACAAAAAAAGCTGTTTAATTTTATTATTTTATCGCTCAACTTATACAACTAGACAATCATAATAATAAAATAAAATATTTTAGATGGTATCAAGTTTTTTAAATTCATCTTAATGTGACGGTCATTATTAACTTATATGAGGTTTACAAATTTCATTTTATATCTAACAATTTGAATTGTCTCAGCTGTCATCTCCAAACCTACATTAAAATATACATTCCATTACATGTAAGAATTGTTTTAATTATCATTTGGATATTTTTACAGAGCTATTTAAAGTCCATTTATATCATGTAGGATTGTTATACCTTTCCTGAAACAAATTACATTAAACTCTATAATGAAAATTACTGTAAGACTTTTCTATTTAAAATCTACAATGAACACTGGAAAATAAATAAAAAGGATAAAAACTATTTTTTCTAGTTTTTATTTTAACATAACTTTAATATATTCCATTTTGAAATATTTCAGTTGAAGAAGAAAATGCACGAAGGATAATTAGTTTCAAGCAGTATGTGTATCCAAACCTATGTACCAACTGTCCTCAATTTTCAAGCTTAGACAAAGAAGTTACTTTAAAGAAAAGGTCAAAGAAATAAGAAATCACTTTCATATTAATGATGTGGAAATGTGTATTTAAGCTTTTTTTTTTTCAAAACAGTTTTTATGATAGAATCTTAATTCTTTTTCTGTTATGTATGTGAAAATACAGTAGTGTACAAAAGTCTTTAACAACTTTAAACTATTGTAATTTTGTAATAATTGCCAGTTTATAAGTAAATGTTTTGTATCATGTTTTCTACAGATGAAACATTGGCCTGATTGAAGTCATTCCCATACCTAACTATCATATTTTGTAGCAGTGGTGCTGAATGAGAAGGAACGATGTGAGACAAACCCCAAAAGTGGCTGCCCAAAAGCTTTTGGCCACTTCACATGAATCAAGCCAGATGCAGTATTTTAAACAGAAAAATATCTATAATTCAAATTTATTATGAAACATTAATTTCAAGAAGTTACTTTTTTTTTTTTTTTTTTAATATTTCATGTGACTTCCTTTAGTTTAAATTGCTTCATTGTATTTGGTACGATTCAAGCTACCTTCAAATTTAACCAACTTTCTTGAACCAAAACTTTTTATATATCTCCAAAGCATATGATTCTTACTCTCAAACTTCACTGTTTTCATCATGTGCCATGGGAGTTTTTACTTTCTTGTAGGCCTTCTGACAAATTCTCACTTATTAGAATGCAGCTAGATCCTTGTTTCATTGCTTAATGAGATCTTATTCCAAGCATCCCATAATTTATACCTCTTTGACCAACTTAAACTTGCTTTCAAATGCTTTTTGTTTAATGCTAGTTTCTTAGCTGAAATGCACTCCTTTTGTTCATATTTTTGAAGGCTGATGCTTTGTGGTATCTCAGTCAGTTATGTGCCATGTGTGATACAGCGTAGGTGAATATGTATCTTTCAATACATGACTGACGAAGCAGATTTTTTTCCACAGTAGGTTGCCATTTCTTTCTGCAGTAGACCAGTTGCTATCCAAGACTATAGAACCTGGTCTATCCTGCTATTTACCCATAGCTGGGGAAGAAGAAGAGGATCCATACCTTTCCCAAGAGTATTAGCACGTATATGAATATAATGGATTCAACTAGAATTTGAATTTGACTCTCTAATTCCTCAATCTGAGCTGCTATCCGTTACTCCACTGTGGTTATGCAACCTACTGCAGGAAAAAATCTGCCTTGTCAGTCATGTATCAAAAAATACATGATCACCTAAGCCCGTATCACGCACAACACATAACTGACTTGTGGTATCTACTGACATCAAATTGGACAATCTATCCATCTATTATTTTGCAGTTCCTTTAGTTGAGTTTTTGCTGTCTTAAAATATTTCAATACTACCATGCTGCTAATTTAAGTAGCCATATCCTAGTCAATCCAAAACACTCCCAACGTTTTGAAACTTCAAGAGGAATTCTGAAATACTGCTTCTTGAAAATCTTCTCTGCAGGTTTATATATTCTTGGCCAACTTCACTCTTCATCTTTGTTTCTTTGAAAATTTTTTCCATGATTTCAAAAAATAAAAGAAAGTAATTTAGTGTAAGAATTTTCACTGTAGATCTGAAAAAATTGTTGTATTGTTTTTAAAAAAATTTGCATCATAGCAACTTTTGTTTTGTAACAGCACCAAAAATAGAATATCAAAAAGGCCAATTTAGAAAGTTACTTAGCTTCTTTTCCTCTCATTCAGAATCTCTGCTAGCAAATATAATTAGTTATGGAAATAATTCCAATGAGGCCAATGTTTCATCTGGAGAAAATGTGATGAAACACATCCATTTATAAGCTGACAATTATTAAAGCTTTACAACAGTTTAAAGTGGCCAACGACTTTTGCATGCTACTGTATAAAGGTTATATCCCAAGGTTTTAACCAAATTAATTATATTTTTTAGTTGTGAAAAAAATATACAATCACATTTACTAAATATATAATAAGAGTCCCCCCGCCCCCCGACATCAAAATGTTCCAGAATATACACAGTATTAAATAACTATTTAACTGTTTTTTGTTCTTATTTCCTATGTATTTAGAAATAAAAAAAAACTACTTTAAACTATAACTAGAAATAGAATAAAAGATTGTAATCAGTTTAAAAGAAAGAAAAAAAAAAATTTGTAGATACTTTCAAA
Source organism: Acanthosepion lycidas (assembly GCA_963932145.1). Taxonomy (NCBI): domain Eukaryota; kingdom Metazoa; phylum Mollusca; class Cephalopoda; order Sepiida; family Sepiidae; genus Acanthosepion; species Acanthosepion lycidas. The sequence goes on from OZ010608.1 coordinate 63,193,052, forward strand.
AATATTCTTACAATCCAAAATATGTTTTGGCTTTATCTATAAACCATTAAAAAAAAAAAAATCAATCAATAATTTGTAAACTAATAAACTGGCTAAATACTGCTACTTTTTTTTTATTTTTGCTGTGTATGTTGGTCAATTCATAAAATTCTGAAATCTTTATTTGCTAGATAAGTCTACTTCTAGAAAAAGGCAAGATCACTTCCATCAAATTGACAAGGTTTAATCAGACTGATATGACCCATTTGCATAAAATAGGGCGAGAGATACTTAAACTTATATGTACTTATTTTAAGCAAAAATCAGAATTTTCTCATAAAGTTATAGGGTACACTGCTTTTATTGAACTGTTTATTTGTGTATTTGAAATATTGGTAACAGTATTTTCTCTGAATCAATGAATGAATATTCTATTTTTCATTTCTTGCTTTTTAAGTTAATTTTTTAACAAGACTATTATTTATTAAAATCAAAATTAAGCTTGATAGTTTCACAAAACGTTTTTTTATATTCAATCATAGATAATTCTTTTTACCAAGGCTTATCTGTGTTTGCATATAAGAAAACATTTTGAAACTACCAAGTTTGATTTTAAGACTTGAAACAAGAACTGACCATATTGAAAGTTCTTTCCCTGTCTATAGAACTATAAAAAACCTAAAATTTCTCTTTTGTTGTAGGTTTTCCACACAAACTTCAGGTGTCTATAGTTTATCCTGATCTTCATTTTTTTTCTTTAATAGGTCAAATATATCTTTCTAAAATTGAATATTTTACCATTGCTTGGCAGTAGTATTAGGCTTTGCAGATGTTGTAGAGCATATGTGTTTCATGATAGTAATTTTTCATTCCTAACTATAAACAGTTTAGATTATTATTATTATTAGTAGTAGTAACAATAATTTACTCAGTTAAAGACCATGTTATTACCTGTTAAGTAATTGTTTTTATGTAATAAACTCCAACAAAGGACAATATGAAATTGATTTGTTTTACAAAAGCAACACATTTGGAAGTATGATCTAAAGTTTAAGTTAACTTTTTCAAATAACAAAATGGTGGACATCAGTGTAACAGGTATATCACATGTTGACTGGTAAAACTAGTGAAAGCCATCTTTTGTTCTAAAATGTGTATGTATGATATCAATAAACAAGATACTATGAATATTTTTTAACTATAGACCCTAGTTAAATGAACTGTGATTTTTCTTCTTATTGTTCATATTTTCTTTTCTTTCAGATGGAGCAACGAATGACACTGCCCCTAAGGAAGGTGTTGCAACAGGCTCTCCTGGTCAGAACAGGCATCGGTGACTGCTGTATATACAAATTGTAAAATACTACAGGCATAATTTATTTGGGCTGATGAGCTGTTGCCTCCACCATTACCACCACTACCACCACCACAACTACTACTACTACTACTACAACTACTACTACTACTACTACCACCTGTGCTGCACACTAAGTTAGAGGCCGCTGCCATCACTTTCTTTTCTTCTCAGACTGGCCCCGTCCTGTCAATGCCGCCACCAAAAATAAATAATTATCACTGTTCTAAACCTTTTACTACTTTTACAGATGGGGTGTCGGTGGATGTGAGGCTTGAGGTCTTCTACTATCTATCTTCCTACTACTATTGCTACTACTATTAATCATCTATGTACTACATCTACTACAACTCCTACTACTACTACTACCACCAGAAACACAATCCCACTGCATCTTTGGGTTAATTATTGTTGTTTGTTATTGTTGTGTTGTAGTCTTAGCTCTAAAAATAAAAATAAAAAAAAGAAACAAGAAACTAAATGAAAACAAAAAATGATGAAAATTTTATATCTCTCTCTCTCTCTCTCTCTCTTACCCATCCTTATCAATTCAATTCTTTATCAATTTGGGTTCCTGTAAATTAATGGGGCTTAAGGGTTTCTATAAGTAAGAATTTGGGTTCATTTTTTTATGAGTTGGATATATATATATATATATATATATATATACATATATATATATATATATATAGTAAAAGAAAAATGTTCTTTTTCCTTTCATTTAATTTAATTTGTCAACTAATAAAACAGTGATTAGGGATCTTTTTTGTTTAGTCTTTAGTTGGCATCACTAAAGAAAAATGTCTGATTCTGCAGGAGACAATGACAATATCAACTGGTGGCTCAATTGCTTTTTTTGTTTTTGTTTTCCTAGTCATAGAAGTTCATGTTAAAAAAATGAAATGACACAGTTGTCTAGCTACACCTGGATCAGTATTGTCATTTACTACATATACATACATATACATACATACATACATACAAATTTCTTTTTTTCCCTTTGTCTTTCCCTAATCATTTTTAAAAGTAAATTTATTGATTCTTTTTTTGATTGAGAATAAATATAAGTATTTCCGTACACTTTTTTTTTTATAACTCTCATGTGGACATGCATCTAAGATGTAAAGGAATGTCAAATAAATCAGCTATTATTATCATTAATATTACTAAATTACTACTACAACAGTCATGCAAAATAGTCCAATGTCTGTCTTGGTATACAACATTTAACAGATTGAATAAACCTGGGGTTGGTTGTTGGTTTAAAACCACATAATGGAATTATTTATTTAGTAGTTTTTATGTAAGTCTTTAAATTTAGAACTAATTTCTTCCACTCTGATTTGGCACTCGTTTATGTTATAAGATTTCTATAAGGGATGTTATTCTTTCCCAACAGTCAACAAAATCATGGTTCACCTATTAGGGATTATTCCATATTTCTTGGGTGTTTTGTTTTTTGTTTATAATATATATATATATATATATATATATATATATATATATATATATATATATATATATATATATATATATATTATATTTTAGTTGACCAATTAACATGATCTCATCACCAAGTCTCTATTTAAGTCAAGTTCTCTCTTTTGTCACTTTTGTGGTAACCTAACCCAAGTTAATTGCTTAGCAATCTTTTGTTCATTGATTAATCAATATTCTTGATTACTTAACAGTAAGTTCTTGCACATTTATTGCTCTATAAAACCTCTCTCTCTCTCTCACTCACCACCCTTTTTTTCTAATCATTTATATCCCTGTATATATATAATTAACAAGAATCTTACATTGATCCTAATCTGGTGGCCTGTTTAGAATTCCTCTAACTTATCAGTGTTTTAGAAATCTGCCTAATATTTTAGAAAGTGGAGTTGATATCTGTAACATTTTTAGATTATTTAGAAAATTTATACAAAGCAACAACTAAAATGGTGGCAGTCTGGTTGTTTTAATCCTTTCCTCATCTCCTACTTGTCATATTTGGGGGGATTTAACTATCAACCTAGCATTTTCAAATTTACTGACCTTTTCATTTTTCCTTCTCATTGTCATTGTTATATAACCTGGTGACATGATGGATTCTCAATTATGATCTATTTTCTGCTCAAAAAGAGGATCCATTGTGTGGACAAGTTTATGGTTCAAATTATTGTTTACTACTACTATTAATATTATTACTATCATCATCATCACTCTGCTTATTGTTTTACTTATTAATATAATTATCATTTTCATTATCATCATCCTCATTGTCATCATTATCATCATGTTTGGTACTTCTTCCCCCAACTGATTTTTTCCAAGGTGGAAAAATAAGGCCAGATTAAAAAAAAAAATTTTTTTTTTTTTTTTTTTTTTTTTAAATTTAAAAAATTTTGAAGTAACAAAAAATGCAGAACTAAAAGAAATGATCTCTCAGTTGTTAATAAAACTTGAACCTGTTTACTCTATACGTAGCCACAATGCAGAAAACTTAGTATCAGTTGGGACATCACTTTTTTCATACATATATATATATATATATATATATATATATATATGCACATCAGCAGCAGCACCCTGTAGTTTTTAAAACAAAAAAAAATTAAAAAAAATATTAGATATTAAAATATAACCTCAACGAATTCACCTGCAGGCAGGCAAGAATTCATATTGTAGATTACTTTTTGTTTTTCTGATCTTGTTTGATTAAGAATGAATTAATTTTATCAAAATTTAAAAATGTGTTGATGTTTTGTATATTGGGGAAACAAACACATGTAACAAAAATTTTAAAAAGCCAAAAAAAATTCTCTCTCTCTCTCTCTCTCTCTCTCTCTCTCTCAGGTGGGTATTGTAGCTCATCTGATTTCAAAAAATCAATTTTAACTTAGCTATATTAGTAAAAAAAAAAAAAAAAAAAAAAAAAAGTGAAAAAAAAATAGAAAAAAAGAACATGGCTGTCTCCCTTTAGGGACAACCATCTACACTTTTGGGAAGTCTTTCACACTTTGTGCCCTCTGTGCTTAGTTCATTTGCATACTTGTCAAACCTATAAAACCCAACAGTATAGCTATCTACTTTAATAATAACTTTGTCTTTTCTCTCTGATAATTTACCAGTATTGAAATGAAATTTGTTTCTTTTAAGAAAAAATAATTTTGTTTTTAAAAGAGAATTCATGTCCTTTATTAAGTTTTTGTTCATTTCTAAACCAATTTTTCTCTGTCTCTCTTTCTTTCTCTCAGGTAACCATGTCTTTTTTTGTACAGTTATTTGGTGCCAATGTAATACAAATTATTCCTTACAGAGTGAATCTATTATAAAGAGAAAAGAATTATAATTCAAGGAAGGAAACATACTCAAGGATTTTTCAAAAGAAAATAAAGTGTACTTTGTCTCACTGTTAATATATTATCAAGTCAATTATTACATTTGCTTTTTCATATATTCTTCTGACACATTTTTCAATCTTCTTTCTCTCTTTTTGACTGTTGTTTGCAGCTATCATGTCTGTCTATATTAACAATTTGTATCAAAACAAAATACAAGAAAAAATACACTTAAATTCTAAGTGCATTAATTGATATATATTATTAAGTGTTAACTGACTATATGTCAGCTTTATTCCTATCATTTTAAACTTTAGTTTCAACATTTTATACTATTATATAAATTTATCTAGTAGTGATGGCTTCCTTGACAAACTCAATGTTAGGAAATTTTTTAAACTTATTCAGTTGCAAATAGTGCCTTCTTAATAAAAATGTCTAATGTAATTAAAAGGTTTCAATGTGGAGCAGCAATCATAACAATGTCAACTTATTCAGTGTGATCCTACAAACAATTTTTGATTACCAATTGTTCTATTTTTCAACACCAGAAGAAAAAAGAAATTAGATTAAGACACAAATTAAAATACATTTCTATCAGCAAATTCAAAATGTAAGAAATTGTCTTGAATATTTTTTAATTTCTGGATTTTAAAGACATTCATTTCAATTGAAGTTTTAGATGCTACTTTAATTGTCATAAATATTTTCTTTTAGTTTAAATATGTAATTTATTTCTATTCTGTTATAAAACAATATTTTTCTTTTTTTTCTTGCAAGGTTTGATATGTATTAATTAATTTTTATATTTTATAAAAATATTTGCATTTCGTTAATTAGATCAAGTTAGTTTTTGTTTGCACATTGAAACAATATTGTTATTTCGACCATAATGTAAAGTTAATATTGTTGGCATATCTTCAATTGAATGGCAGCATGTCTTTTTCAATACATAGATAAAACATGAATAGATAGAAGATAACAACAACAAGAACAATTCAAGACAAACTTTCTAAATATGCAAATTCAAAATGTTTATTTTTGCAATTGGTATTTCACCTATCTCAATATTTGTTGGTATTGTTTTTATCTGGACATATAAAATTATTTCAATTAATGTACAACAATCTACAATCTATCAGCATAGAATTTTGTTTTTTAATTTTAAATAAAAAAATTTATTTATTGCATGAAAATTAGTGACTTCTATTAAAAGAATATTTTATTAGCTATAACATGGAGCACAAAGTTAAATTTGTACATTTTAACAACAACAACAACAACAACAACAAATCTAACCGTTTACTCTGTATCACTTTTCAATAATATATGCTCTTTTTTTTTTTTTTTTTTTTTTTTCAAACATTAAAAAATGTGGCAAAAATAGTTTTATGATATTTTTAAAAATTATAAATAAAGTATGACAAAAATCATTTTATATTTTTGTTCTACTTGTATCTTATTTTGTCCTTTTTTTATTTATTTTTACTTTTGATCATGTTATTAACAATTAATTTATTCTTGTGACTTTGCAATAACAAAGATATTTTGCTTTTTGAAATGTTTACCAAATTTTCTTTCTACACATTTCCTACTAGACACATTACGTAAACTTTTACTAACTACTTTATACATTTAAGCTATCAAACAAAATATTAATTCTTCAGTGTAAGAATTATTTCAATAGATTCCCTTTAATGTTTCTCTTACAGTCACATAAACACTTTATATTTTACAGGCATCATGGTTCTTTTTATGCAGATATTTAATATTTGAAAAGATTTTTAAAATTATTTAGTCCAATTTTTATCCCTTTTACTAATTTTTAGACTACTGGTCCAGAACATTTCTGGTCTCAATTCTTACAAAGCGCCAATGATTTTACAGAAGGGAGATTGATCTATGGTGAGAGAAAGACTTGCTTTCTTGATTGAATACTTGAACATATATAGAAGTTGAGTGATAAAACTGCTTTACAAAAGTATTTCAGTTCACAATCAATCAACAGTTGAACACATTATTTTTCATGGGAAATGATTCTTACTTTATTTATCATAAGTATTGCTACTATTTTCATAAGACTAGATAATGTCTATTATTCTATGAATAGATGATAATTAGTTAAGATGATTTATTATTGAGCTCTCTACTCAAGTATCAGAATATTCAGAACATTAGCATTATTTATGTCAATTAAAAATTCACTGTTGGTCATTGATATAGAATCATCTTCGGTGTAATCGAATCCTCTCCTTTCTTTATAAAAACATATAGCCACATGAATATTCTTTATTTTTTTTTATCATAAACACAAATTACCTTAGTCATGTGTATATGTATGTATAAAAATGCTTGACATGAATGAATATATATTAATATATTTGAATATTTTTGTATATACATTCACATCTCTATTTGTATACAATATTTTATATATATATATATATATATATATATATATATATATATATATATATACATACACACACACACACTTATGTATCAATATGTACACTTTTATATTTGTACATGCATATACACATGCACATATATTTGTCTATGGATATGTAAAGATACGTACATATCCATTGACATGGAAATATACCATAGAAGACATTATTATATATTAGGTATCTCTAATGGTGGATATTGTTTTTGCAAATGTTAATAACATTTTTTTTTTTTTATATATTTTTACACAATATTAAAATGAAAATTTAATTAACTTTTCGTTACATTCAACTGAATAAGCTAAAATGCAATTCATTTGTCATGTTTTCCTTTTTTTGCAAAAATAATAGAAAAAATCTTGCAAAATAATAGAAAAATATTTTTTCACTTTGTTTTATATTTTATTAAACCGGTTTTGATGTATAAATTAACTTTTATAATTTTGTTTTCAAAATCCTTTTTCATTTTATCCACCATTTTGAGAAAATGCATTTTACTACTTAAGCTTGGCAATCAACTCGGAATAGTTAAAATGGGTTTAATAATTGTTTTAAAATTTGTTTTTTCTCATTGGTTGAATATCTTGTTTATTTTTCTCTGATGGGTTCTTCAGAAATATAACACTGCCTTTTGTACCTTTTTGAAGGTTTTTAAAAAAAAAAAAAAAAAAAAAAAGGAACTGAACATGTTATTGATCAGTTTGTTCTTTGATTTAAATTTTGGTAGATTATTTTATAGTTTTTAGAGTAAATAAAATGTTCTTTACACACGCACACGATATAACTTTCTGTGAAGGGTTCTCTTCCCCAGCCCCCAGTAAATTTTCTAAAAATAAAGTTTAATTTTTTGAAAATGCAGAATGAAAATGATAAGCATTTCTTGTCAAGATTTTATTAGAAGCTATCATCAGAATCATAATGCTAAGTGTTTACTAATTTCTTTAATTCCTCCATTCCACATGGACATTTACAATGTTATCATGATTAAACTTTGTGCTTCGGTGTCATTCTTTCTCTTTAGGCTTTGTGCCAGTTCATTTACAACCTTTCAGAATCAGAAAAAATTATCAAAAATTCTTTCTTAAAATAAAAAAAGTAATTGTAAACAATTACAGAAAGAATGCATTGGAAAAAATAACAAAAATCAATTTGTGATCCTTAGGTGAACTTTAATTTTAAGAAAAAAAAATGACCTGTAGATTCTTTCTTAAAATTGCTGTTGAATAGTTCAAAGTCAAAAACCATATATATTTAAACAATGAATTTGATGGTGAGACTATTAAGGAGACTTACTGTATAGATGAGTATTTTATTCTTATACCAAATATAAAATTGGCTTGTCTTGTTGCTTTTATTATTGTACATTCTTTTTCTTTTACTCAATATAAAAGACACATTGACCATATTTGTTCTTTTCACCTTTTAGCTATCAATCAGTAATTTTTGAAAACTTGGTAAAGAAAACCTGAAGCCAGTTTCTTTTTTTCATAAATTAAACAAAAAGAATGAATTTTTTGCATTTGTTGTTTGTTTTTGTTTTACCCCTTTTTCATTTTTGAAAAAAACAAAAACATTAGCCAATAAACATTTTTTAGAATGAAGACTAAAATTCAGTATCTGCTCTTTAAATCCATGATGGTTTTTATTTTTATGAAAACACTTAGGACTTGTTGTTACTGTTTTATTTGGCTGAGATGGTGGAATACCAAGTTATTTATAATGAAAATTTGCATTTATTATAAACAGAACAATACCTGTTTGACTCTGGGAGATGTATTTCAAATTTTGTGAAATTAAAAAATATTAATTTTCTCTATGTTAACACATGTATTACATATCTTGCTGACAAATTTTAGCACCCAATTTCTTCTTTCTTTATAAGCTAGTTTTGATATTTGTTTAAAAAAGTATTTGATGATAAAATCAGCAATGATTTTAAAGAATGAAATGATTTTGACTTTTTTTTTTTTTTTTTTTTTTGTAATAATTACTTAGTGGGGGGAGTAGAATATAGATTGTATTGCAAGAACCTTTCTTTGGTGGTTGTTGCTTTCACCATACACACATACACAGAGAAACACATGCTTGTATTTTGTTTTATCTCCTCTCTCTCTCTCTCTCTTTCCTCCTTCCTCCTGCTATTTCACCCTCTCTCTCACACTCCTCACAAAACAATCTCGGGCTGTAAACCAAAGAAACCTCTTCTCAATTCACATCACATATTGTTATTTGAAAAGTTCTAACCTACAACAATGGCATACTTACATTCCATAGTCATTTGCCAAAAGTCACATGTATGCATGAAAAAATACAAATATAAATATGTACACTAACAACATCTGAAGTGACTGTTTTGTTTGTTCTTTTATTTGTTTTGTTTTAAATCATGACACTTATATAACATAAATATGAGAGAGAGAGAGAGAGAGAGAGGAGGCTAAATAATGTGGCAGTCTATCATCTTTTTGCATTTTATGTTGGTCCTCCTTGAACAGAAAAAAATTGCATTTTGATGGAGATCAAAACAGAAAAAAAAATCATGCAGCAAACATACTCTTATATAAAAAAAAATCTTTAGAAATGGAAATGATAATAATGACTTTTTATTTCATTTTAAAATTGAATTTTCTTTTCTTTGTTCACTGGTTAGTCAGTTAAAGAGCAATTGTATGAAAGTGAATTATGTAATAACATTAACAGAACAAAAAAAAGAAGAAAGGAAAAAGAACTAAAATTCTGGCTATCAATAAATTCATTTGATGATGTTCAATGCATTTGCTGGTTCCTCAATATGCAATAGGTTTTTTTTTTTATTTTGTTTTGTCTTATTTCTTTTCTTTCTTTTTTTTTTCTTTTTTTTTTTTTTTTTTTTTTCAGGTTGAGGGAATATCTTGAACAATTTAGTTAATTCCCGTTCTTTCTTAAGCACACATGTTTTCATCTCCCTTATTCTTCATGCATATTAAAACAATTTTAAAAATGGATCTATTGTAGATGCCTTACAAACTTCAGGTTTGTAAAATCAACTACTTTAAAGTTCTTTTCAATATTTGCATAATGTAGTTATATATTCATATGATCTCATACAAGTTTTGTTACTTGAAAGTAATTTAATTTTAACTAGTTATTTCAAAACAAATTTTATAAAAATGCTTTACTTCTGTTAGATTTTATTAACTGAACAGTTTATAAATAGTATTAAAAGTATATATACAAAAATTGTAATTTTTATATAATGAAGTAATGTTATTTAATATCTAATTACCTATTAGCGTACTAATATATAAGTGTGAAAAATAATATTAGGTTGGTGCAAAAATAATGTCGGTTTCTCACATGTGAGAAACCGACATTATTTTTGCACCAACCTAATTAAAAAAAAAAAAAAAAAAAACTTACTAATATTGTAGTCAGAAAAAAAGAAACTAGAATACTATTAGTAAAATATAGAAACTTCTGAAACATTAAGGATTTTAACGTCTAAACTGTTTTATCTTCGACTTTCTCTTTTAATTTTAACATTCAAATATATCACCAGAGATTGTTATTATTTAATTTTTCATAATAAAAATAAAAAACACTTTCATAAATATATATATATATATATATATATATATATATATATATATAATGTAAAAGTGAAAACTGAATTTTAACATTTTCATCATCCATCCATCTTGGTTTTTATTGATTTCAAAATAAAATAAAATTCTAAAAATATCCAACCATTAATATTTTTTTTAATTTTCTTGCACCTTCTTCCTCTTTCAGATTTTAATTTCTTTATTCACAAATCTTTACTCTTTCTATCCCTTCATCTTTATTTCTCTCCTTTCTTCTTTTTCCCTCCTGTTGTCTTCTGAAAACTTAAAGTACCGACAAAATAGACAGCTGTATTTAATTTACAGAATAATAAATGTTTTTAATAAAACGAAAAACAGAACTTTTAAAAAGCAACAGAAAAAGGTTAAAATTTTGATGTTTTTTGTTAGTATTCACTAAACTGGCTTTTTCAAAATCAATTGTTTGGACTATAACCATACTTTATTAGTTGCTTCTGTGTGCGAACGAATGTGTGCAAACGAGTGTGTGTGTGTGTGTGTGTATTGCAATTTCAGTGGATGATGCCACGTGGTAGTGGTATTATCACTATACTACTTGTTCTTGTTGCACTGGGAAGAACGGCTGAAACATAAAAAGTTAAGATTTTTTTTTTTTTTATAATTTAAAAATTATATTAAAAGAACGTGTTATACTATTGTTGGGGTAAGGGTGAGAGTAAATGATGGAGTTTTTTCCTCATTTCAAAATAATTTTGTAAGAAATACTGTTTTGTACAATTTTCTGCCACTTGAAGCCATTAAAGTGGCTTAAAGCAGAAAACTAATAGAGGGTTGTCCAATTACTGTTTTATTCTGTTTTGTTAACTGAGTGTTATCTTTTAATGATATAAAAGATGGCCATATTTTATGTCTAATGTTAACTTTTTCCCTCTTTCTCTCTCTTTTCACATTGGCACCTTTGTTCATTTTGCAATGCTTTGTCTGTTGATTGCAAATTTTTAAGCTAGCTGATTTTTTTTCTTTTTTTGACTCGGATGTTACTTTTATATGCATGTGTAAGGAGCATCCTATGCCTAACAATAACAAATTCTTAATGTAGTAGCAGTGGTAGTTACACCTTTGGATTTGCCATTACAATTTCATTCAACATGTAACAATGCACTGACTACCTTAGAATTATTCTCTTTTTTATTGTCTTTCCCAACTAAAACTTTCTTTAAACAAAATAGAGGATTTCTATATACCAAATCTTTTAAAACACTGAAGAAAAATATATAATAAGCCATTGAGCTATCAGAAGAGTCCTCTAAAAGTTAAAGAATACAAAAGCTTTTGCCTGTCTTTTGAATATTTCAAACCTGATTATTATTGTTTCTACTATAAACATGAATATTAAAAAAAAAAAATCTTGTGTGTGTGTGTGTGTATATATATATATATATATATATATATATATATATATAGATAGATAGATCCAGCAAAACAAGCCAGAGGCCCTTTTAGAGATAATTTCATAGTAGTAAAGCAAAAACACAACAATTTACAAAAATTAAACTCTACAAAAGTAAATTTATTGGGCTTTTGGTTTGTGTTTGCAGTTATTTTCCAGACTTGCCATTGTTGTTGTTGGAGTTTTAAAATCTAATTTATTTTGTTTTGTTTTCTCTCTCTCTCTCTCCTCTCATAACTTGAAAGAAAAATCTTAATATAAGAAGCATTTCTATTGGATTGTATAAAGCATATATTAAAGCATGCCTAAATTTATAAGGCCAGTTTCTTTTTAAGAGGGACAAATTCAGTGACCAGAAAACCTTCATGGGGAATGGACTTTTTTATACTAAAGCTTGTTATTCTTGCATTGTATTATAATATTACTTTTTTGTTGTATTTTTCCTTTTTTTCTGCTTCCAGTCATGAAGGTGAACCCAAAATATGTGTACATATATAAAAAAATATATATGTGTATGTGTATGTTAGTTGGTCTCTGTCTTCACCACCCCAAGTACTTTACCCAGCTCTATTAAGTTTAAGGTTTTTTATACCAACAGATTTACTTAACATATTAAAAAAATAAATGATTAATTGTGGCAACATTTAGAACTTGGAGGTATTTTGAGTTAATCATCATTATCACTTTATTATAGAGTTAAAGTTTCAGTTTTATTTCTCTTTTCTATCATTAGTATACTAAGTGCCATTCATAGTTTGCAAACTGCCACTTTGAGATGGATGGCATGACCTTTCTTGCAAATGTCTCCATTCTTTGAATTTATATATTTTATAAATGGTGAGTTCTGCTTTTGACTCTTCACAAGTTCTTAGACTTCTACTGGAATCAGTAAAATCCACACATAGGATTTTGCATATTGCTAGTAACTTTTGCTATTCTAATGTGTACAGTATTGGCTAGAGTAATATTAAATGTAAAAATGACTGTAAAAGGGCAACATTTATTACCCACAAGATTAATAAACACTTTAAACTTACTTAAATCATTTTTAATTTTGAATGTCTGTCAATAGAGATATATTTTAAAATTATCTTTATTCATGTATTAAAAATAGGTTATCAATAATATATCAAATAATATTCTCTTTATGTATATTTTATTTTTTTCTGTGACAAAATTATTCAGGTTGCATGAATTTATTGTCAGGATAGACAAACAATAACTGCTTTTATTCTAACAGGTTAGTTTTCTCATGATACACGCTTAGGCGATCATGTATCCTTCGATACATGACTTACCAGGCACATTTTTTCCCCGCAGTAAGTTGCCATTTCTTTCTGTAATCGACCAATTGTCATCCAAGACTATAGAACCCAATCTGTCCTGCAATTTACCCATAGCTGGGGGGAGAAGAAGAGGATTCATACCTTTCCCAAGGGTATTAACATATAACTTAGGCAAATATAGTTATTCTTGAAATGCAAATAAAATTATAGCTTGATCTAAAATGCTTATTTACACTTTCCGTTGGTTTTTACACTCACTCTTTTTATTGCATTCCATGTTTGCAAATTATTTGGTTTTAATTCAAGTTCAAAAGCAACTATTGAGAGAATATAGTCTTTTGTACTTCAGGATTTCTACAGTCATGCATTTCTCAGATTTACACTAGGATAAAAATTTACATTTTCTTATTTATAATTGCATGTTGTGTTGGTCTTGATTGTCTTCACAACCTTTCAGAATAAAATTACTTTCTCTTATTTCATTATCCTGAAATAAAAGATTACTTTAAAAATGCTTTTATAGTTCTACTTTACTATGTGTAAATATTGTTCTAATATTATTACAATATTAATCAATATTTTACTATGTATAAATTGTTCCTTTTCAAATGATTGTCATTAATTAAATTATACTTGTACTAAAAACAATTTAACTTAAATCCTGAAAGTCATTTTCATTAAAAGAAGTAAATGTATAAAATGTTTAAAAAATCTTAAAAGTCAATCATATGCTCGAATAACATCCAGTAAAAATTTACAAAGTAAATAAACTAAATCTTAATGTCAAAATGTTTCTGCCTATCTGAGTGTGTATGTTTTATTTATATATATATATATATATATATATATATATATACACACACACATACACACAAAAGAAAAACTTAGCCTTTTGCCTTTATTCATATTATCTTTTTACACACATATAATAATGTATGTGTGTGTGATATGCTAAATAGAAATTGATACTGACTGGCTGGATTTTAGTATTTTCATTAACATTATCTAATTTTGTACTTATTTTTCAACTACACAACACTATCACAACGAATTCACATACATGCAACAAATAATAATAATGAAAATATAAACAATTTGTGTTCCAAGCCAACTTTTATTGACACTTCATACTCCATTAATTATTCTCAATTTTGTAATTACTCTTCACCACCCCCACACACATGCTTTGTCTTTTCCCTTCAAATGGCTCTTTTTGTTTTTCTATGCATCTTAGAAAACCATCACAATTTTTGTAAACAGTACATTGCATTCCCTTCAATTTCCACACATCAATACCAAACTGATCATCATTGTTGCTTATTTTTCTTGCCTCTGTAAATTTCTAAGAAAAAAAATTAATAATCACTACAACAGTTCAGTTACTATAATACATGATTTATATTCATGTCTGTTTATTGCAAAATTTCCAACACTTACTGCAATTTATGTAATCAGTATTTACTATGATATTTTTGTGGTGTTTCTCTTATAAGCAATCAATTGTTCTGCTGTGATAGAGTTAAATAGTTATGACAACATTCCTCAAGCAAATAAAGAATGGTTCACTTCTAATTTCTTTAAATTACAAGCCAAAGATCATTTTGTTACAATTGTCCACACAAATTTCCAAATTATGTCTACAGTGGGTTTGTCGATCAATTTTGATTAAATCCAATTCCTTATTAAACACTGGAATTATAGGGCCTGAAATTTATTAATTTTTACAGTCTTTTCAAGGTCAGTTGAGAGTTTCCCAATATTAAAGATAACTTACCCTTTAAGATAAGTAAAGATGTTGCTTGTCATGAATCTACAGTGATGTTGAATAATAAATTTTCAAAATTTTAATGCAAATAAATATGGTATTTTTTTTTTCTTTTTTATCTCGATTCACTTAAGCAAATTCTGAATCTCTTAAAGCATTTAGACCACTACAAATTATACTAAAATGTCCTTGAAATTAAATATCCTTAACTATGAATTCATTTAAATATGGCTACATTAACACAGACCTGAATCTGACCCATAGTCCTTTTTCTTTTTTTTTTTTTTTTTAAGTTTAAATATTCTGATGGTAATCAAATGTAGTAGTAGTAGTAGTAGTAATGGTGATCATGTCGTCACTTTTTATCTGGTGATGGTGGTGGTCATTTCCTGTCCAGTGAAGATTGTGGTCACATTCTGTCCAGAAGCAGACATATACATACCGTTGTTGTAGGTGTTCTTTCATCTCAAGATGACAACATCACACAAAATAGTTGTAATTTTCACAGTTTTACTCATAATTTAAAGCAAATAAATCCTGCATTCATTTGATGTCAAAATCTCATATGAGATTATTTCTTCAGGACTCACATGATGTCAACTTTGTTCTTTTTTTTCTTTTCTTTTTTTTTAATCACAAATTTACTTTTTCCATCTCTTTTCTCATTTAAGAATTCTTTTTTTTTTTTTTCTTTTTTTTTTTTTTTTCTTTTTTTTTTTTTTGAAAAAGAATTTTTAGAAATGGGAACAGGTTTTTTTTTTTTTTTCTTTTTTTTTTTTTATTAAAAACGAACTTTTAAGGAACATTCTTTCACCTTTAATAACTTTTGGTGGCACCAACAAATAAAACTGAATTTTAGTATTGGACTAACAGTAAAAGATGGTACATTCATAAATTAGAAAAGCTAATTACAATACATACTCCTGATTGCATTAATATGACAAACTGTCTTCTCTATATTCACCTTAGATTGTGCAATAAGCAAAAAAGGTTTTATGTTTTTTTAAAAAAAAAAGATTTTAAATAGGTTGTTTTTATTTTTTGGTGGGGGAAGGGCATTTCTTTGATGCTAAAAACAAAAAAGAAAAGTATTCCTTTTTCTTTCATGAAAAATTGATTGTGAAAGATTTTATAAAAATATCTAATTGCTAATGCTTTTCTTTTTCTTGATCTTTTAGTTTATTCCATATTAATGAGTGCGCACAAGCATGCAAATATGTGTGCATGTAAGTATAAATGAGTTTGGATTGTCTGCTGTTGTTAAAAATGTTTAAAAAATTAAATAAATAAAACCTTTCTCCATCATTTACTTATCATTAGGGCTCTTAAAATTTTTGGTATTATGAAAAAGACATTTTTGTAAAAAGTGTATTATAGTCTATCACTTGTAGTTCTGATCTAAACCACCTCTTAATTGTGCAATATCTGTTGCTTTTTAATGAATGAAGCATTGGTTACAATCGATTAAAGCTTCTTGAATTTTTCAGCTGATGTTGGTAACCTGCAATATGAAAATTTGTAAGATCAGGGGTGGGGGAAGCATTATAATAATAATAATGATGATGATAAAAATCATTAAGCTATGAAACCCACCCAGAGATTTAACTGAACATTAAGGAAATTATTATTTGCACCCTATGTTGTAGTTTTACGGATTAAAGAGCAAAACTGCTATTTATACAAGCATGACTTGCCACTTTCCTAAATTCTAACCTTTAAACTTCAACTCTGATTTGCAGTATAAAAATCCTTAAATTTTAATCTATTATTGCTTTCCTTTAAATCACTAGTGTATTTTTTGATGAAGTTGTTGACTTGTGTGAGTCTGGGTACTTTCATCAAGATTTCTTTCTCTTAATTAGATGCAGTTAAAATAGACATATATCTACTGGTCTTCTTTCTCACTTTATAAGGTAAACATTTTTCTTCTACCAAATAATTGAAGTTTACTTAGCTATAAATTGCACATGCATGCATATTAGCTATAACATTTAATACTTATCAAAGGTTCAATAAATATATAATTTAATATTTATGGCTGTTTATTGAGCACTTTGATAAATTTGATATACATTAAATAAATTTTTACATATATTAATAGCTAGTATTATATAATGTGGGTATGTGTATCAGAAGATCACGTTAAACTGATATTTTTACCAGGAAGCTTGCTAGAACCAGAATTTTAAACATTTTTATGAGTTTAATTTTTGGTCTACATCTGAATCTCTCTCTTACATACAGACACATAAGAATCCATCAGAATGGTAAATATATAAAATAATTTGTAAATCTTTAATTTTCCCATGTTTCTTCAATGTGGTTGATTAGCAGAACATGTCGATAAAATTTTACAAATTGTCATATATATATATATATATATAATTTCTGAAAGTGTATTTCAGTTTTATATTCCTATCCATTCAGCTGCAATAATATCATTGGTTACAAACAAAATACTGTTTGCCCTCTCTTGGTTATAGTCAAATAGAAACATCCAGGTTACATTAAGTTACAACCAATTAGATTTACTTTGTATTAACAGGTTTTAAATAATAAGGTATGTTTAGACCAAAAGTGAAACATTTATATTCTGAATGAGTTTTTTTTTTATTTTCATGTGCTCTTTGTTGATGAAAGATCATTCTTGAATTCACTCATGATCTCAAATGATTTTACACACTGTATATAGGACAGCCAATCCATTTGTGTTAAAGTAAAATTTACAATATTCACAATAAATTATCATGGAATCCATTCCTCCTTTGAAATTTTGGAGGTTACCAGCATCTGTTTGAAAAATGGATAATCTGTTTTGAAACTGTAGATAATCTAACATTTTGTAGTAACTACAAGAACACACATCAGTTTTGTGTTCTCTCTCTCTCTCTTTATCGTTTCCCCCTTTGCCTTGTGTTCTTTCTCTCTCTTTATCCTCTCTGTCTTGTGTTCTCTCTTTCTGTCCACTCAGCCACTCTTTGTCCAGTATATATTCTGTTATATCTATCTAGAAATGTTTTTGGGGTGTCTTAATTTTGTGATTAATTAATTAATCCAACACAACCAACAACAACTATTCCCTCCGAGGAGCATCCATTTACTTATGCTAAAGGCTTTTTTCTTTCTTCTTTATGACTGCAAGCCACATAACCATTTTTACACATTTCACACAATGATTATATCTGTGTGATATGAAACAGCAGCATTCAACAATGAAGTTATTATATACATGATGGAAGATAAGAACGAAATTATACATGAAATGTTAGTATGTATATAAGTGAATACATATATGTTAGTAAGCATATTTGTGTGTGTGTGTGTGTGTACATATATATATATATATAGACACACACACACACACACACACACATACATTTACACTTCAGTAAAAATATCTAAATGCAAATAGTTATAAACAATTACATATAAACGTCTAACTATATATAATTGTGAAATATCTCTTGCATTAGCAACCAAAATTTATTAAGTAAAATTACTGTTTTAGTAACTTAAATTGAATTACTAAGACACTGGAAAAAAATCACAATGAAGTAAATAAAAAAATGGATTAATGCTATTGTTATTTTTTCTTTAATTAGTATTATTGATGAGTTACTATAATTCTACAATTCTTCATGGCTATTCCTTTTGAAATACAGCAATACTAGTGGGGAATTGATGTATTTATTTCTCATAATGAAATTCAAATATTTCTTCATTCTTATGTAATTATCATCTGTAAATGTAGAATTTGTATTTTATTTCTTTTTTTAAATATTGTGTTGAAATGACTTGAGCATTTGCCTATTAGAAACACAAATAAAATATATGCATACATTTATATACATACCTATATACCTTTTACAAAAAAACAAAGGGGAAAATGCCTTTCTTGCTCATCCGTCCTGCAATTTTTGCGTGACAGAAATTTTTTTTTTTTTTTTTTTTTTAATTTTTTTTTTAATTTTTTTTTTTTTTTTTTTTTTTTTGTTTTTGTTTTTTGTTTTTTTAATTAACAAAAGATAATTCCAATATATATTCTTTCCTGTTATTTTTTTGCTCTATCTCCAAAAAGTAAAGTTAAATTTTGTCTTATACAATATTTTTCAATTCTAAAATATCAACTCAAATCATTTGTTCACTTTCTTTCTCTATCCCCGCCCCCCTTTTCTATAGTTTTGACTCATTCGGCCCCCTTCCTCCTTTCTACATCACCTCGACCACGTAATAAACAATTATAGTCCACCAAACTCAATTGTGATAATGTGCACTAGTCTATCTTACTGATATATGTATCCATGTATATGTGCACACACACACACACACACACACACACACACATTATATATATATATATATATATATATATATATATATATATATATATATATGCGCAAATATTCCACACACTTGGAAACATTACTGGCCTTCACTTCCATCTGAAAAATAAAACTTAAATATACATCTATAAAAGGAGTGGGTTTTATCAGCTAGAAGAAAAAAAAAACAAAGGAAGCTGCAAGACCTTGAGTAATTCTACTCCATTTCTACTGTATTCAAGCATCTTTTTATAAACTCATTCCTTTTCACACAAGGGTAAGATGTCACAGCATTCTATTAAGTTGGTGCAAAAATAATGATGTAATAATGTCGTTTTTTGACGTTAAAAAATACGTCAAAAACAACATTATTACGTCATTATTTTTGCACCAACCTAATAATAAGGATACAGAAATATGTATTTTAAACTCTTGGCTCAAGTTTTAATCTAGAAGTAGACAGATTTTGGACATGTCTTTCACTTCCCATTCCAATTGCATACAGTACATTTGTATATTAGTAAAATCCGCATGACTCAATGATATAAATATTAACATTATAAACAATTTTTTCCTATTTATTTGCTCTATTTATTTAAGTATGGCCCCCCTCTCTACCCAAATTATCAGTTTGTCATCCATGCACCATTCTCAACAAAAAATGATGCCAGTGTTGGATTAATCAAATAATCATTTTTAAGTACTCATGACTACAGTAGGTCTCCCCCTTACATAGCAGAACACTCTGTAATTAAAGGATGCATTTACTGAAGAAGGAAAAAAAAAGTGAAAATAAACTTCCCCAGTATTCTTTTTTTTCTTCCTTTTTTTTTTTTTTTTTTTTTTTTTTCTCTCCACTTTGCCCAATTTTATGGCATACTATTTGTTTGTGCTTCTGGAAATGGTAGACATATCGTCATAAAAATTACCTCCAGAAATAATATGTATAAAATAAAAAGAAAACAAACAAAAAATATTTAAAAAAAAAAAAACAAAAAAAAAAACAAAGACGTCTGGCATTGGATATAAGTTCACCTAATTGATACAGTCTCAAGTAGACCACTGGTCTTACTGGAGGAACAGCAAACCTCCCCTACCAATATTTCAGATGGTATATACGGTGTCTGTACACATACCAGTCTTGTATCTTCAATATTGTTATGTAAAAACTACTGTCAGCACATAATATACCTCTGGACAAATCGTAGCCTTCTTGAAATAAAAATTAGACTTCCTGTAAAAAAAAAAAAAAAAAAAAAAAAAAAACTCTCTTGTCTGGTTTATTTTACTATTATGTTTGTTGTGTGATGATTAAATTTTTTTTTCTGCTTGTCCTATGTTAGGATTTATTTGGTTTTATGTTTTGCTTAGTCATTTTAATTTCCCAGCTAAAATTAACATGCAATGATGTACTAGTTCTTAAACTAGTGTCTACAAGCAAGGAAAACTATCTTGTAAAATATATACTTCTAAAAGTCTATAATATTTTTTTGTGTGTGTATGTAAAATTTCTAGTGGCTGAGTTGTCAGAATGACAGCATTCCAACTATGAGACCTGGGTTAAAATTTCTGTAAACTTGGACCTTTGTGCATGCAAAAAAAAGAAAAAGAAAACTGTCAAAAAGACAGTTTTTTCATTGATACTGTTATTATTTTACCTACCTTTACTTCTCAGTAATGTTTATCATTCTAAAAAGCAATGATTAGAACTTTAATAAAAAATGAATTCATGTTTTCTTTGTTCTTGAAAATTGACAACAAAAATATTAAGCATTATTTATTAATTAGTCTTTATTTACTCTATTATATTGTTTATTAGAATAGTTGGCAAAATATTGGCTAACTGCCAATCAATTTGACCCTTTTAAAATGGTAAATAATAAGGATTTCATTATAGTTGATTCTCATATTTTAATAATTTAGTAAATGTTTATAAATTCATAAAAAAAATGTTCATATTTCATTATTGTTGTAGCATACCAACAGACGATAATGAGTATGTCCCCATTCACATAAATGCAGTAGTAAATACTGTATGTTAGTCTGCAGTAAGATTCATTGTGGAATTCACTTGACTTACTTCTGGCAGTTTACTTATGTGTTGTTCTTGTCCTAAGTATTATCGTTCATTACCAACTTTCATGTGATTATTCTATTCAGTAACCTTACCTAGGTTACAACAATTATAAATTGGTAAATGATAAATGTTGCACTATTAGTTTTTAGAATGTAAATATAAAATTGTTTTTGTAAATAAACACTCTATTAGTGTTTAATATTTTTGTTGTAAATTCCCAAGAAAAATGCATAAATATGTTTAGGTTTTATTACAATTCTAATCAATTACTTTTTAAAACAATAAAAGGAATGAAGGTACTTGAAATAATAGTGGTGTGAAGCTATTTAAAAAAAATTTCTTTTTTTTTTTTTTGTGGACACAAAGGGGGTCCAAATTTGCCTGAATTTCATTATTATCAGTTATTGAAGGGGGTGACTTCTCAATAATATCAGATAGAGAAGATGATCCCAGCATTCAGCAGTGTATGGAATTATGGGAAGACTAATAAGACTTGCCAGCATGGAGTCATATGACCAAGGGTTTGAATTTGCTGGCCTTGTTCAAGTAGTGTTTTGCTAGTTTGTTCAACTCTTTCTCCAGAAACTAAGGCTCAGCAACAATTGTAGTATAAATCACAGGTTGACTCTCTGGGGCGGGGGGGGGGGGGGGTTGAAGAAATACAAACATGCCTGTGTAGGTATCTACAACAGGAATATCAGCTAGCAAACAAGCATAGTAAAAAATGAGCTATCAGCCAGTACTATTTACTTATAAAATTTCTGCACTTGGATATTTACAAGCAACATGTCTCTTTGTTCCTTTGTCTATATTAATGAATACATGGAACTTATATTTCTACCTTTTAGGAAATGAATTAAAGTTATATAAAACTATTAACAATAACATCTTAAAAGTGCACATGGGATTCTTTTGATCTATTTTTGTATATTTAAAATTTTAAATTATCACTATTTATATTGATGATAATTTTACATTCATCTTTCACACACTACATTTGTTAATATAAATGTCCAGATCCAGAGTAAACGATATTTTTCTACTGAGGAAAATTTTGTATTTTTATTTTAGTCAAAGAATATAAAGGCTGAGGAAGTTCTTTTCTCACTCTATTTAAAATATTGCTCATAGAAATCTCACAAACCTCTCCTTACCAAGATAAATCCGTATATGCAAGGATCATGTTAACAGAAATTTACTATATAATTTGGTGTTAGTTTATATATGGACAAACATACACTAGAAAGTTGCAATCTCTTTCACTTGTAAAATAGAATTCAAAAAATATTTGCTGAGTCTAAATATGTAGAGTAACTTGCCATGGTTAAGTATAATCGGCAAAATGCTCAACAAACAGAATTGACAAAGTTCTCAAACAATAAGAAAAGGAAGAAAAAGAACACGGCAAACAAATATATATATATATATATATATATATATATATACACACACACATGTGAATGAAACTACAGCAATAAGGCAAAAAGTTTACATGCAAAAGGCATACAGTTAAGTGATTGTAGTGTTCTGACTTCAAGAAAACAAAAATATGGCAGATGAAACTGAGAAGTAGTTGGTTTTGATTGGTTAGGAAGAAATCCCAGCATGTATTATTTGTCTATAAATTTGAGGAGTGGGTATGTTCTTAGTGGTCATTCTACCAGATTGAAATCAACAAAATATAATAAAATTTGGAGTAGGGAATTAAATGTTGGAATTTGCTTGTCTGGCTTTATTTTTGTTTATGCATGGGGAGGCCATTTGTCATTTAATTTTATTCTCATCTCTTTTTCTCATATTTCTTGAGTAGTTTAAAAAAAAACAAAAAAGAAACCTTCATATGATAAATGATTGAAATTGTATGTATTTATATAAAAAAAAATATGAAGCTGCTCTAAAAAAAGAACCCCCTCATAAAAAGAAATCTTTAGATTTAGTTATATTATAAAAAAAAAAAGCCTATTTTCAAAAGTGTCACAATAATATTAGTTAAGTGTCATTCTAATTTAAACCTGGCACTAACTTTTACCATATTATGTGTTGTCTTTTCAAAATCAAAACAATGTAAATATATCTTCATTTTGTTATTTAAGAGAATTGACTGAATGTGTATTTCTTCTTATATTTGATTAATTATCCAATGTCATCTAAAATATCCAGAAATTGATTGTATTGTGAAAATGAAACTTTAGAAACTAGCTTCATATAAGAAATGCTTACATATATGAAAGAAGTTTGACAAGAATCAGTACTTCTTGAAAATGTTCCCTTGGATTTTAACTGAGTGAAATTGGATCTTATTTTTTCTGTTAGAGCAAAAGTAATCAAAAATGAAGATTGACCATATAAAGATGACAGCTTAGTCTGGCACAAGGCCATAAATGTGAAAACCCAGTGAAACTCGAACATACAGCAGTCATAAAAGTATGCTAGACTGAAATATTATTGTGATATACTGAAGCACCTAATGAACTGTAAAAAGATAAAAGACATTAAATATTAATGAAAATGTAATAAATAGATGTGTTCATATTTGCAAAAATATAAATGAAAAAGAAAGGACTTGGAAATGAATAGTTGTACAAAGAATGCAATGGTACACAAACAAGGTCAAAAACCTAGACGTTAACTTATTTATCAAACTGAAAGTAAAATAACCTGAAAACTTGTAATAAGAGAGTAACAGTTAATGGTCCAAAACAAATGGGAAAGAAGATTATAAATAAGGACAACAAATATGTTTAAAATGAAAATTCATATTTCAGAATACAAGATATATAATTACATCTACTGGAATGGAAAATACTGGGGATATCCTCCAGATAAATTCAAAAATGAATCTCACTTTTTCTTTTTTTATCAATGACTTTCATCTTAGTAAAAATAATTCTGAAAATATAATATAAAATATACAATATTTAAAAAATAAGTTGTTACTCAATTCATTAAATATTACAATAAATTAGTAAGAACATCCTCTGTTTCTCAAGTTAAAATGTTTTTTAATTATCATAAATTGTTTGTTTCTGTTTTGCATTAAAGATGACTAGAATTTTATGAAACTAACAAAAAATTTTTAAAAGTTGATAAAGATGAGATTTTCATGTGAATCAAATGCAAAGTTCTAACTTTCATTGAAGATGGACATTTTCCTTTTCATGACAATTTCTCAATAACTCAGTTTCAGACATTAATGAAAATCTTTAGGATTTATAAACAGGGCCAAAGAAGTGTTTTCTCTCCAAAATAAGAATTGGTTGGCACCAAAACTGTAAAACAGGAAATAATTCTCTACATTCACATCCAGTATTGCTTTGGTATTATTGCACTTTAATTATTATATACAATTATTACTACTGTTATGTGCAATAATACCTATCAACATACAATTGGTTTTGTTAATAGCCTGGATAACCAATTTGATATCACATACCTTCTTTAACACATACTTCATATTGAATGAAAAAATGGGAAAAAAATCCCATTTACTGCATCTTCAGCTTTTGATCAACATTTGTTATATTCTCTCTCTCTCTCTCTCTCTCTCTCTCTCTCTCTCTCTCTCATATATAATTCCAAGGATGAGATGCATAGGAATTTTTCACATTATCATTTGATTATTCCATTATTACTCTGATGTAGAAAGTTTATCAATCATATTCTTCCATATTTCATGTTTTGCTCTGAGTAAGAGCTATTTCTTGTCATTGCAAATACTATAAAACTCATTGCATGTAAAATAAATGCCATGAAAAAAAACACCAAATATCCATTTAAGCTACAATATCAGAAAGCAGAAAATGTAAAGATAGATGTAAAATAGACAAAAGATCAAAATTAGGATGTCAGAAATACTTATATACAACCTAAACAGAATGGCTCATAATTCTAATTCGGATGAATATAACTGAACACTTTGTTCTTGAAGAGTCTCAACAGTTATTTGGAAGAGAATTGATTCTTTAAGAAAGACAAGGTTAGAATATTAAATAACTCTAATGTGTTCATTTAATAACAGAACAAAACTAAAGATAAGTATTTCATATTGTCCATTTACAGATATGTGTTAAAATTTCAGATATGGCTACAATATATATTTATGTATATAAAAACTTGTGGGTCGACACTGTTTCTTAATGTTTAGCACTCTGCATTCTTCATATGTATTACACCCACTTGTCATGAATTATTTTTCAAGGAATGCCCAGACTTTTCATTTCAGTGAAGATTATTTCTGCTGTTGCCACAGCAGGAATGATATAATAACTGCAAAATTCAAATATGTTCATTTTTGCCACTCTGATGACAGGACAGACTTTTACTTAACAAATTCATCCATAGAATGCTAAAGGCTAAAAGTGTTTTGCAGAAAATAATGTTTTAATACTGTCTCTTTCAACTAGAATGCTCAAAGTATTTTTTTTTACTGAAGTCAATAGTTTTTCTCTTCAAAAGTTTACTGTTTCAGGTTTATCTTTCAAGATTTACTTTATTCTTTACAAAGCTTTACCAAAAGCACCTACTCAACATGCTCACTTTAGTAAATAAACATTAACATTTACTTATTTTCTGCTCAATGAATGTTGTCCTTTAAATGCAATCACTTCTCCTCATCAGACTGAAAGTGATAATGGTTCAAACTTTGAAAGACCAAAAACACTTTTTAATAATCTGTCTATATTTCTGAAATGAGGTATTATGTACTGTGCCACAGTGGATAAAGGCGTTGGTTAGATCCAGTGACAGGACCCAAAGAGTCTAAGTTCAATACCCGGTTAAGGCAGTGGAGAACTTTCCGAGGGAAATTGACAAGAGATAACTGATAACTGACATCCATCAAACATGGCACGTGGAACTAGAACAGTCTACCCCGGTGAGCGAAATAAAACGTTCAGTTCGACATTCCAACCACCTGAAGAAGGCCGGAACGTACAACGGCCGAAACGTTGTGATAAATATGGCGACAAAGATGAGGACAATAGTCCGAATAATGTAAATAATGTACTTTTTAATAAATTTAAAGAAAGCAAAATAGTCTAAGTATACCCACAAACTAAGGAGGTGAATAAAAGAAATCTGTCTAAATTTCTGAGGCAACAAGTTATTTACAATATGGATAATGTTCTCATCTTTGCTATTGTCCCATAGAACAATAGCGTAGAGAATTAAAATGTTAATTTGTGAGTTCAATCCCTGGGCTGGGTCGTACAAATTTAGACTCGGTGGAAACAGGACAAGCAATAACCGAGCAGTACTAAATAAGAACAAAAATGACATTTCTGAACATGGGCAACAGAAAGTGAACATTCTATTCACCAAGATTGAATAAAGAGTTCAATTTGAAATTCCTTGAAGGTTACCAGAATTGAAAGACTCCTAAGGAGGGCTGGAGAATACATCAACCAAAATGTGATAATTGCTTCAAAGATAGCACGTGAATACAATTGTAAATAATATAACTAAAAAAAAAAATAAAAATAAGTGTGTCTTTTGCAATTTGGAATGTTCAAAGTAAATTCTACAAACAAGAATTAATTTTGAATTAGCAGATCCCCTTTTTCATAATTATTAAGGATTTGTCAATTACCAGATGATCACACCATTTAAAAGATAATGTAATATTGAAAGGTTGACATTTCTTGATAGCATTCATCTTAAAAACTTCCTTCAGTGACATTTTAGATCTTGGTTTGAAGATAGAACAATGCTGCTCCCAAACAATTTCTTTGCTTTCTACATTTTCTTTGCTTTTCTACATCTCTGCCTTTATTGCAAACATTCATCAATGTGTTTGGAGTTCACCTTTAGCATGCTGGAGGCAAAAATTGTCGCCATAGAATTCTCTCCCTTCGCATGCTGTAAGTGCATTCTGTCGGCTTAAGAGGGTTGCTATAAATAAGCACATGTCAACTGTTATTTCCGGAAATAACAGTTGACAAGTGTTTATTTATAGAAACCCTCTCGAAACGACAGAATGTGCCTACAGCATGCAAAGGGGGGAGAATTTCTATGGCAACAATTTTTGCCTCCAGCATGCTAAAGGTTAATATATTTCTTTACAATCTAATCTCAAAAATAAATAATTGCAAACTTTGTGATAATATCTGATTATTCAAAATGTCTTTAGATGTTCGTAACAAAATTTGGCTAAATCTCTAAAAGCACAAAATTCCAAATTCAATTTCCTGTAGATATTTGTATAAATGTTTTGAAAAATCTTCAAAATGTTTTTAAGAATGTTTCAGATGATTTACATGATTTTTTTCCATTGATTTTCATCATCATAATAGACATACCAAGATACAGCAATTGTAATGAACTTTTCTTTTTTTATTTCATCTCAAGCAAGACAATAGAGCCACTAAGATGCAATGAATTACTGTGAGAAAAAGAACAGGAATTAAGAAGATAAGATAATGGTTGACATTGCATTTACATTTTCAGAGATCAAAGTTCCACAAGCAAGAAGTACAAAAGAAGAAACTGTTAAGATAGAACTTACAGTTACATCTAGCAGCCAGTTCAACTGGAAAATGATGAGACCTAAGTGCCAATCTTATACTGCACTTAAATTTACAAAGTCTAGGTGTGAAAGAGGAAAGCTCATCAGAACAATTACCTTGATAATATTTATAAAAAAAGGCAGAGAGAAGCTATGTTATGGCAGTGGGAAAATGTTAGGACAAATAACATTGCAGATTCTTCTTTGAATTTGATCAAGAATCTCTAAATACATACATATACAGAAATCATCTGATGAACAGGCCAAGTATAATTATGACTAACACTTTCGCCACAGCCCATCAATCTTCAACGTCTTATTCTCTGGGTTGAGGTGTCTACTCGGTCTTCACCAAACTTAAGGAAGTGGCCATAGGTCCATTGAGCATCCATAGATTATTCAACTAGTCCAGTGGTTTAATCCTGCTTCCTGCCCATGTTGTGATTTGTTTGATCCAGAAAGCAGAAGTGATGTTCATCCATTCACGGTTGACTGAAGATGTAGGCATGGCTGGGGAGTCTGCGCTAAGAAATTTAGAATGCAAAAAAAAAATTAATATCTGCAGAAAGCCAGACAAACAACTATTCAATGATTGAATTGTTAATGTCTTTTATATAGCAGAAAAGAATAGTATAGAAAAGAAAAGTAATTGAAGTAAAAAAATGCATACACTGGATTCTGGACAGAAAGAGAGTATGTTATGAATAACTTGTTAAATCATCTCAGAACGATATACGACTCTTGCGATGGTGGAATAAGATTTCTGTGCGCGGCTTAAAGTTTATAATGGCATTCCTCCTTAGCAGTAGTAACAGTATTAGTAATATTCATGGTAGCAGAAGCAGCGGTACTTATATCAACAGTACAGGATGCTTCGTTCCAATCTCTGACGTCACGTTCTCTTCTACTTGAGTTTCCAACTCGATTCTCCACTGTCTCTAGCCCAACTCTAGCCCGGGTTAATTCTCTTCTGTCTCTCTCTTCCATCTGCCTCTTCTGTCTGCCTCTTTTTCAGCATAACTACGCGTTTATATAGACAAATCCGGCTGGTTACAACTGAACCTTGGCCCTACTGCTTCACACGTAATTATCACGAGGTTTTGGCTGTTTCAACCAAAATCATGTGAATTCTAAAGGTCCTCCTTACTTACTCAGCTCTATTCCAAGTTTTAATCAATAAAAATTATTTCGACCATTTCCATTATCTACTGATGACCCAGATTCAATGGGTACAACTTCTGCCCTAGATCAGGTTTCACCATCAGTAAACAAAAATGCTCACTGTTTAAGCTCACTTTATATTGAAATATCTTTTTAGATATGTCATATCAGCATGTATTTTATTTTTTTAAGTATTTTGTCAAAATTGGCATATTTTTGTTTATAGATTCTAACATTGAAAAAGAAGCAAAAGTGAGCAACATTTTTGGATGATTATGATTTTTATTTTAAAAAGACAAAAAGAAAATATTTTGCAGTTTATGAAGAAGTTACTGTGAATGATTCAACATATCAAAAGTGGTTTTCAAAGTTTCATTCTTGATAGTGCACAATGTCTATAGTTGGGTAAACCATTTGAATAAATGAAGACCATATTTGAAAATAATCAACATAAATAATCAATGCACATCAGAGATTAGCGAACATTTTTAAAATATCTAAGTGAAGTACTAAAAATCCTTTGCACCATTTTGGTTATGCTAGTCTTTTAGATATGCAGTTGCCACATAATAGACATCATTTCTGTGTATAATTCATTGCTTAAAATAAATATGTTCTTTTTTTTTTTTTAAAACAAATTGTGATGGATGAGAAAAAGCATACATTTTACAACAATATAAATGCACAAAATTGTGTAGCAAGTGAAATGAACCAACACTTCCTTCCTTGGGTGTCATGCATAATGCACACTTGGGAGATCATGTCTCTTTTCATGATTGAATTTAGCAGAAGTATTCCCACAGTAGGCGGCCATTACTGGTTGCCAAACAAAGTTATAGGATCCAGACAGTCCTGCTTTTTAATCCATAGCTAGGGAGAGAATAGACGAATTCATACATTTCCAAAGGGTATTTGCATGTGTAATTAAATGTAACAAACTCAACTCTCCGATTTCTCATTCCAAGGCACTATTAATCACACCACCCATACACCCAAGCATACAACACTTGGTGTTCCTAAGTGGTCATCCATCTTGATTCTGACCAGGCTCAACTTCAGTGATTGTACAAGAACCGATGTTTCAACATGATATGGCCATAAACCAAACTAATACTAAACATACCAAAAGATGATCTTCATTCAGAGAACCTAGTGATTGATTTGAACAAGTACTGCTCCCAATTAGTCCAATCAATGAAAACCTTTAGAATTAGTAAAAAGAAAAGGTATAATATTCCATTAGGATGCAAGACCACATGTTACATTTTGGTGACCACACAAAAAAAAAAAAACTGTAAAAACTTGACTTGGAAGTTTTCACACATCTTCTGTATTCAGCAGATATTGACACTTTAGATGACCATTTACAGAATTCTTTCAATGAAAAAAGTTAATTCCCTGGAAGAATCTAAAAACACCTTGAGCAGTTCTTTGCTGAGAAAGAAAAATCATTCTGTGAAATTGTAATTATGTAGTTTTTAGAAAGATGGTATTTCTCCAAATATAATGAACCAAAATGCAAGATAGAACAAGAAAAGTATTTCCTTTTTTAGTTCTTTTAATAATGCTACTTAACACATATTTGAACAATCACTTATCATTGGACTTGTAATATTATCATTGCAAAGATTAATAAAAATGACAAGACTAAATCTCTCATACATGAAATTATTGTTTATTCACCTCCAGACTTTGTCAATTAATATCGGCCAGTAGGTATGTGTGCTTTGGGGGCTTTCTCCAAATATAGATCACCTTCTTGTGAATGACTCTCTGTGTTTTTCCCTGTCAGGTGGAGTACTTATATATCTTCCTGTCATCTGGTTGTTCCACATGCATATCCTAAGTGCAGCTAGTTTGATCACCTTTTTTCAAGTCAAAAGCAACCACTGTGAGGTGTTGAACAAACATAAATGTGCCTGAGCAGGCACCTGGGACAAGGAGTGGTTACCCACCCTTGCAGATAGGTGTGCTTGAAAATGAGAAGTCCACCATTAAATCTTATATATTCTGAAATCCTACTTTGTAACTAAATATACGTATTTTATAAAACTACAGTCTATTGCAAAGATTTGGAGATTCCATTCAGAAATCATGAAAATATTTTTAAATTTAAAAAATATTACATCTTTTTATTGTTCCCCACCCGTCCTTTATTTATTGTGTGCAAAAATTTACTTATTTAATAAACATGAATTATTCTAAGTTATAAAGTTAATATTTTCAAAGAAATGTTTTATTTTCATCACTGCCTTGGCTCTGGAATATGTTTTTTTTAATTTTTAAGTAAGGTCCACCCTGTACAAATCCCGGGGGACATTCATGGTAGACGGTTACATTAAGGGATAGTTTATATGGATAGGAGAAAAAGATAACAGTTAACTCTAGACTTGAACAGGTTAAGATTTTGTTGTGATTGGGTAAAGATCGTCTTAGGAGTTGGTTCCACAGGGCAGTGGTTTGTGGAAAGAAGCTGTTTGATTGGAACTTACTTCTCCCCGATGGAATGTAGAAGTAATGTGGGTGTTTTGTTACTATGTAAGTGGCTTGGCAGGTTCTAGCTGTGAAGGTTAGACCTAGTAGAACACCAAGGAATGTAGTTCATCCAAGAACTTTCCTTGGTAGTGACAATAGAGCAGTGAGAAACCTGCCACATCCTGTCTGTGAGATAGAGGTTGGGGGAGTGGAAAATAATTCTTCTCCAACAAGGACTGGAGATGCTTTTGGACTCTATCAAGACTAGAAAGTGAAGTCTGGGCAGCTCCTCTTCAAATATGGCAACAGTACACCATTTTCGGCCTAATCTGGCTCTTATAAAGGTAGAGGATAGCATGAGGAGTCAGCTAATTACTGGAGCGGTAATGCTTTTATTCAAATCATCAATGATTTCTTCAGTCTAAATTGTCTTTATTACTTCTTTCAAATGATCAGTGGTACAATCTTTCTTTTCATAATATCTTAGTTTCTTCAGTGACTTAGGTGACCATTTCAAGAACTCAGAATCAAGATCAGGAACCATGTGTAAGTGGTATGGCACAAAAAACCATCCTGTATAAAAATTGCACTGTTTCTTATCTGTATGAATGGTAGAAAATGTAACCCCAAGACATTCAAGTACCTCTCTGATTGTATTTTCTACCACCAAAAGTAACTACTTTTGGTGGTAGAAAATACAGTCCTTCTCAACTACAACCAGAGAGACATATCCAGATTCTGACATGAGGGGCATATTTAATTAGTAATTGAGTGAATCACTGATTGGTTTGGTTAAATCATCATGGTTCTCATATGTGCATAGCATATTGTTAAAAAAAAATAAAAATTCGATTCCTCTGACCACATCATCTCCAATCTTTGTTCTGTTAAAAACTTTCTTGTGCTTTAACAAATGGTTCTTAGTCATCAATGATTTGTTAAAAGTTCTACCTGTCAAGACTGGTCTTAAGAACATAATTCAATATGTATCAGATGAAATCTCTGAATTGGTTTGAAGTGAAGACTAGATTGATAATGGTTTCTCTTTTATTCAATTTTTGATACATTCTGTTTACATTTACATTCTGTTACCTGGATAGGACAGCAAGAAGTTTTTGTATTGAAAAATGTTTTTCAGTTTTATTGTCTACAAATTATTGAGAGATTTTGATATCTTTTAATTACTTACATAAAGTAGAACTTATTTCCAGTGAATCAATATGTTCAATTCCCATAAGAAAAAAAGTTCTGCTTGACAGTTATAGTGTTGTTATTTAAATCATTTTGGACAGTGAGTATTGCTGTTTGAATTTGTAAATATTGTTTTTATAACAAAAAAAAAAAGAAAAATATCTTACATACTGGTGATGAAATGAAAAAAATTGATATTTGGCAATCACAATGACTGGGGGTGATGTCATTATTTCCAATAGCAACACCAGTATATAAAATGAAGGACACTATTTTTATTTTGGTCTGAGATCAAAGCATAACATCTATTCTCTTAAACTTTGGAGAATCTTAGTCCCAGGGATTCCAATCCTGCAGCAACACTATCTTCCTTGCCCTAAAGAGGAAGGGTTGGTGAACATCTATAAAAATTTTAAGTCCCTACCAAATCTAAATTCTTGTGCCAAACACAAAAACTTAGGTAGTAGAAATAGAAAGGGAAAAGAGAACACATGCTTCTCTTCTCTTTGAAGTCAAAATAAATGCAAATAACAAAATAAGACTCAACCACTGCACAAAATTTTAAAGGAGAAACATTTATTATACAAGTAAAGAAAAAAAGTACAAATACAAAATTTGCACAAAAATTAAGACAGGAAAGCAAATTTTAGATGGATTACCATAAAAAAAGAATTACAGTTTTTTTAGGAAGAGACAAGAATTCAATGACAAAAAAGATTAGACCTTTTCAAAATTAAAAAAAAAAGGAAAAAGGGGAAAAACTTTGAGGAAGCAAAAATTGCAGAAGGCAGAAAATACAAAAGTGCACCCACCTAATTTCTTCAATTGAATAGGAATGTCTCAGCCCAAAGGGGTTTTGTGGTTTCAACAGGTTGTTGTCTTGAGGGCCATATGTAGTCAGTTAAGTTTGAGTGTTTGCTTTGTTCAAATTCTTTCTTGGCCTGTCCTGACTATAGCTGTCAGCTCTTTTTTTCTCCTCCCCAAACCTCCTGTGATGATTTATAACTCCTTTGGCTGGACTAAAACTTATTTCTTAAGGAATTTTCTATCCTGGGGAATGAATCTGCCTATAACTATCAGCAGTTCTTTCTTTCTTTCCCTATGATGATTTATGACCCCTTTGGCTGGACTAATCTTCCAGCCTTGAAGCGTGGGTGCTGATGCTTATTCCTCAATGATTAATTGCTTTCTGAAGCCATCTGCAGTTCTTTCTTTCCCTATGATGATTTATGACCCCTTTGGCTGGACTAATCTTCCAGCCTTGAAGCGTGGGTGCTGATGCTTATTCCTCAATGATTAATTGCTTTCTGAAGCCATCTGCAGTTCTTTCTTTCCCTATGATGATTTATGACCCCTTTGGCTGGACTAATCTTCCAGCCTTGAAGCGTGGGTGCTGATGCTTATTCCTCAATGATTAATTGCTTTCTGAAGCCATCTGCAGTTCTTTCTTTCCCTATGATGATTTATGACCCCTTTGGCTGGACTAATCTTCCAGCCTTGAAGCGTGGGTGCTGATGCTTATTCCTCAATGATTAATTGCTTTCTGAAGCCATCTGCAGTTCTTTCTTTCCCTATGATGATTTATGACCCCTTTGGCTGGACTAATCTTCCAGCCTTGAAGCGTGGGTGCTGATGCTTATTCCTCAATGATTAATTGCTTTCTGAAGCCATCTGCAGTTCTTTCTTTCCCTATGATGATTTATGACCCCTTTGGCTGGACTAATCTTCCAGCCTTGAAGCGTGGGTGCTGATGCTTATTCCTCAATGATTAATTGCTTTCTGAAGCCATCTGCAGTTCTTTCTTTCCCTATGATGATTTATGACCCCTTTGGCTGGACTAATCTTCCAGCCTTGAAGCGTGGGTGCTGATGCTTATTCCTCAATGATTAATTGCTTTCTGAAGCCATCTGCAGTTCTTTCTTTCCCTATGATGATTTATGACCCCTTTGGCTGGACTAATCTTCCAGCCTTGAAGCGTGGGTGCTGATGCTTATTC
Organism: Acanthosepion lycidas; assembly: GCA_963932145.1. Lineage (NCBI taxonomy): Eukaryota > Metazoa > Mollusca > Cephalopoda > Sepiida > Sepiidae > Acanthosepion > Acanthosepion lycidas. Next base: position 63,227,949 of record OZ010608.1, read on the forward strand.
CTCAATGATTAATTGCTTTCTGAAGCCATCTGCAGTTCTTTCTTTCCCTATGATGATTTATGACCCCTTTGGCTGGACTAATCTTCCAGCCTTGAAGCGTGGGTGCTGATGCTTATTCCTCAATGATTAATTGCTTTCTGAAGCCATCTGCAGTTCTTTCTTTCCCTATGATGATTTATGACCCCTTTGGCTGGACTAATCTTCCAGCCTTGAAGCGTGGGTGCTGATGCTTATTCCTCAATGATTAATTGCTTTCTGAAGCCATCTGCAGTTCTTTCTTTCCCTATGATGATTTATGACCCCTTTGGCTGGACTAATCTTCCAGCCTTGAAGCGTGGGTGCTGATGCTTATTCCTCAATGATTAATTGCTTTCTGAAGCCATCTGCAGTTCTTTCTTTCCCTATGATGATTTATGACCCCTTTGGCTGGACTAATCTTCCAGCCTTGAAGCGTGGGTGCTGATGCTTATTCCTCAATGATTAATTGCTTTCTGAAGCCATCTGCAGTTCTTTCTTTCCCTATGATGATTTATGACCCCTTTGGCTGGACTAATCTTCCAGCCTTGAAGCGTGGGTGCTGATGCTTATTCCTCAATGATTAATTGCTTTCTGAAGCCATCTGCAGTTCTTTCTTTCCCTATGATGATTTATGACCCCTTTGGCTGGACTAATCTTCCAGCCTTGAAGCGTGGGTGCTGATGCTTATTCCTCAATGATTAATTGCTTTCTGAAGCCATCTGCAGTTCTTTCTTTCCCTATGATGATTTATGACCCCTTTGGCTGGACTAATCTTCCAGCCTTGAAGCGTGGGTGCTGATGCTTATTCCTCAATGATTAATTGCTTTCTGAAGCCATCTGCAGTTCTTTCTTTCCCTATGATGATTTATGACCCCTTTGGCTGGACTAATCTTCCAGCCTTGAAGCGTGGGTGCTGATGCTTATTCCTCAATGATTAATTGCTTTCTGAAGCCATCTGCAGTTCTTTCTTTCCCTATGATGATTTATGACCCCTTTGGCTGGACTAATCTTCCAGCCTTGAAGCGTGGGTGCTGATGCTTATTCCTCAATGATTAATTGCTTTCTGAAGCCATCTGCAGTTCTTTCTTTCCCTATGATGATTTATGACCCCTTTGGCTGGACTAATCTTCCAGCCTTGAAGCGTGGGTGCTGATGCTTATTCCTCAATGATTAATTGCTTTCTGAAGCCATCTGCAGTTCTTTCTTTCCCTATGATGATTTATGACCCCTTTGGCTGGACTAATCTTCCAGCCTTGAAGCGTGGGTGCTGATGCTTATTCCTCAATGATTAATTGCTTTCTGAAGCCATCTGCAGTTCTTTCTTTCCCTATGATGATTTATGACCCCTTTGGCTGGACTAATCTTCCAGCCTTGAAGCGTGGGTGCTGATGCTTATTCCTCAATGATTAATTGCTTTCTGAAGCCATCAGCAGTTCTTTCTTTCCCTATGATGATTTATGACCCCTTTGGCTGGACTAATCTTCCAGCCTTGAAGCGTGGGTGCTGATGCTTATTCCTCAATGATTAATTGCTTTCTGAAGCCATCTGCAGTTCTTTCTTTCCCTATGATGATTTATGACCCCTTTGGCTGGACTAATCTTCCAGCCTTGAAGCGTGGGTGCTGATGCTTATTCCTCAATGATTAATTGCTTTCTGAAGCCATCAGCAGTTCTTTCTTTCCCTATGATGATTTATGACCCCTTTGGCTGGACTAATCTTCCAGCCTTGAAGCGTGGGTGCTGATGCTTATTCCTCAATGATTAATTGCTTTCTGAAGCCATCAGCAGTTCTTTCTTTCCCTATGATGATTTATGACCCCTTTGGCTGGACTAATCTTCCAGCCTTGAAGCGTGGGTGCTGATGCTTATTCCTCAATGATTAATTGCTTTCTGAAGCCATCTGCAGTTCTTTCTTTCCCTATGATGATTTATGACCCCTTTGGCTGGACTAATCTTCCAGCCTTGAAGCGTGGGTGCTGATGCTTATTCCTCAATGATTAATTGCTTTCTGAAGCCATCTGCAGTTCTTTCTTTCCCTATGATGATTTATGACCCCTTTGGCTGGACTAATCTTCCAGCCTTGAAGCGTGGGTGCTGATGCTTATTCCTCAATGATTAATTGCTTTCTGAAGCCATCTGCAGTTCTTTCTTTCCCTATGATGATTTATGACCCCTTTGGCTGGACTAATCTTCCAGCCTTGAAGCGTGGGTGCTGATGCTTATTCCTCAATGATTAATTGCTTTCTGAAGCCATCTGCAGTTCTTTCTTTCCCTATGATGATTTATGACCCCTTTGGCTGGACTAATCTTCCAGCCTTGAAGCGTGGGTGCTGATGCTTATTCCTCAATGATTAATTGCTTTCTGAAGCCATCTGCAGTTCTTTCTTTCCCTATGATGATTTATGACCCCTTTGGCTGGACTAATCTTCCAGCCTTGAAGCGTGGGTGCTGATGCTTATTCCTCAATGATTAATTGCTTTCTGAAGCCATCTGCAGTTCTTTCTTTCCCTATGATGATTTATGACCCCTTTGGCTGGACTAATCTTCCAGCCTTGAAGCGTGGGTGCTGATGCTTATTCCTCAATGATTAATTGCTTTCTGAAGCCATCTGCAGTTCTTTCTTTCCCTATGATGATTTATGACCCCTTTGGCTGGACTAATCTTCCAGCCTTGAAGCGTGGGTGCTGATGCTTATTCCTCAATGATTAATTGCTTTCTGAAGCCATCAGCAGTTCTTTCTTTCCCTATGATGATTTATGACCCCTTTGGCTGGACTAATCTTCCAGCCTTGAAGCGTGGGTGCTGATGCTTATTCCTCAATGATTAATTGCTTTCTGAAGCCATCAGCAGTTCTTTCTTTCCCTATGATGATTTATGACCCCTTTGGCTGGACTAATCTTCCAGCCTTGAAGCGTGGGTGCTGATGCTTATTCCTCAATGATTAATTGCTTTCTGAAGCCATCTGCAGTTCTTTCTTTCCCTATGATGATTTATGACCCCTTTGGCTGGACTAATCTTCCAGCCTTGAAGCGTGGGTGCTGATGCTTATTCCTCAATGATTAATTGCTTTCTGAAGCCATCAGCAGTTCTTTCTTTCCCTATGATGATTTATGACCCCTTTGGCTGGACTAATCTTCCAGCCTTGAAGCGTGGGTGCTGATGCTTATTCCTCAATGATTAATTGCTTTCTGAAGCCATCAGTAGTTCTTTCTTTCCCTATGATGATTTATGACCCCTTTGGCTGGACTAATCTTCCAGCCTTGAAGCGTGGGTGCTGATGCTTATTCCTCAATGATTAATTGCTTTCTGAAGCCATCAGCAGTTCTTTCTTTCCCTATGATGATTTATGACCCCTTTGGCTGGACTAATCTTCCAGCCTTGAAGCGTGGGTGCTGATGCTTATTCCTCAATGATTAATTGCTTTCTGAAGCCATCAGCAGTTCTTTCTTTCCCTATGATGATTTATGACCCCTTTGGCTGGACTAATCTTCCAGCCTTGAAGCGTGGGTGCTGATGCTTATTCCTCAATGATTAATTGCTTTCTGAAGCCATCAGCAGTTCTTTCTTTCCCTATGATGATTTATGACCCCTTTGGCTGGACTAATCTTCCAGCCTTGAAGCGTGGGTGCTGATGCTTATTCCTCAATGATTAATTGCTTTCTGAAGCCATCTGCAGTTCTTTCTTTCCCTATGATGATTTATGACCCCTTTGGCTGGACTAATCTTCCAGCCTTGAAGCGTGGGTGCTGATGCTTATTCCTCAATGATTAATTGCTTTCTGAAGCCATCAGCAGTTCTTTCTTTCCCTATGATGATTTATGACCCCTTTGGCTGGACTAATCTTCCAGCCTTGAAGCGTGGGTGCTGATGCTTATTCCTCAATGATTAATTGCTTTCTGAAGCCATCTGCAGTTCTTTCTTTCCCTATGATGATTTATGACCCCTTTGGCTGGACTAATCTTCCAGCCTTGAAGCGTGGGTGCTGATGCTTATTCCTCAATGATTAATTGCTTTCTGAAGCCATCTGCAGTTCTTTCTTTCCCTATGATGATTTATGACCCCTTTGGCTGGACTAATCTTCCAGCCTTGAAGCGTGGGTGCTGATGCTTATTCCTCAATGATTAATTGCTTTCTGAAGCCATCTGCAGTTCTTTCTTTCCCTATGATGATTTATGACCCCTTTGGCTGGACTAATCTTCCAGCCTTGAAGCATGGGTGCTGATGCTTATTCCTCAATGATTAATTGCTTTCTGAAGCCATCTGCAGTTCTTTCTTTCCCTATGATGATTTATGACCCCTTTGGCTGGACTAATCTTCCAGCCTTGAAGCGTGGGTGCTGATGCTTATTCCTCAATGATTAATTGCTTTCTGAAGCCATCTGCAGTTCTTTCTTTCCCTATGATGATTTATGACCCCTTTGGCTGGACTAATCTTCCAGCCTTGAAGCATGGGTGCTGATGCTTATTCCTCAATGATTAATTGCTTTCTGAAGCCATCTGCAGTTCTTTCTTTCCCTATGATGATTTATGACCCCTTTGGCTGGACTAATCTTCCAGCCTTGAAGCGTGGGTGCTGATGCTTATTCCTCAATGATTAATTGCTTTCTGAAGCCATCTGCAGTTCTTTCTTTCCCTATGATGATTTATGACCCCTTTGGCTGGACTAATCTTCCAGCCTTGAAGCGTGGGTGCTGATGCTTATTCCTCAATGATTAATTGCTTTCTGAAGCCATCTGCAGTTCTTTCTTTCCCTATGATGATTTATGACCCCTTTGGCTGGACTAATCTTCCAGCCTTGAAGCATGGGTGCTGATGCTTATTCCTCAATGATTAATTGCTTTCTGAAGCCATCTGCAGTTCTTTCTTTCCCTATGATGATTTATGACCCCTTTGGCTGGACTAATCTTCCAGC